>CM060938.1:559219013-560419013 GCA_030765085.1 Allium cepa | reverse complement strand
AGATATGCAAAGTTTTGCATCTTCCATGAACCAGACGGACATGAAACGAACGAGTGCCGACAC
Source organism: Allium cepa (assembly GCA_030765085.1). NCBI lineage: Eukaryota > Viridiplantae > Streptophyta > Magnoliopsida > Asparagales > Amaryllidaceae > Allium > Allium cepa. The sequence goes on along the minus strand of CM060938.1, from coordinate 560,418,950 downwards.
CTTCATGATATAATAGAGGAATTGATTTGGAGCAACCAGTTGCAACAATATCTAAGGAACCGAACTACAATGGTACGGCCGGAGCAACCACCACCTGCTGCAAACGCATCTAGGAACAACCAGTGATCTGGTCCGAGGTCGAAATCCCATGATCTGGATGAATGGGAGTCGAATTTTATTCCTGCGCTTTGCGTTTTCGTTTCTTTTCTTGTATTTTCTTTTCGTATTTAACAGTAAAGACAATAAAAACCTCATGTACACGTGTACGGAATCCCAAACGGTCTCTAGGCACGCTCTGAGTTGGATGTCTAAGACGACTGTATAGGACAATAATAATCTCAGACCACTTAGACGCGCACAAAACCTAGATTAGTCCCTTGTCATGCTCTGAGTCGGATGTCTTGGATGAACACTTAGGATTTCTTCTTGTTTTCTTTAATTTGAATATTCGGATCTTGAAAAATCATATCGAATGTATTAACTGATATTGATCGCCTTAGTGTCCCGACCAGAGAGACGGGACTGAAGTGCAAGGTTCTTCCTTGCCGTAGAGGGAGTGGATGAGTTTATATGAAAAGTATGCCCCCTCACCGGAGAGTCAGCGGATGGGCTTGCTTGGTCATTGAGTCTCTTTGTCGGAGAGCGAACAGATTTGCAAGGATCTACAGAGATCGAAACGCTAGATTGGAATGCTAAATGATCAGGAGAAATTGTTCCCTCAATTTAAATATTAAATGATCTGGAGAGATCATTCTCTTAACTTAGACAAAAAATGATCCGGAGAGATCGCTTATTAAATTAAGTGAAAAATGATCCGAAGAGATCCAACCCTAGAACGAACTCAGATTTAATAAAAGGATATGAATGCCATATGATTAGAATAAAATAGATAATCTCGGATGAACACAGAATGATTTTGATATATGATGTGATAACTTTGAACGAAATTGGAATGATATGACGTAAATCTTGGATGAATAGAGGATGATTTTAATATGTGATGTAATAATATTGAATGGAGTCGGAATGATTATGATGTATAAATTACACTTAGGTGGATTCTAGGGTCTTAGGCTATAACATGTTTGTAATGACCCATGATTGACAAGAGAATCTAAAGGAACTTCACAATTCAGCACGATTGAAGTAGCCGGATAGCCTAGCTCTCGAAGACTGGTTATTGGAACTTGTTCTTGAACAAAACACACCTTACATTCGGTAGGTGTACTTTTGGGAGAAAACGTTAACCCGCTTTTCAGCAAAGTAGATTTCAACTAGATCTATAATATTTCGAACGAGGACCAAACCACTTGAAATTAAGCAAGATACTCAGAAGGACTACAGGAAGAGCTCAAAAAATTATGGAACCAAAAATAAACTTAGCGCTTAACTCGTACCAAGTTAAACCTCTTTACTCGGTTCTGAGTCTAAATGCCAAGCCTTGGCATCTTCATATTTCTAGCAAGTGATCCCTGAGTCTTTCTATGCACGCTTAAGGAGTTCCAGAGAGCTAATCATAATAAATGAAGATATGGTAGTCCAAATTGCAGGATATCTGAGGCATGGAAGAATGATTACCAAAACTCAACGATACCTATCAAATTACATGTGTAACAACCCGTAAATTTTATTAGTTTAATAAAATAACTAACTGATTTTTTTGTGAAACTTTAAATAATTAAATTTGGAAATAAAATTTATATTTGGAATATGTTTAACTAAACATAGCAAACGGAAAGTTTTCTTGAATATTTTTATATAATAAATTTGTAAATAATCTTCTGAATGCAACGTCAAAATTAATTTCACCAAATTTGGATGGCTATTGCCCCATTTATCTTATTTTTTGGCATTTAGCAGCAATTTCGGTACCGAATATCGACTTTTGATAGGATAACCGTATAGCTGATATCTATGTACTATTCTGATCAGCTCATCATGCTGAACTCTGTAGTATATTCATTTGTATATTTCAATGTTCGGTACATGGCGAAAGCTGTGTAACGGTTGACCGTACAGGTAACCACATTGAGCCTTTTGGTTTCCTTTGTCTAATCATTATCTACAATGTCTCTCAATAGCCATTTATGATTCCAGAATTCAACAGACGTGACGTTTGGTTGTTCGCGTTTATATACTATTTCTGTTCACCATTTCTCTGCTCCACTTTCTACCTCTGCTCCACTTTCTTCCCATTTTTACTTTACAGAGAAATATTTTATTATTATACAAAGCTTTATATTTCCAAAATCTACCGCTTGCTAAATCGTTTCATTTGGCCTTCGACCTGTCCCCTGTATACCAGAGCCTTCGCCAACCACTGACCGCCATTCCATCGTGTCTCCTCCCGCCATCATTTTCGCCACTCACCCAAACAACCTCCATCCATGCTTGTTCCTTCCCGCATGAACCACCAGACCTGACCACCGAAACAAGCAACAACCGACCCTTGCTCCGCCTATCTCCTCTCCGACCCCATCTCTCCACGCACTACCGCACCTCACGACCATCCACCGACAATCGGGCCTCCGCCTCATCACCCCACTAGCCCGAGCCACGTAAGTCGGCTTCTCCTTTCCCACACGACATGATAGACAAGGCCTTCCACCTTCGTTCGCTGCTGCATTCCTAGGTTTCAGCCTCATCTCCTCCTATCATGTATATAGATATATCTTATTTAGGTGAGTGTGTACATATATATTTTGATTTGTTATCTATTTTTCTTTGTATACCTATGTACAAGTGTATACAAGGGGTACATACATACATACATACATACATACATACATACATAGTTAAAACAGTAATCCGTCGAAGAAAAAAAAATTATATTTTTGAAAGCTATATATTTAGTTAGTCGTATAAATGTAGTTTATATAAGTATATATATGGTGTTAGTTTATATAAAAGTATGTAGTGAAAGGTTGTTGTTTCTATATTATATACATTAGATTTTGTATGATATATATTGTATATAAAAGTTTATATAGAAATTTTATGACCTATTTGCCATTATATAAGTCCATATAAGCATATACACGCACACACACACACACACACACATTCTGTTGGTAATATATATTATATAAGTTACATATATAGGCACACACATATATATATTCAAAGCTCACATATGTGTTGTTTTTTATATTGGTGAAGGAGATTACATATTATAGTGTGGTGTGTTTAATTATATTATTAAGTTATTCACATATATATTTACTGCATGCGTGTATATTGCTTTCCTCTTACATATATTTTCTTATATATATCTTTATCCATTTCCACACCACGCGTGTGATGTTCATGAAAAAAAATACAGATCATATGGTTAAAATATACGTGTATAACTTGTATGTTTGTTTATAAGATATGTTCATATTGTTTTTTTAAGTATTATTTATATATTGAAGTTTTGGCCTTTTGTTTTTTTTCATATATACACTGTTTATATTAGGATGTATATATTAGACGAAGGCATGCATCATATACGTGTGCAATATAGATATATGCATCATATTATATTATAAGGTTCTAATATATATTTTTTATATGAGATTTAGAGAAACTATTTGTTTATGTATATAAGTTTTACAAATTTATAAGCATGAACTGCTGGGTTATATAGGTATTGTATGTGTTGGAAATTAAATATTAATTTGAAAATGAATATTTATATTTTATTTTAACTATATGTTTAAATTGATTTTAGAAAATTTATATATATGTAATATATCTCGTTTCATCGACCTCGTGCTATCTTGACTTACATTTGAATATCGAATTTGTCGTAGCAATTCCTTGCTCTTCTCCGTCCCATGTGCGTATCTGTGTTCGTGTCATCTTCCTGTCTCTCCAGCCTCGAAAGCTGAGAAATCACTCACGATTAACGTTCTTATATTTATTAAATTTGATTTCAATTGAAGTGATAACTGAAATATGCTACTAAGTTGAATTGTTAACTTTATAATTGCTATGTATGATATATTATTATCTATAATTGTTCACCTTTGAGATATGGCGCCATATCTTGTTGTTTATATTTTATTTAGTTTATCACTAATCATATATGCCTTTTGTTGATATTATTATTATAATCACTGTTCTCACTCTGCAAGTTCCCTGTTAGTATAGAATTCCCTATGTGTTGAAATGATATATACCCGAATGATTTTGTAGAACAGAGGAAAATCATTATGGGTTAAAATGATAAACCCAAGAGATTTTCATTTATTTTAAACTTTGAGATTGCGGGTTGAAATAATATACACCTGTAAATATTTAAATTGCGGATTGAGACGATAAATATCCATACCACTTGACCATAGGATAGAAATCTATATACGGACATTGTTGGTCCATATTTTGAAAAATGATTTCCAATGTTTTGAAAGAAAATATATGGTTTAATAAATATTGATTTTAAAATATAATATATATAGGCAATTTTTATATACGTATAAAAATCTAGATTTTAAAATAATATGTTTTGGAAATTTTAATTTATAAGTTAGTTATGAAAATGTAATTTTTAAGATTTTTCTTTTAATTTTATTATTTTAAAATATATATATAAAAAATAGATTTAATGTAGTATACATTTAATAATAAGATTTAATTTAATAAAAATTTAATTTAATTGGTATATAATACGTTTTAAAAATATTTATTTTAAAATTTATATTAATATTTTAAAATAGATTTATAGCAGTAATAATAAAGGTTGGAAAGATAAATTAGTGTTGGATTAGAATTTTAAATGGGTTAATAATTGAATTTAAGAAAGAATTGATTTAAACTTATTAGTTCTGAGATGTTGAAAAGATATGATTATAACTTAGTTTATAACTTTATTTGGAAAAAAGTGATTAAATGAATATTTTAAAGTTTGAATAAAATTGAGATTGAATATTTAGGATTGATTTAAATATATAAACTAGGATTTAATAAATTGTTATAAAAATGGTTAAGGGAATAATTTCCAACTTGGATAAATTTAAAGTTAAATGTTGAAATATAAAAGAAATTTATATCGTAAATGTTTGAATATTTAAACTTAAATCTTTGAACTTTAAATTGAAATGATTAAGAGGGAATTGATTTAAATTGAATTTTGGAATTTAAGATGATTTAAATCGATTTGTGAAATTGAAGGAAACTAATTTTATTATATAAAGTATTTTTAATATATATAAACTACTTTAATATATAAATTATTTTATGTATAAATTATTTTAATTTATAACTATTTTAATATATATACTATTTTCAATATCTAAACTGATTAAGTTAAAACTGTTATGATTTCCAAAGTGTTATGATTTCAAAAGTGTTATAAATTTGAAAGTGTTACGATTCTGGAAACAAATATTTTTAAGGTGAATAATGATATCGAATTTGACATGGTTTTGAAATGAATATGATATTTTGATTTGAAGTATGAATTATTTGAAATGAAATAACCACGGTGTGAAATAAGCATTTGGTTGTTAAAGAGATTGGGATCGGATATTATCATACTCTCTGCCAATACCGAAAACCACTTTAACAACTATGTATGTGGTGGAGATTGTAGAATGAAGTAGGATGGTTTGGTGACGATTCTATATGGTATTTATGTAGCCCGGACTACCATGCGTCAGCTTGATGTGGCTAAAATAGGAGCCAAGCCGGGCCAAGTGAGGTCATTCCTTCGATCGAACACATTTCTTCGATACCATTTTATCGCTTTTGTGATTTGATTGGATACATCTTTGATTTGGGAGTGTGTCATTAGGTGGGTGATGGTAGTTGCTATGCGTTACCACCAGTCCGGATCCACAAATGGTGTATCTAACCTGGCATTGCCTCGAGTGCCTTGTCACATTCCCTATCGCGCCTTCTACGAGTTTGTTTTGTGTCGTACTTATGGAGTGCTCCCTGATAGCTCACTTGCGTGTAGAGTTTACAGTATCTATATAGACTACAACGTTATATAAAATGTGTTAAGGGGGATATGGGTAACGCCTTAATGTTATTTTAATAGTTTACTTGACTATAGAAATATTATAATAGCGTATATTTCTACATAGTAGATAGTTCCATGGATTCTTAGAGGATGGACATCCCAAACATCCTTTAAGTTACTGTATTTCTGTTCACATTTCACTTGAGTTGAATTTATTAATATAAGAATATTAATCCCGACTCGAATATTTTGTGTTTTGCTTTATGCTCCGGTCAGACTGAGTGTTACAGCATTTGAGACTCACCTTTGGAATTTGGAGCTTCGCTTGGAGATCCATCTATATTTATTCAGCTTTCAGCTATCCAGTAGTTTTGGTTCTGAATGCCATCTGTTGTATTTGAGACTTCATTGTAGTAGAGATATTATGTTGTATTTTATTTCAAACTCTGATATTTTATAGTAACTTCATGAACTACTATTTTATCGATTGCGTTGCTTATTGTTGTAATACTCGGTGTCTGTTAATTCTGTGATTGATTTATTTGCTATATATACTGAGTTTTTCCAAATATAAATTAACAATATGATATTTTGAGCAATTAAAGTCCGACATGCGGCTCCGAATGGACCGAAATACCAGGTCGTTACAATTGGTATCAGAGCTTTGGTTTTAGGCAAAACTTAGCATATAGAGTAAATTTAATTACAGAATCACCTTCGTTCGAGCTTTAATCTCTCCTCTTTGATTTGGAATTCTTTTGAATTTTGGAACTTTTCCTTCGTTCTAAAATCTATTCTTATCCCTTCCTATCGTGTTCTTCTAGATACTGGAGCATCCTATAACTCCATTTCTGTTCCGACAACCTTAATATGATTTGTGAAGGGGTGAAACTCCTTTACAACGGGCGTCGATTCACCTGAGACTTCTATATCCTCGGTTTTGATGCTATTATTCCTTGCACCGCCCGAACCGTTCTCTAGTGGATAACCCGGGCAATTCTCTTCTTATTGAATGTCAATTGCCTCAGATTTTACGGGCAATGCTATCTTGCGCTTGATTCAAAACCGAATGATTTTGACTCCACCACGATAGTCAGGAATTATCGTAATGTTTTGGTGAAGTATTTCTCTCCTCTCCCAAGCGGGAAATTGAATTTCCGCATTGGTTTTATTTCTGGAATCTCGGCTGACCTGGTTAAGGGCACCCGCGATTAATATTAGTCCATCCATTCTTTCCTCTTTGTAATTCGTTTATCTTACCTTCCTTTTGAGTCTATTTCCTTAGTTATAATTTCTCATTTATAAGGGTCCCTCTAAATTGAATCTCTATCCTTGTTTTGAAATCCATCCTTGAATCGTCGTGTGAGGGAGTGTTTTTATTTTTGTAATATAAAATTGTTTATATTGTGTTGTTTGAGATGTTAAGTTTGAATTTTGGGTTTCGTTCGATTTTTCTAGCTAACGCTATTAATAGGAATTCCAAAACACTTGAACAGAGAAAATTGACACAATATTGTTTTCAAAATTGGTAAATGAAATAATTTTATGTATGGTTATATTTTAGATATATATATATATATATATAAGTATAATTTTCTAAAATTGAATAGATAATTTAATTGGTTGTTAGAAATGATAATACTAGATTATCACTTATTGTTTTATTCAACATTCTTTAAACTATTAACCCTTGTGGTAAATTATAAGGAAATGAAATAAACTTAAATTAGGAATTTGAGAAACAAATTTTCGGTGCTTTTCAAATTTTAGTTTTCAAAGTTTTGATATATATACATTATTTGAAGTATTTTTGAATGGAAATTGTTTCAAAAGAATAATTTTAAAGTAATTAAGTCTGTACTCTCTTCTTTTATCGCTGGAAAATAATTTCATGATGACTGCAGCATCATCGACATTCGTTTTCTAGTCTTAAAGTGGAGAAATCAGTTAGTAGCTTTGCACCACTTTATTTTGATTTAATTTAAAAACAACAATTGAGTGTAATTTGATTATAAAATATATACATATACATATTTATTTCAAAATAGTTTGAGGTGAAACCGGAAATTTAATCCTAAAATTATGTGTTAAGTTAGGGTTTTCAACTATTGAAATGAAAGTAGATTTTGAATAATTTGAAGGTCTAAAATGAAGAATAGAATAAAATAAGTCGAAATAGTTGAACTAAGAGAAAAAATCTATTGATGTAATGCTCAGTTACTTTCCAAAACATAAATAACTTGCCTAAAATATTCAAAAAGTAAGTATAATAGAGGGTTGTAAAAGAAGAAAAATTAAGTAATAAATTGTTCAAACCAAATTTTGGCTTAATATCAATGTTGTAAATAAAAGAAAATTTGTATAGTGTTTAATTATGCTTAGAAACATTAATATAAATTACCTGGAATGTCTAAATGTAATTGGGTAACATACACTATGATATAAGTAATAAGATATATAAAAGAATGATATTTTGTTAAGGGAATTCACTAATAAAAAATTGGATAATAAAAAGAAAATTTCATTTGTTGAACAATATATGATTATAATAAATGTTTATAAACTTAATATATGTTGAAATTATGTTAAGTGAAGTATAAAAGAGAAGACTATTTAAGCAGATAAATATGAACTTAAGAACAATGAACTTGAATTATAGTGGAATCAACTCGTTTATTGAAGATAAATAGATTTAATAAATGAGTTAAAGCAAATAGATTTTGTTCTGAGAGAAATTTTGTAATAGTTATTAATAAATTGAAACAAATCAAAACTGAATGAAAATAGCTTGAATCGAAAATCATCAAAATACGAATATAAATGAATATTATTGATTAAATAAAATGGATTGAAACCAAATCAGTTAAACAAAAACCAATTTAAAAACTAAATGAAATTTATATGGTTTGAGTTAACAGTTTGAACTAACAATTCTAAATGAATGACTATTTATTGATTTAATAAAATGGATTAGACCAAAATTTTGAATATAAATTAATTTAAATTTATATGGTTTTAAATTTATTGTTTTCTTTTATATTCCAATTTTATTTTTCTTTCTGGTTGTTTTCATTCTCCTACTTCGTTCCTTTTCCGGGACAAAAACTTTTGAGTGGAGGAGAGTGTAACGACCCGTAAAATTTATTAGTTCAATAATATAATTAACTGAATTTTTTTGTGAAATTTTAATAATTAAAATTGGAAATAAAATTTGATATTTTGAATACGTCTAGCTAAACATAGCAAGTGGTAAATTTTCATATGATAATATGAAAGTTTATTTTGTGTGCAATTTTATTTAAATTTAAATCAATTAATAATTGATGATAATTAAATATTATTCAAACCTGAATATTTTTATAAAACGAATTTGTAAATCATCTTCTGGGTGCGACGTCAATTTTGTTTCACCAAACTTGGACTGCTATTGCCCCGTTTATTTTATTTTTTGGCAATTAGCAGCATTTTCGGTATCGAATATCGACTTTTGATAGGATAATCGTAAAGCTGATATCTATGTACCATTTTGATTGTCTCGTCATGCTGATCTCTGCAGTATATTCATTTATATATTTCAATGTATGATTCACGGTGAAAGCTTTGTAACGTTGAACGTATGGATAACTGCATTGAGCCTTTTGGTTTCCTTTGCCCACTCATTATCTACTGTGTCTCTTAATAGCCATTTATGACTCTAGAATTCAACAGAAGTGACGTTTGGTCATTCCGCATTTATATACTATTTCTATTCACTATTTCTCTACTCCACTTTCTTCCTCTGCTCCACTTTCTTCCCATGTTTACTTTATAGAGAAATATTTTATTATTATACAAAGCTTTATATTTCAAAAATCTACTGCTTGCCAAATCATTTCATTTGGCCTTCGACCTCTCCTCTGGCCACCAGAGCTTTCGCCAAGCACTGACCGCCATTTCACTAAGTCTCCTACAGCTGTCGTTTCCGCCCACCCAAATGGCGTCCGTCCATGCTTGTTCCTTCCTACGTGAACCACCAGACCCGACCACCGAAACAAGCAACAACCGACCCTTGCTCCGCCTATCTCCTCTCTGACCCTATCTCTCCACACACTACCGCAGCTCACGACCCTCCGCCAACAACCGGGCCTCCGGCTCATCACCCCACCAGCTCGAGCCACGTAAGCCGACTTCTCCTTTCCCACACGACATGGCAGCCGAGGCCTTCCACCTCTGTTCGCTGCTGCGTTACCTGGTTCCAGCCTCATCTCCTCCAACTGTGTATATAGTTATATCTTATTTAGGTGAGTATACATATATTTTCACATTTGCGAGTTATATATTTTGCTTTGTATACCTATATAAGTGTATATAAGTGGTAAATACGTACATACATACATACATACATACATACATACATACATACATACATACATACATATATATATATATGTATGTATGTACGTCTGTATTTAAAACATTACTCTATCGAAGAAAAAATTTATATTTTTGAAAGCTATATATTTAGCCAGTCGTATAAATGTAGTTTATATAAGTATATATGGCACCAGTTTATATAAAAGTATGTAGTGAAAGGCTGTTGTGTCTATACTATATACATTAGATTTTATATGATATATATATTGTATATAAAAGTTTATATAGAAATTTTATGACCTGTTTTGCATTATATAAGTCCATATAAGCATATACATATATATATACATACAATCTATTGGTAATATATATTTATATAAGTTATACACACACACATATATATTCAAAGCTCATATATGTGCTGTTGTTTATATTGGTAAAGGAGATTACATATTGTACTGTGGCGTGTTTAATTATATTATTAAGTTATTCACATATATATATATACTGCATACGTGTATATTGCGTTCCTCATACATATATTTGCTTATATATATATATATTCTTATCCATTTCCATACTGTGCGTGTGCTATTCATGAAACAAAGATATACAGATCATATGGTTAAAGTATGCGTGTATAACTCGTGTATTTGTTTATAAGATATGTTCATATTGTTTTTTTAAAGTATTATTTATATATTGAAGTTTCAGCCTGTTTTTTCATATATATACTCTTTATATTAGGATGTATACATTAGATGAAGGCACGTATCATATACGTGTGCAATATAGATGCTTGCAGCATATTATATTATAAAGTTCTGATATACGTGTATATATATATATACACACACACATGAGATTTATAGAAACTTTTTATTTATGTATATAAGTTTTACAAATTTATAAGTATGAACTGCTAGGTTATATAGTATTGTATGTGTTGGGAATTAAATATTAATTTGAAAATAAATAAATAAATATAATTTATTTTAGCTATACGTTTAAATCGATTTTAGAAAATTTATATATATGTAATATATCTCGTTTCGTCGACCTCGTGCTATCTTGACTTACATTTCAATATCAAATTTGTCGCAGCAATTCCTTGCTTGTCTGCTTCCCGTGGGCGTATCTGTGTCCGTGTCATATTTTTGTCTCTCCAGCCTCGAAAAGTGAGCAATCACTCATGATTAATGTTCTTATATTTATTAAATTTAATTTCAATTGAAACGACAATTGAAATATGCTGCTAAATTGATTTGATAACTTTATAATTGCTATATATGATATACTATTATCTGTAATTGTTCACCTGTGAGATATGACACCATATCCTGTTGTTTATATTTTATTTTATTTATCACTGATGATATATGCCTGTTATTGATATTATTATTATTATTATTATCACTGTTCTCACTCTGCAAGTTTCATGTTATTATAGAATCCCCTATGGGTTGAAATGATGCATACCCGAACGATTTTATAGAATAGGAGAAAAGCGTTATGGGTTGAAATGATAAACCCATGCGATTTTCATTTATTTTAAACTTTGGGATCGCGGGTTGAAATGATATGCATCCGTAAATGTTTAAATTGCGGATTAAAACGATAAATATCCATACCACTTGACCATAGGATAGAAAACAATATACATAAACTGTTGGTCTATATTTTTAAAAATGATTTCCAAAGTTTTGAAAGGAAATATATAGTTTAAAAATATGGATTTTAAAATATAATATATATAGGCTATTTTTATATATGTATAATCTTGATTTTAAAATAATATGTTTTGGAAATTTTAATTTATAAGTTAGTTTTGAAAATGTAATTTTTAAGACTTTTCTTATAATTTAAAAAAAATGTAAAAATAGATTTAATACAATATACATTTAATAATAAGATTTAATTTACCAAAAATTTAATTTAATTAGTATATAACATGTTTTAAAAATATTTATTTAAAAATTTATATTAATATTGTAAAATGGATTTATAAATTTAATAATAAAGGTTGGAAAAACAAATTAGTGCTGGCTTGGAATTTTAAATTGGTTAATAATTGAATTTAAGGAAGAATTGATTTAAACTTATTAGTTCTGAGATTTTGAAAAAATATGATTATAACTTGATTTGAAAAAGAAAAATGATTGAATGAATATTCTAAATTTTGAATAAAATTGAGATTGAATATTTAATATTGATTTAAAGATATAAATTGGTATTTAATAAATTGTTATAAAAATGGTTATCGGAAAATTTTCCAATTTGGATAAATTTAAAGTTAAATGTTGAAACATAAATGAAATTTATATTGTAAATGTTTGAATATTTAAACTTGAATCTTTGAACTTTAAATTGAAATGGTTAGGTGGGAATTGATTTAAATTGAATTTGGGAATTTAAGATGATTTAAATCGATTTGTGAAATTGGAGGAAACTAATATTATTATATAAAGTATTTTTAATATATATAAACTACTTCAATATATAAATTATTTTAATGTATAAACTATTTTAATTTATAACTATTTTTATATCTATACTATTTTCAATATCTAAACTGATTAAATCAAAAGTGTTATGATTTCAAAAGTGTTATGATTCTAAAAGTGTTATAAATTTGAAAGTGTTACGATTCTGGAAACGAATATTTTTAAGGAGAATAATGATATCGAATTTTGTATGGTTTTGAAATGACTATGATATTTTAATTTAAAGTATGAATTATTTGAAATGAAATGACCACGGTGTGAAATAAGCGTTTGTTGTTAAAGAGACCGGGATCAGATATTGTCATACTCTCTGCCAATACCGAAAACCACTTTAACAACTGTGTACGTGGTGGAGATTCCAGAATGAAGTAAGATGGTTTGGTAACGATTCCATATGGTATTTACATAGCCCAGACTCCCATGAGTCAGCTTGATGTGGCTAAAACAGGAGCCATGCCGGGCCTAGTGAGGTCATTCCTCCGACCAAATACATTTCTTCTATACCATTCTATTGCTTTTGTGATTTGATTGGGTGCACCTTTGATTTGGGAGTGTGTCATGAGGTGGGCGGTAGTAGCTGCTATGCGTTACCACCAATCCCAATCCGTAAACGGTATATCTACCCTGACATTGCGTGAGTGCCTTGTCACATGTCCTATCGCGCCTTCTACTAGTTTGTTTTATGTCGTACCTATGGAGTGCTCCCTGATAGCCCACTTGCGAGTGGAGTTTGCAGTATCTATATAGACCACAGAATGATATAAAATGTGTTAAGAGGGATATAAGTAACGCCTTAACGGTATTTTGGTAGTATAACGACCTGCTATTTCGAACCTTTCAAATTGACAATGTCAGACTTGAATTATTCCAAATAACAGATTGTAAATATATTCATTTGGCATAACTTAACATATACAAAAAATGAATCAATCACAGAATCACAGATACAGAGTTTACTACAACGGTGGAATAAATAAATAGTAGTCCAAAATCTACTATAGGAATAAAATAGTCTAAAACAGAATACATCAAAAATCCCAGTACACAGAATTCTCTAGTACGAAGCTAATGACATGTCTGAACATACAACTGGAAATGACAGAAAATAAACTGAAAGCAGAAATCGATAGATAGTTAAGCTAGATCTTCCAACGAACTCCAACGCCCAAGGATAAATCTCAAACTGTGACACTTAAGCTGACTCAAGCGTGAAGCAAAACAAAACACTCGAATCATGATTACATTCTTATGAAGATAAGTCAAGTTCAAGTGAAAATGTCAAGTAAATGCAATATAACTCAAAGGGATGGTAGGATTTCCATCCTTTAAGGATTCGGTAAACTATTTACATACATAGTACGATACGCTACATATATAATGTCTATGGTAAAGTAAAAATATTAAAATAGCATTGAGGCCTTACCCATATCCCCCTTAACACATTTCATATATTCTCATAGTCTATACAGTACTGCAACTCCTCCATAAACTGGAGGCTGCCAAAGGGCACTCCATAGATATGGTACAAAACAAAAGCGTAAAAGGCGCGATAGGGCATGTGACAAGGCACGTGAGGCAACGCCAAGGTAGATATACAGTTTGCGGATCCGGACTAGTGGTAACGCATAGCAGCTACTACCGCCCACCTCGAGACACACTCCCAAATCAAAGGTGTGCACACCAAAATCGAATCACAAAAGCAACAAAAATAGTTTCGAAGAAATGTGTCCGATAGGAGGAATGACCTCACTTGGCCCGGCATGGCTCCTGTTTTAGCCACATCAAGCAGACTCACGTGAGTCAAGTCAACGTAAATACCATATAGAATCGTCACTAAACCATCCTACTTGATTCTGGAATCTCCACCACATACATAGTTATTAAAGTGGTTTCCGGTATTGGAAGAGAGTATGACAATATCCGATCACTATCTCTTTAACAATCAAATGCTCACACCGTGGTCATTTATAAAATTTCTTTATAAATATTTAAATCATTATAAAAATTTCAAACATCAATTTTAGTCAGGAACGAATATTCAACTTTCAATTCTATTTATATTTTAAGATATTCGTTAAATCGCCTTTATTGAAACAAGTTATAAATCTTTTCCAAATCATTAAGTTCTGAATAAACCTTTATTTAAATTGAATCAATAACCGGTTTAAGTTATAGAAAATCTATTTAAATATAAATCAAATGAACCTTGAAACAAAAATATTGTATATTAAATAAAACTACTTTTGTATAATTTAAATAGATTAAATTTGTATTTGTCTACTTAAAATCTTATTTCACAACTTAGAAAATCAAGCTATAAGTAAAATTTACAAATTACCCTCTTTATTTTAAACTCATACTTTTATGTCTCAAAATCACTATATTGCATTTCAAAAGTCAAACTCATATATTTACTTTCAAATAATTGGAAATCATTTTTAAAAATAGACCAACGGTGTCCGTATATAATTTTCTATCCTATGGTCAAGTGACATGGATATTGGTTATTTCAACCTGTAATAGTTTAAATTTATGGGTTTATATTATTAAACCTGCAATCCCAAAATTTTAATAATAACTGAACATCGCTTGGGTTTATCATTTCATCCCATAACGAAGTTCTCCTATTCTAAAGTCCGTTCAGGTATGTATCATTTCAACCTATAACGATTTCTAAAGTAAGGAAACTTGTAGAGCGAGAGCAATAATAGCATAACATAAAAACTACCGTCGAAATATATTAACATATAACGGTGTCTAATTTTCAGAAGTAATTAAAAATAACTTATCATATATTACAGTTAATAGCTAGCAATTCAGTTTTAACAATACATTTAAATTTCTATTTCCTATGAAATCAATTTAATGAGCATAAAAATATTTATCGTGAATGATTGCTCACCTTTTGTGGCTAGAGAACGATAGAATTAAAGCAACTGACACGAAAAAAGGATGAAGTAATTAACACTGGCATGATATTTTCAAATAGCTGCGACAACGTGAAAGCGAATTTTAGCACGATAATTTGATGGAATAATTATATATAAGCAATAAACATATATTGAAAGACAACATTTATATATATATATATATATATATATATATCACATACATTACATGTTGATAATTTCATAAGTGACGACCACTTCAACAGCAATTTATATATATAAACCCACGTGATATATAGACTCAAAAAAGACACATTAAAACAATATTTTAATAACACACACACATATATAATTAACTTTCGACACCTCATATGTATACAATTTTTTTTTGAAAGAAGATAAAAAGGGCCCGGCCCAAAACAGAAACAAACGGGTATAATACCCGCAACCTCATCTCAAACCAAACTAAACCCTAGCCGACTCTTTCCACACATCATCACAAACAAACCAAGCGGCCAGAAAAAAAAGAAAATAAAAGAAAACAGCAACAATGGTCGCTCTATCTCTACTCTCTACCGCTCCTCTTATCACTGCTATCTCCTCTTTCCCAGTAAGAAAGAGCTTCATTAAAACCTCTTCTCATGCCACTGCTACCAGTACTATACCAGAAACCATTGCGACTGTTGTTCAAAAGCGGAAAAACATTAGATCTATGGTCAACGCGACCTAGATCTGATGAAGCTTGGTGCGCTTTGCTTTTATCACCCAAAGGAGGACCAGATCTCACGGCAGAATCTCTGATGCCTTTGAATTGTTAGATCTATGGTCAACGCGACCTAGATCTGATGAACCTTGCAGCGCTTTGCTATTACCACCCAAAAATGGCCCGGATCTCACAACATTATCTCTAGTGAACTCGGAATTGTTAGATCTAGTGTCAATACGACCTAGATCAGACGATTTCATGGCAGTAGTTTGATGAGGTTCATTGCTGTAGCTCGCAGCTCTGAAAGAGCTATTATCTTCATTAATCTGGAAGTCTCTCGGGTTTATAAGAAATGCTTCCAAATGCTTGCTACCAGCTTCGGTTTTCCAGTCTTCAGCAAGGGAAGTATATCTAGTTTGACTTTTATGAATTTTTTTTGATTTTTGCAACATGATCTTACTATTTGTACTAACAGTAAGCCAAACTTGCTCTTTGCTACTGCTGCCCTTATTATGCACACGCAGATTTCTTTCTTTCCATAAGTAAAAAACTGCCGTAGTAAGAAGAATGTAAGCGTACTCAGAATCTTCTGAATTAACCTTGAATTTGCTGTTGATAATTCTGATAATATTCATGATATCCATATGTCTGTTGTCATCAATGTGTAAAGTCATTCTGATTTGATTCCATATAAAAAATGAGTAGCTGCATTCAAAGAATATATGATTAGCATTTTCATCACATAATTTGCACAAGGAACAGAGTGAATTAACATTGCTACCCCATTTATTAATCCTGTCCCAGATTGGCAATCTGTTTTTAATAGCAAAATAAGTACAGAATGCCATCTTGGGAAAGTTCACTCTATTCCAAATGCACTGATACCATTCTTCAGTAGGATATTTGATTCTAATAAAGTTCCAAGTTTCTTTAAAAGAAAACTTCCCTCTGTTAGTAGCTTTCCACTCCCAGTAGTCATTCTCTGCATTTTTGTCAAATTGAATATTGCATATATTATTTTTATGAGGGTTAGTAATGGGATGAATCTGTGGGTGCCACTGATTATTAACAATAATATCAGAAACTTTCTCATTACCACATAAAACAAGACTATTCCACCCTACCCTATTTATAAAAGTATCATTATTAAACCAAGGATCAAACCATAAACTGGTGTTTTTGCCATCTTTAAATTTTCTATCAATAAGAGATTTCCCAGTTTCCCTACAGTCTAAAATATGTTTCCAAGTGTTTGAGTGATTATTTTTATGAACAGTGGTCCATAAATTATCCTGCTTTAAGTACTTGGATCTCATCCACCTAGCCCACAAGGAATCAGAACTAATGAATCTCCAAAATAATTTTAAATGGCAAGTATTACACAAATCTTTAAGATTTCTGATACCAAAACCCCCCTCATTTTTTGGTCTACACACATTAATCCAACTAATTTTGTAGTATTTGCCTCTCCACAAAAAATCTGCACATCAGTTTTCCAAAATTTTAATAGTAGCAGCAGGGATTTGAAATGTTTGTAACCAGTATAAGATAATAGCATAAACCACAGTTTTAATAAGCTCGAGTCTACCAGCAATGGAAAGTAATTTGCAAGACCATGTTTCCATTCTCTCTTGAATTTTATCAATAAGAATTGAGCAATCTGAATTCTTAATCATATTAGTAGAAAGAGGCAAACCTAAATACTTGATAGGAAGAAAACCTTCATCTATTTGTAAAATATTTAAAAATTCTTGTTTGAACTTACAATCTTTGCTAAAATAGGCTTTACTTTTGTTAACATTAAGTTGAAGCCCTGCATGAATTTTTAATTTTTCAAAAATGTATTTTATAGATTCTGCATTAACTTTATTAGCTTTGATAAACACCATAAGATCATCTGCATAGATCAGGTGATTGACACATGGCTGAATTCTATTAATAGGATGGATCTTTCCTTTCATACTTTCTATTTCAATAAGAATAGAGAAGTATTCCATCACTATAGCAAAAAGATAAGGAGACAAGGGATCTCCCTGTCTTAGTCCCCTATTAGACTTAATAAAACCTTCAGCCTTACCTTGAATGAGAATAGAAAAAGTGGGGGTGTTAATACACTCAAAAATCAAATCACAAAATTTTATAGGAAAACCCATACACACCATAATGTGAAGAATAAAGTGTCTATTAACCATGTCATATGCTTTTTGCAAATCAATCTTAATACAAACATTATCGCCCTGTTTAGTATTAAATTTTCTGACCATTTCATGAGCTAAAAGGGAGTTTTCATATATAAGCCTACCAGGAAAAAAAGCACTTTGGTTTTCAGCAATAAGAAAAGGCAGAAACACTTTAATTCTATGACTGAGCACACTAGCAATAATTTTGTAAATAAAATTGCAACACGAAATTGGTCTGTAATCACCTATATCAATGGGGTTTTTATTTTTTGGAATAAGGGTAATAAAAGTATGATTAATACTTTTGAGAATTTTACCATTGTTCATAAATTCATTGACCACATCAGTCACTTGTTGCTTTATAAACTCCCAATTGTTTTTAAAAAAATTCGCATTGAAACCATCAGGGCCTGGACTTTTGTTGTCCCCAGCATTAAAAACTATAAATTTTATTTCATCAATACTTACAGAAGCCAGTAGGATTTTTGCAGCATTATTATTTAAGATATTTTTGCATATTATATCTGGGAACTCTCTTTCAATAGATTCAGAATAATAAAGTTCCTTATAGAACTTGACAGTTTTAGAAGAAATTTTCTCATATGAATTAGCTAATTTTCCCTCTCTATCAAAAATGCAGCCTATATTATTAAGGTGTTTCCTATTACTCATCTTAGCATAGAAAAACTTGGTACAATCATCCCCTAAAGTAAGCCAATCAGTCTTAGCCTTTTGTCTAGCATCATCTGATTCTTTATACATCTCATTAGACAACTCCCTTTGATTAAGAAAAAATCTATTAATATTATTCAAATCACCAGGCTTATTATCAGCATACGTCTGTAAATTTTTACCTTCATTTCTCAAATCAGCAATCCTATTATTATTGAAAAGTTTATTTTTATTCCAGTTTTTAAGATTATTTTTAGTGAATTTTAGAAACATACAAAACTGAAATTGTTTGGAGCCATTACAGGAAAAATTATTACAATTTTCCATTAAACTTTTGTAATCTTCTTCTAGAACCCAACTGTTTTTGAATCTAAAAGGATATGCTTTGGTATTAGCAATACTATTAATAACAAGGTTAACCAGAAGAGGAGTGTGATCACTTAAGTTCTGCTCCAAAGTAGAACATGTACTGTCAGGAAATTTATTTAAAAAGTCTTTATTATACAGAATTTTATCTAATTTGCAATGAATATTTTTAGCTAGACCAGATTTCCAAGTAAATTTACTACCACTAACAGTAGGTTCAATCAGACCAGACTCTAACATAAACTTATCGACTTTATCTAGCTTATTCTGAGGAATCTTGATCCCACCAAACTTTTCATTAGCATGAAAAACAGTATTAAAATCTTCTAATACAATCCAAGGGAGATTATAAATGTAATTTAGAGATTTCAGTTTTTGCCACAAAGCATTTCTTTCAATATCTAAGTTACTACCATATACAGCAGTAACTTGTAAATAAAAACCACCAATATTTCTGAAATTACAATCAATAAATTGGCTATCTTTATTAATATTTGTATTATTCCAGACACTAGAATCCCAGATAACAATAATTCTACCTTTACAGCCACAGTCATTATTATGAATTGCTTTCCAATTGCTAGATAATTTAATGCAGAATCTAGCAAAGTTTTCATCATTCAATTTATTCTCAATAAGGGCAATTATAGTAGGTTTATATATATTAATCATATGAAGGATATCAGATTGTTTAACAGGGGTATTCATCCCCCTAACATTCCATGCAAAGATAGACATATATATATGATAAAAAAAGAAATTTAAATTGTACCTGACACCATGGTACTTTTACCTCTCCTTTTATTTTCAGTACTTTTAGCCTTCAATCTGGTGGACATTTGATCCCACTCTGGGTTAATTGATATATATTTTTGTTTGAAAGTTTTTTCTCTTTACTCCCCTTTAACTTACCAGAAGATTTTGTTTTACTTATATGTAATTCTGATATGTCAAACTCTTCACCACTGTCTTTTTCCTCAGATTTATCTTCTTCCATTTGTGCAGATTCTGGAATCTGGATTAAAGATATATCGAAAATAGCTGAGCGAGGCAATTCTGATTCATTATAATCAGACATTGCAGCCTGCTCTGGAGGTAGATCATCCTTGCGAGGCAATGTTGAGCAGCCATTTTTCTCAGCATCTGCAGTAAGTGAAGAAGAAGATCCCTTCTCAGCCTTTGATTCTTGATTCATATTGGAATTTTGATGAATTTTGTTCACTAAGCTTGTATTAATCTGGCCTGTAATTAAACATGACTCTGAAATATGGGGGGTTTCAGAGTTAAAGACCTGTTTGATTTTACCCTCCTTTTTGTTTGTCGGATCTTGATCTTTTGAGGTTTTTTTGCTTTGCTGATGAACTTCCATTGCCATGATATGATTGTTTTGATCAGTGAGCTCTTTAGAATTGCTTTCTTGATCGAAAATGATATCTTCTTGATAGATTCGATCAACTTCTTCTTCAGATTTTGACTGAAATATTGTACCTTTACTGACGTCAATTTCTTGAACTGTTTCAAACTGTGACACTTAAGCTGACTCAAGCGTAAAGCAAAACAAAACACTCGAATCATGATTACATTCTTATGCAGATAAGTCAAGTTCAAGTGAAAATGTCAAGTAAATGCAATATAACTCAAAGGGATGGTACATGCATATACCATAGGCCATCAATGCGAAATCAACTATATATACGAGAGGTACATGCATGGATAGAAAGAAGAAGATTCAAATGGCAAGTGTGTATATATTATTAATGGATCCATATATCATTCACGCAGAGAGGAGTGGCGTGCTCAGTTGCTACATGGGCTTGGCGCGAGTCAAGGAGGGTTCGGCTTCGGTTGATGGAAGGTGGCGCAGTCGGTTTTGACGTGGCATGGGGTCTGTCTGGCAAGAGAGGGCGGAGGTAGGGTCGGTGGGGGAGGCGCAACCTATTAGTTGATATATATACAAATTTCATTTTCAAGAGGAGAGGAGGAAAGGAGCCGAGTATATTGGGAAATAAGGAATGGAAACAAACTACAGAGAAGAATAAGAAGAAAAAGAAAATGAGAGGAAAAAGGAAATGTACCTTTCTAGAGAAATGACAGTAGAGCAATAGTAAAAGATAGAAATGAATATATACAAGAAAAGCAGCAATTGTAATAGCAATGGTCACACACTAATTTAGCTGAAAATCTAAAGCAAATTATTTTTTCTTGAATATCTCAAACTATGACACTCATGCTGACTCGAGCGTAAAGCAAAACAAAAAACTTAAATCAAGATTAACATTTTTGTGTAGATAAATCAGGTTTAAGTGAAAATGTCAAGTACATGCAATATAACTAAAATGGATGGTGGGGTTTCCATCCTTTAAGGATCTGGTAAACTATTTACATACATAGTACAATACACTACATATATAATGTGTATAGTAAAGTCAAAATATTAAAATAGCGTTAAAGCGTTACGCATATCCCCCTTAACACATTTTTTATATTCCCATAGTCTATACAGTACCGTAACTCCTCCGTAAACTGGAGGCTATTAGAGGGCACTCTATAGGTATGTTACAAAACAAACTCATGAAAGGTGCGATATGGCATGTGATAAGGCACGCGAGGCAATGCTAGGGTAGATATACCGTTTCCGGATCCGGACTAGTGCTAACGCATAGCAGCAACTACCACCCACCTCAGGACACACTCGCAAATCAAAGTTGTGCACACCAAAATCGAATCACAAAAGCAATAGATATGGTTTCGAAGAAATGTGTCCGACAGGAGGAATGACCTCACTTGGACCGGCATGGCTCCTGTTTTAGCCACGTCAAGATGACTCACGGTAGTCAGTGCTACGTAAATACCATATCGAATCATCACCAAACCATCCTACTTCATTCTGGAATCTCCACCACGTACATAGTTGTTAAAGTGGTTTTCGGTATTGACAAAGAGTATGACAATATCCGATCCCAGTCTCTTTAACAATCAAAGGCTTATTTCACACCGTGGTCATTTATAAAATTTCTTTATAAATATTTAAATCAATATACCAATTTCAAACATCAATTTTAGTCAGAAATGAATATTCAACTTTCAATTCTATTTATATTTTAAGATATTCATTAAATCACCTTTATTGAAATAAATTATAAATCTTTTCCAAATCATTAAGTTTTGAATGAACCTTTATTTAAATTGAATTAATAGCTAGTTTAAGTTATAGAAAATCTACTTAAATATAAATCAAATGAACCTTGAAACAAAAATATTATATATTAAATAAAACTACTTTTATATAATTTAAATAGATTAAATTTGTTAATTGTCTACTTAAAATCTTGTTTTACAATTTAGATAATAAAACTATAAGTAAAATTTACAAATTACCCTCGTTATTTTAAACTCATACTTTTATATCTCAAAATCACTATATTGCATTTCAAAAGTCAAAATCATATATTTACTTTCAAATAATTGGAAATCATTTTCCAAAATAGACCAATGGTGTCCGTATATAATTTTCTATCCTATTGTAAGTGATACAGATATTCTTTATTTCAATCCATAATAGTTTAAATTTACGGGTTTATATTATTAAACCAGCAATCCCAAAATTTTAATAATAACTGAACATCGCTTGGGTTTATCATTTCAACCCATAATAAAGTTCTCCTATTCTCAAATCTGTTCGGATATGTATCATTGTGATTTCTAAACTAAGAGAACTTGCAGAGTGAGAGCAATAATAGCATAACATAACAATTACTGTCGAAATAAATTAACATACAACAGTGTCTAATTTTCAGAAGTAATTGAAAATAACTTATCATATTTAACAGTTAATAGCTAGCAATTCAGTTTTAAAAATATATTTAAATTGGTATTTCCTATGAAATCAATTTAATGAGCATAAGAACATTTATCGTGAGTGATGCTCACCTTTCACGGCTAGAGAACAATGGAATTAAAGCA
Source organism: Allium cepa (assembly GCA_030765085.1). Lineage (NCBI taxonomy): Eukaryota > Viridiplantae > Streptophyta > Magnoliopsida > Asparagales > Amaryllidaceae > Allium > Allium cepa. Next base: position 560,395,371 of record CM060938.1, on the reverse strand, counting down.
ACTGAGACGGAAAAAGGATGAAGTAACGAACACTGGCACGATATTTTCAAATAGCCGCGACAACATAATAGTGAATTTTAGCCTGATAATTTGATGGAATAATTATATATAACCAATATACATATATCGAAAGACAACATGTCTATATACCACGTACATTACATCTTGATAATTTCATAAGTGGCGACCCATACATTGAACAATATATGTTTTTTTTTAAACAAAACAACACGAAAAGCATAGTAATAATAATACAAAAGTATAGACATAGTATATTATATACACTTATTTTCGAAATCTATTTGTTTACCTATGTCTACACTTAGAAATAGGCTAGATTATATAGAGAGTATCCTTGTCCACATACCTATTAACAGTATACGTAATAGGATACTAAAAATATAATAGGCACCAAATCATTTGTTACATGCGAGACCTATATATATATATATATATATATATATATATATATATATATATATATATATATATCCAGTTCAAGTTACTCATATAACCACCCACATATGCAACTTTCACGTGTGAATGAAATCTATTCAGGCTTCAATTTATTGCAAACACGTTTTCATCACAAATATGGGTTAAACAATGTATATACCATAGGCCATCAATGCGAAATCAACTTTATATATGAGAGGTACATGCATGGATAGAAAAAAGAAGATTCAAATTGCACTTGTATATATATTATGAATGGATCCATATATCATTCATGCAAAGAGAGTGGCATGCTCGGCTGTTACATAGGCTTGGCTCGAGTTAAGGAGGGTTCGAATTAGGTTGATGGAAAGTGGCGCAGTCATTTTTGACGTGGCATGGGGTCTGTCTGGCAAGAGAGGGTGGATGTACTTTGGTCGGTGAGGAGGCGCAGCCTATTAGTTGATATATATACAAATTTCATTTGCAAGAGGGGAGGAGGAAAGGAGCCGAGTAAATCAGGAAATAACGAATAGAAAGAAACTACAAAGAAGAATAAGAAGCAAAAGAAAATGAGAGGAAAAAGGAAACGTATCTTACTAGAGAAATGGCAGTAGAGCAATTGTAAAAGATAGAAATGAATATATACAAGAAAAGCAGCAATTGTAATAGCAACGGTCGCACACTAATTTAGCTGAAAATGTAAAGCAATTTATTTTGCTTGAGAAACATGTTTAAATTTTGAAACCGAAGGAAAAATTTAAAGTCACAAATTATGGTATTGTTACAACGAACCGTTTTATCGCTTTCATCGCGTATCGGACCTCAAAATACAAAATAAATATACGGCGGAGATCAGTGCGACGAGGCAGATATAATGGTACATAGATATCAATGGTACTGTTAAATTTTGAAAATTCAAATTTCCGTTACCGAAAATGCTGCTTAAACACAGGAAATAAGACGGACGGTGCTATAGAAGTTTGAATTTGACAAAACGAATCATGACGTCTCTCTTAGAAAGTGATTTACATTTTTATTATATGAAAATATTCAGTTTTCGAAAATATTTAAATTTCAACAATCAAACCGGTTGAATTTATAATTTAAATTTCACAAATAAATTAACTTCAATATTTCCCAATAGAATATTACAAATTAAATAGATGCATTACAAATATAAAAATTTTGTTTCAAAATTTTATCATTTAAATTTCAAGAAAATTCTAGTTATTTACGTTATAAAACGATTAAAATTCCTGGGTCGTTTTGAATTTCCCCAAATAACCAATTGTAAATATATTTATTTGGCATAACTTAACATATACGGTAAATGAATCAATCACAGAATAACAGACACAGATTTTACAACATCGGAATAAATAAATAGTAGTCCAAAATCTACTACAGGAATAAAATAATCTGAAACAGAATAAATCATAAATCCTAGTACACAAAAGCCTCTAGTAGTAAGCTAATGACATGTCTAAACATACAACTAGAAAAGACAGAAAATAAACTTATAGCTGAAATAGATAAATAGATAGGCTAGATCTTCCAAAGAACTCCAGCACCCAAGGATGAATCTCAAACTGTGACGCTCAAGCCGACTCGAGCGTAAAGCAAAACAAAACACTCGAATCAGGATTAACATTCTTATGAAGATAAACCAAGTTCAGGTGAAAATGTCAAGTAAATGCAATATAACTCAACTGTACAGTACCATAACTCCTCCGTAAAGTCTATAGTAAAGTAAAATATTAAAATAGCGTTAAGGCATTAACCATATCCGCCTTAACATATTTTATATATTCCCATAGTCTATACAGTACCATAACTCCTCCGTAAACTGGAGGCTATCAGAGGGCACACATAGGTATGATACAAAACAAACTCGTAAAAGACGCGATAGGGCATGTGAAAAGGCACGCAAGGCAATGCCAGGGGAGACATGCCGTTTGCGGATCCGGACTGGTGATAACGCATAGCAGCTACTACCGTCCACCTCGAGACACACTCCCAAATCAAAGGTGTGCACACCAAAATCAAGACATAAAAGCAATAGATATGGTTTCGAAGAAATGTGTCCGATAGGCGGAATGACCTCACTTGGCCCGGCATGGCTCCTGTTTTAGCCACATCAAGCTGACTCATGGTAGTCAGGGCTACATAAATACCATATAGAATCGTCACCAAACCATCCTACTTCATTCTGCAATCTCCACCACATACATAGTTGTTAAAGTGGTTTTCGGTATTGGCAAAGAGTATGACAATATCCGATTATGGTCTCTTTAACAACCAAACGCTTATTTCACACCGTCCTCACTTATAAAATTTCTTTATAAATATTCAAATCAATATAAAAATTTCAAACATCTATTTTAGTCAGAAACAAAGATTTAACTTTGAATTCTATTTATATTTTAAGATATTCTTTAAATCGCCTTTATTGAAACAAGTTATAAATCTTTTCCAAATCATTAAGTTATGAAAAAACCTTTATTTAAATAGAATTAATAACTAGTTTAAGTTGTAGAAAATCTATTTAAATATAAATCAAATGAACCTTGAGACCAAAATATTATGTATTAAATAAAACCACTTTTGTATAATTTAAGTAGATCTAATTTGTTATTTGTCTACTTAAAATCCTATTTTACAATTTAGAAAATAAAACTATAAGTAAAATTTACAAATCACCCTCTTTATTTTAAACTCATATTTTTATATCTCAAAATCACTATATTGCATTTCAAAAGTCAAACTCATATATTTACTTTCAAGTAATTGGAAATCATTTTTCAAAATAGACCAATGGTGTTCGTATATAATTTTCTATTCTATGGTCAAGTGATATGGATATTGGTTATTTAAATCCATAATAGTTTAAATTTACAGGTTCATATTATTAAACCCGCAATCCCAAAATTTTAATAATAACCAAACATTGCTTGGGTTTATCATTTCAACCCATAACGAAGTTCTCCTATTCTAAAGTCCATTCGGGTATGTATCATTTCAACCCATAGTGATTTCTAAACTAAAGGAACTTGCAGAGTAAGAGCAGTAATAGCATAACATAACAATTACCATCGAAATAAATTAACATATAATGGTGTCTCATTTTTAGAAGTAATTATAAATAACTTATCATATTTAACAGTTAATAGTTAGCAATTCAGTTTTAACAATACATTTAAATTGCTATTTCCTATGAAATCAATTTAATGAGCATAAGAACATTTATCGTGAATGATTGCTCACCTTTCATGGCTAGAGACTGAAGGAATTAAAGCAACTGACACGAAAAAAGGACGAAGTAACGGACACTGGCATGATATTTTCAAATAGCTGCGACAACATGAAAGCGAATTTTAGCACAATAATTTGATGGAATAATTATATATAAGCAATATACATATATCAAAAGACAACATGTATATATCACGTACATTACATGTTGATAATTTCATAAGTGACGACCACTTCAACATCAATTGTATATATATAAACCCACGTGATATATAGACTCAAAATTAACACACATATATAATTAACTTTCGGCACCTTATATGTATACATATATAGCCTACAGTTCCAAATCAAATAGGGAAAGTATGTATATATATATGTTATACGAAAGGTTTAATTATAACAAATATAGATAACAATGTAAATGAAGCAAGCTCTAACAGCCGAAGTTAAGAGGACATCCTATAATAATATATAAATGATGCATACGCAGCCAACCCATACATTGAATAGTATACGTTTCTTTCTTTCTTATTTTAAACAAAACAGAACGAAAAACATAGTGATAATAGCAATAATAATATAAAAGTATAGACACAGTATATTATATAAACTTATTTTCTAAATCTATTTATTTACCTATGTCTACACTTAGGAATAGGCTAGATTAGAGAGTATCCTTATCAACATACCTATTAACAGTATATGTAATAGTATACTAAAATTATAATAGGCACCAAATCATCTGTTACATGCAATACCTATATATATCCAGTTCAAGTTACTCATATAACCACCCACATATGCAACTGTCACGTGTAAATGAAATCTACTAAGGCTTCTATTATATTGGAAACACGTTTATGTCACAAATATGGGTTAAAACATGTATATACCAAAGGCCATCATTGCGAAATCAACTATATATATGAGAGGTACATGCATGTATAGAAAGAAGAAGATTCAAATGGCAAGTGTATATATATTATGAACGGATCCATATACCATTCACGTAGAGAGGAGTGGCGTGCTCAGCTACTACACGCGCTAGGCTCGAGTCAAGGAGGTTTGGCTTCGGTTGATGGAAGGTGGCACAATTGGTTTTGACGTGGCATGGGGTCTCTCTGGCAAGAGAGTGCGGAGGTACTTGGGTCGGTGGGGAGGCGCAACCTATTTTTGATATATATGTATATATACATACATACAAATTTCATTTGTAAGAGGCGAGGAGGAAAGGAGCCGAGTATATTAGGAAATAACGAATAGAAAGAAACTACGGAGAAGAATAAGAAGCAAAAGAAAATGAGAGGAAAAAGGAAACGTATCTTTCTAGAGAAATGACAGTAGAGCAATAGTAAAAGATAGAAATGAATATATACAAGAAAAGCAGCAATTGTAATAGCAACATTTCCCAATAGAATCTTATCAATTAAATAGACACATTTCAAATTATAAATTTTATCATTTAAATTTCAAGAAAATTCTAGTTATTTACGTTATAAAAGGTTAAAATTCCCAGGTCATTATGAATTGCTCCAAATAACCAATTGTAAATATATTTATTTGGCATAACTTAACATATAAAGTAAATGAATCAATCATAGAATCACAGACACATAGTTTACAACAACATCGGAATAAATAAATAGTAGTCCAAAATCTACTGCAAGAATAAAAAGTTCTGAAACAGAATACATCAGAAATCCCAGTACACAAAAGTCTCTAGTTCTAAGCTAATGACATATCTGAACATACTACTGGAAATGACAGAAAATGAATTAAAAGCTGAAATAGATAAATAGATAAGCTAGTTCTTCCAATGAACTCCAGCTACCAAGGATGAATCTCAAACTATGACACTCAAGCTGACTCGAGCGTAAAGCAAAAAAAAACACTCGAATCAGGATTAACATTCTTATGCAGATAAACCAAGTTCAAGTGAAAATGTCAAGTAAATGCAATATAACTCAAAGGGATGGTGGGATTTCCATCCTTTAAGGATCCGATAAACTATTTACATACATTGTACAACATGCTACATACATAATGTCTATAGTAAAGTAAAAATATTAAAATAGCGTTAAGGCGTTACCCATATCCCCCTTAACACATTTAATAAATTCCCATAGTCTATATAGTAACGTAACTCCTCCGTAAAGTGGAGGCTATCAAAGGGCGCTTCATAGGTATGGTACAAAACAAACTCGTAAAAGGCGCGATAGGGCGTGTGACAAAGCACGCGAGGCAATGCCAGGTTAGATATACCGTTCACGGATCCGGACTGGTAGTAGCGCATAGCAGCTACTACTGCCCACCTCGAGACACACTCCCAAATCAAAGATGTGCACACCAAAATTGAATCATAAAGGAAATAGATATGGTTTCGAAGAAATGTGTCCGATAGGAGGAATGACTTCACTTGGCCCGGCATGGCTCTTTTTTTTAGTCACATCAAGCTGACTCACGAGAGTCAGGGCTACGTAAATACCATATAGAATCGTCACCATACCATCCTATTTCATTTTGGAATCTCCACCACATACACGGTTGTTAAAGTGGTTTTCGGGATTGGTAGAGAGTGTGACAATATCTGATCCCGGTCTCTTTAACAACCAAACGCTTATTTCACACCGTGGTCATTTATAAAATTTCTTTACAAATATTTAAATCAATATACAAATTTCAAACATCAATTTTAGTCAGAAATGAATATTCAACTTTCAATTCTATTTATATTTCAAGATATTCATTAAATCATCTTTATTGAAACAAGTTATAAATCTTTTCCAAATCATTAAGTTATGAATAAATCTTTATTTAAATTGAATTAATAACCAGTTTAAGTTATAGAAAATCCATTTAAATATAAATCAAATGAACCTTTAAAAAATTATGTTTTATATTAAATAAAACTACTTTTGTATAATTTAAGTAGATTTTATTTGTTATTTGTCTACTTAAAATCCTATTTTACAATTTAGAAAATAAAACTATAAGTACAATTTACAAATTACCCTCTTTATTTTAAACTCATACTTTTGTATCTCAAAATCACTATATTGCATTTCAAAAGTCAAACTCATATATCTACTTTCAAATAAATGGAAATCATTTTCCAAAATAGACCAACGGTGTCCGTATATAATTTTCTATCCTATGGTCAAGTGATATAGATAATGGTCATTTCAATCCGTAATAGTTTAAATTTATTGGTGTATATTATTAAACCCATAATCCAAAATTTTAATAATATCTGAACATCGCTTGGGTTTATCATTTCAACCCATAACGAAGTTCTCCTATTCTAAAGTCCGTTTGGGTATGTATTATTTCAACTCATAATGATTTCTAAACTGAGAGAACTTGCAGAGCGAGAGCAATAATAGCATAACATAACAATTACTGTCAAAATTAATTAACATATAACGGTGCCTAATTTTCAGACGTAATTAAAAATAACTTATCATATTTAGCAGTTAATAGCTAGCAATTCAGTTTTAACAATACATTTAAATTGCTATTTCCTATGAAATCAATTTATTGAGCATAAGAACATTTATCGTGAATGATTTATCACCTCTCGTGGTTAGAGAACGATAGAATTAAAGCAACTGACACGAAAAAAGGACGAAGTAATGGACATTGGTACGATATTTTCAAATAGCTACGACAACATGAAAGCGAATTTTAGCACGATAATTTGGTGGAATAATTATATATAAGCAATATACATATATTGAAAGACAACATGTATATATATCACGTACATTACATGTTGATAATTTCATAAGTGATGACCACTTCAATAGCAATTGTATATATGTAAACCCACGTGATATATAGACTCAAAACAGACACACTAAAACAATATTTTAATAACACATATATATAATTAACATTCGGCACCTCATATGTATACATGTATAGCCTAGAGTTCCAAATCAAACAGGGAAGGTATGTATATTATGTTACACGAAAGGTTTAATTATAACAAATATAGATAACAATGTAAATGGAGCAAGCTCTGACAGCCGAAGTTAAAAGGACATCCTATAGTAATATATAAATGATGCATACGCAGCCAACCCATACATTGAACAGTATACATTTTTTCTTTCTTTTTTTAAAAAAAAATATGAAAACATAGTAATAATAGTAATAATAATATAAAAATATAGACACAGTATATTATATACACTTATTTTCGAAATCTATTTATTTACCTATGTCTACACTTAGGAATAGGTTAGATTAGAGAGTATCCTTGTCCACATACCTATTAACAGTATACGTAATAGGATACCAAAAGTATAAAAGGCACCAAAACATTTGTTACATGCGAGACCTATATATATCCAGTTCAAGTTACTCATATAACCACCCACACATGCAACTGTCTGATGTGCACGTAAATGTGCATATTTTTATCACCATATTTAATATATTTAAATTAAATAAATGATCATAACGGGTATTTCAACTTGTTTAAACCAAAATTCAAATAATTGTCAAATTGTCACATATTCATCTTCATATGGGTGCAAAATGGTCATTTTTATGCATTTATTAAATTGAGAAAATTTACTTCGAATTTTCTATATTGTTCTGTAGGAAATTTGGTGAATTTTACAAGTGGCTTCATGATAACATATGCATGCACAAGAGTGAAGAGAAAAAATGAAGATGGAAATAATTCAAAGTAATGATCATGGAGGACCCACCTACTTACCTTGATTTTCAATTAGGAGTTAAGAACATGATAAAACGACATTAAAGCCTCATGTACATTTAAGTAGGGGATTAGTAGATGTTAATGATTACTTGGCCACCACACTACCTCAAGAGCATTTTGGGCATTCTCCAAAAATATGAATTAGAGTTTCATACATGTATAAATACCCATATGATTCATGTAACTTAGTGTCTCCTCTTACTTAGTCTCTTTTTAGTTTAGTTTAGCTTAGAAATAAAAAGACAAGTTCTTCTCTTTCTCTTTTCATGTCTACTTAGCCATTTTTATTTCATGTAATCTTTATTTTATGCAATGTTAATTTGTGTTTATTTTACTTACATGCTTTCTTTCTTTCATGCTAATAGTGTAGATTTTATTTTGTTCAATTAGAATAGTGTTTTTTCTTCTTTACTTTGCTTTCATTTTCCTTTCTTTTTGCTTTCATGTTGCTAGCTTGATTTGTTGTTTTGATAACAAATGTGAGAAATCCCTTCTATTTAGGGGTAATGAAGCCTCTAATCATGTAGCTTGAACATTTTGGTAATTATAGTTCTATTTTTGTGTTTAATGGCAATACTTGAAGTGGTTTAATTTGTTGTTTTTGTTTTGAATTTGATAGCCCATATTGTTGACAGCAAATAGGCTATGCTTAAACAATCACTAACACAATTGCCTCTTCATCAAAATATGATTATGGCACAAGAAAGTGATTTAAAATTAAAATTTGATGGCCTATATTTCTAATTAATAGTTAATAGGCCATACTTAAAATATATTTCATTTTCAACTTTGTTGTCATTTTCATGAGAGTTAGTAAGTGCTTTAAAGGTTGTGTTATAGTTTGATGGCTTATGTTGAGCTAATTAATAGCAGAAATGAGCCATACTTATGATAAACACATCATTTAAACTCACTTATGACCAAAAAAGAGATTATAATTTCATTAATTGTTGAATTATATGATCCAAAGAGTGGATTTATCTCTAAATTGTCATTAAACTCTCATATTTGTATTTATTTTTCTTCTGCTAGTTTTTGTTAGTTTCTTACATTTTTAGCTAATCACACTTTCAATTTTGGTTAATTTGATTAGATAGAAATTAAAATCATCAATTCTCTACGGATCGACCCGTACTCGCCATGTACTTCAACAGTACTCTGTGCGCTTGCGGTATAAATTTTATTTCAAAATTCGTTTGACTATTTTCTAGTTGGTAGACATTTAGCCGTCCGGATAAGTTTTTGGCGTCGTTGCCAGGGAGTTGTTTTGGTTTTATTTTCTATTCTTCGAATTATTTTCTTTTGATTTCATTGAGTGTTTTTATTTTGTGCTTGTTTACACTTAAAAAAATATAGCATTTTCACTTTTCTATACATTCTCACATTCTCTGTTTTCAGTTTGGGTAGCATTTTATTCTCTTTTTTTTTTCAAAAAAAAAAAAACAGAATGCTGCACTGTGCATTTGTTCTCATTTTCAGTCTCTATTCATCTTGATCCTGTGCACTTGTTTTGAGTATCAGTTTTTGGGTTTATTTCTTCTTGTATTATGCACTGTCAACTGTGTGCACTTGTCTCTGTTTTCAGTTTCATACTTCATTTCTTCTGTAGTGTTTTGTTCTATTTACTATACAGTGTGTACACTCTGTTTTAAATTGCTTTTTGATACTTCATTTCTTTGTGCATCTCTGCTCATCCCTGTCACCCTTCCCGATCATCAACACTTCCCTACAACCATCATCTCTGATTCTGCCTGTACAAGTTCTCCGACTCACCAAAACCACAACACACATTCATCTCCAGTACAATCTGTTACTGCTACCTTTCCTGTCATACTGCACATATAATATTCATCACTTCACCAACTGTCAAGACAGCCACGACTTCCTCTACATACCAGTTTCTTTACAACTATAACATCCACCTCTCCAACATCCTACAACAATCTTCAACGTTTGCACCTCCCGCACTTCTTCAACCACCAAAACATCTCATCATTACCGACTGCAGCGACATCGCAACAAACATCCACTGCTCCTCTTCATTACACAAGTGCACCTCCCCCACCATTCAGTTCCAAAGAACATTCAACAACCCATAACCTCCTCTAACCGCGCCCCATACATTCACCTCAACCCACTGACATCACACCTACATCAATCACATTACGGTGCACTTCATATCATAACATCTCAAAACCACATTACCTATGCCTCTCTATCAACATCCCAACCATCCTCGTCCACCATCGAGCTTCGGCCATTAACTTTTTGCCACTACTAAACAACTACTGCACAATCCCCTATCAACACCATATTTCATACAATTCCAACATACTGACCACCTTCAACGTACAACATCACATGCTACCATCAGCTCCACCATAGTCTATGACTTCCTTCAACCATTCACAAAAAAGCATACCACCAACTTTCCAGCAGACAACCACTGAAGCTATCATCACCTCCCACTGTGCCCATACACCGCCAACATCCTGACTATAACACTGCCTCGTGTCATCCTCCTCTACTAACGTACAACCTAAACCACACTTTCAAATCCATAGACCACAGCAAACATCACTATCCAGTCCACCACTCAATTCGAGCACTTCTCAAAACCCATCCATCACCAAAATCAAACTCACGAACTACCACTGCTATCGCCAAATCCCCAATCGAGCACCGCTGCAAACCCTCACCCACTCGCTCGACTAGCAACACCATGAATTCCACTTCGAACCACAACTACACTGCATCGCGACATCACCATCGCAATCAAACTGCCGACCATCCGCTATACCCAAGCTTCATCACTAACTTGACTCACCAACAAACCCAACTCCATCCCCGAACCTCTGAAATCGCAACCAACCTCATCCACAATCAAGAAATCGAGAATCGCAACCTGCCTTCGTCTTCGATACTTAAACTAAAATGTGAATCGAGAACCCAACATCAATTTTTTATGTTTGATTCGAGAAATGCGCTTTCTTTTATTTTTGTAGGCAGTCGATGTGTTTTGTTTTAACAGAAAAAAAGTATAAACTTTGGGTAAGTAAATTTTTCTTGAGGGTTTAGTTTAAAGGTGTTAATGGGTTTTGGGTTATATAGGCAGGATAGTTTTTGATATTGTTTTAAGTTTAAAAAGAAAAGGGGGTTTTATTGTAGAAGCCATTTATTTTTCAAAATTTCCAAAAAGGAAAAAAATTGTTTTAGTTTAAGTCATTTTGGTTTCATTTGTTTAAGTTGCTTCTTTTATATTCAAAAAAACCAAATAAATAAATAAATAGTTCCAATTTTTATTTATTTATTTTCAATTTGTTTTATTTTGGTTTTTTACTTCTTCTTTGTTATATAGAATAAAAAAATTGCTTTCGTTTCTTTTTAACAAAAAAATTGTATATATCTTATTTTTTTGTTTCAGGTTGCCAAAGAAGATTGGAAGAGTCGATTGTTCCACTTGGCTTGCCAAAAATAATTGTTTTGCTTTGCTTGCCAAAAAAACTTCTTGCTTATTTATAATTTTCTTTTTATTTGCCTTGTATTGTATATATTTATTATTTTTGTTTGTCTTGCATTGTTGTTTATTTGTATTGAAAAAAAAATTCGAAAAACCAAAAAAAAATCCATTCCTAGTTGCATTGTTAATACACATTTAATTTCAGCTTTGCATCACATCTTAGATTTTTGTTAATAATAACGGTTTGACATCAATAACACTTAATTGTATATTGATAAATTGTCTTCTTTGAACAATTTAATTTCTTAGTGTCTAGGCTACGGCAGAGCAATAACCATTTATAAATATTATGGTGATTCGTAAATGTTATAGTTGTTGTTTCCCTTAAGGTACTTAAACCTTCGGCTGCATTGCTATAGTGATTCGTGGTGCATCAATAACCCCTGCCCGTTGCTTGGCTGATAAATATTTTTGTTGATTTAAGACAAAGTGTGATTATACAATTTTGGGTTAACTTAGGATAAATAATTTGTAATCGACCCTTGCATTCAGTTAGTTGTATTAGTTCATGCATATTTAAAAAAAATTCAAAATCCAAAACTAAAAAAAATTATAAATATTTCTTAACTTATTTTTTTTCTTTTCCTTTTCCTTTCAAAATTTTCAAATCAAAATTCCAAAATAAAAAAAAATAAAAATAAAAAATCCATAAAAAAAATCTTGAAAATGTCCGAGTTTCCTTTTTCTTATTCACTTGAATTTAATTGTGAAAATCAATATAATCCATATGAATTCACTCCAAATTTATATGGATATTTTAACAACAACTTTTGTTTAGACAATTCGAATTTTGAACCACAAAAATTCCAAAGTAATGGTCAACTCTCAACTCTTGAAAATAGCATTTCGTCATAACTTGAACTCTCTACGCAACAAAATCATGAGATAAACGAGTTGTGCAATTCATGTTTGTGCTATAACTCGAATCAAAGTTTTCAAAATAATCAAAATTTGAATTCGTTTCAAAATTTAAATGATTTCGAGTGTAACCCATGCCAATTCAATTTCGAGCTTCAAAATGAATTTCAAAATCAAGACGAAAATGTGAACCAATTTTCAAATGATTTTGGCAATGGAAATAGTTTCAATAACGATACGGTTGAAAACTTTGGTTATCAACAAATTCAAAATGAAAATTTTCAAATTAACAATCATGAATTTGATTTTGTTGACCAAATGCAAAAAGATAACGGGGATTTATTACTTGAAAAATACAAACTTTTCGTGAAATTCATAATCAAATCTCAGCTTGCGAAGAATCAAATAATAATCTACCATTTATTGAAATTGACAATTCTTGTTCTCAACAAGTCCAAATTGAAAATTTTCAAGTTAATAATTACAAATTTTACTTTGTCGAGCAAATGAATGAAATTTACGATGATCACACGAATTTGTTGATTAAAACGTTGGAAAATTTTCGTGAAAAACAAAATCAAATTTCAATGTGCGATGAGTCAAACAATAATCCATCTTTTACCCAAATCGATGATTTTCAAATAACAACTTTTGAAATTGATAATGACGATCTTAATCAAGTTGTTGAAAATACGGTAATTAAGTTGGATTTCAATTCTTTTGAGGGTGCGAAACTCGATTTAAACTTCGATCTTCCTTTTTCTGAAAATTGAATACGACAACTTTAGATTTTAAACTCGATTTAGAACATGAAGTAGTTGATAATCCAATAAAGGAAGTCAAATTTAATGAACATGAGTTTTATGGACTTTTTGAAAACGAGTTGTTGAATTCTAAAGGGGAAATTTTCGATCAACATTTTGATTTTGAAATCGATATTTTGGAAGAAACTGAACTGCAACCAATTTTTCTATCTACCCCAAAAATCATCGAAAATAAAACAACTCGTACGATTTTCAATAAAACGACTTTCGTTTTTTCCAAATCCACATTCAACTTTGAAATCTTTTACGATTTGGTTTTTCGTGCTTAAGCTGTGTCTCACACATTTGACGAGACAAATGAATCGATCTTTAGAAGACCGTTTCATTTACTTTTTGACTATATACTTTCTCATCTCTTGTAAATAGTAATCTTTCATGTAAATATAGGATTTTTATTTTATTTTTCTCCTTCCACTTGGGTTGACTGTGGGGATACAGTCAAAATCAAGTGTGTGTGGGGGTGGAGATTCATCTTCATTTTTTCTATTTTTCATGGTTTATTTTTGCTTTAAAATCTCAAAAAAAATTAAAATAAATCCAAAAGCAAATTTTCTTTTGATTTATTTTTAAAAGAAACACTATAAGATAAATATATGGTTTTGGTTTATTAAATTGAAAATTTTGAAAATTTATTTGTCTTAACAAAAATAAAAATGAAGTTTGATTACAAATAATAATGGTTTAACTAGTATATAGGCAGATTCATGAGTGTTAATTGTGAAGTACATCCTAATTGAAAATCTTTGTTTTAAAAAGTGGTTGATTTAAATTAAAGGATATAACATTTTTTTGTCTTCTATGTTAAATGGTGCTAAGATGATTTTGCAAAACTCTCTCTCCCTTTTAAAAAAATATATATAAATAAAAAATAATAACATCCAAGTATTCACTCTCATTAAAAGTCCTCACGGTTATGCATGAGTGAATTACTTGAAATCTTTAATTATGAGCTTTCATACCCATTTAAAAGTTCTCATGGTTATGCATGTATGGAACACATGTTAAAAAAACAGACTTAATAAAAACCACCTACGGTCGATAGGTGTATGCACGAAAGTGTGTGCACTTGCCATGCTCTGTACTCCCTTCACATAAGCCTGAAAGGCAGTGCATGGGTAGTATATCTGGCCTCAGTTTACCTGAGCTAGGTGTGTAACTTTTCCTGCAAATAATGAGAGAGCAAGCAATTGAAATTCTAGCACTATTTTTACTTATTTGATTTGATTTGTTATTGAAGAGAAATGAAAATGCCACTTTGATAAACTTTGACAATCAACTTGATTTTGTTGGAAATATTGACGAGTAAATGGCATAAATTTTCAAGATAATTAATCAAAACCTATATTTAACTTATTTGTGCCCATTCAGAAATAAATCCTTCATCTGTAAATATTTCAAAAACTTGCATTCATCTCTTTGTAAATAAATCTTATATGTTGTAAATATTTTCATCCTGCATTTGAATTTTGTGGGCAGTATCCGCTGAAAACCCTCACGAGACAACACTCATTTGAATTTTGTTGGCAGTATCCGCTGAAAACCCTCACGAGACAACACTCATCCTACTTGGGACATCCAGAGGTTTAACGGCTTGTTGCATACGCTCAATGCAATCGTGCTCCCTACGAAAACGGAATTACCCTAGTTTTTCTTTATTTGAAGACGAATAAAAAGATAAGTGTGGAGGTATTTGATGTGCACGTAAATGTGCATTTTTTTACCACCATATTTAATCTATTTAAATTAAATAAATTATCAATCAGGTATTTCAACTTGTTTAAACCAAAATTCAAATAATTTTAAAATTTTCACATATTTATCTTCATATATGAGCAAAATGGTCATTTTTATGCATTTATTAAATTGTGAAAATTTACTTGGAATTTTCTATGTTATTTTGTAGGAAATTTGGTGAATTTTACAAGTGGCTTCATGATAACATAAGCATGCACAAGAGTGAAGAGAACAAATGAAGATGGAAATAATTCAAAGTAATGATCATGGAGGACCCCACCCACTTACCTTAATTTTCAATTAGGAGTTAAGAACATGATAAAAGGACGTTAAAGCTTCATGTACATTTAAGTAGGGGATTAGTGGATGTTAATGATTACTTGGCCACCACACTACCTCAACGGTATTTTGGGTATTCTCAAAAAATATGAATTAGGATTTCATACATGTATAAATATCCATATGTTTCGTGTAACTTAGTCTCTCCTCTTACTTAGTCTCTCTTTAGTTTAGTTTAGCTTAGAAATAAAAAGACAAGCTCTCTTTCTCTTTTCATGGCTAGCTAGCGCTTTTATTTCATGTAATCTTTTTTTATGCAATGTTAATTTGTGTTTATTTTACTTAAGTGATTTCTTTCTTTCATGCTGATAGTGTAGATTTTATTTTGTGCAATTAGAATAGTGTTTTTTCTTCTTTACTTTGCTTTCGTTTTCCTTTCTTTTTTTCTTTCATGTTGTTAGCTACATTTGTTCTTTTGATAACAAATATGAGAAGCTAATCCCTTCAATTTAGGGGTAATGAAGCCTCTAATCATGTAGCTTGAACATTTTGGTGATCATAGCTCACTTTTTGTGCTTAATGACAATACTTGAAGTGGTTTAATTTGTTGTTCTTGTTTTAAATTTGATAGCATATATTGTTGACACCAAATAGTCTATGCTTAAACAATTACTAACACAAATGCCTCTTCATCAAAATATGATTATGGCATAAGAAAGTGATTTGAAATTCAAATTTGATGGTCTATATTTCTAATTAATAGTTAATAGGCCATACTTAAAATAGATTTCATTTTCAACTTTGTTGTCATTTTCATGAGAGTTGGCAAGTGCTTTAAACGTTGTGTTATAATTTGATGGCTTATGTTGAGCTAATTAATAGCAGAAATGAG
This sequence comes from Allium cepa, assembly GCA_030765085.1. NCBI lineage: Eukaryota > Viridiplantae > Streptophyta > Magnoliopsida > Asparagales > Amaryllidaceae > Allium > Allium cepa. The sequence goes on along the minus strand of CM060938.1, from coordinate 560,378,842 downwards.
CCATACTTATGATAAACACATCATTTAAACTCACTTATGACCAAAAAAAGAGATTATAATTTCATTGATTGTTGAATTATATGACCTAGAGAGTGGATTTATCTCTAAATTGTCATTTAACTCCCATATTTTTATCTATTTTTATTTTGCTAGTTTTTGTTAGTTTCTTACATTTTTGGCTAATCACACTTTCAACTTTGGTTAATTTGATTGAATAGAAATTTATAATTATCAATTCTCTACGGATCGACCCGTACTCGCCACATACTTCAATAGTACGCCATGCGCTTGCGGTATAAATTTTATTTCAAAATTCGTTCGACTATTTTCTAGTTGATAGACATTTAGCCGTCTGAATACTGTCACGTGTACATGAAATCTACCGAGGCTTCAATTGTATTGGAAACACGTTTGCATCACAAATACGGGTTAAAACATGTACATACCATAGGCCATCAATGCGAAATCAACTATATATATGAGAGGTACGTGCATGGATAGAAAGAAGAAGATTCAAATGGCAAATGTGTATATATTATTAATGGATCCATATATCATTCATGCAGAGGGGAGTGGCACGCTCAGCTGCTACATGGGCTTGGCTCAAGTCAAGGAGGGTTTGGCTTCGGTTGATGGAAGGTGACACAGTCTGTTTTGACGTGGCGTGGGGTCTGTCTGGCAAGAAAGGGCAGAGGTACTTGGGTCGGTAGGGAGGCACAACCTATTAGTTGATATATATATATATTTCATTTGCAAGAAGGGAGGAAAAAAGGAACCAAGTGTATCAGGAAATAACGAATAGAAAGAAACTACAGAGAAGAATAAGAAGCAAAAGAAAATGAGAGGAAAAAGGAAACGTACCTTTCTAGAGAAATGACAGTAGTGCAATAGTAAAAGATAGAAATGAATACATACAAGAAAAGCAGCAATTATAATAGAAATGGTCACAAACTAATTTAGCTGAAAATTTAAAGCAATTTTTTTTTTTGCTTGAGCAGCATGTTTAAATTTTGAAACCGAAGGAAAAATGTAAAGTCACAAATTACGGTACCGTTATAATGAACCGTTTTATCGCTTTTGTCGCATCCGGATCTTAAAATACAGAAATAAATATACTGCGAAGATCAGTGCGACGAGGCAGATAAAATGGTACATAATATCAGCAACACGATCAAATTTTGAAAATTCAAATTATCGAAAATGCTGCTTAAACGCAGGAAATAAGAAAGACGGAGCTATAGAAGTCTGAATTTTACAAAACAAATCATGACGTCTCTCTCAGAAAGTGATTTACATTTTTATTATATGAAAATATTCATTTTTGAAAATATTTAAATTTCACCAATTAAACCGATTAAATTTATAATTTAAATTTCACAAATAAATTAACTTCAATATTTCCTAATAGAATCTTACCAATTAAACAGATGCATTTCAAATATAAAAATTTTAATTCAAAATTTTATCTTTAAAATTACAAGAAAATTCTAGTGTTTACGTTATAAAACGGTTAAAATTCAAGGGTCGTTATGAATTGCTTCAAATAACTGATTGTAAATATATTTATTTAGCATAATTAACATATACAGTAAATGAATCAATCACAGAATCACAGAGTTTTCAACAACATCGGAACAAATAAACAGTGGTCCAAAATCTACTAGAGGAATAAAATAGTCTGAAACAGAATACATCGGAAATCCCGGTACACAGAAGTCTTTAGTACTAAGCTAATGACAAGTCTGAACATACAACTGGAAATGAAAAAAAATAAACTGAAAGCTGAAGTAGATAAATTCATAAACTAGATCTTCCAATGAACTCCAGCCCCCAAGGATGAATCTCAAACTGTGACACTCAAGCTGACTCGAGCGTAAAGTATAACAAAACACTCGAATCAGGATTAATATTCTTATGCAGATATACCAAGTTCAGATAAATCTGTCAAGTAAATGCAATATAACTCAAAGGGATGGTGGGATTTCCATCCTTTAAGGATCCGGTAAACTATTTACATACATTGTACAATACGCTACATATATAATATCTATAGTAAAGTAAAAATATTAAAATAGCCCTAAGGCGTTATCCGTATCCCCCTTAACATATCTTATATATTCCCATAGTTTGTACAGTAACGTAACTCCTCCGTAAACTGGAGGATATCAGAGGGCACTCCATAGGTATGATACAAAACAAATTCGTAAAAGGCGCGATAGGGCATGTGACAAGGCATGCAAGGCAATGCCAAGGTAGATGTACCGTTTGCGGATACGGACAGGTGGTAGCGCATAGCAGCTACTACCGTCCACCTCGAGACACACTCCCAAATCCAAGGTGTGCACACTAAAATCTAATCATAAAACAATAAATATGGTTCGAAGAAATGTGTCCGATAGGAGGAATGACCTCACTTGGCCCAACATGACTCCTGTTTTAGCCACATCAAGCTGACTCACGGGAGTCAAGACTACGTAAATACCATATAGAAACATCACCAAACCATTCTACTTCATTTTAGAGTCTCCACCACATGCAGAGTTGTTAAAGTGGTTTTTGGTATTGACGGAGAGTATGACAATATCCGATCCCGGTCTCTTTAACAACCAAACGCTTATTTCACACCGTGATCATTTATAAAATTTCTTTATAAATATTTAAATTAGCATACAGATTTCAAACATCAATTTTAGTTAGAAACAAATATTCAACTTTCAATTCTATTTATATTTTAAGATATTCATTAAATCAGCTTTATTGAAACAAGTTATAAATCTTTTCCGAATCATTAAGTTCTGTACAAATCTTTATTTGAATTGAATTAATAACTAGTTTAAGTTATAGAAAATCTATTTAAATTTAAATCAAATGAACCTTGAAACAAATTATTATATATTAAATAGAACTACTTTTGTATAATTTAAATGGATTAAATTTGTTATTTGTCTACTTAAATCTTATTTTACAATTTAGAAAACTCATACTTTTATATCTCAAATTCACTATATTTCATTTCAAAAGTCAAACTCATATATTTACTTACAAATAATTGGAAATCATTTTCCAAAATAGACCAACGGTGTCCGTATATAACTTTCGATCCTATGATCAAGTGATATGGATATTGGTTATTTCAGTCCGTAATAGTTTAAATTTACAGGTTTATATTACCCCAAATTTTAATAATAACTGAACATCGCTTGTGTTTATCATTTTAACCCATAACGAAGTTCTCCTATTCTAAAGTTCGTTCAGTTATGTATCATTTCAACCCATAGTGATTTGATTTCTATACTAAGGGAACTTGTAGAGTGAAAGCAATAATAGCATAACATTAAAATTACCGTCGAAATAATTTAACATATAACGGTGTCTAATTTTTCAGAAGTAAATAAAAATAACTTATCATATTTAACAGTTAATAGCTAGCAATTCAGTTTTAACAATAAATTTAAATTGCTATTTCCTATGAAATCAATTTAATGAGCATAAGAACATTTATCATGAATGATTGCTCACCTTTCGTGGCTAAAGAATGATAGAATTAAAGCAAATGACACAGAAAAAGGACGAAGTAATGGATACTGGCATGATATTTTCAAATAGCCGCGACAACATGAAAGCGAATTTTAGCATGATTATTTGATGGAATAATTATATATAAGCAATATGCATATATCGAAAGACAACATGTATATATATCATGTACATTACATGTTGGTAATTTCATAAGTGACGACCACTTCAACAGCAATTGTATACGTATAAACCCACGTGATATATAGACTCAAAACAGACACATTAAAACAATATTTTAATAACACACAAATATAATTAACTTTCACCACCTCATATGTATACATGTATAGCCTAGAGTTCCAAATCAAATAAGAAAGGTATGTATATATATATGTTATAAGAAAGGTTTAATTATAACAAATATAGATAACAATGTAAATGGAGTAAGCTCTAACAGCTGAAGTTAAGAGGACGTCATATAATAATATATAAATAATGCATACACAGCCAACCCATACATTGAACAATATACTTTTTCTTTCTTTCTTTTTTTAAATAAAACAAAACGAAAAACATAGTAATAATAGTAAAAATAATATAAAATTATAGACACGGTATATTATATACACTTATTTTCGAAATCTTTTTATTTACACTTAGGAATAGGATAGCTTAGATAGTATCGTTGTCCATATACCTATTAACAGTATGCGTAATAGGATATTAAAAGTATAATAGGCACCAAATCATTTGTTGCATGCGAGACCTATATATATATATATATATATATATATATATATATATATATATATATATATATATATATTTCAAGTTACTCATATAACCACCCACATATGCAACTGTCATGTGTAAATGAAATCTACTCAGGCTTCAATTGTATTGGAAACACGTTTGCATCACAAATATGGGTTAAAACATGTATATACCAAAGGCCATCAATGCGAAATCAATTATATATATGAGACATACATGCATGGATAGAAAGAAGAATATTCAAATGGAAAGTGTATATATATTATGGATGGATCCATATATCATTCACGCAGAGAGAAGTGGTGTGCTTAGCTGCTACTTGGGCTTGGCTTGAGTCAAGGAGGGTTCGGCTTCGGTTGATGGAAGGTGGCGCAGTTGGTTTTGACATGGCATGGAGTCTGTCTAGTAAGAGAGGGCGGAGGTACTTGGGTCGGTGGGGATGCGTAGCCTATTAGTTGATACACACACACACAAAATTTATTTGCAAGAGGGAAGGAGGAAAGGAGCCGAGTATATCAGGAAATAAGAAATAGAAAGAAACTATGGAGAAGATTAAACTGCAAAAGAAAATGAGAGGAAAAAGGAAACGTACCTTTCCAAAGAAATGACAATAGAGCAATAGTAAAAGATAGAAATGAATATATACAGGAAAAGCAGCAATTGTAATAGCAACAGTCACACGCTAATTAACTGAAAATTTAAAGCAATTTATTTTGCTTGAGCAGCTCGTTTAAATTCTGAAACCGAAGGAAAAATGTAAAGTCAAAAATTATGGTACCATTACAATGAAACGTTTTATCGCTTTCGTCGCGTACCGGACCTCAAAATATAGAAATAAATATACCATGGAGATTAGTGCGACGAGGTGGATAGAATGACATATAGATATCAGCGATACGATTAAATTTTGAAAACTCAAATTTCCGTTACCGAAAATGTTGTTTAAATGCAGGAAATATGATAGATGGAGCTATAGAAGTCTGAATTTGACAAAACGAATCATGGCGTCTCTCTCAGAAAGTGATTTACATTTTTGTTATATGAAAATATTCAGTTTTCAAAAATATTTAAATTTCACCAATTAAACCGATTAAATTTATAATCTAAATTTCCTAAATAAATTTAATTTCAATATTCCCAATAGAATCTTACCAATTAAATAAACGCACTTCAAATATAAGAATTTTGTTTTAAAATTTTATCATTAATTTCAAGAAAATTCTAGTTATTTATGTTATAAAACGGTTAAAATTCCTGGGTCGTTACACTCTCCCCCACTCAAAACTTTTCGTCCCCAAAAAGGAACGAGATATGAGAAATATAAATAACCGAAAAGATAAAAGAAGGCACGAATAGCACCTGAGTCAAATAATTCAAGATTTGAAGCACGTATGGATTCCTTGGTGTGCAATCCCGGTCATCCAGACTCCACTGTACCTTGACCAGACTAAAAAAATTCCTTCGAAGCTGCTTCGTACCTCTATCGACAATACGAAGTGGCTTCCTCTCGACAGTGAGATTTGGCTCAACGTCCAAATTCTCTAATAAAGCTGGCTGAACAATCCAGGATGGATCTTGGAGATATCTATGAAGGTGAGATACGTGAAACACGTTGTGCACACCCGCCAGTTTCTCTGGCAAATAAACTCTATAAGCCAAAGGAACAACTCTTTCTAAAATGCGGAAAGGATCGATAAATCTGGGAGCAAGCTTCCCCCTCCGTCCAAATCGAACCACATTCTTCAGTGGTGCGATCTTGAGAAAGACTTGATCACCTACTGGAAACTCCAAATCTCTTCTACGCCTATCAGCATACTTCTTCTGCCTATCCTGAGCGGTTCTCATTTTCCTCCTAATCTCCTCAACCTTCTCAGATGCTCGCAGAATCATTTCAGGTCCAAGAACCAAACGATCACCGGATTCAATCCAAGAAGACAGAGATTTGTAAGATCGTCCGTAGAGAGCGGCAAATGGAGACATCTCAATACTTGCTGTATTCAAAGGAATGGGATTTATAGATGGTTTAAGCTTAGAAAATTAGATTCAAAGATATAGCTATACCTGATAACTGCTATAGGTGAATTCGACGAGATGGAGATGATCTTCCCAAGATCCTCCATAGTTAAGAACACAAGCACGAAGAAGATCTTCTAAAATCTGATTCACCCTTTCCGTCTGACCATCAGTCTGGGGATGATAAGCCGTACTAAGGTTCAAATGAGTGCCCATAGCTTCTTGAAAAGCTTTCCAGAACTTGCTGGTGAAGATAGGGTCACGGTCACAAACAATACCAGAAGGAACACCATGGAGACGGACAATCTCCCTCATATAGATCTCAACTAAGCTTGAAGCCGTTTGATTCGACTTAACCGAAATAAAATGGGAAGACTTGGTCAGTCGATCGACAACTACCCAAATGCTCTCATTATCCCTTCTAGTCCTCGGTAGACCATAGATAAAATCCATAGAAACTTGATCCTACTTTCAAATGGGAACCTCAAGGGGTTGTAGTAATCTAGCAGTCTTTTGGTGATCAGCCTTAACCTGTTGACAAGTGGCACATCTACTGACAAAGATAGAAATGCCCCGCTTCATACCATTCCACCAATACAACCTCTTCATATCCTGAAACATCTTTGCAACCCCAGGATGGATGGAGAGTCTAGATTGGTGATTCTCCCTAAGAACTTCTTGCCTCAAACCATCCACCTTCGGAACACAGATCCGACCATTAATCCTCAAAACTCCATTCTGATCAATTTGTGCTCCCAACTCATTCTGATCATCGCCTTCCCTACTCTAAATATTCTCCTTCATAAGCTTAAGCATCGCATCCTCATCTTGCTTGGTTGCAATACGTTCCATAAGAGATGGGGTGACAACAATCTGATGCATCAAGTCCTTCTTCCAACTCAAATCATCCACTACCACATTAGCTTTCCCAAGGGTTTAATTGATGTCAAGATCATAAGATGTGTAACATTCCTGGATTTTAGCCAAAATTAGTTTGATAATAAATTCGATTTTTGGAATTAAATTATGAAATTATTGGGAATTAATTTTAAATTTTGGATTTAATGATGAATTAATTGGAAAATTCTAGAATAAATAATGATATGTATTTTTAAATAGAATTTGGATTTGAAAATTTAAGATAAACATTTTAAAAATAATTGGATTTAATACTCTACATTTTTAAATGTGTTTTCTAATTTTAATAAATATATGTATAAATATATTTGGAAGTTATATGTTGAGATTAATATAATGATTTTCAAAAGGTTATTTAAAGATTAAATTCTATATTAAAAAAAAACTCTATAGATAAATAGTTATTAATATTAGATATAATAGTTTTAGTTGAAAAAGATTTAGTAAAAGTTTAATACCTTTTCTTTTGAAATTTAAACTTGAGATAAAATGAAATTTGCATAAATGTGATTTTTATATATTATAAAAAATTTCAAAGTATATAATTACATGTAAATAGATAATCCATATAAACAAATAAACCTAAACAAAGGGTTTAAAACATAAAAAGGATTGTTTAGGACATTTGTTAGATAATAAGGTCATGAAATTAACAAGTGTAATTGAAACAAACAAGTGGCAATCTTATTTTAATAAAGAAAATATATATCAAAAGAGTAAAAGTAGGTTAGTCATTTTATTCTCAGTTCAAAATTTTAAAACCCTGCTCTCATCTTTGAACTTAAACAAACTAGAGAAATTAAGATCAGTTCATCAGATTATCATCAAAACCAGAATCAGAAACAAAGAAAACAAACAACTCAAAATGAATTCAACAACTTCAAAGCTTGAAAGAAAAATCAACTTGATTCAAACCTGGAAGCAAAGCAAAGTTTCAAGCCTGAAACAAAACAAGATCAAAGCCAAAGCAAGATTCATTTCCAGTTTCAAAATCATGCAGCAAATTCAAATCACTGTCCAGTTTTCAAATATCACTCTCAGGCTCCACTGTTCTTCATTTTGAGGTGAGCAAACTCTTAAAACTAAGTATATTTTGGTATGCATGTGATTGGTATTAGATGTTTGTTTATGGAATATGCTTGTATGAGTGTGAAAGTGCCTGAATATGTATATATATATATATGACTGTGTGTGTATATATATATATATATATATATATATATATATATGACTATGTACAAACCTTTATCTCTGTTTTTCAAAGACACACGTTTAAAACCAATCCAAGAAAAATCCATATCTCTTCAAATAAAAAAATTTAGGCTGAGATATCTGAATACAAATTGGTTATAATACTTTAGTCTAAACTTTAAAAATAAATTCCAGATGTAAATATTTAGGGAATATTTGAAAATTCGAATATGACAATGAAAATTAGACTAAAGTCAAAAATCGATGATTTCGATTTCTTATTTAGATCTCATGAAGTGATTTGTAATAGAAAACCATGATTTTAGAATATATTTTCAAGATTTTTAGATTTGGAAATCGTTTGGAATTTAGAGTTGAACAAAAATTCGAAAAATGTCGATTTCCGTCGATCTATGAACAATCAAACTTCGAGTTCGAATCTGGAGGAGAGGAATGTGATGTAGATTGTAGGAAAAACGATCGTAATTTTTTTATCAATTATGGTGGACAGGCGAAACGATTTTAGGGTTTTAAACCCAGCCATGGTCGATGAAGTTTGATAGGGGGTTCGTTGTCGAGAAGGCATCGGGGTCGATCGCTCAAGGGGGGATCGATGTGTTAGGGTGAGGCGCTGCTCTGGGCTGAGTCAGAGGGTGTCTGGTGGTCGACCGTGGTGGCGAGTGGGGATTGTTCGTCGAAGTTTTGATTCCAATTTTGAGTCGAACTCTTTGTTTTCGATTGCGTGGGAAATTCGACGATCTTGGTCGTGAAAAAGGGTGGGTAGATGTTCGTCGACATGAGGTTGCCGGCGAGGTCAACTAGAGATCATCGGATCACTTGTGCATGTGCACGCGTGACATTGCATGTCTATGTGGGTTTAAGGTTGGGGAAGATGGAGCTTTATCGGGGACAAACTCGAAGGGATTCACGAAGTAACTCGAAGTAGATGAAAGGGGTGGGTTGCTCGAAGTAAGGCTTGGGCAAAATAGATATTGTATCGGGTCATATTTTGTTTAAATGAACAGTTTTCAAAACTGAAAGAAAAAAAGTGTTTTCGGTTTTGAATCATAGAACTTGTGTTTTTTTAAATGTTTTCTAAGTTTAAAGAAAAGTAAAACAAAGTTTTAGAGTTATGGAAATAATTAGTCTGCAAAGGTTTAATGTTGAACAAGTTTTTAAATATATTTAAAATTAATATATTTTAAATGATTGCCTTGATTCAAGCTTAAAGTTAATAAAAAAGTAATTAAGTGTTATTTAATTATATGATCACTATTTATAAATTAATTCTTAAAATTATTTTTAAATCAATAATGAAGTTAAAGAGTTAAATGTTTTTGAATTATTAATTGACTTAAATTTTGTGTAAATGACAATTAATTACAAAGATAGTTAATTAAAGATTTTTAATGATAAGTTAGTGATTAATGAAAGATGATTACTTATGGGTGTTTGGATAATTAAGGATAATCAATTTCATGATTAAGCTTAACTAATTACATAATTAAGGTCAATTAAGTATTGAAAAGAAAAAATTAATTAATTAAAGTTGATTAAGTGATTAGGGACAATCACTTATTGTAATTAATTAAGAATAATTAATTGAAGGTAATTAATTAAGGGTATTTAATTATTTAAAAACAAGTGCTTAATAAACGTAATTGAGGATAATTAATTAATTAATGAAAATGATTAAGGATAAATCACTTATTATGATTTTACATATTTAGTTAAGGGTTAATCAATTTTGTAATTAACTTAAGGTTAATTAATTACTTTGATTGATTAGGGATAATTAATTAAATGATAACTAATTAAGGGTTAATTGATTTATTAATTTATTAATTAAGTGTAATTAATGAAAGGATAATTAAATAATTAAATATTAAAGGTTAATTATTTTATAAGTAAAGATTGATTAATTTGAATTAATAAATGATTAAAGGACAATTAATCAAATAATTTGAAATTAATTAATGTTAATTAACCATGATTGATGACTTATCTGACTTAGATTAATCAGATAATTAATTGATCTTATTGATGAATGTTTAAATTCTATTGATTGTTGAAATGTTTGATATCCCTGATATGTTATGCTTTTTGCTATGAATTGTTTTGGTGTGATCTGTAATGAATGTAATTTATTTTATCTATGATAAATATTACTTATCTATGAATCTGTGAATGGAAGATAAGCATTATAGGAATATTCCACTTATCGATATTGATATAATTGAATCTGTTATGATTGATGTTGTTGCACTATTGGGTAAAACCCCTGGACAAGACCTTACACACACAAATATGGATTGCAAGAGGACATTGGTTAAGTCACAAATTTTTGAAATGATTTTAAAAATTGAATTTTGAATCAAAAAGTTTTGGAAATGGATTAAATGTGAAAAGCTTTTGAAAAGTAGTTTTGAAGATTAAAGTTATTTTGAATAACTTGATAAATTTTTGAATTTTAAATAATTTGACTTAGATTTGAATTCAAGATTTGAAAATTGAATTCCATGGTTGGAAATTATAGTTTAGAAGATTATACGAGTTCTAAATGTGTTTATATGAGTTTTAAACCAATTTAAAAGTATTATTTTGGGAATTTGAATTTAACCCAAGGACTTTAGCTTGTATAAATAAAATCGGATTCTCCTGAAACGAAAACTATTTTTTTTCAAATAATAATAGCTTTCGTATAAAGAAAGGATTTCCAATTTGTATCGAAAAATTTCAAGTTCGAAATGAAATTGTGAAATGTTTTTGAAAGCTATGAATGAACCTTTGTGAAAGGTTGTTAAACTTTGTTTTGAAAATTGAAGAAGAATTTAAATGGTGTATCTTTTACATATAAAAGATTTGAAATGGGAATTGTTTTGAGAGTTATGAATGGGTCTTTGGAAATAGTTTTGAAAGATATAAATTGAGTCTTTGGTTTAATAATTGGATGAGATAATCCAATTGAAAAGGAAATTGTTTTGAAGGCTATGAATGAATCTTTGTGAAAGATTGGTAAACTTTGTGAAGTGAATCTTTTTGTTTAAAGATTTGAAAATGGTAATTTTTTTAAACCATTCAAAGAAAAGGTTTAGGGATTTAAAAGTGTGACTTAACTAAGATCCCAATATCCATATGTTTTCGAATATTACGCTCATTATTCGGTTTAGCCAGGAGAGGACCTTGTGTCATATAACCCACTAAGAATAACGATGCGACGATATGGATAGCATTTGAAGACAGGTGGTGAAGACCGGGTATTTTTGAGAACGAAAGGATTACCCGTCGATTGTCTCCGCATTGAGTCGTGCCAGTATAGAGATCCCCATATGTGATGTGGAGTCCGATTGGGATTGTGAATACCCGGATTGCAAGGGTTTTTTTTGGAAATGCCTTCGATTTTGTTCGAACCCAGAACAGATTTGCATGGATGTGTGTCTGACGTTACACTTTGAGGTGTAAAGATGGTTTCTATCAAATACATTTCTGTTTGGTGTCGGAGATTTATTCTCTTAGCTTAACACCCTTCTTTGAGACGTACGAGCTTAGAGATTATGTAGTTGATGGTTACTAGTGATACATTCCCAATTTGGTAATGTGGCATACGAAGTGCTGCTGATCATTTGTTGATCGAAACATGGCTTTGTGAAAAAGCGTAGCTTTGTGGACGAGACTGCATCAGGACCTCACACCTCGAAAATGGTCGAAACAGGAAAGATGCAGCAAGGTTGCAGGAGTCGCGCCCCTAGGGTATGTCCATTTCTTCTGGAAATGGTGGTATCATCGTATGGAGCCCAGATACTTAACTTATGTGGACGCTGTAAATTTTATTACTGTTTGAAGTTGCTTTGTGATTGAGGTACCTCGGATAAAGGTCGCAAATGATCGGGGATGGCATATCTTAGGTGTTACTCCCGGGAAGGGAGTAAACCGACCTTGTATTAGCAGAGATCCGGGTAGGTTCTTGGGGCGTCCCTCCAGAAGCGTTCTCATGTGGCAATAGGAAGTTCCTTAGCCTGACCATTTGTTGGAAATCCAATCAAACTTTACGAGCCCTTTACGATTGCAATTGTATAACCTGCCACCTCAGGTGGTAGCTATAGCTGGCATAATATAATGGTACCTATGCTAGTTAAGATTAATATTATACTTTCGAAATATTTTCCACTATGCACTAATAATAATATTAAAATGATTTTGCGTAGTAAGCATTTTTTACTATCATAAGGAGAAATCTCCCCCAAGTGTGCGATTGCATGATGTGTGTGCCGGGAGGCCTTATGGTAGTTCCATTTTTCAGAAAGCAATGCGGATTTCAATGTTTTAAATTCTTTTGTTTGTCCTGTTTTAAAGATAAACTGCTTTTATTTTCTCGTACCAGTCCCATGACTGACCCAGAGTTTATTATTCCCTTCCTAAACTCTGGGTGCCCACAATTTTCCACACGGGCAATGTAGAGTTGGATTTTTCAGATAATCAAATAGTAGGTGTAGATTCGATAGCCATCAGCCTTTGGTTTGGTAGCTTTTGGATATTGTTGAAGTCTTTGGATTTTTGGGATCGAGTTTGCTACAGGTTCTACTTTATGGGGGTTCAAGCTAGCTTTGGATTGGAGATGAAGTTTTTGGAGTTTCGCATTGAAGATATTGTCTTTCCGCTGCTGTTGTCTTTGTTATTGTCTTGTATCTATCTTTTATATATTGATAGTCATTTGTATCAAATTATTGTATCAGATATTGTATATCAATGATATTATCGTTTTCTTCTACTATGTTGTTGTACTTAATGTGTTATAAGCTCCGGTGAGCCACATTCGGCATTTGAATCTACGGCATTCGGGTACAAGCGAAGTACGGGTGTCGATTTTTGAAGGTCGAGTCAGGATCGATAGAATTGGTATCAGAGCTGAAGGTTGAAACTTTAGCTCAGAAGTATAACACATTAGGTAATTCATTAGAGGCAGAGTGAAGTATACCCTAGAGTGAGTATCCCTAAGGTATCCATCTGAATGCCTCAGTAAATTCTCTTACTATTCACTGATAGTAAGTATGAGTGCAAGAAGAGGACGAGATAGGGGACAGAAAAGTACCACTACAAATTGTCAATCCCTGCAACAACAAGGAACAATCTTTCTCTATCAATTTCTTTTGTTCATCGACCAATTTCAATTCTTTGATTGCTTCGTGGCAGCTCGAGGGAGAAGCTTCGGTGTTGTGGTGGCCATGCAAATCGTTATAGATAAGTTTTTATCTCGTATTCTCTTCATCAAATTTCTATCATCTTTTTGTTTTAAACTTTAATGAAATTAGAATTTGAATTGAAATAAATTGGTTAAGAAAATATGAAACTGAATTAAAATGGATCGATAAAACGATTTCGATTAAAGCCGAATTTGAAATTCTATTGTGATTTTCTTGTGGGGATCAAAGTTCGAAGAGGGACAAGTTGGTGTATATTTTGGGATATTCCAATTTGAATTGTGTATTCATTATTTGTTCTGCTGGGTTCAGATACATTATATGAGTGGTAGTTGTCCTTCGAACTAACCAGTGCCCTGCACGTTTCGTAGACCGGATGACCCGAGTATATTCGTAAAATATTGATTAACTTCGTTCTCGTATCTATTGTTGATATTATGATTTGGTAAGACAAATACAGAATAGATATTCAGTTTGATTTGGTAAAACATTCTCTATCTGTTCATTGTTTGTCTCCCTGTCTAGCAAATTTCGAGGACGAAATTTTCATAGGGGGAATCTGTAACATTCCTGGATTTTATCCAGAATTAATTTGATAATAAATTCAATTTTTGAAATTAAATTAAGAAATTATTGGGAATTAATTTTAAATTTTGGACTTAATGATGAATTAATTGGAAAATTTCCAGAATAAATAATGATATCTATTTTTAAATAGAATTTGGATTTGAAAATTTAAGATAAACATTTTAAAAAAATTTGGATTTAATACTCTACATTTTTAAATCCATTTTCTAATTTTAATAAATATATGTATAAATATATTTGGAAGTTATATGTTGAGATTAATATAATGATTTTCAAAAGGTTATTTAAAGATTAAATTCTATATTTTTAAAAAAACTCTATAGATAAATAGTTATTAATATTAGATATAATAGTTTTAGTTGAAAAATATTTAGTAAAAGGTTTAATACCTTTTCTTTTGAAATTTAAACTTGAGATGAAATGAAATTTGTATAAACATGGTTTGTATATATTATAAAAAATTTCAAAGTATTTAACTACATGTAAATAGATAATCCATATAAACAAATAAACCTAAACAAAGGGTTTAAAACATAAAAAGGATTGTTTAGGACATTTGTTAGATAATAAGGTCATGAAATTAACAAGTGTAATTGAAAAAAACAAGTGGCAATCTTATTTTAATAAAGAAAATAAATGCCAAAAGAGTAAAAGTAGGTTGCTCATTTCATTCTCAGTTTAAAAATTTAAAACCCTGCTCTCATCTTTGAACTAAAACAAACTAGAGAAATTAAGATCAATTCATCATATTAACATCAAAACCAGAATCAGAAACAAAGAAAACAAACAACTCAAAATGAATTCAACAACTTCAAAGCTTGAAAGGAAAACCAACCTGATTCAAACCTGGAAACAAAGCAAAGTTTCAAGCCTGAAACAAAACAAGATCAAAGCCAAAGCAAGATTCATTTCCAGTTTCAAAATCATGCAGCAAATTCAAAGTTACAAATTCAAATCACTGTCCAGTTTTCAAATATCATTCTCAGGCTCATCTGTTCTTCATTTTAAGGTGAGCAAACTCTTAAAACTAAGTATATTTTGGTTTGCATGTGATTGGTATTAGATGTTTGTTTGTGGAATATGCTTATATGAGTGTGAAAGTGCTGGAATGTGTATATATGACTGTGTGTGTATATATATATATATGACTGCGTACAAACCTTTATCTCTGTTTTTCAAAGACATAGGTTTAAACCCAATCCAAGAAAAATACATATTTCTTCAAATAAAAAATTTTAGGCTGAGATATCTGAATAAAAATTGGTTATAATACTTTAATCTAAACTTTAAAAATAAATTCCAGATGTAAATATTCAGGGAATATTTGAAAATTTGAATATGACAGTGAAAATAAGACTAAAGTCAAAATCGATGATTTCGATTTCTTGTTTAGATCTTATGAAGTGATTTGTAATAGAAAACCATGATTTTAGAATATAGTTTCAAGATTTTTAGATTTGGAAACCGTTTGGAATTTAAAGTTGAATGAAAGTTCAAAAATGTCAATTTCCGTCGATCTAAGAACAATCGAACTTCGAGTTCGAACCTAGAGGGGAGGAATGTGATGTAGATTGTAGGAAAAATGATCGCAAAATTTTTATCAATTATGGTGGATACGCGAAACGATTTTAGGGTTTTAAACCCAGCCGTGCTTGATGAAGTTTAAGAGGGGGGTTTGTCGTCGAGAAGGCATCGGGGTCAATCGCTCAAGGGGGGATCGATGTGTTAGGGTGAGGCGCTGCTCTGGGTTGAGTCAGAGGATGTCTGGTGGTCGATCGTGGCGGCGAGTGGTGATTGTTTATCGAAGTTTTGATTCCAGTTTTGAGTCGAACTCTTTATTTTCGATTGCGTGGGAAATTCAACGATCTGGGTGTTGAAAAGGGGTAGGTAGATATTCGTCAACGTGAGGTTGCCGGCGAGGTCGACTGGAGATCATCGGATCACTTGTGCATGTGCACCCATGACATTGCGTGTCTGCGTGGGTTTAAGGTTGGGGAAGATGGAGCTTTATCGGGGACAAACTCGAAGGGATTCACGAAGTAACTCGAAGTAGATGAAAGGGGTCGGATGGCCGAAGTAAGGCTCGGGCAAGGTAGATACTGTCTCGGGTCATATTTTGTTTAAGTAAACAGTTTTCAAAACTGAAAGAAAAAAGAAGTGTTTCAGGTTTTGAATCAAAGAACTTGTGTTTTTTTAGATGTTTTCTAAGTTTAAAGCAAAGTAAAACAAAGTTTTAGAGTTATGGAAATAATTAGTTTGCAAAGATTTAATGTTGATTATGTTTTTAAATATATTTAAAATTAATAGATTTTAAATGATTGCCTTGATTCAAGTTAAAGTTAATAAAAAAAGTAATTAAGTGTTATTTAATTATATGATCACGATTTATAAATTATTTCTTAAAATTATTTTTAAATCAATAATGAAATTAAAGAGTTAATCAAAAGAAATGTTTTTAAATCATTAGTTGACTTAAATTTGTGGTTAATGATAATTAATTACAAAGATAGTTAATTAAAGATTTTTAATGATAAGTTAGTGATTAATGAAAGATGATTACTTATGAGTGTTTGGATAATTAAGGATAATCAATTTCATGATTAAGCTTAATTAATTACATAATTAAGGTCAATTAAGTATTGAAAAGAAAAAATTAATTAATTAAAGTTGATTAAGTGATTAGGGACAATCATTTATTGTAATTAATTAAGAATAATTAATTGAAGGTAATTAATTAAGGGCATTTAATTATTTAAAAACAAGTGCTTAATAAACATAATTGAGGATAATTAATTAATTAATGAAAATGATTAAGGATAAATCACTTATTATGATTTTACCTATTTAGTTAAGGGTTAATCAATTTTGTAATTAACTTAAGGTTAATTAATTATTTTGATTGATTAGGGATAATTAATTAAATGATAATTAATTAAGGGTTAATTGATTTATTAATTATGTGTAATTAATGGAAGGATAATTAAATAATTAAAGGTTAATTATTTTATAAATAAAGGTTGATTAATTTAAATAAATAAATGATTAAAGGATAATTAATCAAATAATTTGAAATTAATTAATGTTAATCAACCATGATTGATGAGTTATCTGACTTAGATTAATCAGATAATTAATTGATCTTATTGATGAATGTTTAAATTCTATTGATTGTTGAAATGTTTGATATCCCTGATATGTTATGCTTTGTGCTATGAATTGTTTTGGTGTGATCTGTAACGAATGTAATTCATTTTATATATGATGAATGTTACTTATCTGTGAATATGTGAATGGAAGATAAGCGTTATAGGAATATACCGCTTATCGATATTGATATAATTGAATCTGTTATGATTGATGTTGTTGCACTATTGGGTAAAACCCCTGGACAAGACCTTACACACACAAATATGGATTGCAAGAGGACATTGGTTAAGTCACAAGTTTTTTAAATGATTTTAAAAATTGAATTTTGAATCCAAAAAGTTTTGGAAATGGAATTGGATTAAATGTGAAAAGCTTTTGAAAAGTTGTTTTGAAGATTAAATTTATTTTGAATAACTTGATAAAGTATTGAATTTTAAATTATTTGATTTAGATTTGAATTCAAGATTTGAAAATTGAATTCCATGGTTGGAAATTATGGTTTAGAAGATTATACGAGTTATAAATGTGTTTATATGAGTTTTAAGCCAATTTAAAATATTGGTTTGGGAGTTTGAATTTAACCCAAGGACTTTAACTTGTATAAATAAAATCGGATTCTCCTGAAACGAAAACTATTTGTCTCCGAACAATAATAGCTTTCATATAAAGAAAGGATTTCCAATTTGTATTGAAAAATTTCAAGTTCGAAATGAAATTGTGAATTGTTTTTGAAACTATGAATGAACCTTTGTGAAAGATTGTTTTGAAAATCGAAGAGGATTTTAAATGGTGTATCTTTTACATATAAAAGATTTGATATGAGAATTGGTTTGAGAGTTATGAATGCACCTTTGGAAATAGTTTTGAAAGCTATGAATTGAGTCTTTGGTTTAATAATTGGATGAGATAATCCAATTTGAAAAGGAAATTGTTTTGAAGGCTATGAATGAATCTTTGTGAAAGATTGGTAAACTTTGTGAAGTGAATCTTTTTGTTTAAAGATTTGAAAATGCTAATTTTTTTAAACCATTTGAAGAAAAGGTTTAGGGATTTAAAAGTTTGACTTAACTAAGATCCCAATATCCATATGTTTTTAAATATTACGCTCATTATTCGGTTTAGCCGGGAGAGGACCTTGTGTCATATAACCCATTCCAAATAATGATACGATGATATGGATAGCATTTGAAGACCGGTGGTGAAGACCGGATATTTTCGAGAACGAAAGGATTACCCGCCGATTGTCTCTGCACTGAGTCGTGCCGGTATAGAGATATCCATATATGATGGGGAATCCGATCGGGATTGTGAATACCTGGATTGCAAGGGCTTCTTTGGAAGTGCCTTCGGTTCTGTTCGAACCCGGAGCAAACTTGTATGGATGTGTGTCTGATGTTACACTTTGAGGTGTAAAGCTGGTTTCTATCAAGTACATTTCTGTTTGGTGGCGGATATTTATTCTCTTTGCTTAACACCCTTCTCTGAGACGTACGAGCTCAGAGGTTATGTAGTTGATGGTTACTAGTGATACATTCCCAATTTGGTAATGTGGCATACAAAGTGCTGTTGATCATTTGTTGATCGAAGCATGGCTTTGTGAAAAAGCATAGCTTTGTGGAGGAGACTGCATCAGGACCTCACACCCGGAAATGGTCGAAACAGGAAAGATGCAACAAGGTTGCAGGGGTCGCGCCTCTAGGGTATGTCCATTTCTTATAGAAAAGGGTGGTATCATGGTATGGAGCCCAGATACTTAACTCATGTGGACACTGTAAATTTTATTACTGTGTGATGTTGCTTTGTGATTGAGGTACATCGGATAAAGGTCGCAAACGACCGGGGATGACATATCTTAGGTGTTACTCCAGGGAAGGGAGTAAACCGACCTTGTGTTGGCAGAGATCCAGGTAGGTTCTCGGGGCATCCCTCCAGAGGCGTTCACATGTGGCAATAGGAAGTTCTTTAGCCCGACCATTTGTTGGAAATCCAATCAAACAATACGAGCCCTTTACGATTGCAATTGTATAACCTTTCACCTGAGGTGGTAGCTACAGCTGGCATAATATAATGGTACCTATGCTGGTTAAGATTAGTATTGTACTTTCGAAATGTTTTCCACTATGCAATAATAATAATATCAAATGGATTCTGCGTAGTAAGCACTTTTGACAATCATAAGGAGAAATCTCCCCCAAGTGTGCGATTTCATGGTGTGTGTGCCGGAGGCCTTATGGAAGTTTCATTTTCCAAAAAGCATTGCGGATTTCAATGTTTTAAATTCTTTTGTTTGTCCTGTTTTAAAGATAAACTTTTTTTGTTTGCTCACACCAGTCCCATGAATGACTCAGAGTTTATTGTTCCCTTCCTAAACTCTGGGTGCCCACAATTTTCCACATGGACAGTCTAGAGTTGGGTTTTTCAGATAATCAAATAGTAGGTATAGATTCGATCACCATCATCCTTTGGTTTGGTAGCTTTTGGATATCATTGGATTCTTTGGATTTTTAGGATCGAGTTTGCTACAAGTTCTACTTGATGGGGGTTCGAGCTAGCTTTGGATTGGAAATGCAGTCTTTGGAGTTTCGCATTGAAGACATTGTCTTTCCACTACCGTTGTCTCTGTTATTGTCTTGTATCTATCTTTGATATATTGGTAGTCATTTGTATAAAATTGTTGTATTAGATATTGTATATCAATGATATTATCTTTTTCTTCCGCTGCGTTGTTGTACTTAATGTGTTATAAGCTCCAGCGAGCCAGATTCGGCGTTTGAATCTGCGTCATTCGGGTACAAGCGAAGTACGGGTGCCGATTTTTGAAGGTCGAGTCAGGATCGTTAGAAGATGCTAAGAACTCAAGCCATCGAACTTGCCTCTGGTTTAAATCCTTCCGGTTGAAGATATGCTTAAGAAACTGATGATTGGTGAAAAGCTCAAACTTGGTTCCCAGAAGGTGGTGTCTCCACAACTTCAAAGCAAACACAACAACAAGCAACTCTAAATCGTGGGTGGCATAATTAGCTTCATGTGGCTTCAATTGGTGGCTAGCATAAGCTATGGCCTTTCCATCTTGCATAAACGCAGCACCCAACCCTTCTTTACTGGCATCGTTATAAACCAAAAATCCTTCATCCCCATTCGGAACAGTGAGAACAGGGGTGGAAGTAAAATTTTTCTTCAACTCATTAAATGCGGCTTCACGCTTCTCATTCCAATCAAACTTGGCCTTCTTACGGATCAAAGCAGTGAGAGGTGAGGCTATACGGGCAAAATTCTTAATAAATCTCCGATAATAACCAGCAAGGCCAGGAAGTTACGGATATCGATCGGAGTCTTAGGTGTCTTCCAATCCTAAAAATGGATAAGGGATAGGTCCAAAGATAGATAAGATAGATAAATTCAAGTGAGAAAGGTAGGTAGACTTACATTAATCGCGGCGACCTTAACGGGGTCTACCGAGACTCCATTCTCTAAAATGATGTGCCTAAGAAATCGGACTTCGTCTCTCCAAAAATGGCACTTAGAAAAATTGACTTTCAACTGATGTTCCCCAAGGGTGTGAAGAACATATCCCAAGTGCGATTCATGTTCCTTCTTTGACTTAGAGAAGACAAGGATATCATCAACGAAGACTAGCACAAACTTGTTGAGAACATCGTGGAAAACGCGATTCATAAGGTCGACAAAGTAGGAAGGAGCATTGGTCAATCGAAAAGACATGACTAACCATTCATAGAACCCATCCTCCATTTGAAAAGCAGGCTTGGGAACGCTATCCTCGGCAGCGCAAAGTTGGTGGAAACCAGTAGCCAGATCGAGCTGAGAGAATACCTTAGCCCCGTAGAGTTGATCAAACATATCGTTGATGCGAGGCATCAGATATCAGTTCTTTAGAGTAAGCTTGTTCAGCTCTCAATAATCGACACACCTCCTCAGAGAACCGTCAGATTTGGTGAAAAGACCACAACAACATCCCATTCAGAAAAACTCTGCCTAATCAAACCCTTGGAGTATAAATCCTCAATCTGCTTCTTCAACTCAACTTTCTCCTTGGGTGCCATCGGGTTGGGAGGGAGAACAACAAGTCGAGCGCCCAAAAAAAGATCAATGCGGAATTCGATTTCCTGCTTAGGAGGAAGAGAATTGACTTCGCCAAATACATCGAGAAAGTCCTTGAAAATAGGAGTGGGGTCTAAATCACTAGGCTGAGCATCAAGAGAAAAGATGAAGCTGCCTGCGACGTCCTGAGGCATTGGACACTCGATCACAAGAGGATTGCCCTGATCGTCTACTAGAGAAATGGTCCACGCCTGACAAGAAATGACTACATCATAACGTTTTAACAAATCAACTTCGAGAAAAATATTGAAAGCATCAAAACCCAAAACGTAGAAATCCCCGGTGAATTGACGCTTCTTATAAAGGAATTTCACCTCCTTACAAATCATACTATGATTGGCGGGACTGTCAATGGGATTTATAACGCATAATGATGAAGTTGCCAATTGAGGTTATAGAATATGCTTCAATTTATTGCAGAGATCAATAGATATAAAAATATAGAATGGTCCAGTGTTGAAAAACCTGAAAATGATAATCGTGCAAAGAAAAAGAACTTTGAAGAGTACCTTGGTTATCACTGGCAGGCGGAGGTGGAGGAGTGGAAGAAGTCATGGAAAAGAATCCAGACGTCTTGCCTCTCTACTGAGTGGGACAGTTATTCTTAAAATGACCAAGCTGCAGACAAATGTGGCATAGGTTGTTTCTGGTGACCTAAGGTGGAGGAATAGCAGTGCTGGCAGGCGATGGACAGCTGTTGGCATAGTGACCCTTCTGGTCGCACTTGAAACAAGTGATGGAAGAAAGGTCAAGAGAACGCCTCTAAGGAACAGATCCAATACCATAAGTGTTCTGTCACTTCTTCTTCTACTGTTGGAAGTCGAACTTCCTCTTCTTAGGACCACTTGAAGTACCCTGAGACACTAAAACAGCCTGCTTACCCTTAGAAGTAGGGTTCTCAAATTTGGTGGCCATATCCATCAGAGAGGTGAAAGTGCCGTGAACATGACTAATCAGGCGATCAAAATACTCCGGGCGAGCACCATGAATGAACTTCTCATTCTTCTTAAGTTGAGTGTCAACCAAACTGGGACCAAACATGGAAAGCTCATTGAACTTTCTTTCATACTCAGCAAACATCATATCTCCTTGCTCTAGATCCATAAATTCCATATACAATTGGGATTTCCTAGCTTCGAGCATCCATTTTGCCATAAAAACATCCCTGGAAAGAATGGACCCAAGATAAAGCAAAGATGAAGGAAATAAATTTCGAAGAATAGATTCGACAGGAATAAGCTAGGGGAGACAACTAAGTAACTCGTCTAAACTGCTGACATGAGATATTAGCTTTAATAGTCTGACCGATGACAGATTCCCACCAGTCCTGGGCGTACTCCTTAAACTGCCAAGTAGCAAGTGACGTATCTGAGCGTCAGTGATTTCCAATCCAGTGAAAATCTTCTCAAGACTCTTCAGCCTTTGTTGAGCCTCGATTATGCTTTCGGCCCCAGTGAACTTGGTGCCTCCAAGTTGAGTATACTCTTTACAAAGCTGAGTGAACCTAACAGGCTGAACAAGTGCGACAATTGGAACAACAATAGGTGGGACAGGAGGAACTGGTGGTACACGAGCATTTCCATGACCCTTACCACAGACATTCCTACGGTTACTCATCTGGAAATAAAAATTGTGATTTCAGAACAAGGATATAGTTTCAACGTTTCAAAAGAAATCGTAATTAAGGAGAACATTAACTTAGAATTTTAAGCACGAATGAATATGATTCTGGAATTAATTCAACTAATTCTAGGGTATTACTACTCTGTCTCTAATGATTTTTCACTCCATATGCTAAGTTTGCCCAAACTAGAGCTCTAATACCAACTGTAACGACCCGCTATTTCGAACCATTCAAATTGACAATGTTAGACTCGAATTGCTTCAAATAACAGATTGTAAATATGTTTATTTGACATTACTTAACATATACAGTAAATGAATCAATCACAGAATCACAAACACAGAGTTTACAACAATAGCGGAATAAATAAATAAATAGTAGTCCAAAATCTACTACAGGAATAAAATAGTCTGAAACAGAATACATCAGAAATCCCAGTACATAGAAGTCTCTAGTACAAAGCTAATGACATATCTAAACATACAACTGGAAATGACAGAAGATAAACTGAAAGCTGAAATAGATAAATAGATAAGCTAGATCTTCCAACGAACTCCAGCTCCCAAGGATGAATCTCAAACTGTGACACTCAAGCTGACTCGAGCATAAAGCAAAACAAAACACTCGAATCAGGATTAACATTCTTATGTAGATAAATCAAGTTCAAGTGAAAATGTCAAGTAAATGCAATATAACTCAAAAGGATGGTGGGATTTCCATCCTTTAAGGATCCCGTAAACTATTTACATACATAGTACAATACGCTACATATATAATTGTATGGTAAAGTAAAAACATTAAAATAGCGTTAAGGAGTTACCCATATCCCCCTCAATACATTTTATATATTCCCATAGTCTATACAGTACCGTAACTCCTCCGTAAACTGGAGGCTATCGAAGGGCACTCCATAGGTATGGTACAAAATAAACTCGTAAAAGGCGTGATATGACATGTGACAAGGCACGCGAGGAAATGCTAAGGTAGATATACCGTTCGCGGATCCGGACTGGTGGTAACGCATAACAGCTACTACGAATCCGCAAACGGTATATCTACCCTGGAATTGCCTCGCGTGCCTTGTCATATGCCATATCGTGCCTTTTACGAGTTTGTTTTGTACCATTCCTATGGAGTGCCCTCTGATAGCCTTCAGTTTACGGAGGAATTGCGGTACTGTATAGACTACGGGAATATATAAAATGTGTTAAGGGGGATATGAGTAACGCCTTAACGCTATTTTAATATTTTTACTTTGCCATACACATTATATATGTAGCATATTGTACTATGTATGTAAATAGTTTACCGGATCCTTAAAGGATGGAAATCCCACCATCCCTTTGAGTTATATTGCATTTACTTGACATTTGCACTTGAACTTGATTTATCTGCATAAGAATGTTAATCCTGATTCGAGTGTTTTGTTTTGCTTTACGCTCGAGTCAGCTTGAGTGTCACAGTTTGAGATTCATCCTTGGGAGCTGAAGTTCATTAGAAGATCTAGCTTATCTATTTTTCTATTTCAGCTTTCAGTTTATTTTCTGTCATTTCCAGTTGTATGTTCAGACATGTCATTAGCTTTGTACAAGAGACTTCTGTGTACTAGGATTTGTGATGTATTCTGTTTCAGACTATTCTGTTCCTGTAGTAGATTTTGGACTACTATTTATTTATTCCGCTGTTGTTGTAAACTCTGTATCTGTGATTCTGTGATTGATTCATTTACTATATATGTTAAGTTATGTCAAGTAAACATATTTACAATCTGTTATTTTGAGCAATTCAAGTCTGACATTGTCAATTTGAATGGTTCGAAATAGCGAGTCGTTACAAGTAGTTTACTTTACTGTAGACATATTATAATAGCGTATATTACTACATAGTAGATAGTTCTGTGGATCTTTAGAGGATGGACATCCCAAATATCCTTTAAGTTACTTGTATTTCAGTTGACATTTCACTTGAGTTGAATTTATTAATATAAGAATGTTAATCCTGACTCGAGTGTTTTGTGTTTTGCTTTATGCTCGGGTCAAACTGAGTGTTACAGCATTTGAGACTCACATTTGGAGTTTGGAGCTTCGCTTGAAGATCCATCTATATTTATTCAGCTTCCGGCTATCCAGTAGTTTTGGTTCAAAACGTCATCTATTGTATTCGAGACTTCATTGTAGTGGAGATACTCCGTTGTATTTTATTTCAAACTCTGATGTTTTATAGTAACTTCATGAACTACTATTTTATCTATTCGTTGCTTATTGTTGTAATACTCCGTATCTATGATCGATTTATTTACTGTATATACTGAGTTTTGCCAAATATAAATTAACAACTTGATATTTTGAGAAATTCAAGTCCGATATATGTGGATGCAAATGGACCGAAATACCAGGTCGTTACAACATGGAGGACGTTTAGACGAAGCAAGAAACTCGAAACAAGAGGATTTAGTCGAATGTTGGCTAAGGATTAAACTCGGCCCCCAGTTAAGGGCGTGACTCAGTACCGGTTTAACTGTTAACTTGTGTCATCTTGATATTTTTGTGCTACCTTTGGCCAATCCTTGGACTTCTCTGGAAGCAAGCTTCTGATCCAATATAATTGCCACTCTTATAAATATAAACCATAGACAACCACGAAAGGATATGGAATCTGCTATCACAACATAGGAACTCTATCTTTTCTTCAACTCTTTTCTCTACACCGTAGTTACCAAGACAGCAACTATTGGCAATTCTATTACTTAGAACTTGTCTAAACCCTATATTTGTGACTATTTCTCCCAAGCACACTTTGTAATCTCCTACAAACAAGATCAAACGACTATAAAGTGGATGTAGACTTAGTTAACAACCGAACCAGTATAAAAATATACGTGTCTCTCTCTTATTTCTTTTACTTTTATTACTGTTATCTATTGTGCTTGTCCTCTTTTAACAGGGTTGGTGCTTTCTCATTCTACTTTTGAAAGTTGATCCATTTTTTGGATTAACAAGAAGTATACACCTCAACCGCTAGACAAAGCTTTTAGAGCATGACAATAATCAATTGAACATATCAATTGTCATTGCCTTTTATACGTAGATATGACCGATATCAATAATAAATATTAGACAACTTAGTGCTATTTGTTTGAGAAGGAAACTGAAACATGGCAGGGGGTTGGTAAGTTGATGATTTGTTGGATTTGGCTAAATTAGTACATCCTCATAAAGGCATTGTCCTTTTTGAAAACTTGGCATTTGTAGGCCTCTAGGTCCTTGACTGGCATGCTGGTTAAGAATATATAACGTAGGTAAGAACAATGTGACAATGGACTTGTAAAGATGTAATCTTAGGCAAGGAACGCATAAGAACTCCTCATCTTCCTGATCAATGAAGTGGAACATTGCACGCATGTGCACTTTGATACATACTAATGCTGATGATGCTATTTCCTTGTGCTTGTGAGAAATGGCATATAAATAAACCTAGTTTTCATTATTAGCATTCACTGATTCCGTACAATTAAATTGAGGCCTTTTTTATGTCAGTAAATGCATGTAATGAAAGGGGTCATGGAGGAAAAGAGCATGTATGGGTGAAGGAGAGGCAAATATGCATTTTATCAAACCGACCGTTAGAAAGATTTGCTTACTGTCACTGACCAAAATCAATTTTTCTGAAACAAAAAAAACGTGGATCTTGTCTCGTCGCGGTTTCCCTAAAAACGTGGATCTTGTCTCATCGCGGTTTGCCTAAACTTCCTCCTTTTATTTCGCGCATCAAAGATTCCAAATTCAAATCTATTATGATTTTCAAATTCTAAAATTTCAATTTCAAATCGACAATTTTGAATGCTTTGATTAATATTTAAATTTGAAATTCATATTTTCAGATTCAAATCTCAATTTAATCTTTTTCAACATATTATCACTAATGTCTGAGTAATATTAACAAAAAATTTAAATGTATATTTCTTATCAAAGTTATATAATCGAACGGTCGGTTTCTCCACCGTTGTGCGGTTATACTAGTAATAGGAAAACACACACAACGTAAAAGAGGAAAAGGAAAGATACAAGGAAATTGTCTGGTTTACACAACAAAATCAACAGTCATTCTGAAGCGGTTAATTATATTTTTCAGTCTAATCATTGAGGTGTAAATAATATTCGTTTGGGTTATGCTTAACTCAGCAATTTCAATATCAACATCAAAATCCTTGTCGCTATCTTTTCATCTTCATCATCACCCTTCCTGTCAAGACCAGACCCAACCTTTCATTTTTACCTCCATATCTCCATCCTATTCATCATTGATAGTTTTTTCTCCATCATTTTTTGCTTTTCGATTCCCTAGAACGGGGCAACTAGCAACCTTCTACTCTTATTTCACTTCAACAGAAGTAACAGGCCCGCTATTTGCTGCACTCATCCATCTTTCATACCCAAATGCACTGCCTTTCCCTTTGCTCGTGATCTTTTCAACTACTTCTATTTGTTGCTTGTATTGGGCAATTTTGTTAAAATCATGTCTACGGTGTGAAATCAACCCTATGAAAAAAAATGTGCAACTGGAATCGTGACTTACAGTAACGTGTGTAGTGTAGTATTTTGCACCATCAAACTGGCAAATAGAACTCTTTCCGTAAAATAGAAAAGCTTGCAAGTAGCGTTTTCTCATTTTGTAAGTATATAGTTGCATGTGTTTAATTATGGGTACGTTGTGCGTGTGTGTATTGAATTTTCAAGCCGTGGCCCAATCAAGAGAAGATTATAAGTAAGTTTAGGATTTGAACTAAGATAATGTGAAGAATAATGAAGTAAATGAAAAGTGAAACCAGTCATCCTAACAAGACTTGAAGAACTAAAAAAAGTACCTCTGATATCTATCATGAAAAACAAAATACTACTATTCGGTAAGTTGTAATTGTGTTGATGCATGTACAACCTAGGCGGTAGATGAGCCATGATAAACTCTCTGATTCTGTTCATCTCTAAATGTTGAATTCCAAAGCTGCAAATAAGAACATATCTTCGATGATGAAAGATGGAACAAGAAGGTTGTTATCAATGCAAGATAGAAGCAGCAAATCACACGATTTTCCCAATTTAAAACGAAAGCCATCAGATCGATACTGCATATTAATCAATTGAAAACAAATTCTTTTACCATTGTCTTGACATGAACAATATTGTGCCAGTTTTTTGTGGTATTAATCATGTTATAAAATCGATCGGTGACCAATTGTAATATGGTCCAATTTGGGTTTCATTTATTTAACGTTTACTGTATAATAGCACAACCAATAACAGCCTTGTTCATTTGAAAAACTAATCCACGGTGGTTGGTTTGAACTGATCTCGTGGCTAGTACACTGAAAAGGAGATCACTTTATAACAACAAACTCCGTTATAATGTATTGCGGTTGCACAGCCAACGGCTAGTGCCAACGACTGTATTAACCCAATATATACTCAACCCTACCTTCTTCCTCCTTCCACAACAACACGTATTCACTTCTTTCTCTTCTATTTATAAATTACATAATGTCTTCCTAAGTAAAACGTTGACGAAAAAATGTCGTGAGCAAGAAATATGTCTCCGTGTCACGAATTCGTTCATTTGATCCATCGTACCCTTCTACCAGTTTTCCCGACCTCCGTCCACCAAATCAAAAACAAATGCTATGGCCGCAACACGAATAAAGCTATTCTCGTATTCAAACGTGCATTACAGTCAACCTTAACCATACTACTAGCAACAACCAATTGACGCGTACGAAGATAACTCATCGTACATGTCGTTGATGATGCAAGACGACCAACAACAACATCATCATCTTAGTGCGCAACAATTAGAGATTAGCTATCTAGAAGCTACGCAAAATTCGTCAACGCAATATTCTTATGCGTGCAACGATCCTACCAATGTTAGTGATACTAGCAGTTCTGAGGAAGAAGAAGAAATCAATATGTCGATGTAGAAAATACGGAAGACGGTAACGATGAAGAAGTTGAAGAGATGAATCGGCCTCAAAGTCCAAAATACCAAAATAAAAGAAGTGAAAATCATTGAGCGATATGTTAGGCGGTCTTCGTAGGAGGTCGATGTCAGCTGAATTCGGCGTCGGAATAAAAGACATAGAAGTTGATACCGTCGAAGATGATGCTGGAGCAAATGAAGGCAGAAAAAAGCAAGTTAAGCTTACTACGCAACAATATGTTTCGCTTGCTAAATCACGGATACTAATTTCAAATGATAGTATCATCAGCAACAACATGAAGGGTGAAATTTTTTGGTAAAGATTTACGGATTACTATAACACTATAGAGCCGTCAAAACGAATTTGGGCTTCTCTAAGAGGAGGATATCAGGTTATGAACCATGTCTGCCAAAACTATTTGGCAATACCAACCAAGCTGCAGAATAGACAACAAAGCGGTGCTTTCTCTTATGACGTTGTAAGTTTGGCTTAAGATTTGTTGCATAGTTTTCAAATTGTATTGTATGTCCATACGCTTATTGAAGAAGCGCGCAAGGCTTATCAAGCACAAACGACCATCCGTTCAAGTTTCTAAAATGCTTTGATCTTCTCTCCTCTCTACCAAAATGAAAGAATCCAAACAATATCGTGTTTGAGCAACAAAATAAGACTAGAAGAATGAATTTCTTCGATTCTAGTCTAGGGAGCGATCCCAGTCCTGAAGAAAGATCGTCACTATATGGAAACTCTCATGGTCGTCCTATTAGTGAAACATGTCAATTCACTTAGAGCAACAAAATGAATTTTTTTTAAAATTCTTAGATAATCAAGAGAAGTTCATTAGCGAAATAAGAGCATCGAGCAAAGTATTCATTAGAAAGGCCACAATCAGATTCAAAGTTTCATTAAGTCGCGAGAGTTCATGAAACAGGTCCATGCGAAGAAGAAAGCTATGATGCGAGAGAAGAATCTTATTAAATCGATGACTTGTGATTTTAGAGAGCTTTCTCATTTACATCAAGAAATGGTAACCGAACAGCTGGAAGCATATAAGAAAGTGAAGCAGCGCAAGTGAAAGTAGGAGTGGAAGTGAGTATTAGTTGTGTATTTATTGCGTTAGTTATTTAAGGGATTATTCAGTGGTTGTTGTATTAGTTGTTTAGTGGTTGTTGAATTTGTGCCTGCCGTGTTACCGATAATATTATTGTATGATTTTTATTGCAAACTAAGTTGAAATATGTTGTAGTACTAAGAAGTAAAGAATTTAAGTAAACAGAAGTTGTTGTAGTGCTACGAGGCTAAGCAAACAAGTTCACCATTAATATTACAGAAAGATAAACAAACAGTCTTCCAAATCTAGTACGCAAAACACTTTATTACACAAGTCTGGTATGCAAAACACTTTAGTAAACAACTTAAATAACCTAGTACACAAAACATTTTAGTACACAAAACACTTTAGTACACAAAACCTAGTATTACCGAACAAACGACTTCAATAAGCAACTTAGGCAACAAGCTCGTAAAATACTTTATTATTTATGACTAAGTTGTTCTAGCATTCCTTCCTCTATGCGCCTATAAGTGGTCCACCAATTAGTCACCTAATTTAAAATATGCTAATTGATCTTCAACATGCTGCACCGTTGAAGCATGTTCCTCCATCGAGTTAACATTTATTTAAGTTCTAATTTTTGAACCCTTAAACATATCCGGGTAATTAGTTTTTTGGATCTTGTATCCACCTCTGTCAGACTCCACAATCATGTTATGAATTATAATACATGTATACACAATCTCAACATTATGAAATCGGGCAAGGTTTCTTAAAATCTATAATCTTGCTTGCAAAACATTGAATGTACATCCGATGTTCTTTCTGTAGCTTGCCAATTTCTCAGTTATAATACTTCTTCTTATCGTTGCTTGGGATCTACACCCTTGTATTAAGGTTCTCCACTTTGGATGTATGCCATCCACAAAGTAGTATCCCATTCGATGCACAACATTATCAAATTTGTAATCAACATATGTTGACAGTCCGTTAGACAGTTCTGAAAATAAGTATGATTGCATTAAAACATTTATATCATTTAACGAACTTGTTACTCCAAAAAAGGCATGTCAAATCTATAAATCATCGGATGTTATAGCTCCTAAAATCATTGTTGGCACCTTTTTATGTCCGGTGAACATTCCTTTCTAGCCGGTTGGATAGTTTTTCCATACCCAACGCATGCATTTCAAACAACCAAGCATACCTGGAAAACACCTAGCTTCTCCTCTAGCTAGTATTCTGGCAACATCATTTGCTCCAATCATACATAAGTGTTCATTGCCGAACTACGCATTCACTGTTTTTTAGAATTCCTTTATGCACCCTATCATTGTTGATGATGTAATTCTGACATATTCGTCTAATTGATCACCAGATGTTTCATAGCTCAACATTATTAATGTAGCCGAGATTTTGATATATTGTGAAATTCTGGGTTCAAGTGCTCTGTTTAACCTGTAAGTAAAATAAGGGTTGTTTTCATGGTATTTGAGATAAATTTTGGTGAAAATATATAGGATCATGCGAAATCAATGACGGAACAATGTGATATTTTAGGTTGGATTGTCAATGAAGTAGTCCTTATCAGCCTTTCATGTCCATCTCTATAGTCTTTTTGTAACAACGGTCAACTTGTTCCAGCATACTACCATGATGGTTACTGATAGATCCTTCCCTAAGAAAATAAGAATACCCTACTTCCAGCCATTGCATTTCAAACTCCACGCTTTGATTGTCAAGCTCTTCTTCCTTGTCGAAGCTTCGGTTCCTGTTTTGGTTGTAGTAGTAAATGCATGTGTCCATTTTTGTACCGAGAAGTAAGTAATTAGATTATTGTTTTTTTGTAGTAGTTGTGCTCTGAGTAGTTCAAAATCACACTATATATAGGCGCGGGAGATAACAAGATATGGTTGTAATAGTTGTATTCCAAGTAGGATTGGACAAGACAATGAATGGTTATGGATTGCATAGCGTGGTTACAGCGTAGGATTGGACAAGTCATTGAATGGTTACGGATTGTGTAGCATGGCTAAAGTGTAGGTTGGATAAGGCATTGAATGGTTATGATTTGCATAACATGACTACATTGTATGTAATAACAAGGCATTGAATGGTCACGGATTGCACAGCGTGGCTACAGTGTACGTTTGGAGAAAACATTGAATGGTTATGGGTTTCATAGCGTGGCTACACTGTAGGATTGGATAAGGCATTGAATGGTCACAAATTGCATGACGTGGCTACAATGTACATAAGAACAAGGCGTTGAATGAACATAGAGTGCATAGTGTGGCTACAGTGTACGTCTAGAGAAGACATTGAATGGTTATGGATTGCACAGTGTGGCTACACTTGCACTTCCCATGCTTACTATTTATACTACAAGGGTAGGTATGAGTAGTTCATTGGATTCCAAATGGAAAATGAAACTTGGACTCCCCATGATTATTTAGTGTTGATTAATGCTTATATATAGGCTGATCAAAGACACATGAATGAAGAGGTTGATGAAGATTTTTGGATCACCATCAATGAATCTTACAATAACCATCCAGAATGTAGGATAAGAAGATGAAACTTAGATACTAGAAGTATGTATAGTACGTTTACTAGAACATGTTGACCGAACAAGGAAATTATATCCAAAGTGGAAAGAGAAAATGTGTTTCAAATGTCTAAATCAACCTTTGACTCTTTATAATTTATGAATCATCAGACAATCTTTGTTGGTCATGCTGCATACGATATGTACGTTAGTTATATTAAACAGATTGAGTGATTTCTATTTGTCTTCAGGTGTAATATTTGTTCTTCATATGTTATGTGTTCCTATGTACCTATTTCATGTGTTTCTATGAGTTGTATTTGTTCTTATGCTAGCGTTCAATGGGTTGCATTTGTTCTATGTCTTTCTATACGTATTGCATGGTTGTACTACGTATTTCTATGTGTTGTGCTTGTAATTTGATTCTTTGTCTACTTGTCTTTGTATAGTTGTGCTATGAGCAGTCACATATTTCACATATTTTGTACGTTTGGACATGACATTGAATGGACACGACATTGAATGGAGAAGACAATGAATGGAGAAGACAAAATACTTAAACATGTAACATACCTAAACATCCAACATACATAAACATAGATAAATATACATTACCTTACACATCATCATCCGTAACATACTTAAACATCCACATACTTGAACAAACAAAACAACAATGAAGCTTAGTTATGTCCACCACCTTGAAATTCTAGTGAGCTTAACTTATTGTGAAGCGCTGCTATTTCTTATTCAAGTTCGGTTGCATACTCTACAACGCGACGAGGGAATGGATCGTCACTCCATTCTTATAATCCATAGCCACTTGGAATGTTTGAGCACCTGTAGTGGTGCCGTTTAATGCCGTTTTCGCTTGTTACAATCAAATAAGTAACCATAACTTCACAAGCATAAAATATCAAAGGAGCGTCCACCTTCGGTTCTATTTCAATCCATTGATTACAGAATTCCCTCCTTCCTTATCTGCTTTGTTGCATTCTGTGTTGATCTCCACATCTTCTTCTCTCTCCTCTTAACCGATGTTATTGTTCCTCTCTCTCTCATGCTTCCGTAGGTCTTCGTAGTGTCTTTCCTGCATTTCCACATACCACTCAGTTGGTGGTTAAGGAGAAGAAGGATTTGGAGGCATTTCGTGATTTAAAGGACCTTTATAGGAGTATAAAGAAGGCAAATAAATGTGGTTGTAGTCCATTATAATAATGTACTATTTAGAAAATTTGAAGAAGGGTTTGTGTTTATCTCAATGGTAGGAGGAAGTTCTTTATAATACATTGATGCACAGAAAAATAAAAAAAAACATATGCACAAGAACAACATGGATACATCAGCGATAAGACAAGTCATCGAATGATAGTTGACAAATTTGAAACAGAAATGTACTCATAAAGCAGTGTTCAATTCAAACCATTAACCATGTTGCATAGAAAAATTAAAAGTAATTGTGCATGAGAACAACATGGCTAGAGTAGCGATAAGACTAGTCACTGAATGATAACCGAAAAATTTGAAACTGTAATGTACTTATAAAGCAATGCTCAATTCAAACCATTAACCATGTTGTGTAAAATTAAAAGCAAGTATACACAAAAACAGCATTGCCGCAGTAGCGCCAAGACAAGTCACTGAATGATAGCAAATGTACATAAGAATATATACCCAAGCACATATACACAAGCATGTATACAAAAGAAAACATGCATAAATGATTGATATAACATGAATCAGAATGAAAAGCACGAATAATAAAGAACATGATATCGGTTATAATATATAAATAGTGAATGTAGTGAATATAACATATATCAGAGTCTGTACATTATCTATAAACATCAATCCGTGCATGGACGGGGACTACGGTGGTGACGTGTCTCGTCATCATCACGACTGATAGATAAGTTCCTATAGTACATGCTAAAGTCAGTAAATATCTTCCACTTTTCCTTTATATTGGCCTATACACGCCTCGCCTCCTATGCCTGTCGGTGCATCGTATCCTCGTAAAAATAAATGCTATGTCTGTGCTTGACATATCCGACATGGTGCAGTCCCATCTACATGTCGAATAAATCACCATATGGCATCTGTGTGGGATGCGGATACCGGTTATATGTAAGAGGGTGATACACGTCAACATAGAAGTCAACTCCAGAAGATGTGAGTACTTCCATGGTCCAACCAAAGTGACTGGCGGTAGGCACGTGATTTGTTACACGATAGCCCTGACTAGGCTGGGTATGATTCTAAACAACTAGAGGTGTTATACCATGATGTATAGTAGATGGCCCTACCAAATCTATCGACGTTGCATGAGTATGGTATCACCAGATGCAGAGTAAAATCTACGCTAAAAGTGACTGTATGATTGACCAGTAATAATAAATCTCTTTGCTAGCCAGCAATGTGCTACTCTCGCCTTGGCTCGTTGATCTACATCATAAATCATACACTGATAGGTATGAGGGTGTGGATCATAAAGGATGGCATTAACATCGTAACACTGTCTCCAACACCTCTCACTATGGTACAAGTATGCACCAAACATCCATGGATATGATATAATTGAAAATCTCTACATGTTAAGCATCCTAGTTATCAGGATGTACTCAAGATCAATCGACTCATTGTGATCAAATGGATGTCATATAATCTACCCTCTATACTTCCTCAGTTCGATTTAGTTATTGGCAACCAAATATACATGGCGAGATTCATTATCCCTAGTCCTCCTGTTGCTCGCAAACCAAAATAATAAATGGAGGAAAAAACTAGATAGTAGCACACAATTACACATCTCCTTTAATAATGTTTTTGATGCCTAGAATTTCAAATCACATAACAAGTTAAACTAAGCTATAATAGATTAATAGGTCTTTTAACTTAAAAGATTCATTAAATTACCTAAGAAATGATGAAATCCAAGATCATATAGAAATTCTACGATTCTAGGGGTACTTGTCAAATTTTTCTGAAAATATTTTAGGGTTTTAGCAAACGAACCCCGGGAATGAATATTCTGTGACCGCTTAAGTTAAACATACCGATAAAAATGCATTTTAATATGATAATGTACTTTAACTATGCCCTAAAAATTACTTACAACCAAGCTCGTCTGCGTGCTTGACATGCACTTCCCCCTCTAGAAGCACTCGAAAATCGATAAGAACCTTCTCCGCGTTCAAGTTCAGATCCTTAAAACTACTGAATTCAGCAACTCTAGTGAAAACCTGCCCCACTCCCCTACGCGTCCTACCCGTTCGACCACCCCTGCGGCCTCATAGACTAACTTCACCTTCATCCCGCTGCTAGATAGTTTTGGCGGCCTCAAGCAGGTCTTCTTTACCATGCTTATGTCCATACAACACAATAGTAGTATCTTCCTTACGCCAACCACTATGATCGTCGTCGGCACTGTAGCCACCACTACTACTTTCTCCGTGCATAAACTTTTTTGTGAAATTTTTTAGGAATCTAGACATTTTACCAGGTGTGGATCTCAAAAAACATGCTTTAGTTAGTGTATGGATGTATGAATTTAGTCAGGAGGTTTAAAAGGGTGATATGGGGGAATGTGGAGTTGCTTTCGACTGAATTGAGGAGGAGAAGATGGAACAGAGAAGGAAAGTGGTGGTTGGTGAATTAGGTTAGGAAATTTATAATGGCGAAATGTTCGCTGCTATAAATTTATAATGATGAAGACTTCGCCATTATAATTATAAAGGCGAACACTTCGCCTTTATAAACTATGATTTTTTTCAAATCAGTCTGTGGCTGGTTCTATGGTTACTGAATGTGTAGCTCGTTTGCTCTGTCCAAAGGTACAAGTGAGTGCAAGTGAATAGGTTGGTTGTTGGTAATGGTCTAATATGTTCTGATGCATGCACCTACATGTTTCAATTCCATGCATTCTTACTTCTTGCTTCTTACATTTGCAGTACTTATATGATTGTTTTTTGATTTTGATCTTTGATGATGTTGATTGCTTTTTTTTTCTGGTAAAGAAATACACATCCATAATTACTGTTTATTTACAACTTATTTGCATTTTCTATACTTCAAAATTAGCTCAGCTCCAATTCTCAAACCAGGGGTTAGTGCATGTTGAAGTTATAAAACTAGTAATGTTTAAAATCAGAAATTGTCAAACTTGAAAAAAAAATTATGTTATAAAACCGCCACACTTGATTAATAACATAATAATTCATTCTTTTCATTTAGATTTGCGTCTAACGTCTTTTACCGATATTACCTTGTCTCCAATTTTCAAAAGTGGATATTGGGATCCTTCTCTTTCTTGAAAGATAATAGACAAAAGCAAAGTTCGATATCATGGTTTCGGTCTTTTGTCGTTTTGAAGAATTTTGATCTAATTCGTAAATATCTGGAATTTAGTTTAAGTTTTGTTTTCAGATTTCATAGTTTATTCATATAGTTACACATATATGTTTGATTAACTGAAATAAGATATGTAATTTATCTTTAATTGAAAATAAGGTATAAACGAACAGTATTGATTATAATTTATAAATATTTATAGGACTAACAAATATTTATTTATTACTTCATATTTTTTACTTTTACAGTTACACAGTTCATATATTTTGTGATTATAAATTAATTCTTTTTCAATTTTTCTATAGAATTTGATTTTATGTAGTTTTTTCTTAAATCGGAGTTTCATTTTGATTTTGTTTCAATCTCTATTGAAGTGGAATAAAGCTACCAAAATCTCGATGTTTCAGTTCAAATCTCAAACCTTGGACAAAATCCTATTTTCCAATCAAATTTTGTAAAACTTAACCTTACAATTATTTCATTTATTTCAACCTAAATCTACACAAATTTGTAATTAATTTTTTAGTAGAAAATGAAGAATTTTTTTCGAAATTTTCTATTTTTTCAAGCATTTGCAGTAATGTTCCGTGATCTAATTTTTTCTTATTTCTTTTACATTTAGTTAAAATATATTTAAAATGAAAAGTGAAATTTGATGAAATAAGTCATATACAGATTATTGATGTGTTTAAGGATTTAAATGAATTATAAAAATTAGGTGTATAATTCAAAAAAAAATTCTTAAAAAAAGCGAGACTTTACTTATTTTGAAACTTTTCAGGGATGTTTACTAAAAGTGTCCTTTCGGAGATCCATGTATAAATATAGTACATAATCCATTTTCCTTTAGAAGGTAAATTGGAGTGCTGCTATATTAATCATCATTTGTGCATAAAGTTACTCATCAAAAGCTAATAAAGGAAAAAAGTATAAAAAAAACATTGAAATTACCTAGTTTAAACAACAAACATTTACCAGTTATAACATACAACTATGAAACCGATAAGGAATTATCATGTTCTCATGCTATAGTTTACAAGAATAGCTAAAATGTCCAGTGATGTGGTATTGAGGCTAGTTTATCTCTACTAACAAACCAACATGTGTAAAATAAATAGATAAATATGAAAAATACATACCGACCACCATACGTCTCTTCCATTTACCCATTTAGTTTCCACTCTGGTCAAGGAAGATGAGTTTTCATAAGTCAAGAACAAACCTAGGTAAAAATAGTTTTCAAATGTATATGTTTTATTGAACGAACATATTAGAAACGGTGACGTGTGATTGAAAAACACATAAGATTATTATGAAGAAAAAATTTGCATGTGCCTATAATCATACGCACATGAACATAATTCTTCACAGATTCAACAGGTGTTATGCCTCCCATGTCATTTAAACATATGGATTTTGCAACTCGATGTAAAACATTACATGTGATCATCACTTTTGGTTTGTAATTAACTTCTTTGAGCAATTGATTCAATCGAGAAACTAGCAAGTACAACCTACATTATAATATGATATGGTTACACTACGCTATAGCGAGCTAAAGAATTGGTGTTGTATGCTATAACAGAATTGGACCTGCATATTGTTCTACATATCATAGAGCACTAAGTGACAAAGAAGCATCTATAATAAATTTCTTCAATTTTCTTTTCCTTAAATAATCGATTGTTACTAATATGTTGCTGTGATTGATTTACAAAAGTTAGCTACTGAGATTATGACAGTTGGTATATGTGATGCATTGTATCTGTGCCTATACAATCTTATGAAATGGAAACGTTACCTAGGCTGGTTAATGAATTTCTTCTTTGTATACTCCAATTGATAAAGTACGAGTGATATTAGAAGGGTTTTAGAGGAGAAAAGAAGGTAAAGAAAAGTTTAGTGGAGAAGAAGAGAAGGAGCGGAAAAGGGGAATGCATGAAAAAGTATACAGAGAAGGGTATGGCATTTTTGTCTAGCTGGGTGTGCACTAGGATCTATGTTGAGGGGATGAAGGTTATTGTGGGGTCAATTCCTTTCATATATGAATGGTTCCGAATGAAGATATCATGGGACATCTTTAGGACATCGGTCAACTCAGTGCGTAGTTTGCTACGTATGTTTTTTTCCAATCTTCACAATCTTAATCGAATTTGAGGGATCTATTTGGATGTCCTTCAAGTCATCTACTAGCTCTAGGTCTTTGCTATTCATTTCCGAAAAAGGTCCAAATCATCTTCTACTTATTATGCTTTGGATGAGATTGGCTTTCTAAAGGTGGACAAGCATATGATAGATACTACATAAAGACAGAGCCATACTCATCCATTCTTATCATATGTAAATAATCCCTGTTCACTTTTCTTGTAGATATTATGGTTGTAGGATGTCCTGTTTCAATATCTACCCTAGAACTCAGTTCCAATGTACTTCTTTAAACCGGCTTGTTATTTTCATTTTTTGTTATCCATCTTATTGAGCAGGCATATATGAATGGACTTGGTGAATCGATCCTGAAAGCTATCAAGGCAAGAAGCCCAGAGAGATAGCCCTGGAATCTAAAAACCAAGTACAACCAAGACCAGACTAACCCAAAGATCCCAAAGCCAAATCCATCTAAATGATGGATCGGTATCGATCCATTCCTATGGATTAGTATTGATCCATAAATTTACATCCAAAATGCCCTATTTCCTTCCTACTCTCAAGTGTTGATGCCAACAACTTATTTCATGCTCCATAGTATTGATCGCTTACAACTCTCTATCGACCCTCTCGAGCACTTAAAGTGAAGAACTTTATTCCATCTTTGATCCATCTTATCACTCCAAAAAAAATCTTCTAACAATGCAAACAAGGTAGAATTCATGAAGCTAACAACAAGTCACCGCAACATGAAGCATTAGAAACCATCCATGAGTGGATCTTATCGTTTGATACCGATCCATGCCCATGGATCAGTGCTGATCCATAGCTGTTTGCTAACATGGCCATGTTTCTTTGAGGCTAACTGCTACACGAATATAAAGATCATGGTGGAGGACATGGTGGAGCATTTCCTAGCAACCTACAACTATAAATGGAGGCTAAGGCTCATTTTTGAGGATCCTTTTACTTCCTTGCAATTTTTATATATCTCTCTTATAATCACCCGTAAATCCCTACCGATGCATAAGAAGAGTATTTGCAATATAGCAATATAAGCAATAAAAATCTCAAGTGGATGTAGGAAATACTTGACCGAACGACTATAAACGTTTGGTTTCTTGTTTTACTCATTTTCCATTTGTATTACTTTATCTTCATTCTCTACTTAATTTCTTAGGCGTTTGTGCCATATTTTGGTACAAAAAATTTAGTGCTTTAACTGAGAGAGTGATTTTCAAGCTGTTTGGAACCATCATCTACTATTGGATTCTTAAATTTGAGAGATATATCCAATTTCTTTGTTTTTTACCTATTAAACTACTCAGTTTTCCAGAAAGTCTACTATAAGCTATTTCGAAATTACCCATGAAGAGATCAATCCACCAATTAAAGAGCTGTTGAGGTTGTTGTGAACGTCAATTACCAACATGTTGAGGTGGTTGTATAGCCAATTACTACTGAGGGTTAGAAAATAATGAATGTTATTACCAGGGTTGAGATAGATCGTATGATGAAGGAAATGGAGGATAAGCTATAAGAAAGCCATGATGGGTTGAATCAGCAAATGAAATAGAGCTTGGATTTGTTGAATCAGTTGACTAACAGCCAAAAGAGAAGTAGAAGGGACTTAACGCCTTTTTTTAGAATCTAATGGTTCCTCATCATCGAAGCAAAGGCTGAGGAACATGAAACAAATAATGGTTCAAAAGGAGGCTGGAACATCAATAGAGGCCAGATAAGAATTGTGGCGAAGGTTTATGATCGGTACCGATCCATCAAGAGGGATTGGTACTGAACCATCACATGGTGGTTCTAGTGCTCGATTTTTGAATAACGGTGTTGATTTGGCTTCTAGTCATGTTGCAGATGGCCAGAATGATGGAAATCAAGCGGCTGCTTTAAATCCGCTGCGATGAAATCATGCATATCAAACTATTGAAAGAATAGTTCCCTTGGAGTCAGGGGGACGTAGGTATCATGAACCTAACCAAGAGTGTGTGCTGGGCCAAACACTTAGGATTGATCATGATTACCGCCATTCAGCAGATCCACCTGAAGTAGATTTGGAAAATATTGTGAGGAGACTTGTAAGTGAGATCCATTATCGAAGTAATGATGATTGGAATTCCTCCCCAAGCCGAAACCCATTCACATAAGAGATTCTATGTAAGGAATACCCAAGGAGATTTGTGATGTCAATGATGTCGCCAAATAATGAAAAGACAGATCTGAGGCAATATCCGATTAAATATGACTAGCATGTGGATTCTCCCAGAGTTACCGATGCTGTAAGATGTGGTTGTTTCTCGATTTTCCTCGAAGGGGTGGCGATGATATCGTTAAGCCAATTGCTGCTGAGATCCATATCGTCTTTCGAGCAATTGGCATGAAAGTTCATTAAGCAATTCCGTGTACACACTACCTATCCAAAGGATGTCATGTCACTATCTAACCTTCTCCAAAGGGCGGGAGAATCCTTAAGAAGATAGTGTGTTAATGGCATTGATTAGTGAAATTCATCCCAATGCTGACTTTAGGACATGGTTGAAAATGAAACCCTCTCCGAAAATGGATGTGTTTTATAGAAAGGCGACTCAGTTCTTGTGCTTGGAAGAGGCAAGTTCTACCACCAAAAAGCTGAAGCTGGTTAATTTATCGAGGTGATACAAAGTAATCTCACGGTGAAACAATCTGGAGGACTGGCAATGTCGATGTCAATGTAGAAAATAGAAGTGGTAGTCGGTGCAAGAACAACAATGGAGCTAAAGACAAGAAATTGGATTCAAGAGACGTCCAAGAATTCCAATGTATGACAACTATACTCCATTGGACAACTCAATTGAGAACATATACTTGGCCACTCAAGATACCAAGCAATATAGGAAGCCGGCTCCAAAGGAGTCAACTGAGAAAGAGAAAAGTCTGGCATGTCTTGCAAATTTCATGAGATGCATGCTCACAACACCAATGGATGTAAACATTTACACGATATAATCAAAGATTTGATTAATAAGAAGAAGTTGCAACAGTTTGTGCAAGTCCAGGTAATGAGAGCTGTTTTGCTGTCGAAGGCGAAGCTCCTGCAAAACAACTCAAGACTATGACGTATGACAACATTTTCAAAAATCGAGATGCTGATGGGGTGGTGGCCCCAACTATTGACCCGCTAGTGACATCGACTATGATTGGCACTGTAATTGTAAGGAAGTTGCTGGTTGACCGCGAGAGTTCGATCAACATTTTGTTCAAGAAAGCCTATGACCAGATGCTTTTTGAGGGTAAGGACTTAAAGCCATGTAAATCTTGGATCCTAGGGTTTAACACGTAACATTCCTGAAAATCAACCACGTTTAATTTGACAACTAATTTAATTTTGGAATTAAATTGTGAATAAATTAGAAATTTCCAGAATAAATCAAAGATTTTGGATTACAAAATAGAAATTTGATTTGAAATTTAAGAATAGTATTTTATAAACAAATATTGAATTTAAAAATAAAATGTATTAAAAAATAAAGTAGAATTTAAAAGCTTTAAAAAGTTAATGATAGTTTGTTTTCTAAATTTTTAATTATATTAATATTTAGAAGATGTAATGAATTTCAAAATATTTATTTTTAAGATTTAATTATCTTATATATATACATATATGAATAAAAGTGATCATTTGCTAATATATGATCAAGATTTTAAACCATTCTTTTCTTTTAAAAAGTTGTACAAAAATAAATAATAAAAACATATATTGAATATACATAAAACATTATATATGTAAACCTTTAATACATAAGAAAACATAAAAACATGTTTCATAAAAATTAAAATAATGCAAGGTCCAAAACAAAATTTATAAAATAAATTAGAGCAAGGGATATAAGCATAAATTCCATTTTTAATGACATTTGTAAATTTAGTATAATATGCTTTAACAAATGTTGGCTTAAGGTGAACAAGTGGCAAAAACAAGTTTCTTCTTTTAAAATTAATTAATCAAAATATATACAATGAGAAATGGGTAAACAAGGCTGTTTACATTTGCATATTCCTTTATTTCCACTTACTGAAATAAAAAAAAATCAAAACAAATCCAAAAGCAAACCAGAAAAGAAAATCAAAACAGAAAAGAAACTGATACAAATAACTCTATCAATATACAAAACAAAGTTCAGAGGCAACTCAATAAGTAAGAAGAAGATCATCTCAGATTCATTCAACCGAGCAAAAGAACAAATCATCTTCAATCTGGAAAAAGAAAAATCAGAAAGCCTGGAAAACATTAAAACCCGATACAACAATTTTTTTTAAAATCAAGCAAAGTTCAGGATCGAGTTCAAATACAAAGGAAATCAGATCAAGCTTCAACCTGAAGCCTGTGGATTATCTCAAAAACAAAATCATCAAAGCCTGAAATTTAAAAACAGAGAAAAAGAGAAGCAGTGGATCAGATTTAGATCCAAACAAATACAACTACAAGCATGGGATCAAAAGTATTTTCAACATGGAAAACAAAAGGATTCAAAGCTCAGGTGCATTTCAATCAACAAGTAGATTAAGTTCAAAGCAAAACTAAGATCTGGAAAACTAAAGTCTGGATCAAGCAAAGCTTGGAAGTAATCATCAACAGGCTAAAGCAAAAACAAATTAAACTCCTCTGTTCCTACTAAGGTGAGCAAACCCAATTTGTTCTATATCTGAATAACCTTTGAAACATGATCTGAATGTTCCTGAACGACTGTGTGAATGTGCTTGCATGCTTGTTTATATGTATAGATGACTGTGTGCATGATTATGCACAGGCAACAAGTCTGTTCCAGGTTCGAACAAAACCGAAGGCACTTCCGAAGAAGCCCTTGCAATCCAAGTATTCACAATCCCGATCGGATTCCCCATCACATAAGGAGAACTCTTAAAAATCATGAATTTCAATGATGATTAGGATTATATGCCCGAATCAGAGAATTGACGTATTTGGATTTAACATGTTTTAAAATTTATACTTCCTTTTCTATTTTCCAGCTAATATTTATACTGATTTTTTCTTGAAAATATTTTTAAAACCTAGTTTAGGTTTAAACAAAGATAGTTGGTTTAAATTTCTAGGCCTATTAG
Source organism: Allium cepa (assembly GCA_030765085.1). Lineage (NCBI taxonomy): Eukaryota > Viridiplantae > Streptophyta > Magnoliopsida > Asparagales > Amaryllidaceae > Allium > Allium cepa. The sequence goes on along the minus strand of CM060938.1, from coordinate 560,334,571 downwards.
AGATTTAATAAGGAGATTTGAATTTTCAAATTGTTTAAATCCTGTTGGACTTGGAACAGAGGCTTGTTGCCTTTAAATAATTTTTTTTAATCATGGTTAATTAATAATCAATTAATTACAAAATATTTAATTAATTGTCCTTTAATTATTTATTAATTAATAAATTAATCTTTAATTATTAAAGAATTAATCTTAATTAATTAATTACCCTTAATTAATTATTCTTAATTAATTAATTAATTTACCCTTAATTAATTATCATTTAATTGATTAATCCTAATTAATTTAAAATAAGAAATTATCCTTAATTGCTTAATTAACTTAATCCATTAATTAATTACTTTTATTAATTAACTAATCTTTAATTAATTAATTACTTCTTAGATTAATTACCTTAATTATATTAATTAATTAACCTCTAAACATTTTGGTTAAATCAATCTTTGATCTTAATTATACTGTCACGACCCAAATTTCAACGTTCTAAAATCGACACCCGTACTTCACTTTGTTCGACGGAAATTGACAAGAGACCAAATTTCGATCAACTCTCCAATTCTCTCTCGATCCCAATATAAAAATTCTGTTTTAACCTTTAAAAATCATGATTTCTGATAAAGATCCAGGTTAATAAATGAATCAACAAATTACGATGTTTGAAATTAACATGTTTTTAAGGCTTTCACTGTTTATTTCCCATTTTCCAGATAACTCAAATCTATTATACTTAAAAAGAATCTTATTTATTTAATTTTGAAAAAAAAATCCTTAATTGATTCAATCTTTTAATCAAACCATCATTTGAAACATGTTTTAAATTTGGACTTGCTTTAAAGTTTGAAGCTGTTTAATACCAACCTGATACATCCCAATTCGAATTGGGATGTATCAGGTTGGTATTAAACAACTTCAAACTTTAAAACAAGTCCAAATTTAAAACATGTTTCAAATGATGGTTTGATTAAAAGATTGAATCAATTAAGGATTTTTTTTATTATATATATATATATGTATGTATTTGGAGTGATTGATTTCCCGCATTTTATAGCGGATGAGACCCTATGCGCCACATAATAGCGAACGATATTTTATAAATCCCATATACCACAATATTCCACCTCGAAGTGGAATGGGGTTAAATTGTTGTGCTAACGTTTGTGGATGCAGGGAAACAGATTGGAGGGATCCAACTGGATTCCTCGAATGATTGAATTTGTTTCAATAATTTATGTGTTGATTTGTTTATAATCTGTGTGTGCATAGATTGTCATTGAAATCATTGAAGGCTATAGTTTAGCCGAATTTATTTTTGGTATCGTAGGATACCGAAAATAAATAAAAATTGGATTTTTGAAATTCAAGTTGAAAAGTTACATTTTGCAAATTAACCTTATTTATGGATGATTGTATTCTATTGAATGCTGTGAATTATTTGTCATTTCTTCTGTGTGATGCTTTGGGATTTGAATGGTTTTAATTCAAGTTATGATGAATGTAATCTATTTATTTATAATGCATTTATATTATCTATCTGTGATGCTGTGTATATAGATAAGCGTTATAGGACTATACCGCTTATCGATATTGTTGTGATTGTATGTGTAATGACTGATGATATTGCACTATTGTGTTAAACACCTGGACTACACTATACACACACAAATATGGATTGCACGTGAAAATCGGTTAAGTCACAGATTTTTAAAATAGTTTTGAATTTGAAATTTTGAATCCAAATGGTTTTGGAAATGGATTGGGTTTAAAGTGAAAAGCTTTTGAAAAAGAATTTCAAAGATAAAAGTTATTTTTGAATAACTTGATTTAGTTTTGAAATTTGATTCAAATTTGAATTCAAAATTTGATATTTGAATTCTATGTTGAGAATTTATGATTAAAGAGGTTATACAAGTTTATATGGGTTTTAAACCATTTTTTAAAGTATTTTTTTGGGACTTTGAATTTAACCCAAGTTTGAAAGACTTTAACTTGTATAAATAAAATTGGATTTTTTCAAAAACAAAAACTATTTGTTTTCAAATAATAAAAGCTTTCGTATAAGAAAAGAAACTTCAATGAGTGCTAAAGGGATTCCAAGTTTGAAATGAAATGGTTATCCAAGTTATGAACGAATCTTTGGAATTTTGAAAGTTATAAGTTAAATCTATAAAGATTGAATGAGTTAATCCAATTGAAATGGAAATTATTTTGAAATCCATGAATGAATCTTTGTGAAACTGGGTGAACTTTGTGAAATGAATCTTTTTGTTTAAAGATTTGAAATGATAATTTGTTTAAACCATTTGTAAGAAAGTTTTGAATTTTAAAGTTGTGACTTAACTAAGGACCCATTATCCATATGTTTTGAAATATTGCGCTCATTATTCGGTTTAGCCGGGACAGGACCTTGTGTCATATAACCCATTCCGAATAATGATACGATGTTATGGATAGCATTTGAAGGCCGGTGGTGAAGACTAGGTATTTGCATGAACGATAGGATAACTTATCGATTAACTCTGCACTGAGTAGCTACGGTATAGAGTTCTCCTTATGTGATGGGGAATCCGATCGGGATTGGGAATATCCGGATTACAAGGGCTTCTTTGGAAGTGCCTTTGGTTCTGTTCGAACCCGGAACAGACTTGTATAGATGTGTGTCCGACGTTACACTTTGAGATATAAAGTTGGTTTCTATCAAATACATTCCTGTTTGGTGGTGGAGATTTATTTTCTTAGCTTAACACCCTTTTTTGAGACGTACGAGCTTAGAGGTTATATAGTTGATGGTTACTAGTAATACATTCCCAATTTGGTAATGTGGCATATGAAGTGCTGTTGATCATTTGTTTATCAAAGCATGGCTTTGTGAAAAAGCGTAGCTTTGTGGATGAGACTGCATCAGGACCTCATAACCCGGTAATGGTCGAAACAGGAAAGATGCGGCAAGGTTGCAGGGGTAGCACCCCTAGGGTATGTTCATTCCTTCTGGAAAAGGATGGCATTATGGTATGGAGCCCTGATACTTAACTCATGTGGACATTGTAAATTTATTACCGTGTGATGTTGTTGGTGTAGAGGATCCTTGGATAAAGGTCGCAAACGACCGGGGGTGGCATATCTTAGGTTTTACTTCCCGAGAAGGGGGTAACCGACCTTGTGTTGGCAGAGAGCTAGGTAGGTTCTCAGGGCGTCCCTCCAGAGGCGTTCCCATATGGCAATAGGAAGTTCCTTAGCCTGACCATTTTTGGAAATCCAATCTCCAATATGCGCCTTGTACGGTTTTAGTTGTATAACCTGCCATCTACTTATGGTGGCGCCCCACTGTTTGGATGGTAGCTATAGTAGGCATAGTTCGAAATGTCTATGCTGGCTAAGAATAATATTATACCTTTGAAAGGTTTTCTGTACTATGCACTAATAATAATATCAAATGGTTTTCGTGTATCAAGCATTTTTTACTGTCATAAGGAGAAATCTCCTCCAAGTGTGCGCTTGCATTGTGTGTGTGGCGGGAGGCCTTATGGTAGTTTCATTTTGCAAAAAACATTGCGATTTCAAATTTAAATTCTTTTGTTTGTTTGTAAAAAATAAACTGTTTTTATTTGCTCATAATAGTCCCACGACTGACCTGGAGTTTATTGTTCCGTTCCTAAACTCTGGGCGCCCACAATTTTCCACACGGACAGTCTTGAGTTTGGCTTTTCAGATAGTCAGATAGTAGATATTGATTAAGTAGCCTTCAGCTTTCTGTTTGGTATTCTTTGGAGTCTTTGGAGTGCATGGGCTAACCTTGCTTAGCTTAGTGCAACCTTGATGGAGATTCGAGCTTGGAGTTTTAGATCTTCGGCTTTAGAGTTTTGGTTTGAGGTTGCAGTATTAGATTCTGTTGAAAACTCATCTCATATTGTGTCGTGTTCCGCTTTATTTTGTGTTGTATATTCTCTGATGTTGATGATTATCATTGTATCAAATTGATGTATCGAATATTGTATTCATGTTGTATCAATGATATCATCTTTTGTTTCTGCTGTGTTGTTTTTCATCTAATGTTGTTGCTAGCTCCGGCGATATGGATTTGAAGTCGTTTGTCGGGCATCGAGTTCGGGTCGTCACATAACAGGACCGCTACTTAGCTAATGGGATGTGCAGATCTATTGGTGATGCTTGGAGAGGGTGACTGCAAGAGAGTGCGGATCGTGCCTTTGTTGTGTTGGATATTTATTCTTCTTATAATTCCATTTTGGGCAAACTGGCCCATGTTGAATTTCGAGCGACCATAGCTCCTTGGTGCTTAACAATGAAGTTCTCGACAAAGCATGGTGTGGGAATAGCACAAGTTGATCGGGGACTTAACTGGGAATGTTATGTCACCAAGCTGAAAGAGGCAAAGCAAAGGGAGAAAGGAAAAGGTATGAAGAGGACTCTCTACATCAAGGTCTTGGACGCATAAAAACCACAACCAGAGCTTTGGCTTAGGCAGCGTAGTTGGTTCCATAAGGATATAGACTCGAGAAAAGAGCCGAGGATATGAGGGTGGCTCTAGCCAAGTTGGCGATCAACATCCCAATTAGCTAGAATGATCCTACACGGGTCCTAAAAATTGAGTCATAGCTCAACATTAAGATGACGGAGGAGTTGGTTGGTTTTCTCTAGGCGAACCTGGATATCTTCCCCTGGTCTCACTCATACATGTATGGAATATCGCTGTAGACAACGAGCTACACATAGAATGTAAATCCTAAATGCATTCCTATGAAACAGAAACACCACATTCTGGGTCCGGAGGGATCTGCTCTACTCAAAGAAGAAGTGGAGAAGTTGAAAGACAATGGCTTTATTCGTGATGCCTTATAACTGAAGTGGGTATCGAATCCAATCCTGGTGAAAAAAGCTAATGGGAAGTGGAAGACATGCATTGACTATTTAGACCTGAATAAGGTATGCCTGAAGGACAACTTCCCACTCTCGAAGATTGATGAGCTGGTGGAGTCGATGGTGGATATGAATTGCATTAATTTATAGATGTGTGCTATGGATACAATCAGATTCCAATGCATGTCCTAGACTAGGAACACACCAGCTTTATTACCAACTAGGACTGTACTGCTATCTTGTCAATCCCCTTTAGATCGAAGAACGTTGGAGCGACTTACTGGAGGTTGGTGAACAAGATGGTTAAAGATCAAAAAGGATACTCAATGGAGGCCTATGTAGACATTGTGCTCATGAAGTCACGAGGATCGAGGAACAACAACGATGGCTTGATAGAGATATTCAGCGTTCTTCAAAAATATGGGATAAATCCTAATGCTTTGAAATGCTCATTTGGAGCTGCATCAGGGAAATTCTTAGGCTTCACTATGAACTCCAGTGGAATCGAAGCCAATCCAGAGAAGATCGAAGCACGGAGGAACATCAAAGTCCCAAAAACAACCAAAGAGGTCTAGAGTTTGAATGGGAAGGTCATCGCCCTGATATCCAAAATCATTGACAAATGCATCCATTTCTTCGAAGTGATCAAAAAAGGGAAGAACAATTTCGCTTAGATGCAAGAATGTATAGACGCATTCTAGGCTCTGGTTGATCACTTAGGGAAACCCACTATTCTGTCGAAGTCATTGGAGGATGAAGACTTTATTTATCTTGCGGTGTCCGTGCATGTGTTGAGCGCTGCATTAGTGCATGAGTAGTCCCAAATCCAGAGGCTGATTTTCTACATCAGCAAGAGGTTAACAACAGAAAAAGAAACTACCCAAAGCTGGAAAATCTCACATACTTCCTGTTGATCGCCTTAAGAAAACTTTGCCCATAATTCCAGGCTCATACGATCAAAGTTCTTACCGATCAGCCTTTGAGATAGGTCCTACAGCGATCTGAGAATTTTGGAAGGCTATTGAATTAGAACACTGAATTGAGCCAATATGAAATAATGTATCATCTACAGAGGGGTAATCGAAGATGTACACGGATGGAGAGCGGTGGAGAGCAGAATGCCAAGTAGAAGATGTACATGGATGGTACATATAACAAACGTTGTTCTAGTGCTAGAGTTGTGTTGGTAACTCCCAAGGAATGTTCGACTTGTTACGCTCTAAAACTTGACTTCCCTACTACGAATAATGAAGCGAGTATGAGGCCTTGATCGTAGGACTGAAGATTGCCAAGAAGCTGGAGTTGAAACTTTACATATCTTCTGTGATTCCCAACTAGTAGTATGCCAAGTGGGAAAAGAGTTTCAGGCAGAAGGAGCAAGGCTATCTCCTTATATAAATTGAGCCCTTGAGCTGCTTAGTGATATTGAATATTACACCATAAAGCATATTACCAGAGCGGAAAATACGAAGGCCGACTCATGAGCTAAGTTGGCCAATCTAGAGATGCACATCTCATAGGCTTGGTTTCAGTGGAAATATTGTCGGCTCCAAGCATCAATTAAATGGATGCCGATTGGATCTTGGAGGCTGAGTCTCAAAATGAGTCATGGATGACTCCGATCGAGAGTTTATTGTAAAATGAAACCCTTCTCGATAGAAAGAACAAATGATGATGGCTCCTTCGTCAACCTTCAAGATACATTATACAGAAAGGAATACTACACAGGAAAGGATTCTTAACTCTCCTACTTTAGTGTGTCTCTAATGATGAAGCCAAGTGAGTCCTTGGGGAGGTTTATGAGGGGGCTTGTGGTGACTACACTGGGGGAAAACCTTAGCGAATCTTTGCTATGGGTACTTCTAGCCAACCATCAACCGAGTTGCAGCTGATTACACCAAAAAAAATGAAAGTGATAGAGGTTTGCGAAGATTCTTACAGCCCTTCCAATGAAGATTACTAAAATGGTTAGTCCCTGGCCTTTTGCAGTTTGGGGAATCGATATCATTGATGTGTTGCCAATATCCAAAGGTGGTGCGAAGTACTCTATCTTCACTGTTGATTACTTCACAAAATGGGATGAGGCAGAGCCATTGACCATAATCACTACTTAGAAAGTAATAAATTTTTAGGTCAGAAACATTCTGCCATTTTGGGGTTCCAAAAATGATTATTTTTTATAACGAGACCCAATTCGACAACGCCAAGTTTAAAGATTTCTACCATAAGGTATCGCATAAAGAAGAGATTTGAAGTTGTGGCATATCTCAAGGTGAATGGATAGGTTGAAGCAGTGAACAATATTATCAAGTCCATTCTTAAGAAGCAGTTGGAAAAGGAAAAGGGCTAGTGGGTCGATGAACTTCCATTGGCTCTTTAGGCTTATTGAATGACCCACAAGTTTAGGGCTAACCATTCTCCATTTGTCCTAGCTTATGATCGAAGGCTATGATCCCAGTCGAACTTGAAATACTTTGTCGTCAAGTGATTCACTATAATCCATGGACAAATGAGGAACTCCTGTTAGAGTTTGTTGATATGATTGATGATAAGCATGATGAATTGACTTGAGAGCAGTTGAACACTGGAATTGAGTCCCTCGATACTACAAAATCAAGGTTAGGACTCGAACCTTCGAAATTGGTGACCTTATTCTCAAACAAATCTTCCCAAGCCTTAGAAACTTGGGCCCAAGTTAGGAAGGTCCGCACATGATTAGGGAGAAGAATGGAGATGGCACTTTCAAGTTAGCAATTGTGGATAGGGTCTCACTTCCTCGAGCATGGAATAACAAACATTGACGATGCTGCTTCACTTGAAATTTGAATTTGTGTATATTTGGTTAAGGTAGATGTAATAAAATAAAATCTTTCATTTCCTATATTTTATAAAGCAAAATGACTTCCTAAATCCGTGATTCTGTCTTTGAGTAGCTATACTATTGTGAAATGTGATAAACATGAATGAACTTGCATGTATAGAATGCAGGTGCATAGATACTCGAAGATAGTGCCGACCAAACATCTACGGTCCATGATTGGATCTTTGAAGCAAAATCATATTTGGCGTTTGGAGATAGATAGGCTTAAGAGACGGTTCACTGCTATAGCTCGCGCTTAGAATCTGGCAAAGCATCCATGCCTTGCTCGAAGTAAGCAATAGGAAACATCTGGGCCCAGAGATAGGTGGGACCTTACCCACAAACTTCAGTCGGTGCCTGCAGCTAAGCGTGATTGCAAGAAAAAATCCTGGATAAGGATATCCTAACCATTGTCTTAAGTGGTTAGCTCTAACTAGCACCCGGAGTTGGCACGATCAAAACATGCAACCCGAAGAAGGATGCCAAACTTTTCACTTAAGGCGAGTCATGTCAATCAATGCCTAGATTCAAGCGTAAGTGCATTCGAAATTTCCTCCAAGAAGATGTCTAAACCATCTTATGCAATGATCGAGATTTGATTAAATTTTAGAATTAAATATGATTACCTGTGTGCTCCCAGAGGAAGATGCTTTAATGATCATTTTTCACTTACTGAAACGACATCACATCAATTCTCATATCTAGTTAAATGAGACCAGGCCAAAAAGCAACAAAATGGGCTAACAACTTACTCTGGTAACGATTATGACGAGGGATGGATGGCAAAAACATTGAAAGCAAAATGCATTCCTCATAACTTAAGTAAATTCACACAAGACTTTAACAGAATAGAAAATTCTTTATTATACAAGTTTAAAATAAGACTTTGGAGAAAAGTACTAGTTTTATTGATATCTAAAAAAAACAAAAACGGGGGCCGAACCTGCACAGAGCCTGCTTAAAGCAGAACAAGTCCTGCCACTAAAGCAGAAGGAGACGGATGAATATTTCTTATGTTTATTCTTCTTCTCTTCCTTGGAAGATTGTCCACTGGAACCCTTTAGTTTCATCCTTCTATTAACCCCGCTTCCTCGAACCTTAGGTAGGGTCTATGTGAAGACCCAACTAGCACACTCTGAGTAATTCTGTACATAAGTAAAGAGATGGAAGCAAAAATGATCTCACCTGGTAAAGCTATGGTTAAAAGTGGGGGGAAGAATTCAACTATCTCTAACTTAATCTTATTGGCCACTAAAACACGTTCTTCTAACAATCCTTGCATGCTAGTCCTCAAGGAAAGGCCCGAAGTTCCCTTTATAACAACATGCTCCTCTACCTGGGCTTGGGGAACTCACCAATCGTCTCCTCTTCTAATTTATGAATTATCTACATGCTCAGGCCTGGAGTGTCACCGATTAGGATGCTCAGGCCTGGTCTCCCAGCTGGTAGCCTTCCTACGTGATACTTGTGATTACGATGTGACCTAAAATTTGAGAAAGATGAAGCGATCGATTAGCTACATCGATCGATGTCATGTGAGATCTCTCAAACATGGGTGAGACTAATGATATACCTTTGCTAGATTGAGGCTCTGTATGAGTGGTCGTGTCATCAAGTTCCCCTCCTAAATAGGAGATATCATGCTTGTCTTCTGTATTTGTGATGAATCCAAATTGTACAGAGGGACAGATAGAGAAATGGATGCAATTGTACGCCTTGAAGTGAGGCCAGTAGTGAGATTCGAAGGAGTAGTGCCAAAGCCTTTGGCTTGATCTTTTTGAACCATGGAAGCCAATTCTGGTTGTTAGATAAGCTCATCTGCTCTAAGCGCTTCAATTTCAAAACAGATTTAGAATCTTGCTTTCCAGCTTTGCCAGATTCACTTCACCTCCCTTTGAAATCCATTGCTCTTCCTGCATGATCTGCTCCTATGCCAACGCTAGAGCTCAAGGATAGTTTTTACCAAGCCATGCCAAATTTATGAACTTGTTTACGTTGGCAATGTAATTGATGATGAACAGTTCAGACCTATCTTTGACCTACCTCTACTCGCTTGCCACCAACTCATCCAATTTTTTAGCCTTGGCCAATGCATCATCTCTTTGTTTGTGAGTGTCGAGCATCTCATCATAGTAGCCTTGGACCATTGTAAGGGCTTCATCCTTCTTCTTCTCCATGACGAGCTATGCCTTCAGCACTTTCATCTCATTTTCTAGCTCGTTGTTCCTATGGTGAACGGGTTTAACTTGACTTAAATGGTCCTTTCATTCCCACTCGACCATCTCACTCAGTTTCTTGGTTTTCTATTTGGCATCCGCCTATGCCTTCTTCAACTTAGCAACCCCTACATCGAGGTGAGTAGTAGTCTTATTGTTCTAATTCGCCATAATTTGTGGTCCTGAAGCCTCAACCTCTATGCTCTAGAGTCATTCTACTTAACCAACCTCTTTCAGATAAAATATCAGTCATAGGCGTCACTGACATACGCTACCATATTGTCTTTGACCCCTGGGGGAATATTTTTTAATTTGGACGCAAACTTAATACCTTTGAAGTAGATCTTCAGGAAGTGGTGTTAAGGTTCAGCCATTTAAGGGTTGGACATGACCAGCTGCCTTATTGTGATGACAAGTTGCTCAATAGGCATTTTAGCATCTTTCTAATGAGAAGAGTCGGGTGCAGTAGGCATTGATGATCAATCAGAATACTGAAAATCATGGGTTAGCACTGTCTGCTTAGCTGGGAGGGAAGCCAAAAATGGACCACGAGAGATGTCATCATGAGAAATGTCATCGAAATGGTTAGGGTGCCTATCCGAACCCCTGGATTAGGTGACTTAGATCTAGATCGATGCTTCGATGATGAGTCATCTGACTGATAACATTTCTCTCGACCTCCCTATCATGGCTTGGATGCCAACTAGAACCAGAATCATGACTGGTGCCGTGGTGGAACGAGCTTAGCTTATGCCTCGGGTGATAAGCCATCCGATCATCAAGAGATTCATACATACCATGTCAGTCCATTGAACCTGCAAATGAGATAGAAACGAATCAGCTCTGGCAGGATAAAAATATGACATAAGCTGAGAAAAGTGCATGTGTATGTGCAAGTATTCTAGTGCTCCCCCGACGGACAATTGATTTGAATTTTTCTGATAGAGGTAATCTCCCATGCTCAAGTAAAAGGCACATCTTCTTAAAAGCGAATAAGGGACCCAACATCCACATTGCCCATAGTCTTAATGCCAATAGAGTTGATTTCATCTAGAATTGGCCTAAAATTTGCATAAGGGTCTTCCGAAGGTAGAATGAATATCACTTTTGCCATGGTGGTTTGTGGAGTTTGCCTCATATACCATATGGTGACAACCCTTATCTTACGGCGTTTCTTCAAAGGCAAATCCTGGTTGTCAACGCCATCATTATTAGGAAACTTATGCCCCATATTAACATCATCGTGGCCCGCCTTGCAACCTTTACCTTCATCGGCGTATTCTAATACATCTCCAATATCAACCACTGATCTTTGAATTAGGGGCATTAGTGAATGATTTCCATTATCTATAGATTGACAACCGTCCTTATAACTATTGATGGCCTCTAGAGAAGGACCGACACTATGATCTGTATCCAACAAGTTATAAGCCTGTAGATTTTCGTCGTTGAGCAATCTCTTAGCCTAACTTTCTACTTTTGAAATTTCATGAAGTTTTCGGAGAGTCTTGGCCAAGGCTGCATTTCCAGTTTTATATGGTACTTCTAAGAGGAACAATAAAATAGAGGACGTTCAGCGATAAAGAACAATGAACATGGACTTGTATGAAAAAGACAAGAATAAAACTCTCGTTCGGACAACCATCGTTGTGAAAATCTAGGAGGACAACAAATAAAAAAGAATTCATCTTCAAAGTTGCTCACTTTATTCTAAGTGCCAGTTACAATTCTATAGCTTTTGGATGGCTCTAAAAAAGTGAGGAAATGATTTCCCTTATGGTACTTGAAGCTATATAGATATCGAATTTCTTGGTTACTGGGAATTCGATTTAAATGGTGAGCAAATATGATGAACAAGCCGTAAAGGAATGCATAACTATTTGGATAGACCTAAGCTGGAGCCAGCCTCATGAAATGCAGAACTCACTAGATAAACTAGTTAAATGGTGGAACATATCCTTACAAGCACATGTACTTATTGCATGTTGTATATCAAACTGGCGGATGATGAGCTCTCTGGTGGCACGTAGGAACTAACACATCCTTGAAAGGGATACCATGTTTCTTCCAAATTCTTATGAGTGATTCTTCCTCAATCTTTGAAGCAATGAAATCGGTGAGATCATCTAATATGATGACACCATCAAGTGTATCTAGAGTAGCTTCGAGTTATGGGCTTCTATAGGTTCTATTAGAGCTTTTGGGCAGGTTGTTCTGCTTGTAGATTCTCAGGCTGAGGTATAGGCTTCGTCGGATTTTGTCCTACAAATAGAACCATAGTCGAGTTTGACTTAATACCCGAATTGGTGTACTAGAAATTTATAGACTTGCGGCTTGAGTGGATAGACACTTAGAACATCTATGATCCATAACTACCAAAATTCAATATATGACTAATATTAGAAAGATTAGAAGCTGTGCCTTAGTGCTAAAGTGAAACCCAGTGTAGTATAGTGCAAATTACAGTGTTGTGCAATGTCCTGCGGCGGCAATGTCTGATATTGTGCAATGATTCGCTTGAAATCTAGATGGTACTTGAAGTGACTGTCATCGCTGACTGTCCCAATAAGCTTCACGTCATTGCACATGCACTCAGCATGCTTTGGAACTCGGGACATAGCATTTGGGAAAACTTGGATACCATTCAACATTGCAAAAAGTTCTAAAATGGATTTTAAGGTTGAAAATCCAACAAGGGTTGGATTGGTACTGATCCATCCCCTTGGATGGCTTTTGGCCACTTTTCCACCTTCACTCTTGATCCCAAGCACGACTGATGATTTCGAGTTCATCCAAGCACTCCATCATCATCGTCGCTTACCTAGGAGTGTCGAAGGTCGAGGCGATCAAGTCGAGTGATTGGTTCGAGTTTGTGTGCTGGATCGGCTTAGGAATGATCGTTCAGATTCAACCGAGGCAAGGAAGGCAGCGGTTGAAGTCTAAAGGTCGTAGTAAATAGTGGTGGTGGTGCCACAAGGCTAGTGGCGGTAGAGGCTCAACTTTGGTAGTGAGGAACTTCAATGGCAGACAAGAACTCAAAGACAACTAGCAAAATCGAGCGAGGAGTGAAGTGTTGCATCAGTTATATATTACCCCGAACCTAAGTTTTCAGGCATTTGGTGAACGATACCGAATGATTCAAAAAAAAGGAAAAGGAAATGGTGAACATGCATACATATGCATATTCTCATGGAACTCCAAAATAATGTGCATGCATATGGAATCAAAATATGTTGGAAAATCGAAGCAGTGCATATACATACTCAACATTTAATAACTGGAATCGAAGAAACGCAGATTCAAACCCAAAAATCCTAAAAAGGAACCAGTTCAAAATCACTATGCTGGGAATGATAAATCGTAAGAGCACACTCCATTTTTATTGTGCCATATGATGGTAAAGCATCGTAATGAATAGTTAGAGAGACCATACTTCATAGAAATGGTCCAAATGAAGGACAATAACTATTCAAAGAATAGGTTAGATCCCGATATGCCAATCATGACCTATCTCGATTCAAAGCACATCATGTTAGGAACAAGATGTACTTTGGAGGGCAAGTTTTATCCAGTCTATTGACCAGATAATATCTAGATGTACTTGAAAAATCTAACCCGATACCTACCGAAGAAAGAAGCTTGGAGGGATAGCTACAAAGTCCAGAAACCAAGTACAACCAAGACCACAAAGTGGAATCAAGACCATCCCAAAGATCCTAAAGAGAAATTCATCTAAGTGTTGGAATGATATCGATCCATCCCTTTGGATCAGTATCAATCCATAAAGTTACATCCAAAATGCTGCATTTACCTCCTACTCTTAAGTATTGATGCTAACAACCTATTTCAAGCTCGATAACATCGATCGCTTGCAATTCTATTTCGATCTCCTCAAGCACTTAAAGTCAGGCCATTCCATATCTGATCCATCTTATCACTCCAGAAATAAGTTTATAATAGTGCAAACAAGATAGAAATCACTAAGATAACAATAAGTCACCACAACATAAAGCATTTACGATCCATACCTATGGATCGGTACCGATCCATAGCTATTTGCTGACATGGCTACGCTTCTTCATGGCTAACTGTTACGTGAACATTGAGATCATGATGAAGGAAGTGGTGGAGAATTTCATGGCAATATACACCTATAAACAAGAGGCTAGGGGATCATTTTCGAGGATCGTTTTACTTCCTTGCATTTTTTTACTATTTGTCTTGTCATCACCTGTGGATCCCTACCGATCCATAAGAACCGTACTTACAAAACAGAAATATAAGAAATAGAAATCTCAAATGAAAGTACAAAATATTTGGCCAAACCACTATAAACGTTTGGTGTCTTGTTTTTACTCATTTTCCATTTGTTTTTCCTCATTTTCATTCTATACTTAATTTCTTCGGTGTTTGTGCCATATTTTGGTTGTGATATTTTTATAAATCAGTGGATACAACAATATAAGTTTGTACTATTTTACTGCTTGGATTCAAAGTTAATTGTATAGTTCCCTAGTTAATAAGTGTTATCCCCTTATACTCCCAACTCTTGTCGTGGTATGAAACTTCATAAGCAAGTCTTTTTAAGGGATAACGACTCCTATCTCTATCAATGCAGGTCTTCTTCGGATAGCTTTATATGGAGACTGCTAGTCTAAAATGAGGAAGCTTATATAGAATGATTTATGCAATGAAAATGTTCCTACAGTGACAAGAAGTCGAGCCATTCCCACTGGGATGTTTGCTATATTATTGAAGCCATATATTGGTTCTAGATTCAGCTTCAGGATCTAAGTTAGGAGCCTAATTTTTTTATGTGTTGCATTAAAGATAATATTTATGGAAGTTCCTGAATCCATAAAAATTTCCTTCATTATGTAGTTTGAGATCTACATAGTTGTCGCAAGAGGGCCTTGATATGAGAATGTAACCCAGATGAATCTATAGAGGTAAACATTATATCTAACACATGCTTTTACTTGAAATGAAATAGGGTCCTATGCTCAGGGCAGGCTCCCTGGACGTATCTCTTCTATTCCTTCTTAATTTGACCAACAACATTAGTTCCTCTATGAATTGAAGCTATGAGAATATTGGGTTTCCCACTAGGTACTAATAGAGTCAGGTGACTGGGTTATACTTATGCGTAACTAGATTATCATTCTAGTAAGTGCCCAAGCACCCAGTTTGTATCAAACTCTCAATCTCATTTTTTAGATGGCAGCAGTTATCAGTGTGATGTCCATTTACTCTATGGAATCTTCAATATGCACCGTCTTTGTTTGGCTCTACCTTCTTTCCTTTATTTAGGACATTATCCACCAGTTCAGTTCTAGTTAGTTCATAGATCTACCCTGGGGTATGAGTGATCGGTGTCTTAGTTGTAAAGTTGAGTTCTCTTGGCCTTTTCATAGGTAGGTGGTTATAAGCTTTAACCCCTGATTTCTTTCATTGTGTGCTGTTCTTTCTATTGTAACTCGTCCACGTCCCATGCTTCTTTGGTGCATATATAGTTGCTTGCCTTTCCAAAAAATCCTTCATATTCTTATAGGGTTTCATACTATTTTTATCCCACATGTATGTGTCCTCTTTTTTCCTAAGTGTTCTGCCCTTTACTCGTAACCCCTATCCTCATTGCTTCATCCTAGAAGCGTTTGATGTAGCGCATAGGCTTTCATCTTCTCTTTGCTTAACATATGATAGGTTATTTGGCTCTAGTGAAATTTCTCTCCTTATACGGAATTATCTATGGAAATCGGCTGATAATTACACCCAAGAAGGGATCTCTCTTAGTGAATACCTTCGAACCAATCTTAAGGCTGCTCCTACATGGAAAACATGGAACAATTTTCAACGAGCTAATCTTTCGAACTTTAATATGTCCAAATAATATTCAAATCTAGATAAGTGATTATCCGGGTTGGATGAGCCATCGTACTTTTCAATGTTAGGAACCATGAAGCTATCTACGAAATCAGATTCTATGATCGCTTCACTAAGCGGGCAAGAGCACTCTTCCCTTCCTCCTTCCTTATTATTTTACTCAATAGTTCTGCTAACTATTTTACATGGGCTTTTATCTCCTGCATCTCTTCGTCCTTTGCGCTCATATGTGATAATTTGCCTCTATAGAATGAGACAGCTACATCTGCATCTTCTGAAATTAGATTATTACATTTTTCCAACAATAATGGATTCATATCGGTTGTCTTAGATTTAATGTTTTGGTTTATTTAAGCCTTGTTCTTTGCCTTTGTCCCCAATATTAATAGTGCAATTTCACCATTTTCATTAATGGGATTTCTATGATTATCCTCTTCTTATATTTGCTGTGCAGCAGGTGAATGTTGATGGTATGCTGCGGAGTTATGAGAGTTTGATAAGCTTGGGGGTTTTGAGACACTAACTTTTTGATCCTAGCCATCCTCTCCTTAATCTGAGCAACAAAGGCATTAATGATATCAAGTATGGGGTCAGTGGTTATTTTCTGTGGTGGGCAAAGAGGCTTTGATGAAGTTGTGAAAGGTCTATTACCTAGCTTCATAGCTAGGTATTTAGGTTCTTATAGAGGAGGAGTAGGAGAGTTCATAGATTGCACGATTTAACTTTCATGGAAATCATAGGGATTTAGGATGTGGGTAACTTAGTTTAGGTTTGCTGGGGGCTGGCCCTTCTTCTAGTGCCAAAATGCTCATGAGGAATTTCGTCTCACAACATTAAGTTATTTGTGAAGCAATTATGGTGTTTTATGATTTCATAATCGGGAACTAACAAATTTAAGTAGCATTAAATTTTCCTTAAGGTTGTAATGATGTTGTTGTATGCCAACGCAATTATATTATTATTCTTTAGCCATTTGTTGAAATGTCAAGCTTAGCTTACATTGGATTTTTGGAAAAATACGAAGAGAATCTAATGCAAAAATAATTAACCTAAAAGTGCAGAAAAAGTAAGATACATAGAAATTTACGTGTTTGGATTATGAAGAATCCTACGTCCAAGGGCAAAGCTTTTCCTATATTCTTCTTATTAGTACATCTTTAATGGCAGGGAGTATAAGTTTGTTTAGTATAGAGTTAAGAAAAAGTGTCAAAAGCCCCTTTCTCTACTATAGCACCCTTCTATTTATAGTATTATGACACCACATGGATCTTTAATTCCCTAATCCAGCATTCTTTCCCAATAATTCGATCATTTCATGCATCATTAATCATAGTGGTTGAAGATTTATGCATGGATTGCTAACGTGGCCAAAGGTACGGGTAAATTTTTTAAGCGGGAAGATTTGGTTGAAGGTGAGGATTTTGAATTCAAATTTAGGTGGGATATTTGAACTTTGAGGCATTAGAAGTCTCTTGAGTTTGTTTCCGAAGACCGTGCTTTGCTAGCATCTTGTGTCATGGTTTGTATGGAGTGTCATCGAATGGACATAACTTGAAGTTGGGCAAGATCTGCTTATTGAAGAGTTGATGTATTCCCTCTTCAGCGTAATGATGAAGTCTTCTTTTTAGTGTTAGTGATGTTTAGATTTTAGGAATATGTCGGCGCAGATCTGATGAAGGTGTTGGTGCAGACATTTATCAGATGATAGCATGGACTTTAAAGAGATGACGGTGAAGTCTTTAAGGAGATGGTGAAGCATACTTTAATGGAGGCATGGTCTTTAAGGAGATGGTGGGGTAGTCCTTAGGAGATAGTGGCGTAGTCCAACTTCGTGCAATTCCTCTTCAACGTATTGATGAAGTCTTCTCTTAGTGTTAGTGACATTCCTTACTTGGTGGCGCATATATTTTAGGAAGATGTTGGTATAGATCTGAGGAAGTTGTTAGTGTAGACATTTATGAGATGGAGGTATGGTTTTTAAAGAGATGGGGATGTAGTCTTTAAGGAATTGGTGAAGTAGACTTTAATGGCGACACAGTCTTTAAGAAGATGGTTGCGTAGTCTGTACGAAACTATGGAGCAAACTTTAAATGAAGGGTGGTGTAGTCTTCACACTCTATTGATAGATGAGTACTTTAGGTTTAATTTTGCTTGTAGTAAATACTTATTTGGTCATTTTTTGAAGGAGAGGCCTCCTTAATTTCTATCGGCTTTATGTTGTTGCAATATTAATACAATTCGCCTGTTGAGATTACTTGGCCTGCCTTTTATTTTGGCTTAATTGTTGTAATGTCTTTCATCTTTTATTTCTTTGCTATGTTGTTAATATTACAAAAGCTACACATTTGTTTATTTGTCTTTGAACGTAGATTTTTGAGTTGAATGTGTCCATCTTTGCCCAGTTCCTTCCTTTTGGTGAAGCTATGGCTCGCTTTGCTTTTTTTCCTTTGTGTTAGGTGGTTTTCATATTCTTGTTTTGTAGATCTACATCACACATGGCTATAGAAGAAAATAGATGTAACAATATCAATTTGAAAAAAAAATTAATTTAACCAAAAGAGATAGCATGAAGATGAAGCATAGGAATAAACACTCACATTTCAATAATTAGACATTAAATCCATAACAATAAGTGAATTAAATTATGATAATAAATGCAAACAATTTAGTTCTGAATCAACTAATAATTTTAGATCTAACAGATAATTTTAATGCACAAAATAAATTCAATACAAGATTGATTTTATAATCAAATAACAGTATACAAGAGTATTTAGATTAAATTTATGAAGTGGCAATCTATATACAGATGTTTGTGAATTTGGTCAAGGTTAAACATTATGAATAAATAATAAAAAATAATTGAACCAAAAAGCCTTTCCGTTTGTAACACCTTGATCTGATATCTCTCCTCGGATCTCTAAGTAAATCCATATCTAACTTTGCAACAGAATGATAAATTATCAAGCCTTTTATTTGACATGTTTTAATTAGATTTGGAGTTGAATATTTTTTGAAAATGATGAAAATTTTGATCATGGCTTGAAGAAAGGGAGGAGGTATAAAGGAAAAGAGAAAAGAATAATGAAACAAATGTAAAGAATTTATTTTATGGAAAGAATGAAAACATTTCATATTCTTTCTTTAAAACCTTAACCTTTTAGTTCCTAATCAATTTCAATTGCTCCATGCTTCTCTCTCTTTATATTGCCGACACCAGATTGCCCACATGACATGAAGTTCCAAAAATCCCTTCCGTTTAAAGTTACACCAATATAATATATGGATGCGTGCCAACATAAATTCTATATATGCGTCAAACAATTCCAAACGACTCCAAAACATCCGATAAATTAAATAATAATTAATATTTATCAAATATCAATTAACTTAATCAGTTTACAATAATTTATAAACTAATTAAATCGTGTGGTTTTTGAGAGAAGTCGCAAATACGATTGTGAGGCTCAATGATGTAGTTTCGGTTAATGATTAATTTTGAACAACTCAAATATTTATGCTCACACGTCATCTTATCTACCGGTCTGACAATTTGGCCAAATGCATCATTTACAGATCTTTTTAGAAAAATAATATTTTATATTTCTTAAGCGGTACCAATGGTAACAATAATTTATACACGTTCTCTTCGCCAACATTATACCATATTAGGATGTATGGAGCCAGATATTAGTCAAAACTCTAATATTATCCACATTCAACTCAACTAGTTTGTAAACGAAGTCTTTGGTTCACTAAAAACATTTATTATTAATCATTCTAATTTGGCCAAGTATTTTGATTTTGAGTTAACCATAGATAATTGTAATACTAACCTCATACAATTAAAGAGATGAATTCTCTATTGGATAGTGTTTCACTCCCAATGCTTCAACTTAGACCTAACTGTAGTGCTCGATGGATCATATGTCATGATTTAATTATAATCAAAGTTGAGTATTCACATTGAAGTTGCATAATATTCCCAAGTCAAGAAAATTTTGTAATATCGCCACTCTTACATTTTCTTGGTTGACCTAGTTTTTATTAACCAATAGAAAACCTTAGACAAGCCATTCTATAGTTACCCAATAACTACAAATACATAACCCCTTAGTGCCCCCAATAGCCCTGGATAAAAGATTACCTAACATTTGAAGAGCGTTACACACTTTGGCCTTAATGGATGTATCGATATCCTTTCTCTAAACATCTTGATTAGGAATATTTAAAACAAAATGTTATTTCATATTTTAGATTAATTACTCATGATTTCAACTCTTTGCAACTATAATCACATAATATTTTATTTATATATGCTTTAAATTAATTATTAATTATTTATATCGTAATGTAACAAATTATATAGAAGAAAATAAACACCTTTATTACGAACAAGATTGACTGCACAGTTAAATGTTGGTAACAATTACATGATTACCCCTAGGATATCCCACTAACCCTTTTTATCTCAAACTAGCACTTAGGGTCAATAATGTAATCATAATCTCATTCGTTTGATCAATTCAGAACTGATCGAGCTAGTATCTAAGTGAATGATATGCTATATTGTATAGCTATCTACTTTACCAGGCAGCATCTCTCTTACGTTGATAAACCGCTTTATCACGTGGAACTTTCGAAACATGTATCTAAACATCCCATGAGCCTGTGTTTCTTTTACAATTTTCATCGCAACATTATTTTGACAAAACAAAGTTATGGGATTCTCTACATGTAGAATCACCTTTATTTATACTGCTTTTATTATAACGCTATTCAAATCGATGTTCTTAGCTTTTCGGTTGAATCAGCCACCATTGCTTATTTGGAACATTTCGAGCTCAAAGCTCCTTAATTAAGGTTGAATATGAATTTATGATTGACAAACTATATTATATATCACTTATGAAGTTTGAGCCCGAATACTCCTTCGTAAGTAGTTTGTTGTTTCCATACACAATTCTTTAGCATTTTATAAATACTCATGAATCATCATAACTACCATTTAGAGATATTAATTCATATTTGATACTCAATCAATGCATCTATTACATAACCAAATATTGATACAGTAAATAACATAGCATTTATGATGATTTCTATTGACTATGAATAAATAATCCATCTAATACGGTGTTAATGTATATCATTTAGGACAATCCCAACGTCTTTACTTGTGATTTCAAAAATATTTTTGTATATTTTAATATATTTTTTAAAGACATACGTTTCGTCTAACTTTTGATTGATAATCAATCTATTTGTCTTCTTTGTTACCGTATATGCCCAATTGTGATGCTTGTCGAAAGGTATTGTCATATCAGCTCTTGGATATTATTTGACACTTACAAACTCGGTTATTGCTCCTGCTAACATCGTCACATTTTGGTTAATGTGAAAACTCAATCACTTGACATTCCAAACACTGGCAAATCAAGAAACATAGATCATCGGATTAAGGAAAAAGTAGTATCATAGGGACTAAGATATTAATGAAGAAATAATCTACCTAATCCAAACATCATCACAGTGGAAACATAATCCTAGATATATGGTAATCTCATAATAACAGTAATAAAAAACTCAAAAGCATCAAAATATCCAAGTCTTAAAATATCATAATATCGTAGTCTCAGAAAACCATCCGTACATATCAAATATCGGAATATCCTAAAAATAATCCCTCATAAAAAAAAATACTGAAAGAGAAAATGTACTTATATGAAATACATGATAAAGGATAAAATAGAACTACACTTC
Source organism: Allium cepa (assembly GCA_030765085.1). Taxonomy (NCBI): domain Eukaryota; kingdom Viridiplantae; phylum Streptophyta; class Magnoliopsida; order Asparagales; family Amaryllidaceae; genus Allium; species Allium cepa. Next base: position 560,312,977 of record CM060938.1, on the reverse strand, counting down.
GGGCACGATAACCCAAAGGCAACAATGGGCCTGCCAACGACTAATCTATCCACCGGTAGTGGGGGAAAATAGAATGGGTCAAATATAAAGTCCAGTGGATGAGAACAAGACTAATAAGGAAATTAAATATAGCCGAGTTCAAGTCTTATAACACCCCACCTTTATACCGATACTATCCAAGAGTATTACAAAGTAATATTGTTAGATAATACGAAGAATGACGATATATAGGGTACACATGAGAATATTCCCTTGGACTCACACTGATACATATTAAGACATCTGATATATAACTAATCCATAAGTATAAAATATTGGTACAAAGCAATAGACATGTGTGTCTCCATGACAAAACAATACATAAGATACAATAAAATAATAGAGTACGCAGAGTCAATCGCAGCGACAATATATAATTCAATAATATACAAAGTATGTCTATTATACATTACATGAACATACATATATGAAATTATAAAATATACAGATGGTAAACTATAATGCTACGTCCTAGTCTCTTCTATGCTCACAACTGAAACTGGTCTCTGTCCATGTACCTTAAATGTCTCAGAATGAACCGAGCATTATTAAAATGATACACATGTCAGACTATGTCTAATCAAGGGTAAATAATAAAAATATGATAAAATAGACATCGATAAATTAAAAGATGATATATTAGCATACATATATGAATATCCAGAATATATACACAAAAAGAATCAACAAGGTATCACATTATCTAAACGACTCACTCCCATACAAAAAAATCGTCACCAATATCAAAAGATGTCATTTCCCATTTAGAAACACATTAAATCAGAAACCAAGTAATCCACATGAATGGGAGAATTGTACATACCTAGAAACCAAAGTATAAATCCAAAAAACAACGATAAGCGATATCACTAAGTATATTGCACCAGCTCGAAACAATTCCCAAATATCTCCCAATCTCGTATTATAAAATATCATCATCAAATCACTAAAGTTAATAAGATAAATCAGAGCCAACTCTTAACAATATCCAAATATAATCAATGATAAATAGGCTGTCTGCCTATAATGAATAAGCCATCTGCCTAAGAAGGATACGGGTTGACTATACTCTAGACACAATCTCAAATATAATCACATCCATACATACTATATGTCTATCTACTACCCACATATATACACATGCACAATATACACCGAAACCAGAAGGGAGACTGACATCAAGTCTGCTTGCTCTAGGAGCCACGCGCGGTACATATTACACGACTCCTATGGTCATTGGTTACCATTACCTATTCCCTCTTGGTATTCTGACAATGATCCACCGTAGGCTCGACAATGTATAGCCTCTTCGTTTATGACTACCGACATGTGCCCCTATGCTAATTGACTGCTGGCCTATGCAACGCAAGGGGCAACCAACTGCCAATCTTGTGATGCGCATCAAACATCATAAACAACAATGGTGTCGTGGATTCGGGGTGTGCCCTACAATCAGGCCGTCAGGGTGGATACTTGCCAATGTAGTTCGCCTCCTAAACATAAAGGGAGTCGGACAAAGCTAGATAGACATATAATGTACACAAACTATGTGGCTAACAAGTAGCCTCCATACGTGCTCATCTCAGCGAGTCACACTTAACATACTTCGTATTGAGTGTCATCCACGAGCAAAAGAATAACTGAATAAATAACACAACGACATCTCATACCACGGTTTGTTACTAGTCTATTTATTCAATACTCATACATCACAATTGACTTTCTTTATTCTATATAGCGAGTCCAAAGAATAACCAAAAGTCTCGTACCAGACGGTATAACTAATCCGTTATTCTAATTTCTCGTCACATATCATCACCGTATCATATTAAAATACAAATCAAATCTAACTCAACGGTGAATCATTAATATCTTCAGATTTAACATAAAAGAGACAAGAAATTAGAAATTAGAGAGTAATAATAATGATGATGATAATAGATAATTCAAATAAGTAAATAAATAAATATCAATAATCAAGTCGGTATTTAATAATATATCATTCACAACATATATTTCTTATAAAATAAATATTTAGAAATGAATAATAATAAATAAATATGTATTTTCCAATATAGTTATATATATTACATATAAAGATTTGTTTCTTATAATCAATACCATTTTACTTTAAAGATTAAACAAGAAAGTTATAAAATATATTGTTCAAATGAATATAATATGTGCTTATAGTAACAAATAAATATGTATAATAATGATTCAACAGTACGTAAAACCTTAACAACTCACATCGACCTCGCAACTTATAAGCGTAATACATATTTAAAATGTATATTTGAATATATATAAAATGAATTAAATAAGTCCACTAAATTAATTAAATTAATATTCAATTAAAAATTCATTTATTTGAGATGCTATTCAAATATAAATTCATCTAGTTTAAATATCTTACTTAATTAGATGAAGATTCCAAATATTAACTTTAATTTAATCCACAAATTTGGAATTTTGAGTTATTTTTCTTTTTAAATCAATATTTTAATATTTAAATCAATTATAGATTCCAAAATCCAATGACCAAATTTCCGCGCCATTACGTAAATAAATTTTCAAATGATAGAAAAGTCGTTTTGGTCAATATAACTCTAAATACACTATTCGCAGCACTATTTACAGCAGTTTTCAATAACTTTTGAAATATAACATTAAACTCAACAATTTTTTCCCAAATATTTTATAAATATTTTTAAATGAATAATTATGTGTTTTAAAGAAGATTTAATGATTTATTTAAAAGGATTTAAATAAAAGAATTAAAGAAAAGATGTTATGAGAAATTGTTTTAATCTTGTCTCTAATAAGCCTATGAGTACACCTGATTTTTCTATTCATGAGATCTAGTTGAGGTGCTTAAACTAAGGAGATGTTCAGGAAAAACCAGTGCCCTGGGTCACTTAGCCTCACCTAGGTGAAGTATAGATAAGAACATATCTTTAATGATGAAAGATGGAACAAGAAGGTTGTTATCAATGCAAGAGAGAAGCAGCAAATCACATGGTTTCCCTAATTTAAAACAAGAGAGATTAGGCCGATATTGCATATTAATCAATTGAAAACAAATTATTTTACCATTGCCTTGACATGAACAATATTGTGCCAGTTTTTTATGATATTAATCATGTTAGAAAATCAATCGGTGACCAATTATAATATGGTCCAATTTGGGTGTCATTTATTTAACGTTTATCATATAATAGCACAACCAATAACAGCCTTATTCATTTGAAAAATTAGTCACTACACAACCAAGTGTGACTTGTTCACTTCTCCATGGTTAGTTTGAAATGATCTCGTGGCTAGTGTATTGAAAAACACTCGCTTTATAACGACAAACTATTTGCCATTATAATGTATAGCCATTGCACGGCCAACGGCTAGTGCCAACGGCTATATTAACCCAATATATACTCAATCCTACCTTCTTCCTCCTTCTACAACAACACGTATTCGCTTCTTTCTCCTTTATTTATAAATTACACAATGTCTTCCTAAGTAAAACATTTGAGAAAAAACGTCGTGAGCAAGAAATCTATCTCACAAATTCGTTCATTAGATCCATCATCCCTTCCATTGGCTTTCCCGACCTCCGTCCACCAAATCAAAAACAAATGCTACATCCGCATCATGAATGATTATTCGCCGTATATGAACATGCATTATAGTAAACCTTAACCGTACTACCAGCAATGACCCGTCGACATATATGAAGATAATTCATTGTATAGGTCATTGATGATGCAAGGCGACCAACAGCTACACCGTCATCTTAGTGCACAATAGTTAGAGATTTTCAATCGAGAAGCTATGTGGAATCTATCAAGGCAATATTCTTATGTGCGCAACGATCCTACCATTGTTGGTGACAGTAGCAGTTATGAGGTAGAAGAAGAAATCAAGAGGTCGATGTAGAAAATATGGAAGAGGGTAACGATGAAGAAGTTGAAGAGATGAATTGCCTCAAAGTCCAAAATACCAAAAAAAGAAGAAGTGAAAATCATTGAGCTATATGTTAGGCGGTCTTCGTAGGAGGTCGATGTTATTTGAATTTGGCGTCGAAATAAATGACATAGAAGTTGAAACCGTCGAAGATCATGCTGGAGCAAATGAAGGTGGAAAAAAGTAAGTTAAGTTTGCTACGTAACAATATATTTCACTTGCTAATTCATGGATACTAATCTCAAATGATAGTATCATCGGCAACAACATGGAAGGCGAATTTTTTTGGTAAAGAGTTATGGATTACTATAACACGATATGTGATATCGCGGAATTTTTGGCAATATCAATTTAATAATCTGTGTTAAAAATTTAAATTGATTTGATAATCTTTGTTAATAATTTGAATTGATTTAGTAATCTTCTTTTAAAATAAATATTTAATTGGTGAATTTTTCTTTTAAAAGTTCATAAAATATTTTCTATTTATAATGTGTATATATATACATTTGTATATATTGTAAATAGAAATCTTTAGTTTTCTTTTGTTTGAACTTAATAAATAAAATCTTGTTTTCAAATTCTAATATTTTAGTAATTTCCAAACTATGATTTATTTGATAATAAGCTTTTTCAAGCTATTTAATAAATAACTATATGGTTTTAAATACTTACGGAAATGTTAATTGTTTAAAATTTATTTTAGCTTAAGTTTAAAATAAATATTAATTAACAAAAAGATTTGATTTATTTTCTTTTTAAATATAGCTTGATAAAATAAGTAATTTATTAATACTAAGATAATATATTTTATAAATTATTTAAAATTTGATAAATGAGTTATTTTTAAAGAATAATAATGTGTTGTTTTTACAAATAGATTTTAAGAAAAATAGAATTGTTATTTCAAATTGAATTATGTAGTAATATATGTATATATATATAACTTGATTTTAAATTTGGATTTTAAAATTTGATTTGAATTGAGTTTAAAGTTTTGAAATTCAAAAGAATAGATATTTAAATTGTTTTGGATTTTTAAATATTTGTATAAACTTTTATTTATGAATCTAGTTGTTTTATTTCTTTTAAAAATTATCTATTCATATAAATAAGTACATATTAACTAATTAATTAAGCATAAGTTTACATTAATTTTATATTAACATTTAACTAAATACTAATTAATTAAAAGACATGTGTTATATTTTTAAGGCCTCATTATAACAAGTGTTAGATAATTAATATGATATAGGACAAGTGTCATTTAATTTAGTTTTCTTTTATTTTTATTTAAAATCAAATTTCAGCCTTTATATAACTATTATTCTTCTCCCTTCATTTTTTTTCCTAATCTCATTTTTAAACAAATCTGAAAACACTTCCTCTAATTCCTATAATTCATCGCTTATTTTCAAACATGCATGCCCGTAAAAGAATTTTCAAACAAGAACATGCCTGTACATTTTCAAATCTGTTTAAGCCTGCATCATATATTTTCTTCAATCTGGAAATTGTTACTGCGTGCAACTTCATTTTCAATTTCTAAGCAAATATGAGAACTAAGCAAACATTCCAGTTTTCAAACCAAATCAAGCATTTAAGTGCAAAGTTTTAAAGAAAAATGATACCAGTTTTCAAAAGCTTTTCAAAACAAATCCGGAGGCTCGTATTCATTCCAAAATCTACGAGTAACATCATTTTTAACAAGTTTAAATATATGAATATGGTTGCATGTTAATCTTTGTGATAAGTATGAATTACATGTATAAATAGGTGAAAATCTGCCGTGAATATATATTAAAATATAGTGTGCATACTATTGTATATTTGTGTTCTCTGTTCTATGATTCCAAGCACAGGATTTTGATTCAAAAATCATTATCTCTTGACCTACTTGCTGTTCGGACTTAGGATTAAAACAAAACTTGTTTGTTTTAGCATAAATTAAAGTTTAAAAATTTATTTGAGGAAAAAAAATCTTGGAATGGCTCTGGAAACCATAAATACAGAAATGCTTAAGCTAAATCAAAAATTCAAATTTAGCAATTCATGGATTCAGGGTTATAAATCAAATCCTTAAACTAAAACATGAATTTTGAGACTAAAATCATAATTTTTAGTTAAGTTTTGAATGGTCCGTTCTAATTCGTTGGAAAATAGGAAATTAAGGATTTTCTGGCGATCTACTTGATTGTGGTGGTCGGGGTTCTTCCTGGAGGTGGAAGAGTGATCGGTGATGATGGGAAAAATGGCTGATGGTGATGCAATTTAGTGAGGAGGTAGCAGCAGTTGAATCTTTTCTGGATCCCTAGTTTTCACTAGGTTAGGAAATTCGATCAGCACGTCTTCTATAGTTGATCGAGTGCAGTGGGTTTTGTGTGATGGAAGATTGGTCGTTGACGAGGTCAGGGCCGGAGTTGCAGATTATTTGGTGGTCGGAGATTTGGAGACGAGGCATTTCCAGGTTTAGGATGGGGTGGTTCCAGTTTGGTTACAGGTTCGGTTTTAACAGCTCAAATTCGATTTCGAGTTGATGATGATGTTTTGATGTTTGCGATAGGGTATTTGGGTGCTGGTTGATGTGGGAAGATCATCCTTGACGATCAGAGACGATCAGTGTCACCGTACATGTGCACGGTGCACCATTGTTTGTGTAAAGTTTGGTTTTGGTTGTACTCGAGCAAATTGATATTTGACTCGAAGTAAGTGGATGATTTGCTCAGCGCAGTTTGGTTTTGGACTCGAAGCCGATAGGTTTGGCTCGAGTTAATTTTGTGGGTTACAGGTTTAAACCTGTAGTGTTTTTAAAATTTAAAACTGAGTTTAAAATGTAAAGCAGAGATTTAAACCAAGTTTAAATCTAAGTTTAAATCTAGAATTCAAATTTAGTTTGAATATCAGTTTTAAAAATAAAAATAAAATAAAGCCTTTTAAATTTAAATTGTTTTAACTACTTTAAAATGTTTAAATAGTTTGAATTTTAAAAGTGAAGTTTTAAAGTGTAAGTTGAGTTTAAATCTAAGTTTTTATCTGGATTCAAATTTAGTTTGAATCTTAGTTTGAAATGAAAGGAAGTTTTTAAATTTAAAATGATTTAAAAAACTTTGAATGTTAAAGTATATTTTTAAATATAGTTTGAATTTAAAATAAATTTGGTTTCAAATTCTTTTAAGCTTCATTATAAGATAAATATTTCTTTAACTTGTGATATAAAAAGGTATTTGAATTGTTTTAAAATTTTGTTAAAGTTAATTTATATTCATTTTAAATCTTAAATTTAAAATGAAATTTAAAAGTAAATTTGAAAGTAAATTGTATTTAAAAGCTTTTTTAATTATAATTTAATCATTAATAAGAATAATGTTTTTCTTAAAGTTAATTAGTATTTAATGATTTGTAATTCATTAAATTATTAAGTTAATTAAAATGGATATTTAATTAATTAATTAATTTATTAATGATTTAGATTAACTAAATAAGTAATTAAAGGTTTAAATTAACTAATTAAGGTTTAAAGTTAATTAATTAGGGATAATTTGTATTTAAGAATCATTAATTAGACAAGATAATTAATTTATGATTAAGATTAATTAATCAAGTAATTAAGGATTAATTAAGTTACAGTTAACACTTAATTAATTAAATAATTAAAGGTTAATTAATTGATTATTCAAGATTAACTAGTTTAAAATTTATATTGATTAATGTAAGTTAATTACTTAAGAAAGTAATTAAAGAATTGTTAATAGTAAATGAAGGTCATTAACTTAAGATTATTAAATAATTAACTAATGTGATTAATTTTAATAATTAATTAGATTAATTAATTAAAGATAATCATTTGTGAAAATGTTTAAGAACAATTACTTAATGGAAGTAATTAAGGAATTAATTACTCATTGTAATTAATTGAGTTAATGGGATTTATTTAAGTTAATTAATTAAGTTTAATTTAATTTAAGATAATCACTGGATGATTTGGTAAGTGTAATTACTTAATGTAATTAATGAAGAATAATTACTTAGTGAAGTAATTAGTGATGGTAATTACAGGAAGTAATTAATTGAAGTTTGAAAGTAGTTTGGGTTTAACTACCTTATGTAATATATAAGAAGGATAATTACTTAAAGGAAGTAATTAATAATTAATTACTTAGTATAATTAATTTAAGAATTGATTAATAATGTTATTTGAAGATGCTTAAGTGATGTAATTAATTATGGATAATTAATTACTAGATGAGATTAATTAAGGGTGATTAATAAGGATAATTAATTAAAGACTAATTTTTAAATGTAATTAATTAACAAGTAATTAATTTATTTGATAAAGTAATTAAGAGCAGTTAATTACTGAATGTGATTAATCAAGAGTGATTAATAATTGTGGTTTAATTAAAGATTAACTACTTAATGTAATTAATTTAAATAGAGTAAATAATTAAAAAGTAATCAGGGATCATTAATTAATATAATTAATTAAGGGTTGATTATTTGAGATTAATTAATAAATGATAAGTGATTAAGAGTAATTAATCAATGTAATTAATTAAGGGTTAATGTAATTAATTATAATTAACTAATTAATGAAGTAATTAAAGGATAATTATTGATTTTGATTAAGAATAATTAATTTGTGAAATTAATTAAAGGCTAATTACTTGAATGTAATTAAAGGACAGTTAATCAAGGGTGATTAATTAAGATGGAAGTTAGAAGATAATTAATTGTTGATTTGTAATTAATTAAATGGTTATGTAAGCAAGATTTATGTGATGTGTGTAATTAATTTAATTTACTTTAAATTAATTAGAGATGAAGTAATTAATTTAATTAATTTTAAATTAATCATAGTATGATTAATCCTTGCTTATGTATGGATGGATGATATTGATTGCCTAGAATGGTTTGAAATCTCAGATATGAGATAAGTAATGCTGTGTGAGATGGATGCTTTGGTTGAAGTGTGAAGATAATATGAATTATCTATTTGTGATGATAATGTGGATTATCTGTTTGTGATGATAATGTGAATTAACTATTTGTGATGACAATGCAGATTATCTGTTGTGATATGTGAATTATCTATTTGTGTGTATATAGATAATGAATTGAATTGTTTTAAACTTTAAAACAACTTGGACCTAAAAGATGGCGTTTTGGATTTCGATGAGACCGGGATCGGGTTTCCAGATTTGGATATCCGAAAACCACATCGATCCAAATTAACGATAGGTCGTGAATCTCAAGTGAAGATGAAGATTCATGTGCAAGGGTTATCGTCATTAACACTGAGGGTGATTCCAAAATGAATGTGACAAGATAATGCCTTCGGTTTCGTTCGAACCCGGAACGAACTTGTATGGATTGAATGCTTTCAGAACATCGTCAGGAGGATGATGAGCATTGTAAGAGATGTGTTCTTTAAAGGTAATCGTAGCCTCAAGCCTCGTCAATCGGGAATGGCTAAAATAGGGGAGGTGCAGCAAGGTTAAGTGGGTCATGCCAAAGAAGGACGAGATTTTCCCCTGTCTAGGGGTCTCTTTTTTCTGCTTAGTGGGCAGTTGGATGCGCACCAACTACGGGGTTGTCTTGTTCGGGACTATCCAGTAAGGGATGGTTTCGGCTTTGTGTTGCAGGGGATTAGGAGTAATCCTCGGTACGGTGATCTAGGCCCCATACTGTGACGGGCGGTACCAGTAGCCCTGCCATTGATGGAAACCCATTCTTCATACGTGCCCTTACGGTTTTGATTGTATTACCCACTTTTGTGGCTAGTAGCTGGAATTTAATCATGTAACAATTTCAGCTATTTCTTATTTACTTGAAATCCTAGACCCTATTATAATATCACTGGATTTTCTATCAAATGTTTTGGTTAGCGTAAGGTAAAAACTTACCCATGTTTATTTGTGGGGAGTCTTACGTGATACCTTTGCTTTCAAAGGTTTTCAAAGTTAAGCAACTTTAACCTGTTACTCACACCAGACCCATGTCTGACCAAGAGTTTATTTGTGTTTTTGCTTAAACTCTTGGGTACTCAAATTTCTACGAGTAGCCAAGGGACTCAGGTTAGCTTTGAATAATTGTGGAGGAGCAATGGAGCAGGAGGCTTCAGCATTGCAGATATTTATAGTGTTCCGCTGTGATTGGTATCTCTGTATTGTATTGAGTTGTAATAACTAGACAGATGTTTATAACTGTCTAGTATGTGATGTAATCTGTGTAACTCTGATGTGTATGATACTATGTAATACTTATGTTATTAATATAATTTATTCGTTCCGCTGTTGAGATTCTGATGTTGTTTCATCTTTCTTCTCTTTCTTTCTCTTTTCTATCCCTTTCTTTCTTATTAATGATGCGTCATTCTGTGGAGAGAATGGCGGGTCGTTACAGTGGTATCAGAGCGCTAGGTTGAGTGAATGCCTAGGCTTTGGAGTGTTTTCTTTCTTGAGAGAGCGTATTTGTAATTTTGATATATATATATATATATATATATGTTATTTCTACCTATTTGATTGGATTACTTGTTCGGGTTTTCCAATATAAGTTATAGAGGTAGGAAGGTAGTGGTGTGTGTAACACGACTACCATTGGTTGGAGTTTGAAGTGTTTGAGGTTGGAAGTGTATTTGTCGAGACTGTAAACCTAATACCGTCTCGAGTGAGCTTTGCAGTGGTGTAAGGATTTCATCGATCTCTGAAGGAAACCTGTTAAGGTTAGGCGTCCATCTTTGAAGTGCAAGTTTGGATGAGTAGAGTTTGGATCTGTCGGATGTGCAGAAGCAAGTGATGGTATTTTGGCAACCTCAGGAAGTAGTAGCTGCATGATGAGATGCAGTTACTATGGATTGTGTCCAAAGATGTTTCTTTGGAATAATTTTAAGGAAGTGTTTCTGCTTCGGTGTTGTGGCTGAGTTCAGCAAGGTGTTTCGGTTTGGTTTGAGGCCCGAGTTTCTCGAAGAGCTTTGGATTTGGAAATCTTTGTCATCAGTGGCAGTGTTGCAGCTTGGAGTGTTCTGTGTGCCAGCAAGAGGGTTATCTGACTTAGCAGTTTTCTGGAGGTGGAGTTCTGAAGCAGCTAAGTGAACCTGTTTCTTCGATGGACTGGTTATATAAGTATAAGCTGTTCTAATTGGTAAAGAGAGAACAATTTTATTTGGATATTGATCTGGGTTGATCGCAAAAGTGACTTGCGATAGTTTGAGTGTTCTCTTGGAGTTGTCAGATATTTTTTTCCGGATGTCTTCATAGAAGTCAGAGGTTTGTCCACATCTGGAGATTTAGTTTTTGTATAGGCTAGGATTCCAAGAGTGTAACGGTGGTTCAGCTAGTTGAAGGATGGTTCCTAGGGATAGAGTTTAGTGAAGTAGCTCAGTTTTTGATGGAACTTCTAAGTTTTCTTTATGGATCTGTTGAACCAAATTTCTGGGATGTATTGTCTAGTTTGTGCTTGTGTTCGTCATCTGCATTTTCAGCTACTTCAGATGAGAGTTGTGCAGCGGAAGCAGTTTGTGAGTGTTTCTGTTTGTCTTTTCCGGATAAGGAGAAGTAAGTTCAGTCTTCTGTTGCTTGTGGAGTAGATTTGGTGTTCCTGATTTGGGTGGATCGCGAGAGGATCATTCTGTTGGATTGTTTTGGTCTAGTTCGTTTCTAGAAGCATCAACGTAGAGTGAGCTGATCAGTAAGGATGTAGGCAGCCTAGGATCGTTGGAATTTTGTGGATAAGAGACGGAGGAATTTGGATTTCTGAGTCAGAGATTTGATTTTGGATAAGTTTTCTCCGATCAAAGGGAGCTATAAAGTTTTGGGTAAGTCTGGGAAGTTAGCATCGAGGTGTTTTGGATCTTTTCTGTGTTCTTGTGAGGATAAGTGTTTGATCTTCTGGATTGAATTGCCAGTTTGGATAACTGGGATTCGATGTGTTTCACGTATCTCTGAGGGAGTACGTGTATGATCTATCTCTGGTTTTGGAACCAGCAGTTCAGGAGGATGTGGTTGTTGAGATAGACTCTTCTGTAGTCTGATATCTGGTTCAGTTGTAGATCTAGATGAATAGGAGCTCTATAGCTCAGTAGTTTAGATTGTTTGGATTCTATAGAGCGAGTATTCCGGTAATTATACCTGGGAAACTCTAGGAAATTCTATCCAGAATTTTGTCTGGATAGTTAGATTGCCTGTTTGGATGAATTGGTTGCTATTATTATTAGCACATGGTAGATAATATATTCTTGTGTTTTAAAATTAAAATCTTTAATGAGAATATTAAATTACCATTGTTTAAAATTTCGGGGATGAAATTCTTTTATGGGGGGAAGAATGTGAAATCCCGGAATTTTTGGCAATATCAATTTAATAATCTGTGTTAAAAATTTAAATTGATTTGATCATCTTTGTTAATAATTTGAATTGATTTAGTAATCTTCTTTTAAAATAAATATTTAATTGGTGAATTTTATCTTTCAAAAGTTAATAAAATATTTTCTATTAATAATGTGTATATATATTTGTATATATTGTAAATAGAAATCTTTGGTTTTCTTTGGTTTGAACTTAATAAATAAAATCTTGTTTTCAAATTCTAATATTTTAGTAATTTGGAAATTATGATTTATTTGATAATAAGCTTTTTCAAGCTATTTACTAAATAACTATATAGTTTTTAAATACTTAAGGAAATGTTAATTGTTTAAAATTTATTTTAGCTTAAGTTTAAAATAGAAATTAATTAACAAAAAGGTTTGTTTTATTTTCTTTTTAAATATAGCTTGATAAAATAACTAATTCATTAATACTAAGATAATTTCTTTTATAAATTATTTAAAATTTGATAAATGAGTTATTTTTAAACAATAATAATGTGTAGATTTTGCAAATAGATTTTAATAAAAATTGAATTGTTATTTCAAATTGAATTATGTAGTTATATATGTATATATATAACTTGATTTTAAAATTGGATTTTAAAATTTGATTTGAATTGAATATAAAGTTTTGAAATTCAAAAGAATAGATATTTAAATTGTTTTGGATTTTTAAAATATTTGTATAAACTTTTATTTATGAATATAATTGTTTTATTTCTTTTAAAAATTATCTATACATATAAATAAGTACATATTAACTAATTAATTAAGCATAAGTTTACATTAATTTTATATTAACATTTAACTAAATACTAATTAATTAAAAGATATGTGTTATATTTTTAAGGCCTCATTATAACAAGTGTTATATAATTAATATGATATAGGACAAGTGTCATTTAATTTAGTTTTCTTTTATTTTTATTTAAAATCAATTTTCATCCTTTATATAACTATTATTCTTCTCCCTTCATTTTTTTCCTAATCTCATTTCTAAACTAATCTGAAATCAACTTAAATCTAAAAACACTTCCTCTGATTCCTATAATTCATCACTAATTTTCAAACATGCATGCCTGTAAAAGCATTTTCAAACAAGAACATGCCAGTACATTTTCAAATCTGTTCAAGCCTGCATCATATATTTTCTTCAACCTGGAAATTGTTACTGCATGCAACTTCATTTTCAAGTTCTAAGCAAATCTGAGAACAAAGCAAACATTCCAGTTTTCAAACCAAATCAAGCATTCAAGTGCAAAGTTTTAAAGAAAAAGGAAACCAGTTTTCAAAAGCTTTTCAAAACAAATCTAGAGGCTCCGTCTTCATTCCAAAATCTATGAGTAACATATTTTTTAACAAGTTTAAATATATGAATATGGTTACATGTTAATCTTTGTGATAAGTATGAATTGCATGTATAAATAGGTGAAAATCTGCTGTGTATATATATATATATATATATATGAATATATAGTGTGCATACTGCTGTATATTTGTGTTCTTTGTTCTGTGATTCCAAGCACAGGATTTTGATTCAAAAATCATTATCTCTTGACCTACTTACTGTTTGGACTTAGGATTAAAACAAATATTGTTTATTTTAGCATAAATTATAGTTTAAAATTTTATTTAAGTAAAAACAAATTTGGGAATGGATCTGGAAACCATAAATACATAAATGCTTAAGCTAAGTCAAAAATTCAGATTTAGTAATTCATGGATTCAGGGTTATAAATCAAATCCCTAAACTATAAAATGAACTTTAAGACTAAAATCATAATTTTTAGTTAAGTTTTGAATGGGTAGTTCTAGTTCATCAAAAAATAGGAAATTAAGGATTTTCTAGTGATCTACTTGATTGTGGTGGTCGGGGTTCTTCCTAGAGGTGGAAGAGTGATCGGTGATGATGGGAAAAATGGCTGATGATGATGCAATTCAGTGAGGACATAGCAGTTGTTGAATCTTTTCTGGAACCCTAGTTTTAACTAGGTTAGGAAATTCAATCACCATGTCTTCTACAATTGATCGAGTGCAGTGGGGTTTTGTGTGATGGAAGCTTGGTCGTTGACGAGGTCAGAGCCGGAGTTGCAGATTTTCTTGTGGTCGGAGATTTGGAGACGAGGCATTTCCAGGTTTAGGATGGGGTGGTTCCAGTTTGGTTACTGGTTTGGTTTTAACAGCTCGAATTCGATTTCGAGTTGATGATGATGTTTTGATGTTTGCAAGAGGATATTTGGGTGCTGATTGATGTGGGAAGATCATCGTTGATGATCAGAGACAATCGGCGTCACCGTGCATGTGCACGGTGCACTGTTGTTCGGGTGAAGTTTGGTTTTGGTTGTACTCGAGAAAATTGATATTTGACTCAAAGTAAGTGGATGATTTTCTCGGGGCAGTTTGGTTTTGGACTCGAAGCAGATAGGTTTGGCTCGGGTTAATTTTATGGGTTACAGGTTTAAACCTATATTGTCTTTAAAATTTAAAACTGAGTTTAAAATGTAAAGCAGAGATTCAAACAAAGTTTAAATCTAAGTTTAAATCTGGAATTCAAATTTAGTTTGAATCTCAGTTTTAAAAATAAAAACAAAATAAACCTTTTAAATTTAAATTGTTTAACTACATTAAAATGTTTAAATAGTTTGAATTTTAAAAGTGAAGTTTTAAAGTATAAGTAGAGTTTAAATCTAAGTTTTTATCTGGATTCAAATTTAGTTTGAATCTTAGTTTTCAAATGAAAGGAAGTTTCTAAGTTTAAAATGATTTAAACAAATTTGAACGTTAAAGAGTATTTTTAAATATCGTTTGAATTTAAAATAAATTTGGTTTTAAATTCTTTTAAGCTTCTTTTATAAGATAAATATTTCTTTAACTTGTGAAATAAAAAGGTATTTGCATTGTTTTTAAAATTTTGTTAAAGTTAATTTATATTCATTTTAAATCTTAAATTTAAAATGAAATTTAAAAGTAAATTGTATTTAAAAGCTTAGTTAATGATAATTTAATCATTAATACGAACAATATTTTTCTTAAAGTTATAGGATTTAATGATATGTAATTCATTAAATTATTAAGTTAATTTAAATGGATAGTTAATTTATTTAATTAATTAATGATTTGGATTAATTAAATAAGTAATTAACGGTTTAAATTAATTAATTAAGGTTTAAAGTTAATTAATTAGGGATAATTAATTTGTATTTAAGAATCATTAATTAGATAAGATAATTAATTTATGATTAAGATCAATTAATCAAGTAATTAAGGATTAATTAAGTTACAGTTAACACTTAATTAATTAAATAATTAAAGGTTAATTAATAGATTATTTAATATTAATTAGTTTATAATTAATATTGATTAATGTAAGTTAATTACTTAAGAAAGTAATTAAAGAATTGTTAATAGTTAATGAAGGTCATTAACTTAAGATTATTTAACAATTAACTAATGTGATTAATTTTAATAATTAATTAGATTAATTAATTAAAGATAATCATTTGTGAAAATGTTTAAGAACAATTTCTTAATGGAAGTAATTAAGGAATTAATTACTCATTGTAATTAATTGAGTAATGTGATTTATTTAAGTTAATTAATTAAGTTTAATTTAATTTAAGATAACCACTGGATGATTTGGTAAGTGTAATTACTTAATGTAATTAATGAAGAATAATTACTTAGTGAAGTAATTAGTGATGGTAATTACAGGAAGTAATTAATTGAAGTTTGAAAGTAGTTTGGGTTTAATTACCTTATGTAATATATAAGAAGGATAATTACTTAAAGGAAGTAATTAATAATTAATTACTTAGTGTAATTAATTTAAGAATTGATTAATAATGTTATTTGAAGATAATTAACTGATGTAATTAATTAAGGATAATTAATTACTGGATGAGATTAATTAAGGGTGATTAACAAGTATAATTAATTAAAGATCAATTTTTAAATGTAATTAAGTAAGGAGTAATTAATTTATTTGATAATAAGGGGAGTTAATTACTGAATATGATTAATCAAGAGTGATTAATAATTGTGGTTTAATTAAAGATTAATTACTTAATGTAATTAATTTATAGAGTAAATAATTAAAAAGTAATTAGGGATAATAAATTAATATAATTATTCAAGGGTTGATTAATTAAGATTAATTAATAAATGATAAGTGATTAAGAGTAATTAATCAATGTAATTAATTAAGGATTAATGTAATTAATTATAGTTAATTAATGTAATTAATTATAATTAAGTAATTAAAGGATAATTACTGTTTTTGGTTAACAATAATTAATTTATAAAATTAATTAAAGGCTAATTACTTGAATGTAATTAAAGGATAGTTAATCAAGGGCGATTAATTAAAATGGAAATTAGAAGATAATTAATTATTGATTTGTAATTAATTAAATGGTCATGTAAGCAAGATTTATGTGATGTAAGTAATTAATTTAATCTACTTTAAATTAATTAGAGATGAAGTAATTAATTTAATTCATTTTAAATTAATTATAGTATGATTAATCCTTGCTTATGTATGGATGGATGATATTGATTGCCTAGAATGGTTTGAAATCTCAGATATGAGATTAGTAATGTTGTGTGTTATAGATGCTTTGTTTGAAGTGTGAAGATAATATGAATTATCTATTTGTGATGATGGTGTGGATTATCTGTTTGTGATGATAATGTGAATTATCTGTTTGTGATGATAATGTAGATTATCTATTGTGATATGTGAATTATCTATCTATGTGTATATAGATAATGAATTGAATTGTTTTAAACATTAAAACAACTTGGACCTAAAAGATGGCATTTGGGATTTCGATGAGACCGGGACCGGGTTTCCAGATTTGGATATCCGAAAACCACATCGATCCAACTTAATGATAGGTCGTGAATCTCAAGTGAAGATGAAGGTTCAGAGTGCAAGTGTTATCGTCGTTTACTCTAAGGGTGATTCCAAAATGAGTGTAACGAGATAATGCTTTCGGTTTCGTTCGAACTCGGAATGAACTTGTATGGATTGAATGCTTTCATAACAGCATCAAGTGGACGATGAGCATTCTAAGAGATGTGTTCTTTAAAGGTAATCGTAGCCTCAAGCCTTATCAACCAGGAATGGCTAAAACAGGGGAGGTTCAGCAAGGCTAAGTGGGTCATGTCCAAGTAGGACAAGATTTTCCTCTGTCTAGAGATCCCTTTTTATTTGGCTTAATGGGCAGTTGGATATGCGTACCAACTGCGGAGTTGTCTTTTTCGGGACTATCCAGTAAGGGATGGTTTCGGCCTTGTGTTGCAGGGGATTTGGAGTAATTCTCGGTACGGTGATCTAGGCCCCGTACTGTGACAGGCGGTACCCCAGTAGCCCTGCCATTGATGGAAACTCATTCTTCCTACGTTCCCTTATGGTTTTGATTGTATTACCCACTTTTGTGGCGAGTAGCTAGAATTTAATCATGTAACAATTTCAGTTATTTCTTATTTACTTGAAAAATCCTAGACCCTATTATTATATCACTGGATTTCCTATCAAATGTTTTGGTTAGAGTAAGGTAAAAACTTACCCATGTTTATTTGTAGTGAGTCTTACGTGATACCTTTGCTTTTAAAGGTTTTCAAAGTTAAGCAACTTTAACCTGTTACTCACACCAGACCCATGTCTAACCCAGAGTTTATTTCTGTTTTTCTTAAACTCTTGGGTACTCAAATTTTTACGAGTAGCCAAGGGACTGGGTTAGCTTTGAAGAATTGTGGAGGAGCAATGGAGCAGGAGGCTTCAGCGTTGCATATATTTATAGTGTTCCGCTGTGATTGGTATCTCTGTTTTGTATCGAGTTGTAATAGCTAGACAGATTTTATAACTGTCTAGTATGTGATGTAATCTGTGTTACTCTGATGTATATGTACTACGTAATACTTATGTTATTAATATAATTTATTCGTTCCGTTGTTGAGATTCTGATGTTGTTTCATCTTTCTTCTCTTTCTTTCTCTTTTCTATCCCTTTCTTTATTATTAATGATGCGTCATTATGTGGAGAGAATGGCGGGTCATCACACTATAGAGCCGTTAAAACGAATTTGGGCTTCTCTAAGAGGAGGATATCAGGTTATGAACACTTCCTACCAAAACTATTTGGCAATACCAACCAATCTGCAGAATAGACAACAAAGCGTTGCTTCCTCTTATGACATTGTAAGTTTGGCTTAAGTTTTGTTGCTTAGTTTTCAAACTGTACTGTATATTCATACACTTACTGCTTTGTCGAACAGATAGAAGATGCGTGCAAGGCTAACCAAGCGCAATACGACCATTCGTTCAAGTTCCATAATGCATTGATTTTCTCTCCTTTCTATCAAAATGAAAGAACCCAACATCATGTTTGAGCAACAGAATAAGATTAGGAGAATGAATTACTATGATTCTAGTCCTAGGAGCAATCCTAGTTCTCAAGAAAGATCGCCACTGTATGGAAATGCAGATGGTTGTCCTATTAGTAGAAGCATGTCAATTCAATTAGAGCAACTAAATGTAGATTTTTAAAGATTCTTAGATACTCAGGAGAAGTTCATTGGCGAAACAAGAGCACCAAGCAAAGTATTCATCAAAAAGGAAGCAATCAGATTCAGAGTTTCATCAAGTCCTTAATCAAGAACGAGAGTTCAAGAAACGGGTCCATGTGGAGAAGAAAGCTATGATGCGAGAGAAGAATCTAATTAAATTAATGACTTGTGATTTTGTAGAGCTTTCTCATCTACAACAAGAAATGGTAACCGAACAACTGGAAGCATATAAGAGAGTGAAGCAGCGCAAGTGGAAGTAGGAGTGGAAGTGAGTATTAGTTGTGTATTTGTTGCATTAATTATTTAAGTGATTGTTTAGTGGTTGTTGTATTAGTTGTTTAGTGGTTGTTAGATTTGTGTCAGCCATATTAGCGATAAAATTATTGTATGATTTTTATTTCAAACTAAGTAGAAATATGTTGTAGTACTAAGAAGTAAAGAATTTAAGTAAACAACTTAAGTAAATAGAAGTTGTTGTAGCACTACGAAGCTAAGCAAACAAGTTCACCATTAATATTACAGAAAGCTCAACAAACCGTCTTCCAAACCTAGTACACAAAACACTTTATTACATAAGCCTAGTATGCAAAACACTTTAGTAAACAACTTAAACAAACCAGTACACAAAACCTAGTATTACCGAACAAACGACTTCAATAAGCGACTTAGGCAACAAGCTCATAAACTACTTTATTATTTATGACTAAGTAGTTCTAGCATTACTTCCTTTATGTGCCTATAAGTGGTCCACCAATTGGTCTCGTAATTCAAAATATGTTAATTGATCTTCAATATGCTGCACCGTTGAAACATATTCCTCCATCGAGTTAACACTTCTTTAAGTTCTAATACTTGAACCCTTAAACATGTCTAGGTAATTAGTTTTTTGGTTCCTATATCCACCTCTTTTAGTCTCCACAATCATATTATGAATTGTAATACATGTATTACTAATCTCAGAAAGAACTACTACATCATAAAATCGGGCAAGGTTTCTTAATATCTATAATCTTGCTTACAAAACACCAAATTTACATTCGATATCCTTTCTATAGCTTGCCAATTTCTCAGTGAAATACTTCTTCTTATCATTGCTTGGTACTCTACACCCTTGCATTAAGGTTCTCCATTTTTGATATATGCTATCCATAAAGTAGTATCCCATTCAATGCACACCATTATCAACTATGTATTCAACATCCGTTGACAGCCCGTTAGACAATTCTGAAAACAAATGATTTCTTTAAAACATTTATATTATTTAACGAACCTACTACTCCAAAAAAGGCATGTTAAATCCATAAATCATCGAATGCTATAGCTCCTAAAATCATTGTTGGAACCTTTTTATGTCCAATGAACATGCCTTTCTAGCCCGTTGGATAGTTTTTCCTTGACCAATGCATGCAGTTCAAACTACCAAGCATACCTAGAGAACACTTAGTTTCTCCTCTAGCTAGTATTCTGGCAACATCATTTGGTCGACCCACCGTACATAAGTGTTTATTGCTGAATGGTGCGTTCACTGTTTTGCAAAATTCCTTCGTGCACTCTATCGTTGTTGATGATGCAATTCTGACATATTCGTCTAAATGATCACTAGATATTTCATAGCTCAACAATATTAATTCACCCAAGATTTTGATATATGGTGAAATTTTGGGTTCATGTGCTCCATTTAACCTGTAAGTAAAATAGGGGTTGTTTTCATGGTATTTGAGACAAATTTTGGTGAAAATATCCACGCTCATGCGAAATCAACGATGGAATAATGTGATGTCATAGGTTGGATTGTCAATGAAGTAGTCCTTCATCAGCCTTTCATTTCCATCTCTATGGTCTCTTTTTTAACGACGGTCAATTCGTTCAAGCATACTACCATGGTGATTGCTGGTAGTTCTTTCCTTAAAACAATAAGAATGCCATACTTCGAGCTGTTGCATTTCAAACTCCATGGTTTGATTGTCAAGCTCTTCTTCCTTGTCGAAGCTTCGGTTCTTATTTTGGTTATAGTAGTGAAGGTAATGATCCGTTTTTGTTCTGAGAAGTAAATAATTTGATTATTGTTTTGTTGTAGTAGTTGTGCTCTGAGTAGTTCAAAATCACACTATCTATAGGTGTGGGAGATAATAAGATATGGTTGTAATAGTTGTGTTCTGGATAGGATTGGACAAGACAACAAATGGTTACAGATTGCATAGCGTGGCTACAGTGTAGGATTGGACCAGGCATTGAATTGTTACGGATTTTACAACATGGCTATAGTGTAGGATTGGATAAGTCATTGAATGGTCACGGATTGCACAACGTGGCTACATAGTACATAAGGAAAAAGCATTGAATGGTCAAGGATTGCACAATGTGACTACAGTGCACGTTTGGAGAAGACATTGAATGGTTATGGGTGGCATAGCATGGCTACAATATAGGATTAGATAAGGCATTGAATGATCACAGATTGTGAAAAATGGCTACAATGCACATAAGAACAAAGCGTTGAACGATCACAGATTGCACACTGTGGCTACGGTGTACGTTTGGAGAAGGCATTAAATGGTTATGGAATGCACAACGTGGCTACACTTGCACTCCCCATGATTACAATATATACTGGAATGGTGGATAGGATTCCAAATGGAAAATCAGACTTGGAATCCCCATGATTATTTAGTGTTGATTAAAGCTTATTTATAGGCTGATCAAAGACACATGGAAGAAGAGGTTGATGAAGTTTTTTAGATACCATCAGTGAAGCTTACAATAAGCATCTAGAATGCAGGATAAGAAGATGAAAATTGGATACTAGAAGTATGTATATTACGTTTACTAGAACATGTTGACGGTTCTAGGAAATTATATCCGAAGTGGAAAGAGAAAACGTGTTTCAAATGTCTAGATAAACTTTTGACTCTTTATATTTTATGGATCATCAGACAACCTTCATCCGTCATGCTACGTACGATCTGTAGGTTAGTTATATCAGGTAGTTTAAGTGATTTCTATGTGTCTCTATTTGTTATATTTGTTCTTCGTATGTTATATGTTCCTATGGACCTATTTCATGTATTTCTATGAGTTGTACTTGTTCTTATGCTAGCGTTCAATGGGTTGTATTTATTTTATGTACTTCTATGCGTATTTCATGGGTCATACTATGTATTTCTATGTGTTGTACTTGTAATTTGATTCTGTGTCTACTTATCTTCGTATAGTTGTGTTATGAGCAGTCATAGATTTCACATATTTTGCACGTTTTGACAGGACATTGAATAGACAAGGCACTAAATGGATAAAAAAATGAATGGACAACACATCATCATCCGTAAACATATATCTTACTTAAACATCCACATACTTGAACAAACAAAATAACAACGAAGCTTAGTTATGTCCACTACCTTGAAATTCTGGTGAGCTTAACCTGTTGTGAAGCACTGCTATTTCTTGTTCAAGTTCGATCGCATACTCTACAAGCCGATAAGGGAATGGAAAGTCAATCCATTCTTATAATCCATGACCATTTGGAAAGTTTGAGCATCTACAGTGGTGTCGTCCAATATTGTTTCTACTTCTCACAATGAAATAAGTAACCATAACTCCATAAACAAAATATATTGGAGGAGCGCCCACCTCCTATTCTATTTTAATCCATTGATTACGGAGTTCCCTCTCCTTCCTTGTATGCTTCTATGCTTCTATGTTGTATTCTATGTTGATCTCCATGTCTTCTTCTCTCTTCTCTTAACCGATGCTATTGTTCCTCTCTCTCTCTCATGCTTCCATAGGTCTTCGTTATGTCTTTCCTGCGTTTCCACATACCACTCGGTTGGTGGTTAAGGAGAAGAAGGATTATAAGGCTTTTCATGATTTAAAGGACCTTCATAGGAGTATAAAGAATGCAAAGAAATGTGATAGTAGTCCATTATGATAATGTACTATTTAGAAAATTAGATGAAGAGCTTGTGTTTATCTCAATGCTAGGAGGAAGTTATTTATAATTACATTGTTGCATAGAAAAATTAAAAAACATATGCACAAGAACAACATGGCTACATCAGTGATAAGACATGTCACTAAATGATAGTTGACAAATTTGAAACATTAATGTACTCATAAAGCGATGCTCAATTCAAACCAATAACCATGTTGCATAGAAAAATTAAAAGTAATTGTGCATAAGAACAACGTGGCTATAGTAGCGATAAGACAAGTCACTGAATAATTGCCTACAAATTTGAAAGAGTAATGTACTTATAAAGAAATACTCATTTCAAACCATTAACCATGTTGTGTAGAAAAATTAAAAGCAAGTATACACAAAAACACAGTGGCCGCGGTAGCGTTAAAACAAGTCGCTGAATAATAGCAAATGTACACAAGAATATATACACAAGCACATATACGGAAGTATCTATACATAAGAAAAACATGCATAAACGATGGATATAACACGAAATAGAATGAAAAGTATGAATAATAAAGAACATGATATCAATTACAATACATAAATAGTGAAAGTAGTGAATATAACATATATCAGTGTCAGTATAATATTTATGAACATCAATCCGTGCGTGGAAGGGGACTATAGCACTGACGTGTCTCATCATCATCACGACTTGTAGATAAGTTCTTATAGTACATGCTAAAGTTAGTAAATCTCTTCCGCTTTGCCTTTAGATGGCCTATACTCGTGTTGCCTCCTTTGCCTGTCGACGCATCGTATCCTTGTAAAAATAAATGCTATGTCTATGCTCGACATATCCGATATAGCATAGTCCTATCTACATGTCGAATAAATCACCATATGGCATCTACGTGGGATGCATACTGGTCGTGTGTAAGAGGGTGATGCATGTCAATATAACGGTCAACTCCAGAAGATGTGAGTACTTCCATGGTCCAACCAAAGTGACTACCAGTAGGCATGTGATTTGGTACATGATAGCCCCGACTAGGCTAGGTAAGGTTCTCAACAACCAGAGGTGCTATACCATGACGTATAGTGGATGGCCCTACAAAAGCTATTGACATTACGTGAGTAATGGTATCACCAGATGTAGTGTAAAATCTATGCTAAAAGTGACTGTATGATTGACCGGTAATAATAAATCTGTTCGCCAGCCACCAACGTGCTGCTCTCGCCTCGGCTAGCTGATCTGCAATATAAATCATACACCGATTGGTATTAGGGTGTGGATCATCAAGGATGGAATTAATCGTGACACTATCTTCAACACCTCTGACTATGGTACCAGTATGCACCAAACACCTATGGATATGATATAAGTGGCAATCTCTGCATGCTAAGCATCCTAGTTATCTAGATATACTCAAGATCGATCGACTCATTATGATCAAATGGATGTCATATAATCTACCCTCTGTACATACTCAATTTGATTTAGTTATTGGAAACCAAATATACATGGTGGATTCATTATCCCTAGTCGTCATGTTGCTCGCATACCAAAATAGAAAATGGAGAAAAAGACTAAATAGCAGCACATAATTGCACATCTCTTTTAGTAATGTTTTTGATGCCTAGAATTTCAAATTACATAACAAGTTAAACTAAATTGTAATAAATTACTAGGCTTTTTAACTTAAAAGATTCATTAAATTACCTAAGAAATGATGGAATCCAAGCTCATACAAAAATTCTACGACTCTAGGAATATTTGTCTAATTCTTATGACAATATTTTAGGGTTTTAGTAAACATACCACGGGAACGAATATTCCGTGACTATTTAAGTTAAACAAATTGGAAAATAAGCATTTTAAAATGATTATGTACTTTAACTACACCGTAAAAAATACTTACAGCCAAGCTCATTTGTGTGTTTGACGTGCACTTCCCCATCCAGAAGCACTCGAAAATCGATAAGAACGTTCCCTGCGTTCAAGTTCGGATCCTCAAAACTAATGAGCTCAGCAACTCTATTGAAAACCTAGCCTACCCCCCTATATGTCCTTCTCGCTCGACCACCCCTGCGGCCTCTACCACCTCGTCGACCATCTTCACCTTCATCCTGCTGCTAGATAGTTTCGGGCGGCCCAAGCAGGTCTTCTATACCACGCTTATGTCCATACAACCCAATAATAGTGTCTTCCTTACGCCAACCACTACGATCGCCGTCGGCACCGTGACTACCACTACGCCAACCCTATTCTCTATGCATAAACTTTTTCATGAAATTTTTGAGGAATCTGGACATTTTAACAAGTGTGGATCTCAAAAACAAGCTTTAAATAGTGTATGGATGTATGAATTTAGGTGTTTGGAGTTTTAAAATGGGGAAATTTGGAGTTACTCTCAATTGAATTGAGGAGGAGAAGATGGAACAGGGAAGGAAAGCGGCGGTTGATGAATTAGGTTAGGAAATTTATGACGGCGAAGTGTTGACCGTTACAAATTCATAATGGTGAAGACTTCGCCATTATAATTATAACAGCGAATACTTCACCTTTATAAACTATGTTTTTTTATTTGTGGCTGGTTTTGCGGTTACTAATGCGTAGCTAATTTGTTCAGTCCAAAAGTACGAGAGAGCGCAAGTGAACAGGCTGGTTGTTGGTAATGGTCTAATATGTTCTGATGCATGCACTTACATGTTTCAATTCCATGCATTCTTGCTTCTTGCTTTTGTAGTATTTATATTATTGTTTTTTTCTTTGGATCTTCGGCAATGTTGATTGTTTTTTTGTAAAGAAATACGCGTCCATAATTACTGTTTAACTACAACTTATTTGCATTTCCTATACTGCAAAATGAGCTCAGCTCCAATCTCAAACCAGGGGTTGGTACATGTTGAAGTTATAAAACTAGTAATGTTTAAAATCAGAAATTGTCCAAACTTGGAAAAAAAATGTTATAAAACCACCATACTTGATTAATAACATAATAATTTATTCATTTCATTTAGATTTGCATCTTACGTCCTTAAACGATACTATCTAGTCTCTAATTTTCAAAAGTGGGCATTAGGATCCTTCTCTTTCTTGAAAGATAATAGACAAAAGCAAAGTCTGATATCATGATTTCAGTCTTTTGTCATTTTTAAGAATTTCGATCTAATTCGTAATTTCTGGAATTTCAGTTTATATTTCGTTTTCAGATTTCATAATTTATTCATATAGTTACACATATATGTTTGATTAATTGAAATAAGATATGTAATTTATCTTTGATTGAAAATAAGGTATAAACGAACAATATTGATTATAATTCATAAATATTTATAGGACCAACAAATATTTGTTTATTACATCATATTTTTTTACTTTTAGAATTACACAATTCATACATTTTGTGATTATGCATGTCTCCTAAATTAAATTTTCATGTTTTAAATATTTATATATTTGAACTCAAATTAATTCTTTTTCATTTTTTCTATAGAATTTTATTTTATATTGTTTTTATGTTAAATCGAAGTTTCAGTTTGATTTCATTTCAGTCTCTAGTGAAGTGGAATAGTGCGACCAAAATCTCCGTGTTTCAGCTCAAATCTCAAATCTTGAACGAAATCCTATTTTCCAATCAATTTTTTTAAAATTTAACCTTATAATTATTTTCATTTATTACAACTTAAATCTACACAAATTTGTAATTAATTTTTGAGTAGAAAATGAAGAATTTTTTAGGGATTTTCAATTTTTTCATGTATTTGCAATAATTTGCACTAATTATTTTTTTCATTTCTTTTACATTTAGTTTAAATATATTTAAAATAAAAAGTTAATTGATGAAATAAGTCATATTATATATTGATTATTTACGTGTTTAAGGATTTAAATGAATTATAAAAATTAGGTGCATAATTCAAATAACATTTCTTAAAAAAGGTGAGACTTCACTTTTTTTTAACTTTTCAAGGTTGTTTACTAAAGTGTCCTTTTCGAGATCCATGTATAAATAGCACATAAGCCATTTTCCTTTCGTAGGTAAATTGGATTGCTGTTATTTTAATAATCATTTATGCATAAAGTTACTCATCAAAAGCTAATAAAGGAAAAAGGTATAACAAAAAAACATTGAAATTACCTAGTTTAAACAACAAACATTTGCCAGTTATAACTTACAACTATGAAATTGATAAGGAATTATCAAGTTCTCGTGCTACAATTTACAAGAATAGCTAAAATGTCTAGTGATGTGGTATTGAGGCTAGTTTATCTCCACTAGCAAACCAATATGTGTTAAATAAATAGATAAAGATGAAAAATACATACCGACCACCATATGTCTCGTCCATCTACCTATTTAATTGTTACTCTAGTCAAGGAAGATAAGTTTTCATAAGTCAAGAACAAACCTAGGTAAATATAGTTTTCAAATGCATATGCTTTATTGAATGAACATATCAGAAACAGTGATGTATTATTGAAAAACACATAATATTATTACCCAAAAAACTTTGCATATGCCTATAATCATATGCACACGAACACAATTCTTCACAGATTCAACAGGTGTTGTGCCTGCCATGTCTTTTAAACATATGGATTTTGCAACTCGGTGTAAAACTTGTGATTACATTTGATCACTACTCATGGTTTGCAATCAACTTCTTTGAGCAATTGATTCAATCAAGAAACTAACAAGTACAACCTACATTATAATATGATATGGTTACACTATGCTACAGCGAGCTAAAGAATTGGTGTTGTATTGTTCTACATATCATAGAGCACTAAGTGACAAAGAAGCAGTTATAACAAATTTTTTCATTTTGCTTTTCCTTAAATAATTGTTTGTTACTAATGTATGGCTTTATTGATTTTCAAAAGTTAGCCAATGAGATTATAATAGTTGGCATATGTGATGCACTGTATTCGTGCCTATAGAGGCATATGAAATAGAAATGTCACCTAGACTGGTTAATAAATTTCTTCTCTGAATACTCCAATTGATAGAGTACGAGTGATATTAGAAGGTTTTAGAGGAGAAAAGAAGGTGAAGAAAAGTTTAGTGGAGAAGAAGAGAATTAGGAGAAGAAAGGGGGGAATGCATGAAAAAGTATATAGAGAAAAAATTCATTAACCAACCCATGTAACATTTCCATTTCATAAGCCAATTCAGGCATGGATACAATGCATCACATATGCCAACTGTCATAATCTCGGTTGCTAAATTTTGTAAATCAGTCACAACCATATATTGGTAACAAACAACTATTCAAGGAAAAGTAAAATAAAGAAATTTATAATTGCTTCTTTGTCGTTTAGTGCTATATGATATGTTGAATAGTATACAATACCAATTTTGTTATAACATGCAACACCAATTATTTAGCACAATGTAGCATAGTGTAATCGTATCGTTAGCTCCAATTGATAGGGTACGAGTGATATTAGAAGGGTTAGAGGAGAAAAGAAGGTGAAGAAGAGTTTAGTGGAGAAGAAGAGAAGGAGCAGGAAGCGGGATGCATGAAAAAGTACACAGAGAAGAAATTCATTAACCAGCCTAGGCAACATTTCCATTTCATAAGCCTATATAGGCACAGCTACAATGCATCACATATGCCTATTTTCATAATCTCAGTGGATGACTTTTGTAAATCAATCACAGCCATATATCGGTAACAAATAATTGTTAAAGGAGAAGCAAAATGAATTTTTTTCATAATTGCTTCTATGCCATTTAGTGCTATATGATGTGTAGAATAATATGCCACACCAATTCTGTTATAACATGTAGGGCTATCAACGGATACTTTCGGATACGGATAGTGCCATATTCATATCTGAAATCATTTTCGGATATCAGGTATCCGTATCCGCTTAATTTTTAGATATCGGATATCCGTATTCGTTTGATTTTCGGATACGGACGGATATCAGATATTTATCCGCTCTGCCCATAAACAATAAATTTAAAAGTATAAATGAAAAAGTTTGGATCGACATAAAATAATTTTTGTACTAATGTTCATAAAAAACCAAGGAATAAAAAAATGTGATGATAAAGCATTGTTTTAAACCAGTATTCATATGTGTATCCAAAAATATTCGAATATTAAACACTAAAACTATCTGTTTTCACTAAAAATGAGCAAAATATCATATCGTAGTAAGGTTCAATGGTTAAGAAATAGTTGGAAAATCATATATTAATTAAATGTAATTTTAATATATATATACATATATGCATCAGTTAATCGAATGGATATTTTTCGCATACGAATACCACAATATTTGACTACCAAGAAACCAATAAACAAAAGGAAGCTAATAAAAACAAATCAAAGTAACAGTCCAAAATTGTTTACCATTTTCAAACAGATCAGATTTGGATGAAGCAGCTATTGTAATGGTAATAGAGAGGTAACCAAAAGGAGTGGTTGTGAAATAGGGCGGCTGCGCTGATGGATGCATACTGTGGGGTAGGAAGATAAATAGATGAACGATGGAATTAGGGAAATCGACGTGGACTAGAATAGGTTTCGCTATTTGAGATTGTAAAACTAATCAAATATGGATCCATAAAATTTTAAGGATTTTCCTACCATGGTGAGTCGATTTGAAATGATGAAAAATTTACTAAATTTAATTGGATAAATTTGAAATGATCCGTAAAATATTAAGGACTCTACGACATAATAAGAATACGAAGGAGCAAATACACGTAGAGAACACAGAGATAAAACACTAGAGTAATGTTTATTTGTTTTTTGGGCTTGAGATAATTTGATGTTTTTCCTATAGTAGAAAAACCTCCCTAATCGTCGGTTTGATAACTTGTGCAAATGATGTCCGTTTGTGACGTGGTTTGTTGAATCGTGATGGTATCAAGGTGCGTTACATTATTTTATGGTTTCAACACTGGTAGGAAATGAAATTAATTGGGGTTAATTTATTCATCTTTCAGAAAACATATGTTTAAGATTACACTTTTATTTTTAATTCGATAAAAAAGTTCATCTTCTTTTGAAAATTAACTCTGAACATTAATCATATGTTTCTATGATTGAAAAATATAAATATCTATAGAGTTTTACGCAAATATCATGAAACATAAAATATAGTTTTTTCTAAAACCTGTTTTGAGGAGAGACGACTATGTATTTTAGAATTTGAGGAAAGTGCCTTTATGAAAGTTCCTTTATTTTATCTAGGACAACAGGGTGCGTGTTTTTTTAACTAATGCACCTTGAGTATTTGATAAACTAAACCATAAAACTTGCTTCAAAATATTGCCTTAAACTTAAAAAGAAATGTGAAACTAAATTATTTAATTATATTCAGAATATGCATGTAAAACAGTATTTCTATAATCCTGCTATTTTTATTGAATGAATAATAATAATTAATTATACTTGACTATACCATACTTTTTTCTATTATAATTGGTTTTGTCTTTCTTTTTTATTTTCTTATTAAAATAACAACAAAAATAATAAAGATTTGATATTTTTTTATCATGGTAGTAATAAAGGTTCTTTACTATGTTCTATCATAACACCAAATTTGCGCTGTAAATTATTATTTACAATGTTAGTCTTAGTTAAGGTTTAGACAATTTAAAAAAAATAGAAATCTATGTAGATTTAAAGTTGACAACAGCTTAGTCACAGCCAAATTAATTAGATTCATATATATTGACGAAGCATTATATGTGTGTCTTTAAGCAATTGCCATTTCCAATTAATTTTCATTAACACATAAATATAATATGTTTAATAGTAATTTCCTTGCATTATAGAAACATAAAATAAGAATATTAAAGAAATTGTACGGCATAAAACAATTAACAATTATGTGTGAGCATCCCACTTGTCTGTGTGTGTATGGATACACGCACACACACGATAAATTAGACAGTGAGGAAGAAAAGTGAGGAATCAATAATATATATTTGTAGGAGAGGCAAAAATAATGGCAGACATGACAAGCACCATTGTCCAAGTGGTTAATTGATTTGGCGTTGGTGCAAGAGGTCACAAGTTCGAAACTTGCCTTCAAACGTTTATTGACATGAGATATGTTGTCCCAATGATTTGTTGTATATAAAATATCATTTCAAAAAAAAAATGGCAGACATACGTCTCCTCCATGTCAAGACTCTTATCCTTTAAACTATAATAATTTTGCAAGGAATCCCCCAAATTCAGATGATGGGTTTACCACCATGACTTCTAGATGCACATTAAGATTGCTAAGATCGAACCAGAACGCGAATGATAAAGGAAACAAACAACACGCTTGGATTTGGAAATAATTCGCTCTAAAATCTTCGTATTCCTAGCAACCTACTACTAAGAGTGAGACCTTAAGCCCCAGAGAACATCGTATATTCAACATAGACTCCACTCACTAATATTTCATCAAACAAAAATCCCATTTTTCACTCATGAAAGAAATAATCATGGGTAATCAAATTTTAATTGTTTCCGCATTATCATATTTTCTACAAATGGATGCAAACAACTTGAAATGTTTCGATATGTCAACGACTATTATAGAAGATCCTCATAAACAATGGTACAATTCATTGGTGATATATGTTATTGGCTTTAAACCATATACCCTTACCCATATTTTTGGGCTACAAGAGATTTAATATATTCTCGAAAGAGAAAGGATTTCATATGATTAAATTGGATAACGAAGAGGATTGTTACTGGATTCTTAAATGGGAACCTTACTTTTATGATAGAAGATTTATTTTATTCAACATTGGATTCTTGGACTTAATTTAAACAAAGATTTTCTTTAATTTGTCCTTGTTTGGATTAGGCTTCCGAATTTACCACTGGACTATAGAAAATATCAATAGCATTGCATCAGTGTTGGGCCTACCCATCAAAACGGAAAAATACATTAAAGGTATGATTAAATCTCATACGAATGCATTATTGTAGAAGTTAATTATGATTCAACCTTTTCTAAACATGTTTCAATTCTTAAGGAAAATAATCTAGTTGTTTTACAAGAGGTTGTTACGAATGGAAACCTATAAACTATCAAGTATGAAATTGTTTTGATAATAATGAAAAATATTATGCATTTGAAAAAAAAAATAGATGCCAAAGTAGAAAGAACAAACAAACATTCATGAGGGGGATGGGCATTGATGGATCCGGTTATATTAATAATCAAAGATAGTGGAGCAATAACTCAAATGGAGATGCAAAAACAGTGGATGATAAAGGAACTCTGTCTATTTCGCAGTAGGTGAAATGAGAAAATTTCAAAAAAAACCCTACTTTTACCGTGGAGGGTTTATGAAGTCTAATGAGTTTTTCCATATATATTTTATTTACCATTATTTACATTTATTAAGCAATCGCATTAACTAATTTGACAGAATTTTTTAATTTTGAATGTATCATATATATATATATATATATTCAGAGATATAACAACATAACATAATGAAATATGAACATGTATATAACTATATATACATATACATATAAATATTGGGATTTATATCTATTGTATATGCATATATATGTTATACTTACATATACATATGACTATACCATATGAATATCGAGAATATAAATGTCTAAGTGTATACATATGTTTGATATATTATAATATGTATATATGGTTCATATATAGATATTGACTTCATGTGATATTTATGTTGCCACTTACACATGCAAACAATTTTTTTTAATAAAATTAGACATTTTCAAATGAGAGAATGCTTTGCAAAGGTAAATTCGAAAATAAATTTTACATTAGATCCAGGTCTAGTTACATCATAATTTAAAAATGAAATAGAATAATGTAATATTTTAGATTTCCTCTTTTACCAACACTAATCAATAATATGTTTAGCATCTGTATGAGAAGAATTCTATAATTAATCACAACAAAAGTATTTTAGGTTTTAAAATTAAAGTTCTAAAATCATATATTCAACACGAAAACAAAATGATTACAAAATACTGTCACAATTGATATATAGCTTCAATAACATGGCTAGTTTTAAAACATTGGAAATATATACATACACATGTGTGTGTATTCTAATTTAATAAATTAAGTTTCAAATTTATGTACATGACTAAACAATTAACATTAAATATATTTTTTAATGAGAAATTTAATCACACAACACTATGTTAATTATGAAGCAATTACGATGTTGTATGCTTTTATATTCGCGAGTTAACAAATTTAAGTAGTGCAAAATTTTTCTTAAGGTAGTAATTATGTTGTTGTATACTGAAAAAATTATATTGTTGTACTTTGGCCATTTATTGAAATATCAAGCTCGACTTATATTCAGTTTTTGGTCAAATATGAAGAAATCTGATGCTGAAAATAACAAATCTAAAAGTGCAGAAAATATAAGAGATACAGAAACTTATGTGGTTTGGATCACGAGGAATCCTACGTCCATATGCAAATCTTTTCTTATAATATTTTTGTTGATACCAATTTAGTAGTAGAGAGTCCGAGTTTGTCCATCGTCACTATTGCAGTGATTAGACGCTATAGTGTCAGCCCATGAGGTTAAGTTTCGAATCCTATGTTGTGCATGATTCGAACCACTGGACATATGTTGACTTGCGGCATACTATATATTCTTTGAGACTTATAATACAACTATGTACTACCACCCTTGTACTCAATTTCATAAAAATAGTACAAGTTTATTTAGTATACAATTCAGAAAAAGTGTCAAAAGTCACTTTCACTACTATAGTACCCTTTTATTTATAGTATTTTGACATTATAGGGATCACTAATTCCCTAATCCAGCATTCCTTCCCCGCCATTCAATCCTTCCACATGTCATTAATTGTGTTGCTTATTCATTTGTGCATCGATATCTAACGTGCCAAAGGCATATGAATTTTTTTAGGCAGGAGGACTTGGTTGAAGAAAAAAATTTTGAATCAAAGTTAGATAGAAAATTTGAATTTTAAGGCACTGGAAGTTAGCTCTTGAGTTCATTTCTAAGATTGTTCTTCACTAACTTATAGTATTATGGTTTTTATGGAGTTCATTGCATGGACATAACTTGAAGTTGGGCAAGATCTACTTATTGAAGAGTTGATGCAGTTCCTCTACAGCATAGTAATGAAGTGTTCTTTTAGTGTTAGTAATGTCCCTTAGTTGATGGCACATAGATTTTAGAAAGATGTCGGCGCAGATATGCCGAAGGTGTTGGTGTAGACATTTATGAAATGACAGCATGGACTTTAAAGAAATGACGATGCAATCTTTAAGGAGATGGTGAAGCATACTTTAATGGAGGCACGGTCTTCATGGAGATGGTGGCGTAGTCTAGATTTGGCAGTTCCTTCCCTTGGATGAAGCTATGGCTCGCTTTGTTTTTTATTTATGTCGTGCAATTCTTATATGCTTGTTTCATAGATCTGCATCACATATGGCTATAGGAGAAAAATAGGTGTAACGGTTTCCGCCCAAGTCTACATTAATGTGTATTAGTGCAGACTTATCATATTCGAACCCAATTTTCTCGATTGTCCGATCAATCACATCGCATTTAATGCTTTTTATACGTGTCTTATTGTGAATGCCTAATTTTCTAACTGTTATATATGGACCGTTTCGAATTTCAACAAATCCTCCTTTTTTTTGTATTTGGGATTGTCATTATCAATATCTAATACTCATTGGTTATCGTACCTTCAAAGTTTCAAGGCTAAGATTCCTTTGCCAAAAATTATATAAATTCCTTTTCCCTTCTTATTTCCTTTTTACTTACTCACAAATTCTTACTTTAGATCGCCATGGTTCTTCCTTTTTATTTATAACGCTTCTTGCTTCTGTTTGTAGCCCTTTTCAAACCATAAGTTAGACTTTTCTTTTATATTTATATTTTCCTCTCATATATAGCTCCTTACATCTTTCCTCTTCTTTTGATTTATACAATTATGCATATTCACATCCTAATTATGTTTGGGGAAATAGTTATATGGGTTATTTGATTGATTCAGTACTTAGATGAACTTTATTTTTATTCATTCTTGAGTTGGATTGACTATGATTAGGGTTGATTGATCAATTATTACTTTTTAGAAAATTCGATGCTGCATATATATTTTCTTTCCATTTTGTTTAGATTCCAAAAACATTATCCCATTAGATTCATTTTCTCTTTTGGTTACACATGGGTCAAGAGAATCTTTCGAATTTCGAGTTGGGGCTAAACTTCTTTGATCGAAATGACTTCGGCTATCTGCGAAGAATTCAAGCGCAAGGAATTTTGACTCATTTTGGATTTAGGATTATGCGCTTAGCATTCCTACCCCTTCTGGTCGCATTTATATGCCCCTAAAACGATTTGTTTCTATAGCATTAGTATACATCTGAAATGGGTTCTGTCTTCCACTCCATCCCATCATTAGGGAGTGGTTAACTTCCATCAATTTGTTCTAATCTAACTGTCACCGTTTTCTTATTATCTGCTTATGTCCACTTTCATTTTTTATGTTGAATGCCTAACAGTACCTCCTACTTGTCGTGGGCTTTTGTTTTGGTATTAACTTCATGAAAATATAGTTGCAGATTGTAATGGATCCTACCATGTTCAAGCTCGAAATCCATCTTCTCGGTTTCTCCTCACAAGACTCAAAGATGAACAGATCGATTTTTCTATATTTCTAATCGAGATGGTTTTATTCCTTATTATAGATCTTTTGGTATTGCTATCACTTTCCAATTGTTTTATTTTTATTTTTATTTTTATTTTTTTAAGCTTCTCTGAATTACATAATCTTTCTCTCTTTCCTCCTTTTCTTCTCCCTCCTTTTTTGTTTTAGTGGGACGCCCCAACTTTTCCAGCATGGAGCAGAACATGTTTTCAATATGTAGAACAAGAATACTTAGCATTGATAAGGATGCTCACAAAGGTTCTAAAGTTTTCATTGAATCTTTACCGTGCAAGCATATTTTTCTAGACCTGCAACATCGCTTTTCTCGTTCACTATTCATTACTACCTCTACACCACATAATATAGTTGTCATTTATATGAATATGTTATTGTAGCATTATGATGCATGCATATTTCCATATGCACCTGAGTAACAGTCACTATCCTTTTAGTTATCTCTTGTTCATCAATATATGTTCTTTAATGGCATTGTTGATTTGATTATATAGTAAGATATCTGGCCTGCTGGATGCATTCAAGGTTAAGAAGCCAAGCAAGAAAAGGATGGGTGGTGTCTATGCGGGTGAAGATAGGAATAGGTTACAAATTTGTAGTTCTATTCTTCCTCCCCTCTCATATATCTTCCACTGACACATCTTCCATGTTTATGCCCTCTCTCAACGCGCTCTTATCCTCCTAGTGCTTCTTACTTATTCCGGAGGGCGCTAATGTTTCCGTTTTAGCTGAGCAGATGGGACACCTTATGATCGATGACGTTTTAACCCTCGGCTTAAATAGAATAACATCGGTTATAGGGTTTAACAAACACATATAGCGATCCTCCGTATAATACCAAATACATCACAGCCATCCATCTCAACGGCTGTGATCTTTTTTTTTTGTTTTTGTTTTTGGATTATGGGCCTGCGTAGACAGCCCACTATACTTTGTATAAATACGTTACTATTCTGCAACTGAATTAGAATGTAATAATACAATTTCAATCTCAATAAAGAAAGTTGCATTTTTATCAAAATTCTAACTTGGTATCAGAGCTATTTCAATGCCCAACGGCAAGAAAAATATATTCTGATTATCTCCTCAGAAAATTTTCATCATCGGAGATTATAACCCTCTCATGATCAAAGCATCTATTCTTTCTCTTTGCCTCGCCTGAAAAACTCAAAGAGCCAGGCTGCAGAAAACTTTCAGTTCTTGTTGAACATCATTAAGTCAAGTGATAACCCCTGTTATTACTGCAGTGTGAAATTTATCAAGATTTCAGTTCTTGATAAACAACACAAACATTGATCTTTTCTTGAATTCAGATATCAGTTCTTGATTGCAATTCATCTTCATCTGCTCTATCAGTCACTATAATCATGGCTGGAGATGAAGAAAACTCAGCTACCACCTCTCCAACCACCAGAAATACCAGTAGCAATCAAATATCTAATCTGCAAATTATCAAACCAAAAGGACACTTAGCAGTGCAACTGGATGAGGATAACTATTTACTATGGAAATATCAAATTGAAACAGCCATCAGAGGTTATGGTTTAGATGAGTATATCAATGGTATGATAACCATTCCACCTATAATGGTTAAGGATGACAAAGACAATATGATACCCAATACTGAATATTCAAACTATTTGAAACAAGATAGTCTTCTCGCTTCCTGGATAATGTCATCTGTAAATGTGAGTATTTTATCTCAAATAGTTGGCTGCAAATCATCAAATGAAATATGGGAAGCCATAGAAAGAATCTTTAACTCTCAAACAGCTGCAAGAGTGATGCACTACAGAAAGCAATTTTAAAATCTGAAGAAAGAAAATATGAAAATGCAAGAATATCTCACCAAAGCAAAGAACTACTGTGATAAACTTGCTTCTGCTGGACACAGAGTTTCAGAATCTGAACAAATATTAACAATCTTAAATGGTCTGGATGAAAACTATGAATCTCTAATCATAGTTCTATCATCACAGAGAACTTTACCAGATATGTAGTATGTCCACTCTACTCTTCTATCTCAAGAAGTAAGAATTGAACAAAAGAAGACCATCAATACAAACTACTCAGTAAAATTTACTACCAATTTCAAGGGAAAGGGTCAAGACAGAACTCAAACAAATCAAAGAGGTGGTCAAAATTTTAGAGGCAGAGGAAGAGGAAGATGGACTGGCAATAACAGAGTCAAGTGTCAAATATGTGAAAAACCAGGGCATATTGCTTCCAAGTGCTACTTCAGATTTGACCAAAATTTTATGATACAGTCAAATAATACTCAAAGAAATCACAATCTAAATGTCAATCTTACTCAAATAGAAGCAAGAAATCAAGGCAGTCAGTCAAAGAATCAAAATGAATCAGACAATCAAATCAAAAATGATGACATACTACATGAAGATTGGTATCCAGATTCTGGGGCAACTAAACATGTGACAAGCAACCTAGAGAATCTCAATCTTGGAAACAAGGAATACAAAGGTACGCAATCTATTTATATTGGTAATGGTAGTTCTCTAAAAATCACACACACTGGCAATGCCAAACTTAATAGCAAAAGAGAGTTACACTTAAATAATCTTCTTAGAGTTCCTCAAATCAAAAAGAATCTAATAAGTGTTTCTCAGTTTGCTAAAGACAATCAAGTTTATTTTGAGTTTTACCCAAAATTCTGTCTAGTCAAAGACTTACTGAATAAGAAGACTCTTTTACAAGGTAAAATGCAAGATGGGTTATAAAAATTCTCTCTAGTACAAGAAAATGATCCAAGACAGAAGGATAAATGGTGTAACTATTCAAAGACTGATGACACAACTGTTTCCAACAAAGTTTTTGATACTTGGCACTGTAAACTGGGTCATCCCAGCATAGCTACTGTTAAAAATATTTTGAAAAATAGCAATATCAAATGTGAAAACATATCCTTGCCTTACATATGTCATGCATATCAGCTAGGGAAGAGTCATAAAATACCATTTGCTAATTCATTAACAAAATACAACAAGCCTTTAGAAATGGTTGCAGTTGACCTATGGGGACCTGCACCTACTAACTCTGATTATGGAATGAATTACTACATCTCATTTGTAGACTCTTTCTCTAGATATACTTGGATTCTACTACTTAAATCAAAATCTGATGCGAAGGATGTAGTAATTCATTTCATAAGACAAGCTGAAAATCTCACAAATCAGAAACTTAAAATCATACAAACAGATGGTGGGTCTGAATTTAAAAATCTAAAAGAGTATTTCTCTGAAAAAGGTATAAATCATAGAATTACATGTCCACACACATCTGAACAAAATTGCATTGTTGAAAGAAAACACAGACACATTGTTGATACTAGTCTAACATTGCTTGCACATGCATCAATGCCTTTAAAGTTTTGGCCAGATGCATTTACAACTGCTGTGTTTCTTATAAATAGAATGCCTACAAAAGTTTTGAGGAACAAAAGTCCATTAGAAATGCTGCATAATACAAAACCAGACTATTCATTCCTCAAAACTTTTGGATGCTTATGTTATCCATATACCTAACCATATAATCAACATAAGTTAAGTTTCAGATCATTACCCTGTACTTTTCTTGGATATGCCACTAGTCAAAAGGGATATAAATGTCTTACAAATGAAGGAAAAATAATTATATCAAGGCATGTTGCATTTAATGAATGTATATTTCCCTTCACTAGTAAAGACACAAAAACCACTCAAAAAATTTATAGTGCCAAGAAATTTCTACCACCTATA
Organism: Allium cepa; assembly: GCA_030765085.1. NCBI lineage: Eukaryota > Viridiplantae > Streptophyta > Magnoliopsida > Asparagales > Amaryllidaceae > Allium > Allium cepa. Next base: position 560,273,683 of record CM060938.1, on the reverse strand, counting down.
CCTGTATGGAGAAAGGATGAATCTAAAGGTACTGAAAGTCATGAGAATACACCATCAAACCTTCAACACACAGTGCCCATTTAAGGGCCAGGTCAAGGTGATGAAACAAACTCATTTAGCAATGAGTCTGAAAACTATGAATCTGAAGGTCAGAATAATGATCAAGGCAACGGTCCACTTCCAAAAAGCAGTAACACAACACCTGCACAAGAAGGACATCACATGATTACAAGATCAAAACATGGGATATTCAAACCAAAAATCTACACTGCCAATATAAATGACAAGGAACCAATCAACTATGATGAAGCTACCAAAAGCAACAAATGGAAAGAAGCCATGGATAAGGAATACAGTGCTTTAATCAAAAACAAAACATGGAGATTGGTTCCAGCACCAACAAACAAAAATATTATAGGCAGTAAGTGGACATACAGGTTGAAGACTTCACCAGATGGTAAGAATGTCAAATACAAAGCCAGACTTGTAGCCAAAGGATACTCTCAACAGTATGGATTTGACTTCTCAGAAACTTTTTCACCAGTAGTCAAACCAGCCACTATTAGAATCATTCTAACTATAGCCCTACACTATGAATGGGATATAAGACAACTTGATGTAAATAATGCTTTCCTAAATGGAGAGTTACAAGAAGAAGTCTATATGCAGCAACCCCAAGGTTATATTCAAAATGACAAAAAAAAACTTCGTCTGCAAACTTCATAAAGCAATATATGGTCTCAAACAGGCACCCAGAGTATGGTATGAAAAGTTAAAAGCTACTTTAATTTCTATGGGATATCAAGTATGCAAGTCTGACAACTCTATTTACACAAAGGTAAATGAAAGGTATATCACTTACATACTTGTATATGTTGATAACTTTATAGTCACAGGTAATAACAAAGAAGAAATAAAATATGTTATCAACATGTTAGACAAAACCTTCTCCATTAAAGATTTAGGCAAACTACATTATTTCTTAGGCATAGAAGTTATCACTACTCCTGACAAAGGACTTATCCTTAGTCAGCAAAAATATATTTCTGAAATATTAAGTAGAGCTAAAATGCATGAAGCTAAGCAAATTCCCACACCGATGACAAGTAATCTACACTTGTCTAAATACAAAGGAGAACAAATTGATAATGTAAAACTATACAGGAGTATAGTAGGTGCTTTGCAATATCTAACTGTAACTAGACCTGATATATCTTTTGCTGTGAATAAAATTTGTCAATTTATGCAGAGACCACTAGATTTACACTGGAAAGCAGTGAAGCGAATACTCAGATTTCTCAAAGGAACACCAAATCAAGGAATTAAGCTAAATAAAAGCAGAGCCTTATCTATTCAAGGATTTGCCGATGCAGACTGGGCCTCAGATTGTGATGACCGGAGATCCACAACCGGACACTGCATATTCTTAGTTGGAAACCCTGTCACATGGTGTGCCAAAAAGCAACCAACTATCTCACGCTCTAGTACTGAGTCCGAGTACAGAAGCGTCGCATCATCCACCATCGAAGTAATGTGGACAGAAGCCCTAATTCATGAACTAGGGATCAGACTTTCACGCAAAACCATCATTTGGTGCGACAATTCTAGCACGGTAGCTTTTCAGCTAATCCAGTTCTGCATGCTCGAAGTTAATCATCTTCCAGCCTCTAATCAGATAGCTGACATATTTACGAAAGCTTTGTCACGTAAAAACTTCGAAGATCTGAGGAACAAAATTTGCATCAGAGATATTTCAGAAGCAAGAAGAAGAGAAGAGGAAGAGAAGAAACCCTAGCCGCATTTGAGAGGGGAAATAGAATAACATCGGTTATAGGGTTTAACAAACACATATAGCGATCCTCTGTATAATACCAAATACATCACAGCCATCCATCTCAACGGCTGTGATCTTTTCATTTTTTTGTTTTTGGATTATGGGCCTGTGTAGACAGCCCACTATACTTTTTATAAATACGTTACTATTCTGCAACTGAATTAGAATGTAATAATACAATTTCAATCTCAATAAAGAAAGTTGCATTTTTATCAAAATTCTAACTGGCTTTACTCCTTTGCTTCCACTTCCCCTTCCAGCCTCAGATCCCCTTACTTCAGACGTTTTCTAGAGTCTTCTCAAAAGTCTATTTCATGTAAGAGTTTCCTCTCCCTCTTTTTGATGAATTTAATGTAGATTTCCTTATACTGGGTAATTGTTTATTTTGTTCATAATTATTTTTGATCATTCATTTCTAATAACAGTGTGCATTAGCCATGGAACTGGACCATCATATTGAGACTTCTGAGTCTATATTGATAGTGCTCTACCTAATATTCAAAAACACAAGGGAGATATTGAGATTAGGTTTAAAGAGAAGAGAGTATGAAAAAATAGATTAATGAACTCGATGCGAAGTACATGGAGATGCAAACCCATGCAATGAATGCCGAGGATGCTCTGGCAGAAGTTCAAAAAAGGAGAAGCGGCTATGAAGGAAATTGACTAGGATGATAAGAGAGGCTGAAGCTTCAACCTATAATGTCCTTTATCAAATATATGTATAGGTTAATAAATAATTCTTCACAGAACATCTCGATGATCTCGAGGAAAAAAGTGAGCTTTAGATTTTTAATGAACCTCGTGGTTGCTAAATCCGCCCAAGATCACTATCGTAAGCTATGGGTCAAGGAATGTAGTGGAGAAGTTTCCCCTTCGACTTATGTTCAAGATTTATCAAATGATGACCAGAACTCCTAGGTTATGGTAGATGTCAACACCGATCAAGCAAATGAGACCACATCCTTTACTAAAGTTAAGAGCATCTCCAACTGTTTTAATATTCTCAGATCTGCACCCTCCAAGCTCTCCAACCGGGTTCGAGAAAATGGGATAGTGTAGAAAGGGGGGCCAAAGTGTGGGAAAGGAGGATCATGCGAGGCGCAAGTTAAACAGGCGTCTGCATTCCAAGCGCCTGTTGAACAGGCGTCCAATTATCCCCCTCCAACCATCACCCCAACGGCCATATTTCCCCTTTAAATACAACTTCCCTCCTCTTCTTTCCTTCACAACCAATTTCCTTCCTCCATCCCAATTTTTTTTACTATCATTAGTCTCAACTGAAAATGTACTCCGATTTCAACGTCGATGCTGCAAGGTCCAGTTTTGAAGAGTACAACTTACAAGACGTTACGGTTCCGATTGGAGGAGAAGTAACTAATGAAAGTTGGAGCGTTGCGGAAGACTATGATCTTTGCTACATTTATTGTGCACTCTCAGTCGATCCTATTCGAGTGACCAATCAAAGTGGCGAGACTTTTTAGGAAAAAATTACTAATTGCTACAATTGGAAGAACGTCGATCGAAAAAGAACGTTATCTTCAGTCAAAGGTCATTATGGAAAAATAAATCGTCAAATGCAAACGTTCGAATCTCAAATTTTCAAGCTAAAGCAAACGAATCCTAGTGGATTTGGAAATGAAACGCATTTGGTAAGCTTTAACATGATTTCATTATTTTACTTTTTATCATAGTTTTCAAATTATACTAGTGTTTTTTAATAGAGAATGGCCGCAAACAAGTTGTTCAAACAAATCTATAAACCTGATTGTAAAAAAGCACCACATTTTTATCTGTTCATGCATGTTTATGATATGTTGGTCGAGCACGTTAAATGGAAATCATCACTTCAGAAAATCGTTCAACAAGTTCAATCAAACAGTGGTCGGGGTAAAACGCCTAGAGTTAGAGAAAGCTCTAGTCCTAGGGAATCGCTAGGAAGCTACGGTTTAGGATCAGAAGAAGACCCAACCCCAACCGAGGATTATTTTGTTGGGCCACAGAGAGCAATAGCAGCCAAAAAGAAGCAGACTGCTAGAGCAGATCAAGTAGAAATTAAAAAACTCCTACTTGAATCTGAAGATAGATTTGACTGGGCAATGGAAACTTGAGCAATTCAACACCAAGAAAAGTTGTCAAGAATGGATCAACTTTTTGCTGGAAACCGGCAACGAGATGAAGATGCAATAATGTTCATGGATACGTCACACATGTTTGCAGAACAACTGGAGTATACGGAGCAAAGAAGGAGAGAAATTATGAGGCACAGACTTAAAGAGGGTCATTAAATGAGCTACCGTTTCTACAACCTTTGTATCTTTTAATTGCCGTTAGTTGTATTGTGTTCTAAATGCAAGCACTTATTAATATAAATAATTTTTTTGAAATTGCATTACATTGAAAAAAGATTATAACAACATTACGTTAATTAAACATAAATAGATTACAATAACAATAATAAGTAATAACAACATAAATAAAAGTAGGGAAAGTAACAACAGAAATATAGTTTCACTGATTTCCAGAAAAGCTCCAAAGATAATCCATGAGATCATTTTGCAGTCTTTGATGTAGTTGAACACTACAGTAGGACATTTGGCTTTCTACATGAAACTCGAGTTCTAGTGCGCTTTCAATCATATCGTTGCGCCAAACAGGCGGTGGTGTTGGAGCACCCTCGTAAAAGTAATCTTCTTCCATGTCTCTTTCATCCTCTATAATCATATTATGTAAAATAATACTAGTGTATATAATTTTGGTCATTTAACCGATGACGAAAGTCTGCATGGATTACTGATTATGGCAAATCTAGATTGAAGAACCCAAAATGCTCTTTCAACATCCTTCCTTTGGCCTTCTTGCATCGCTGCAAACTTCGATTGTTTAGCTTCGTAGATTAGGAATTGTCTTGACAATGGTACTCCATTTAGGATATATACCATTGCCAAGATAATATCCATGATCGTACGGGTTACCTACTAAAGTAAAGGTACAAGGAGTTGATCTACCGTTTGCTAAATCATTGAACAACGTAGATCGTTCGACTACGTTAAGATCATTGTTCGAATCCGGCATTCCAATGCATGCCATATCCATAAGTGATGCGACGCTACGATTTCAAGAATAATAGAGGACCTAGGAGACTTACCCTGATAAGCTCTAGCATACTCTTTTGGACAATTCTTCCACTCCAATGCATGCAGTCTATACTGCCTAACATTCCAGGCCAACATCTACTACCATGTATATTTAATAACATTACTATATCCGTCTCGTTCGGTCCGCGTAAGTATTGATTACCATAAATGTCCATGATAGCTTGAAAAAATGCTCCAAACACTCTAATACCGTGCTTTTCGCCACTTTCAAATTTTCATCAAGCGCGTTTGTCGGACTTGCATATGCAAGCATTCATAGTGAAGCTATCATTTTTTTAATTCCAGTCAATCCCATTGTACGAGATGCATTGGGTTTGAAGATAAAATATTTGTCATGTTGTTTGATACATTGTAGGATTCTAAGAAACAGAGGACACCGCATGCAGAATCTTCTTCTAAAATCAGCATCTGTGTAAGTAGGATTTGGAACAAAGTAGTCCTTCATCAGTCTGTCATTGTGCCATGAATGTCTTTTTTATACCGACGACCAAAAACTGATCCACCATGTTGCCTGCTAGATTGACCAAGCTGTAGTGCAGCCATACTTATTAGTTTCTTTTCGCGACGAAAATGATCTTCCATCATTTCATCAAATTCATCGTCGCTATCATAAAAAAATATAATCTTCGGTCGCCATTTGTTATATTTGAAATTGTATGAAATAAGAATGAGCAATAATACTTCTAAGCATCTACCAAGCTTTCTATAGCTTAAATCACATGATGGCTTTCATAACAAAACAAACAATCCCATGCGGATAACATTAATTCAATTCAACCACCATCTATAAAGTAGATTCTATTTATGTCACGTCTACAGTGTCTCATTCCATCTAAACACTATTTGACTATTGATGTAGTGTCTCATCCCATCATACAACTGTAGTCATGTTCTTAACATACACTATTAACTGTTAATACTGTGTCTTGTCTACAATGTCACGTTTGCACTGTCTTGTCCCCTCCATACACTATTGACTGTTGATGTAGTGTTTTGTCCCATCATACAACTATAGCCATGTTCTTAAGGCAATAATATAGAAAGAAACAAGACAATATTGCTGAAACACCCAAACATTAATACGGTCAACAACAATACATACACAAACAATAATACACACCACAATAATACACTCCACAATAATACAACAAACAAAAATACCCTGACTAGGACTTAGAACTAACACTAAGAAACTACTGGTTACGGTCAAATTGTAAGTTGTGCACGACTTTTCGAAGACGTCTTATTTCTCGTTCCAGTTTTTTGGCATATTTTATGACCCTTAGGCACAACCGTTCATCAACCCATTCTGCATAATTGCACCCTTCAGGCTAGAAAGGACACAACTTGATTCGATGACCAATATCTTCGCCATCAGCTCTAACCATAATTTCAACCTTATAACCACAGTGGCAAAATACTACGTAAGAGTCAACCTCTTGTTCAACCGAAGGTTGCAAATTTGGTACTTGTTCAACTTCCTGTGGTTGTTGATGAACCAACTGTTTCTGTACAGGTTGAACATTTACTTGAAGTGTGAGTTGGTCAAGATTTGGGAATTCACGAGCAACGTCCTCGTAATGCTGGTCTTAGTAATTGAAATTCCAGTCTTTATCAGTGTGTTCGCTTTCCATTGGAATGTACCCACATCAGAGTAATAGTTGATGACCAGGAAGGCATTGATATGAGGATTAGAAGATTGAAGGAGCGGAGAACTGAATTGTGTCTTTGAGAAGAAAAGCTCTTACTTATATATTGAAGCATATGAATGCTAAAAATTATTTATGTTTAAATATGAGCACTGTATTTTGATTTGAAAATACAGTAGAAAGTTAAATTACTCATAAACAAGACAATAATAAATATGCACACACAGAAACAATAATACACTCAACGATAATACACTCAAATTATGGATATCCAAATCGTTCTAGCCAATTTTGACGTATGATATAAGCCTCATGTCCAGTGAATGTGCTGTGGTATTTGAGAAAGTAACGAACTTTAAATGTGGAACGGGTTGGTTCGAACCAATTTTCAAATATAACCTCATTGATAACCGTATTGTACCGCATACAGGCGTTGCAAAAGTTCTCATAAGAAGTCCTCAACTCTACCATCGTACATCTACTGCTAAACTCAACATTGCTATTGTAAAGTTCAGCAATAGTGTCCCAAAATTGAGTTGTCGTTATCTCTTCATCGTCGCACATCTGATCAGTTTGTATAAAAAAATTACTAACAGTTTCAATTGCCGAAAATATTATGTTACACATTGATTGAATTTACAAAAATTTTAAATGTTGTGATATTAGAACATAATACTTTATCTTAAATAAAGAGGTCGTGATCCGCATTAAAAAATAAAGCATGAGATTAACGTCCACGTGTCAAACATCCATAAAATTTTTGACAAACAAACACAATTGTGTTTGTTACTTCAACATTGTGACTTCATATAAGCTTAATAGTAAACAAGCGTAAATTATAATCAACACAATGCAATACTCAACATAAAATATAATTGGCACAATGCCATAACATATAGACAATCACATATAACAGTAGAATCACTACCAACATAATATGCAACCAACTAATGTAAGGTGTGAAAAATAATAGCACAATCTAAAACATCTAAATGCAACACATCAGTCTATGTGATCGGAACCGCTATCAATCTCCTCATCGTCTCCACTATCGTCGTCACTGTCATCGTGACATCATCAAAGTCGTGAGGCTCAGGTCCGGCATGGAGCTGCTCTTGAAGCTGCTAAATCCAGGTCTGTAATCCCTGTATCTACACATCATACTGAGTCTGCTGCTGCTGGACCGCAGTCTGGTAACTCTGATACATCATCTGTGTACATTCGAGCGTCATATGCTCAAATGCAGCAATCATCCGTCTATCATAATCCATGTACTAAGAATACTGATATGCGCATAAGAATAATTATACATAGGTGGAGAATATAGTGACAAGTAATTTAAAAGAAAATTTAAAACTCGTACAAACCTGATGAGGTTGATACAATCCGGCGGATGGTATACCCGTAATAGCGTCATCTGTAGGATACTGCAAGGGATACTCCACCACCACCTGACCATGTACATCATACGCTCTAAACGAATGAGGAGGGGGGTCGAAAGTAGAAGGCGGCGTGTACTGAGATGATGTAGGATCAAAGGTGGAAGGCGGTAGTGGAACTCTACTAGAAGAGGTACGCGGACCAATATGATCAGAGATCAAACCCCAAATATAATCAGGCAATGCGTAAGCACATGGGGCTACTCGAGCCCAATGTGAATCAAAGTCTCCCAGAACTGTAAAAGGCTCACCATCCACCCATCCTGCACCCCTCATCGCAAGAACATAAGCTGGTCCAACCCTAATATCACCATACATTCCAAAATCCTCATAAGATCCTTTATATATATATAAATATATATATAATCCTTGATAAAAATCTTTGGATCATTTTAAACCCGTATAAAACCCCGTTTTATACTTCAACTATTTCCAAAAATCTAATTTCTTCTGGCTATGGATGCAACAAGGGAAGTTTCATCTTATAAATAACAAAGATATATAACTTTGTTTATTCAAAATCAAATATTCCAATTTGATTTCTCTTTTCATTATCAATTTCACTCAAATCCATACAATGTACACATATCATCCATATGCTATACCAATCTGATCGCTCACTGGATCACACAATTTCACTTCCGAACTAGTATCGTCCACCCAACTTTCTAGTGCGGACACAGATTTCGTTTCTTGATTAGAAACCGTCATTCTCCTTGCATAGCCATAACTATGATAGATAATATCCAGAACCAATCAACAATCCATATCCAGGTTCGCCGTCGAAAATCGAGTGAAAAATCCTACTCGGACCGATATAACTATGATAGAATAATATATGTACATTCTACGTATTTATTTCATTGATTATCTACCAAATCAATTTTCTTTCTATTCACATATTCATAATTGCTTCAATTCCATTGAATTATCACTTCAATTCTTATCTCAGTTGGGTATTTAATCATTAACAGTTTGAACTCCGACCAGTTTATATTTAGAAAATAGCTTGAAGATTTTAAAAATAGATAAGTAGTTGAAAAATAATTATTAGTTTGCAAAATAGCTATGAAATAGTTAACTAATTATAATATAGTTGGAAAATAGTTCAATAGTTTCAGAAATTTTAGATAATTGCAAAATAGTTGTAAAATAGTAATTAGTTTGTAACATAGTTGAAAAATAGTAGTTAGTTTAGAAAACAGTTGAAAAATGGTTAAATAGCTCCAAAAATAATTGTAAAACAAGTACAAAATAATTTGGCTTTAAGAAAGAAAGGTTGTATATATTAAATAGCGTAGAAAAAATAAGTTTATATTAAAACAATTTATATTGAAAATAGTCAAGAGTCAAAACTGTTCGCTTTTCCATCTATTCAACTTTAATTACAATTTCAAATTATTCCAATCAATTTTGGACTATTATCAATTGAACCCATTTCAAATTCAAATCATTTCAATCCCTGCTTGAATTTAATCCCAATTCCCATTCAAATTTTAAACCTTCAGATTATTAACCTTTCCATTTAAGTTTAAAATTTGCTTCACTTTGGGTTTCACATCATATCGCATTCCAAAGAAAATTGAAAACTCAATCTTAGAGTTAATTTTATATTTATTTCCTACACACCAAGCTACTTTTAAAATTTTAAACCACCCTTGGATTTAATTTCAAAACAAATCCCTTAAAAATCTTCCAAACATTTCTTGTTTTAAAATAAGACTATATTCAAAGTAGTCTGAATTATATTATTTGTTATTTCTTGAACTCCATGAAACAATTGATTGTTTCTAGGCTTAGGTTTTAAAACTTTCAGAATTTTAAAACCTACTTAAATTTAGAAGTTATACCCATCTTATAAATTTACTTCATTTGGCTTACTTAATAACAAATATATCATTATTGATCACAAAAACTATTTATGATAATACCCAAGGTTATCATATCTAGATACCAATTCCTTTTTATATTATTCTTACTCCTATAAATTCAAGATTAAATTTCAGTTTGAATCCATTTCAAACTTACCTTTATTTAAAGCTTTTAAACAATTTAATTTCTAGGCTCAAATTCTAGAATTTCATTCCAATCAATTTAATTTTAATTTGGTTGTATTTCCGTTTTAACTTATTTTAATTCCAATTCAAGATTTCGATTTGGTTGTATTATATTGCTTCTTAATGCTAATAATTTAACAACCATTCACCTTAATATTTATTAGAAGGAGATATTGCTTATATATCAAAATATATTTTTATATAAAATTATTTAAAATCTTTATATAACAAAACAACAAGTACGCTCTCATATATATATATATATATATATATATATATATATATATACACATATATATATTCACTCAACCCATTCTAGAGTACTACGGACTCTATTTAATGAGTAACTCCCACCAGAGCCAAGGTTCTCGCTTAACCTCTCAGCTCTGATACCAAATGTAACGACCAGAAATTTTCGAACCCGAAAATTCCAGATAGTTATGAAAAAGAAGAAAGAGATAGAAGAAGAACAGAAACACCAAACATCTCACATTCGCAGCGGATAAAATATAATAATAGACAACAATAGTTTACAAAAGAATAATATTCTGTCGATTACATTTTTATATATCAGAGTTACACATATACGCAGACATTGAATATACACAATCACCATATCTTAGATATACAATAATATAGTACAGCGGAAATATTCTACACGTTCCAGACATCCCGCTCGACTCTTGAGCTCCAGAACGTCCCTACCTGAAAATCTGTAATACTCGGTCTGACCCGACCATTACACTAAAGTAACACCCGGGTCAGGCTGGAAACCAGCGTGAGTAAACCCATCTTAATATGGAATACAAACATACAACTTATATAGAACCAGGGTAACTCAAACCAATTTTACAAGTTCACAATATGTTATAGACATAACTTATTTCACACATAAGTTTTCTAGGGACCAAAATTTGGATCAAATAGTCCGATTCACTTAAATCGTTTCATTCCAACCTATTAATCTCACATATCAATTTATAAGAATTCGAAGTGGTTTCGGGTATTTCCCAATACCCGATCCCGGCTCCTTCGAGTCTCATGTCATCCTAAACCAAGTTATCCAAATGAAATACACAACATTTCATATCAGGGATATCAACTCATTCAAAGCATCCAATACCATTCAATCATCCATAAGCAAAGCTTAAGCACATATAAATTTAATTTAATTAATGCTGATTGAATTACCAACCTCAACCACTTAGATTTCTTCATTTAACATTAATTAATTTCAATTCAATTAATCAATGATCCTTTCATTTTTCCATCTTAATTAATCACCCTGGATTAATTATCTTTCAATCATTCAAGTAATTAACTTTAATTAATTTTACGATATTAATTCTCTTAACCAAAATCAATAAGAAATCTTAATTACTTCATGAATTAGTTAACTATTTTAATTACATTAATCCTTAATTACTTATATTAATTAGCTTCTCATAAGTAACTTATTACTGATCAATTCATCTGAATTAATTAATCTTTAATTACATCATTAGTTTTATAAATTTAAGATTTCCAATTATATTCTAATTTATCCTAATCTAAATTAATTACTTAAATAATTAATCATTAATTAAACCATAAATATTAATCATTCTTGATTTATCTCAACTAATAATTAACTATCTTTATTTACTTCATTAAATTAGTTAATTACTCCTTAATTAATCCCTTTAATTAATCTCTTAATTAATTCCATTAAGTAATTATATTTTGGTAATTACATTAAGTAATTACTTGTCAAACCATCCAATGATTATTTTGAATTACTTACACTTAATTAATTAACAAAGCTAACTTAATTAATTAATTCAACCCCTTCATTACTAAATTAATTAACCCAAATCATTAATTAATTTGAATTAATAAATTTTCTATTTTAATTACCCCACTAATTAAATGAATCACAAATCATTAAGCCCTTATCAATATTAAGGTGATACATTTCCTTATTATGACTTAAGTCAACAACAATTTAAAATCCAAATACTTCGAGTCAAACCACAATTAACTCGAGAACCAACCAAAACCAAAGTCACATTATCATCAGTGCACATCCAATCAACTCAATCAATCAACCAATATTTTTAAATTTAACCATTCAAATTTAAATATAAAAAAATCAAACAGAGTGAGATTTACTCACCTTTAGTTTTTATTAGCAATCCATTTCCATCACGCCTTGCTTCTTCACAATTTTTAGACCTTTATTTTTTTGTTGCAATCCACACCAAACCGGCTTGTTTCCTTCCAGAGTTTGACCCTCCAACCCAAAATTTGCAGACGAACAGCCTACCGAACCCATCCTCTGCCATCGACGATAAGCATGGCAACATCGGCCCCTCCCTCGAGCATCGCAGCCCTTTGATGAACCATGGCTATCCAGCGTCATGCAACTATGTCCACCCCACTTGAGTTCTACACTAGCGAGTTTTTCCCCTAATTAAGCATGCATGAACTTCATCTGAACAAAACCTAACCTTGCTGAGTTGAGTTACCGACGTCGCGCTCCCTAAGTCCATGCGTACGTATGCACATATGCGGCCCTCACCTCGTCTGTCAGTGCCGCGCTACTCTTCTGCCTACCACTAGATTGCAAATTGATTAAACAGGAAGGGTGCGATTTGATTTTGGTAGGAGGAACAGGCTCGCGATTGTCGACTTCGAATTGAAAACAAGCGGAAAAGAAAAAAAGGCCGATGTTCCTTACTTCGATTCCTCTGTTCGATTTGAATTAAAGAGGAAGAACAACCATTTGATTTCATAAATTCGATTGAACGATTTACGAATTGATGAAAGAAAGGGGTTTTTAACTGGTTCGATTATTCCTATTTCTTTTTTTTAATTTTCGAACGAAGCTAGATTTGTTCGGCCATTTTTGTTTTAGAGGTGAAACTTCAAAATGCCTTCTAAAAGAAGGAGCAGGGTTCGATTAAAATAACGAAAGCAAGAGGCTTCCTTCAGAAGGTAAGGACGAGGTGATTGTTTTTATTTATTTATTTATTTATTCTCGCACGAGAAAGCAGCGTGATTTTGGGAGAATGGGAACGTTTTAGAATCGTTTAGCGTTCTGACGTTTCCAAGCTATAGTGGCAATCGAAACGAAGGCTAAACATTTTGAGCTGTCGGGGTCAAATGTCAACTCCGACTACTACGAAAATTGAAATCCGGTAATAACTAACTATTCCAGATCCAACAGTACTGGTTTCGTCGAATTCCGAGACTGTGCCTCGGAAGGTTATTTTAAAATATCGATTTAAACGATATATTTTCAAAGCTGAACAAATCACCTTTAAATTAAATTCCAACCATTCTATTATCTTCAGTATCATCATTATAAATTTTATAAGCCTTCAAATTATTTTAGCAGGCTTAAAACTGAAGAATTCAATAATTTACCCAATTTCAGTTTATTAAATCCAATAACTGAATTGCTATTAATAATAATATTTGGATTCAAGTTAAAAATTAACTCTTTTTTTATTTAAAATCAATTAATTATTCCAATTTAAATTGTTGAAAATTCCGGGTCGTCACATTCCTCCCCCCTTAAAAAAATTTCGTCCCAGAAATTACTATTTAGCGAGAATGGACCAATACCCATTTAATTTTTCCCCAAACCCACAATTCAACATCCTACCAACTATCTTTTATTGAAGACCCACACTCAGCTCAACCAACTTCCCAAAACTTTCTATAGTTTTCAAACAATATCCTTTTGCTCAATCATATAAATTTCAATTTAAAAATCAAGTTTTGAATTATCAAAATTTTCTCAAAATTTTTCTAACTCTCTAAATTTTCGAATTTTTTTGCCAGCGTCTCCTTTGCGCGACTAGCTCGGTACTACTATAAAATGCCTCTACGGGCTCTCAAATTCCAGAAAGAAAACAGAAAGGCAAGTGGCTAATTGAAAAATCCAATCCAATTTCATACAGAAATTTAAATACATACCTTTTAGTCGGGCAATTCAAATTTATCTTTTGGAATCACATCCAATTTTCTTTTCCCTTTAATACTTGCATAACCTACTTAGCAATAATATCCAATCATAGCCTTTTCAATTCTTTACATACCTTTCCTTATAGAATTTTTCATATCCATTTCTATTCAAACTAGTTTTCCCCATTTTCATACGAACTCAATTTACTTTAATTTTTGAATATTGAATTTTATCTTTCAAGTATAACTGATTCATATTAGTTTCATTTACTAATTTACTTTAATTTTCCATTTGAAATTGTTTTGTCGTTAACAAAAACTTTCCAAAAAATTTTCTAACTCCCAAAATTTTGGAAAATTTTTGGCAGAGTCTCCTTTGTACGGAGGAGCTTTTGCAATTTGACAAGAGAAATAAATATATATACATCGACCCACCCGGTCGAAAAAAGCAAAAACAGTTCATATTTCCTATTTTTATTGCGTAGGCGAACCTTTATTTAGCATTTTAAGCAAGTGGCTTATTTATTTAAGCAAATAGTGCAACCAAATCCAGCCAAACGGCTTCCAGATACCTGTACTTACTCAATTTAAATATGTAAGTGCCATATAAGAAAATCTATTTCCATCTCACTTACTTTTAATGGCTAAACACAAGCATTTCATAAGCAACGAGCACCAAACGCTTCCCACAAGCGATTCATACGATTTTAAAGCTTATTCAATTGCTTTCAACTAATTCATATGCCATTTCATTAAATTTTAATGGTTTACAACTCAATTGCTTACATTCAATTTATTTTTAATCCAAACAAGCCCATATTCACTTCAAATTATCCAAAATCAATTTTATTTAATCTCTATCAACTCATAGAATTTTAATTACTTTTGTTTACGCTAAACGACAATTATTTTTATTCCATTTCGACAATATTCGCTTAATAGAGTATCTATTTAGTTAAATTAATTTTCTACTCATTCAGTATTTAATTCCATTTCATTTCCAATTTATTCACCAACCATTCATTGCATTTCATTCATCTCTGCATTGGTTTCATTTTAAAACTATTTCATTGAGTTTGACAACATTCAATGCTTAAAATAATATGCATTTCCCAAAAATAAATTTAACCCAAACCTTTTATTTAATTACCTTCCATTCTAATAACCCAATACCAACTAAAACTTTGTTTTAATTTTTATTCAAGCAGACTTCATCTATTTATTATTTTATTCGATTAACCCATTAATTCACCTATTTTAAATTTTTAATTCACTTACTTAATTCATTTTCGAATTTATTTTAATAATACAAAGCCATTCTCAATTTATTTCTGCTCATTTGGGTTTTGTTTGCAATTCAACCATTTCTATTATAATTCACTTTCATTTCATTCGACAACACTTCCATTATATCTAATTTACTTGCAATTTACGTTTAATATTATTTATAACACACTTGAATTTTATTTGTAATTCAAACCACCACTATTTCGATCCAACTCTATTTATTTTAACAACATCTCCACTTATTTTAATTCATCATCATATCCAAGTCAAATTCTATTTACAATTCGAATTCAATTCCAAACTCCATTATTAACTTACAATCCATTTTATTTACCCAAGTTAAATTTTATCAACATACTCAATCAAACAATTATTTAGCCAATTAGCTTACTTTCAATTTTTAAATCAATATTCGATTTTATTACAAAAATCACTTCATTAAATTTTCCTGAGTTCAAATTTTGTTTTTCATATTTCCAGCTTGGATTTTCTTTCATTTTCCAAAATTCCAACACCTTTATTTTAAAAAATTTAAAAATGCTTTTAAATTCACATAATACTATTAAAATAACTCTTTATAAAAATACTTTTTATAACTCGGTGTCTCAACCAGTCCATCCTTGTTCTCATAGAAATTCAGTCATACGTTGATCAGGCGTAGGACTGAAAATCTATAAGTACTTGGTCAACCCATTTTCAACACCCAGTGAAAATACTTGATTTTTTTTTATTGAAATATAGAAAACAGTTTTTGAAAATAGAGGAAATATCTTTGGTGAGAATGCTCTGGAGATCATCACTCCCATCCATGGTCGCAGTTACATTTCAAGGTTACGTTGCCATCGCAGCAAAAGTCCATGTAACTGTAGGCTCTCCGCGGCCTCTGATTTTCGCTGTCGAAATGAAACTTCTCCACTCCTACATAGGTCGCAGTCTACCGATATAAAATCAAACGCAGACTGTTGGCTCTCAGCAGCACATACGACTTTCGCTATGTTACCATAGGTCGCACTCTACCGATATAAAATCAAACACGGACTGTTGGCTCTCAGCAGCACACACGACTTTCACTATGGTACACACTACTCATATTCCTCAGGAACTAGTTTTTTTGGGACTTCTCACAGGATCAACTTTAGAACCCCTCCCTTGGGGCTCAAGGCAGCACCACCCGGTGGCACTCTTGAGAAGTTCATTTCAAGGGAGCGCCTTTTTCCACAGAGCCATCATCAAAACACTTTATAGTATACACATATAGTATCTTTCAAATCATACACCTAGTATGATCTCATATAAAGCTCATTTACATAAAATTGATTATCCCAAAATCGATAATTCTCAAACCAGGCTTTCCAAATTCAAATATTGATTTTACCCAAAAATCAAAAGCCTTTCCAAATTCGAAGGTTCCCAAAACCTTTTCCAAAATCCTCATAAGATCCTTTATATATATAAATATATATATAATCCTTGATAAAAATCTTTGGATCATTTTAAACCCGTATAAAACCCCTTTTTATACTTCAATTATTTCCAAAAATCCAATTTCTTTTGGCTATGGATTCAACAATGGAAGTTTCATCTTATAAATAACAAAGATATATAACTTTGTTTATTCAAAATCAAATATTCCAATTTAATTTCTCTTTTCATTATCAATTTCACTCAAATCCGTACGATGTACACGTATCATCCATATGCTATACCAATCCGATCGATCACTGGATCACACAATTTCACTTCCGAACTAGTATCGTCCACCCGACTATCTAGTGCGGACACAAATCTGATTTCTTGATTAGAAACCGTCATTCTCCTTGCATAGCCATAACTATGATAGAGAATATCCAGAACCAATCAATAATCCATATCCAGGTTCGCCGTCGAAAATCGAGTGAAAAATCCTACTCGGACCGATATAACTATCTCGAAATTCTGTGCTCGAATCTGGATCAAACCACTATGCGAATAGAATAATATATGTACATCCTACGTATTTATTTCATTGATTATCTGCCAAATCAATTTCCTTTCTATTCACAATTGCTTCAATTCCATTGAATTATCACTTCAATTCTTATCTCAGTTGGGTATTTAATCAATAACAGTTTGAACTTCGACTAGTTTATATTTAGAAAATAGCTTGAAGATTTTAAAAATAGATAAGTAGTTGAAAAATAATTATTAGTTTGCAAAATAGCTGTGAAATAGTTAACTAATTATAATATAGTTGGAAAATAGTTAAATAGTTTCAGAAATTTTAGATAACTGCAAAATAGTTGTAAAATAGTAATTAGTTGTAACATAGTTGAAAAATAGTAATTAGTTTAGAAAACAGTTGAAAAATGGTTAAATAGCTCCAAAAATAATTGTAAAACAAGTACAAAATAGTTTGGCTTTAAGAAAGAAAGGTTGTATATATTAAATAGCTTAGAAAAAATAAGTTTATATTAAAACAATTTATATTGAAAATAGTCAAGAGTCAAAACTGTTCACTTTTCCATCTATTCAACTTTAATTACAATTTCAAATTATTCCAATCAATTTTGGACTATTATCAATTAAACCCTTTCAAATTAAAATCATTTCAATCCGGGCTTGAATTTAATCCCAATTCCCATTCAAATTTTAAACCTTCAGATTATTAACCTTTCCATTTAAGTTTAAAATTTGCTTCACTTTGGGTTTCACATCATATCGCATTCCAAAGAAAATTGAAAACTCAATCTTAGAGTTAATTTTATATTTTTTTCCTACACACCAAGCTACTTTTAAAATTTTAAACCACCCTTGGTTTTAATTTCAAAACAAATCCTTTAAAAATCTTCCAAACATTTCTTGTTTTAAAATAAGACTATATTCAAAATAGTCTGAATTATATTATTTGTTATTTCTTGAACTCCTTGAAACAATTGATTGTTTCTAGGCTTAGGTTTTAAAACTTTCAAAATTTTAAAACCTACTTAAATTTAGAAGTTATACTCATCTTATAAATTTACTCCATTTGGCTTACTTAATAATTAATATATCATTATTGATCACAAAAACTATTTATGATAATACCCAAGGTTATCATATCTAGATACCAATTCCTTTTTATATTATTCTTACTCCTATAAATTCAAGATTAAATTTCAGTTTGAATCCATTTCAAACTTACCTTTATTTAAAGCTTTTAAACAATTTAATTTCTAGGCTCAAATTCTAGAATTTCATTCCAATCAATTTAATTTTAATTTGGTTGTATTTCCGTTTTAACTTATTTTAATTCCAATTCAAGATTTCGATTTGGTTGTATTATATTGCTTCTTAATGCTAATAATTTAACAACCATTCACCTTAATATTTATTAGAAGGAGATATTGCTTATATATCAAAATATATTTTTATATAAAATTATTTAAAATCTTTATATAACAAAATAACAAGTACGCTCTCATATATATATATATATATATATACACACACACACACACTCAACCCATTCTAGAGTACTACGGACTCTATTTAATTTGTAACTCCCACCAGAGCCAAGGTTCTCGCTTAACCTCTCAGCTCTGATACCAAATGTAACGACCAGAAATTTTCGAACCCGAAAATTCCAAATAGTTATGAAAAAGAAGAAAGAGATAGAAGAAGAAGAATAAGAGAAACACCAAACATCTCACATTCGCAGCGGATAAAATATAATAATAAACAACAACAGTTTACAAAAGAATAATATTCTGTCGATTACATTTTTATATATCAGAGTTACACATATACGTAGACATTGAATATACACAATCACCATATCTTAGATATACAATAATATAGTACAGCGGAAATATTCTACACGTTCCTGCCATCCCGCTCGACTTTTGAGCTCTAGAACGTCCCTACCTGAAAATCTGTAATACTCGGTCTGACCCGAGCATTACACTAAAGTAACACCCGGGTCAGGTTGGAAACCAGCGTGAGTAAACCCATCTTAATATGGAATACAAACATACAACTTATATAGAACCCGGGTAACTCAAACCAATTTTACAAGTTCACAATATGTTATAGACATAACTTATTTAAAACATAAGTTTTCTAAGGACCAAAATTTAGATCAAATAGTCTGATTCACTTAAATCATTTCATTCCAACCTATTAATCTCACATATCAATTTATAAGAATTCGAAGTGGTTTCGGGTAATTCCCAATACCCGATCCCGGCCTCTTCGAGTCTCATGTCATCCTAAACCAAGTTATCCAAATGAAATACACAACATTTCATATCAGGGATATCAACTCATTCAAAGCATCCAATACCATTCAATCATCCATAAGCAAAGCTTAAGCACATATAAATTTAATTTAATTAATCCTGATTGAATTACCAACCTCAACCACTTAGTTTTCTTCATTTAACATTAATTAATTTCAATTCAATTAATCAATCATCCCTTCATTTTTCCATCTTAATTAATCACCCTGGATTAATTATCTTCCAATTACATTCAAGTAATTAACTTTAATTAATTTTACGATATTAATTCTCTTAACCAAAATCAATAAGAAATCTTAATTACTTCATGAATTAATTAACTATTTTAATTACATTAATCCTTAATTACTTATATTAATTAACTTCTCATAAGTTACTTATTACTGATCAATTCATCTGAATTAATCAATCTTTAATTACATCATTTAATTTTATAAATTTAAGATTTCCAATTATATTCTAATTTATCCTAATCTAAATTAATTACTTAAATAATTAATCATTAATTAAACCATAAATATTAATCATTCTTAATTTATCTCAACCAATAATTAACTATCTTTATTTACTTCATTAAATTAGTTAATTACTCCTTAATTAATCCCTTTAATTAATCTCTTGATTAATTCCATTAAGTAATTATATTTTATTAATTACATTAAGTAATTACTTGTCAAACCATCCAATGATTATTTTGAATTACTTACACTTAATTAATTAACAAAGCCAACTTAATTAATTAATTCAACCCCTTCATTACTAAATTAATTAACCCAAATCATTAATTAATTTGAATTAATAAATTTTCTATTTTATTTACCCCACTAATTAAATGAATCACAAATCATTAAGCCCTTATCAATATTAAGGTGATACATTTCCTTATTATGACTTAAGTCAACAACAATTTAAAATCCAAACACTTCGAGTCAAACCACAATTAACTCGAAAACCAACCAAAACCAAAGTCACATTATCATCAGTGCACATCTAATCAACTCAATCAATCAACCAATTTTTTTAAATTTAACCACTTAAATCTTAATATAAAAAAAATCAAACAGAGTGAGATTTACTCACCTTTAGTTTTTATTAGCAATCCATTTCCATCACGCCTTACTTCTTCACAATTTTTAGACCTTTATTTTTTTGTTGCAATGCACACCAAACCGGCTTGTTTCCTTCGAGATTTTGACCCTCCAACCTAAAATTTGCGGACGAACAGCCTACCGAACCCATCCTCTGCCATCGACGATAAGCATGGCAACATTGGCCCCTCCCTCGAGCATCGCAGCCCTTTGACGAACCACAGCGATCCAGCGTCATGCAACTATGTCCACCCCACTCGAGTTCTACACTAGCGAGTTTTTCCCCTTCTTAAGCATGCACGAACTTCATCTAAACAAAACCTAACCTTGCCGAGTTGAAGTTGCCGACGTCGCGCTCCCTAAGTCCATGCGTACGTACGCACATATGCGGCCCTCGCCTCGTCTGTCAGTGTCGCGCCACTCTTCTGCCTACCACTAGATTGCAAATTGATTAAACAGGAAGGTTGCGATTTGATTTTGGTAGGAGGAACAGGCTCGCGATTGTGGACTTCGAATTGAAAACAAGGGGAAAAGAAAAAGAAGGTCGATGTTCCTTACTTCGATTCCTCTGTTCGATTTGAATTAAAGAGGAAGAACAACCATTTGATTTCATAAATTCGATTGAACGATTTACGAATAGATGGAAGAAAGGGGTTTTTAACTAGTTCGATTATTCCTATTTCTTTTTTTTTAATTTTCGAACGAAGCTAGATTTGTTCGGCCATTTTTGTTTTAGAGGTGAAACTTCAGAATGCCTTCTAAAAGAAGGAGCAGGGTTCGATTAAAATAACGAAAGCAAGAGGCTTCCTTCAGAAGGTAAGGACGAGGTGATTGTTTTTATTTATTTATTTATTCTCACACGAGAAAGCAGCGTGATTTAGGGAGAATGGGAACGTTTTAGAATCGTTTAGCATTCTGACGTTTCCAAGCTATAATGGCAATCGAAACGAAGGCTTAACGTTTTGAGTTGTCGGGGTCAAACGTCAACTCCGATTACTACGAAAATTAAAATCCGGTAATAACTAACAATTACAGATCCAACAGTACCGGTTTCGTCAAATTCCAAGACTGTGCCTCGGAAGGTTATTTAAAATATCGATCTAAACGATATATTTTCAAAGCTAAACAAATCACCTTTAAATTAAATTCCAACCATTCTATTATCTTCAGTATCATCATTATAAATTTTATAAGCCTTCAAATTATTTTAACAGGCTTAAAACTGAAGAATTCAATAATTTAGCCAATTTCAGTTTATTAAATCCAATAACTGAATTGCTATTAATAATAATATTTGAATTCAAGTTAAAAAATTAACTATTTTTTATTTAAAATCAATTAACTATTCCAATTTAAATTGTTAAAAATTCCGGGTCGTCACACCTATCCAAAATCGACTGCGGTAACTATTCAAAATACTCAGACATACGCCTATACCAACTACCTCATATCGCTAAATGACGAACCTAAATATATGATTATTTAATGTTAAAATAAACAAACAATTATCATACATATACAGTTACACGGTTGTTCATCAAGCAATAAAGAAATAAACGTATGCCTATGGCGTCGCTAAAGCTACAGTAAGTCGATGCGAAACAGTAGGGTGAAAGTCGTGCAAGGATCGTAGATCGTCTGGAGTCACGGTAGCATCAGGGGGGACATGAACAGGTTCGATGTTGGCATCGATCGCATATCAAACGGTGCGTCTACTAGTTTTGACTGGATGGGGCGGCATTTGGATGCAAGGTAGAATAAAAAAAATTAACTGAAAAGAGGATGGAAGGGGTGGAAATGAGGGGGAGAGGGGGGGGAAGTGCCTGATATAGGCACGATAACCAGGCACCTGTTGAACGGACGCCTAGGCTTCAGGCGCCTGTTCAATAGGCGCCCGGTGTTTTATAAATGCGCGGACCTGTTGAACGGGGGCCTAAGCTTCAGGCGCCTGTTCAACAGGCACCTGGCCTCATTTCTGTTACATAAATGAGGCCTCCAACATTTCGGAGTGTGGAAAATCCAATTTCCGCACTCCGAACCATCGGAGATGCTCTAACACTTAAACCCTAGCTTTGTCATTCTTTAGTTGTTCCTTAGGGTTAGGAAAATTTGTAATGATATTTCTGATACACTAGTAAATCTAGTTGTTGTTGTAGTGATCTTTTGTGAATTTTTTTTGTGATGAATAGGTTCATGTGTTTTAGTAAGACTTAAGCTCTGCTTCCTGTGTGTTACTATTATTTAATAGTTAATTGTTTGTTCATTTGACATAACCGCATGCTTGAATTAATATCCTTGTCCTTTTAGGTAGGAATTCTTAGCGTTGACAAAGCTTTTTTAGTAAATCCATTCAAAGAGGATAACCAAGTTCATTAATCGAAGGGGTATGTTGAAAGTTTAGGAAAGCAAGCTATAGAATGATTATCATGGAAGATAAAGTTTGTTCGTAGGAAGAAATCGCGCTAGAAAAATCTCACTACCCAGCTAAGGAAATAATCTCAAGAACTTTTATTCAGGATTGCAAGGGTTATTCATGAGAGGGATGCACTTTATGATTTAGTAATACACAGGTGAGGTTCCTTGTTAAGGAGTGAACTGCTTCTTTTAGGGCATCCCAACTTATTATGATTTAAGGAAGGACTTAATCACAATCAGCCGTGCCAATGTGTATGACATGTATTTTGTAATGTTTTTTATTATAATAAAATTCCTTTGTTAGTTTAAGCGCAAACATTTCTTCATTTTTTTTACTTTAACCTTTATGTGATGAGTAGCTTAACATTCAATCAACGTCTTTTCCAACGCTAGTTAATGTTCTCGAAGCATATGGAAATGTTGGTGGTTATTTAGTAGCTGGTGGCATTGACCCCTCCATCTGGACATGGAAAGGGAGCAGAAGGAAAAAGATCTCCTTGATTTGATGAACAAGCTCAGTGAAGCTAAGAAGTATTTAGTTAAGTAGCACAATTGTATTGCCAAGCAATGCTCGGACCTAAAGAGTACAAACGAAAAGATAGAAGGCCTTGAGGCAGAGTTAAAGATTTTAGAGAACAAAATCGCGAACTTGGAGGAATTATTAAAAGGTGTTAGGAGGTTGTACAGGATTTCCCATGAGGATGAAATCTAGGGACATGAGAAAACTATTGGAGAGTTATCTAAGCAAGTGGCTCATCGACTGGCTGAAGAAGATAAATTGTCTTATGAGATCGCCTTCGCAGTTCGTCTTTTACAGTTGCCGACCAAAACCTCCTATTCTACAATCCCAAATTCAATGCCAATGAAAATCGCTTGGGTTTATCTTTCCAACCCATAACATTTTCTCCTATTCTACAAGATCGTTCGCGTATGTATCATTTCAACCCATAGGGATTTCTAATCTAATAGGGAACTTGCAGAGCGAGAACAGTGACGATAATAATATAACATATCAATAACAAGCATATATCATTAATAACGGATAAAATATAAATAACAGATCATGGTGTCAGATGTCATAGGTGAACAGTTACAGAAAATGGCATAACATATATATAACATTTAAATAACTAGCAACTGCATTTTTCAATTGTCGTCTCAAATGAAATCAAATTTAATAAATATAAGAATGTCAATCGTGAGTGACTGCTCACCTTTTGAGGCTTGAGTAATTTGACAGCTAGATAAGTAACGAATTTGAATCGTGAACTAGAAAATCGACCAATCCAATGGTAAACCTCAAAGCAAAGCAAGATGAACATAGATTTGATAGACAAAGCTAATAGATAAGGAAATGATGAAATAAATCAGAATCTACTTAATATGGACTGAAACGAATTATATATTATTTTATTATATTATTTTCTTAAACCAACATTAAATTAAAATACATAAGTAATATATATATATATATATATATATATATATATATATTATATTTGGAAAACAATAGTGTATCCTTAAAACATATATATTTTATTACATTTCAAACCCTATACAAAAAATCAATAGTTTTAACGCATAAAAATAAAACACACATATATTTTTTCTTTATATATAATTAATATTTGGAACCAAATATCAATATATACTGATATATGAAATCACTAGACCATATACAATATACTGATATATATTCAAATACACGCTGACCCCTATATTAAATATATACTTTGCTGCAAAATATATTTTTGAAAATAAGAATATAAATTTAGATGAACAAAGCTCTTACAAAAATCTATATATACCTTTTTTAAACATAACATACTACACGCGGATAAATTTCGAAGTATCATCACTATTGAGCGTGTACCTACATATTAAACAGTATTTTAAAATTAATATACTAATTTAAACGCATATATTTTCTTAGACTATACTGTACAACTGTATATATAAAAATATATAAACTAAACTTATACAATCCAAAAAAGTATATAAGCTATAACAGGACAGCATTATATATATATATATATATATATATATATATATATATATATACACACACACACAAATATATGAACTGCAACCATTACGTACTTACATATATACATTTATATAACAGAGAAGATCAAGATAAAAAATCAAAACAAGGCAAAATATATACCTATATAATAAAAGAAGGAGAGATGGGCGAAAGGCTCAGCCAAGGCTATAGGGATTTGGGTTTGGGTTCGTGGTTGGATGAGGGTAAGGGAAGGTAGGCTATAGGGAAGGTGATAAGGACGAGAGAGATAGAAGAGGGAAGGGAAAGTGGTTTAGAAGCTTGGGTTAGTGGTGCTTGCTTGATTGTTGCTGCACTGTGATAATTGCTGACATGGTGGAAGGGCTGCGCAAGGTGGAGGAGAGAGGCTGATATTGCAGCTTGCATGAATGACGAGATGAGTAGGGTTAGTCGGCTAAAGATGGGAGGAAGAAGGAACACGACCATGAAAACATTGAAGAAAGTGGTTTCACACATTATATAATATATACATATATTTTTAAGATGAACAAGACTAATAGAGGCATAGGAAAAAAAGAAAGGAAATTGAACGAGTTAAAACCATAGGGAAATGCAATAGCGAGGGGAAAAGCAAAAGGAAAATAGTTATTGCTTGTTTGTATTAAACAGGAAGGCAGATAAATGGTCACGAAGAAACCAAAAGGCAAAAATATGGATACCGATATAAAAACGTTGTACTGATTTCGCGGCGTATCGGACCCCGAAACACAAATATGAATATACTCTGGAGATCAGCACGACGAGACGATAAAAATAGTATACAGATATCGGTAGTACGATCATCCTATCAAAAGTCGATAATCGGTATCGAAAAATGCTGCTTAAATGTGGTAAATAAGATAAACGAAGCAATAACAGTCCAAATTTGATGAAACGAAAAATGACATCTCACTCCGAAGATGATTTACAAATTTATTTTATAAAAATATTCAAGTTTTGAAGTTATTTTATTATCATCTAATATTAACTGATTTAAATTTAAATAATATTACACAATAAAATAAACTTC
The DNA here is from genome assembly GCA_030765085.1 of Allium cepa. Classification (NCBI taxonomy): domain Eukaryota; kingdom Viridiplantae; phylum Streptophyta; class Magnoliopsida; order Asparagales; family Amaryllidaceae; genus Allium; species Allium cepa. The sequence goes on along the minus strand of CM060938.1, from coordinate 560,247,475 downwards.
CATATTATCAGATGAAAATTTATTATTTGCCATGTTTAAGTAGATGCATTCCAAATATCAAATTATTATTATTAAATTCAATATTTCAAATTTCATAAAATTCAGTTAATTACATTATTAAAACCATTAAAATTTACGGGTCGTTACACTCTCCCCCACTCAAAACTTTTCGTCTCCGAAAAGGAAGGAGGTAAGAGAATCGAACAACCAGAACAAAAATAGATTTGAAATACAAAATAAACAATTAATTTAAAACCATACAAATTTCATTTAAATAAATTAATATTCACCAATTTGGTTTAATCCATTTGATTTCACATAAGTTAAATTTCACTTATTATTAAATCTTAACTATTCCTAAATTCATATTTATCTATTCATTATCTTATTATTCAATTTATCTCAATTAACATTTTCTATAATCATAAATTAAGTGTATAAGATTTGTTAAGATCATACTTATTAAAATCAAATCTATTCTCTTTTTCCCAAATTAATGGTCTAATTTATCCACTTAGTATAACTTATCACATAGAATAAGTGTATTGACACTTATTATAACTACTCAACTTTTATTTATAAATTCATTTTGTATTGTATATTATTCAATTATATATCCAACTTCAGAAAAATTTAGGTAATTTATACATGTTGGAATAAAATTAAGTATTATACAAATAAATTTTTGCAATTCAATTATTTAAGTTTTAATATTTATTCAAAATTTAAGAATTAAATTTTCGATTCACTTCAAACTATTTAGATATATATATACATATATATATATATTCAAATCAAATCTATAATCATATACTTGTATATATATATTATCCATCAAGTCAAACTTAAGAAATTCAAATCAAATTCGTTTTTTTTTTCAAAACAAAATGTAGCAAAGCTACAAAGTAGTCTCTCCACTCTGAAACTCGAAAATGAATATCGATGATGCTGCAGTCATCATCGAAATTATTTTCCAGTGAATAAAGAGGAGATTACTGGTTTAAAAATTTAAAATTCTTTGAGAACAATTTATATTCAAAAATACTTTTAAATAATACACCCTAAAATTTTTAGAACCCGAATTTCCTAAATGACAGAAATTGAATTCTCAAATTCTTAAATTAAATTCATTTGAATTCCAAATCAATTTATAAACCAAGTTTTATACTTTCATTTATTTATTTTGTGTGACAATAGTCAATAATTTGCAGAACAATAAATGAAAAATCAAATATCATCATTCAAACAACCAATTCAATTAAATTTTTAATTTTAGAAAATTTATACTTATATATATATATATATAATATAATCAAACAAAATTATTTCATTCACCAAATTTGAAAATAATTTTGCGTCAGTTTGCTCTGTTCAAGTGTTTTGGAATTTCTGTCGATAGTGTTGATAAGACGAATCGATCAAAATCCCAAATCAAACTTCACAACTTAAACAACACAGTAGAAAATATTTATATATTAATTACAATACACTCCCTCACTCGATGATTTCAGATTGGATTTCAAACAAGGAGAAAGATTCAAATTAAAGGAATTCTAATCAAAGAGAACTCTAATTAAGATAGACTCAAAAAAAGATTAAACAATTGAATAGAAAAAGGGAAAAGAATGGATATATCGATATTAATTGCGGGCGACCTTAACCAGATCAATCGTGACTTCAAGAATAAGATTGATGCGGAATTCTGAGGAAAATCGACGTCCGATCACAAGAGATAGAATTTGGGCATAGGAAGAAATAGTAGCATCTAAACCAGCGATACAGAAATCTCTGGTGAATCAATGCCTGTTGTAAAGGAGTTTCACCCCTTTACAAATCATTCAATGGAGCTATGGGATGTTCCAGAATCAAGAAACACGAATAGGGAGAGACAAGAATGAATTTCAGAATGAAGAGGAAAGTTCCAAAATTTAAAGAAAATCCAAATCAAAGAGGAAGGATTTCAAGCTCGAACAAAGGTGATTCTGTAATCAAATTTACTCTATATGCTAAGTTTTCCTAAAACCAGAGCTCTGGTACCAACTGTAATGACCCGGTATTTCATGCCATTCGCATCTGCACATGTCAGACTTGAATTGCTCAAAATGTCAGATTGTTAATTTATATTTAGCAAAACTCAGCATATACAGTAAATATATCAATCGCAAAATCACATACAGAGTAATATAACAATAAGCAGCGGAAAAAAAGAATAGTAGTTTATGAAGCTACTATATGTATAACAGAGTTAAAATAAGATACAACAAAAGTCTCGAATACATAGAAGTCTCAGTACAATAGTCAAATACAAAATCTCAATATATCACTGAAGTCAACTGAATAACTAAAAGCTAAATAGATAGATGGATCACCAAGTGAAGCTCCAACTCGAAAAGTGAGTCTCAAATGCTGTGACACTCAGTCTGACCCGAGCATAAAGAAAAACACAAAACACTCGAGTCGGGATTAAAATTCTTATATCAATAAATCCAACTCAAGTGAAATACCAACGGAAATACAAGTAACTTAAAGGATGTTGGGATATCTATGCTCTAAGGATCAGTGGAACTATCAACTATGTAGTACAATACGCTATTATAATATGTCTATAGTAAAGTAACTATTAAAATAGCGCTAAGGCATTTTCCATATCTCCCTTAACATTTTTTAATACTCCCATAGTTTATACAGTACCGTAATCTCCCCCGTACCGGGCGTCGTCAGAGGGCACTCCATAGGTATGGTACAAAACAAACTCATAGTGGTGTTAATAAGGTGGTGATATGGCACAACTAGGCAATTCCAGTGTAGATATACCAAATACACTTTTAGGCTGGTGGTAATGCATAGCCGCAGCTACTGTCCATCTCCATCCATACACCCAAAAATCCAAGGGTGCACCCAATTAATCATAAATTAATAGAATGGTATCGACGAAGCGTGTCCGATCGGAGGAGCTACCTCGCTTGGCTCGTCAATTGCTCATGTTCCAGCCACCTTAAGCTAACTCATGGGAGTTAGGTCCACGTATATACCTCATATAGCACGTATATACCTCATATAGCACGTATATACCTCATATAGAATCGCGCCAACCATCCTACTTCATTCTGGAATCTCCACCGCGTACACAGTTGTTAAAGTGTTTTTGGGTATTGGCAGAGAGATGACAATAACCGATCCCAGTCTCTTTAACAACCAAATATTATTATAACACCATGGTCATTTCATTTCAAATAATTCATATTTCAAAATCAAAATATCATATCCTTTTCAAAACCATATCAAATGATATCATTATTCACTTAAAATATATCCATTTCCAAAATCATAGCACTTTCAAAGTTATAACACTTTCAAAGTTATAACACTTACAAATTATAATACTTTAGAATCAAAACACTTTGAAAGCATAACTTTGAAATCATAATACTTCCCACTTAAACAGTTTAGACATGGAAAATAACATATATAACGAAAATAGTTTATAAAATAAAATAGTTAGTATATTAAAAATAGTTATAAGTTAAAAAAGTTTATATTGAAATAATTAGTATATTAAAATAGTTTATAAGTTAAATTAGTTTATATTAAAATAATTTATATGTTAAGATAGTTTTATATTGAAATAGTATATACATTAAAATAAGTGGAAATTAGCCATAAGGGCCACTTTAGCAAGTGGAATTAGTTTCTAGGACACATAACGAAAATAATTACTTTCAAGGTCAAAACGTAAAATAATTAGTTTCTAGGACCTAAAAACTTATGAAATTATGTCCTTGAAAGTAAATGGACTACCAACTTTGTCCTTGAAAGTAATTATTCTGCTGATTTTAGCCTTGAAAGTAATTTCTTTGAACATGTGTCCTAGAAACTAATTGGACTGCGAAGTTTGTCCTTTCAGTGAAATGCCCCTTAAAATAATTTATAAAGTAAAATATTAAAATAGTTTTAAATATATTTTAAAATACATTATAAAAAAATAATTTCCTCAAATTTCACAAATCGATTCAAATCAACTCAAATTCCAAATTCAGCTTAATTCAACCTCAATTCATCAAATTTAAATTTAGTTTAACATCTCAATAAACCATTTTCAATTTATATCGATTTTAATTTCAAATTTGAATCACAAATTAAACCATTTCAACTCCAATAAATTTCAAAGTTTAAATAATCAAACATTTATAAATCTAAATTTTATAGTTTCATTTATATTTCAAATTAAACTTTACCATTATTTAGCTTTGAAAGATTCACTTAATCAATCAAATAACATTTAAACAAAATTTCAGGTTACAAATTTAAATAAAACTAAATATCCCATTTCGATTTATTTAAATTTAAAAATATTCATTTAATCACCTTTATTCCAAATCAAGTTATAAAACCATATCATTAAAATTTCAAATTCAGTAAGTTTCAAATCGACTTTTTGTTTGAATAAAGTTCTTAAACAAACAAAATTTCAAATCAATTTCTATTTATCTTTCCAACCCTTAATTTATTAAAATTATATAAAATCTACTTTTAAAATATAATCTTAAATAAATACTTAAAACCAAATTATGGACTAGTTGAACTAAATTTTATTAAATTAAAGCTTATTTTTAAATCTATTTTATATTAAAATTAATTTATACATATTTAAAATAGTAAAATTATAAGTAAATTCTTAAAATTTATAATTTCAAAACTAACTTATAATTTTAAAATTTTCAAACATAAATTTTAAAATCAAGAATTTATACATATATAAATAACAATTATATATATGATATTTTAAAATCAATATTTATATAAAACTATATATATTTCTTTTTAAAGCTTGGAAATCATTTCAAAAAATATATATATAGACCAATAGTGTTTGTATATAATTTTCTATCCTATGGTCAAGTGATACGGATATTTATCATTTCAATCCGCAATTTAAACATCTATAGGTATATATCTTTTCAACCTGCAATCCCAAATTCAATGTCAATCGCTTGTGTTTATCATTTCAACCCATAACGATTTTATCTTATTCTACAAGATCGTTCAGGTATGTATCATTCCAAACCATAGTGATTTCTAATCTAACAAGGAACTTGCAGAGTGAGAACGGTGATAATAATAATATAACATATCAATAACAGGCATATATCATCTATAACAGAAAAAATATAAATAATATATCAGGGTGTCAGATGTCACAGGTGAATAGTTATAGAAAATGGCATATCATTTCTATAGCAACTAAGTAACTAGCAACTGCATATTTCAATTGTCATTTTAAATGAAATCAAATTTAAGAAATATAAGAATGTTAATCATGAGTGACTGCTCACCTTTTGAGGCTAGAGGAATTTGACAGCTCAATAAGTAACGAATTTGAATTGCAAACTAGAACATCGATCAATCCAACGGTAAACCTCAAAGCGAAGCAAGATGAACATAGATTTGACGGACAAAGCTAATAGATAAGGAATTGATGAAATAAATCAGAATCTGGATGATATAGACTGAAACGAATTATATATTATTCTATTATATTATTTTCTTAGACCAATATTAATTTAAATATGTAATATATATATATACATACGTATACACATATACATATACATATACATATACATATACATATACATATACATACATACATACATATATATATATATATATTATATTTTGAAATCAATAGTGTATCCTTAAAACACATATATTTTAAAGTCAAAGTAAATATATAATTTACGTTTTAAACCCAATACAAAAAGTCAATAGTTTTAACGCATAAAAATAAAAATAAAAATCTGTATATATAATTAATATTTAGAACCAAAAATCATCATATACTGATATATGAAATCTCTAGACCATATACATATACTGATATATATTCAAATACATGCTGACCTATATATTAAATATATACTTTGCTGCAAAATATATTTTTAAAAACAAAAATATATATTTAGATGAATACAGCTCTTGCAACATTCTATATATACCTATTTTAAACATAACATACTACACGCAGATACATTTCAAAGTATCATCACTATTGAACGTGAACCTGCATATTAAACAGTATTGTAAAATCAATATACTAATTTAAACACATACTATTTTATTACACTATACTGTACAACTGTATATATAAAAACATATAAACTAAACTTATACAATCCAAAACAAGTATATAAGCTATAGCCGAAAAACAATTATATATATATACAAATATATAAACTGCAATCGTTACATACTTACATATATACGTTTATATAACAGAGAAGAACAAGCTAAAAAATCAAAATAAGGAAAAATATATACCTATATAAAAAAAAGGAGAGATGGGAGGAAGGCTCAGCCAATGCAGGAGGTGTAGCGGCTGTGGTCTTAGGTTTGGGTTCGCAGATGGATGAGGGTAAGGGAAGGTAGGCTATAGGGAAGGTGATATTTACGAGAGAGATAGGAGAGGGAAGGGAAAGTGGGTGAGAGCATGGGTTGGTGGTGCTTGCTTGAGTGTTGATGCGCTGTGATGATTGCTGATATAGTGGAAGGGATGTGCAAGGTGGAGGAGAGAGGCTGAGATGGCAGCTTGCGTGAATGATGAGACGAGTAGGGTTGGTTGGCTAAAGATGGGAGGAAGAAGGAAAAGCGGCCATGAAAGCGTTGAAGAAAGAGAAAGTAGTTTCGCACATTATATAATATATACATATATTTTTAAGAAGAACAAGAATAATAGAGGCATAGAAAAAAAGAAAATTGGATGAGTTAAAACCATAGGAAAATGCAACAGCCAGGGGAAAAACAAAAGGAAAATGGCTATTAGTTGTCTGTATTCAATTGGTAGGCAGATAAATGGTCATAGAGAAACCAAAAGGCTCAAATATGGATACCAATACAAAAATTTGTATTGATTTCGCGGCGTATCAGACCCCGAAACACAAATATGAATATACTCCGAAGATCAACATGATCAGATGATCAAAATAGTGAACAGATATCGGTGGTACGATCATCCTATCAAAAATCGATAATCGGTACCCAAAAATGCTGCTAAAATGCCAAAAATAAGATAAACGGAGTAATAGAAGTTCAAATTTGACGAAACGAAATATGACGCCTCACTCAGAAGATGATTTAAAAATTTATTATATAAAAATATTCAGGATTGGAAATTATTTTATTATCATCTAATATTAACTGATTTAAATTTAAATAATATTACACAATAAAATAAACTTCCATATTATCAGATGAAAATTTATTATTTGCTATGTTTAAGTAGATGCGCTCCAAATATCAATTATAATTATTAAATTCATTTATTTAAAATTTCACCAAATTCTGTTAATTACGTTATTAAAACCATTAAAATTTACGGGTCGTTACAAACATACCATCAACATAAAATTTAAATTCTTGCCAATTTGATCATTCGAACACCATTAACTAATCTTTGATATATTTCCTCCATGTTCTTTTATCCAAGCGATATTACCTTGTAGCAATACAGAACTTTATCAGTATCGAATCTCATATGTTCCTAATCCAGTTCGAACATAGCTATTTGATTGTACTCGAAATATCATCCATAAACATTAGCAGCTCATGTCCACCAGGTGCATCAACCAATTGATCTATTCTTAGTAATTGAAAACTATCTTTAGGGTAGACTTTGTTAACATCTGTGAAGTATATATAGGTCCTCCATTTTCCATTAGATTTCTTCGCCAAAGCTGGATTCTCTATACACTAATATACTTTTTGGATGAATCTGTTTTCCTTCAACTTCATGATTTCTTTATAAAGGGCATTGTATCTTTCCTGATCTCGGGTACGCCATTTTTTTTAGCTGAGTGTGCATTGGGATCTATGTTGTGGGGACAAATATTATTGTAGGGTCGATTCCTTTCATATCTGAATGTTTCCAAATGAAGACATCTTGGGATATCTTTAGGAAATCGATCAACTCCGTGCGTTGTTCGCTACTTAGGTTTTTTTTTCTCCAATCTTCACAATCTTAATTGGATCTATAGAATCTATTTTGATGTCTTTCAAGTCATCCACTAGCTCTATATCTTTGCTTTTCATTCCCATAAAAGAGTTTTGATCGTCTTTTACTTGTTATGCTTTGGGTGAGACTGGCTTTCTGAAGGTGGCGAAGCATATGATAGATATTATGCAAAGATAGAGCCATACTCATCCGTTCTTATCATATGTAAATAATCCCTTTTTTACTTTTCTTGTAGATATTATGGTTATAGGTTGTCTTATTTCAATATCTGCCATAGAACTTAGTTCTGATGTAGTTCTTTAAACTGGTTTGTTATTTTCATTTTTTGTTATCCAGCCTTTTGACCAGGCATATCTAAATGGACTTGATGAGTTGATCCTAAAAGCTATCGAGGCAAGAAGCGTAGAGAGATAGCTGCAGACTCTAGAAACCAAGTACAACGAAGACTAGAAAGTGGAATCAAGATCATCCCATAGACCCAAAGCCAAATCCATCTAAGTGATGGATCGGTACGATCCATCCCGATGGATTAGTATCTGTCCATAATGTTACATCCAAAGTTCCATATTTCCCTTCTACTCTCAAATGTTGATGCCAACAACATATTTCAAGCTCCATAACATTGATCGCTTGTAATTCTCTATCAATCTTCTCAAGCACTTAAAGTTAGGAACTCCATTCCATCACCGATCCATCATATCTCTCCAAAAACAAGCTTTTAATAATGCAAACGAGATAGAATTCATGAAGCTAACAAAAGTTACCACAACATGAAGCATTAGAAGCGATCCAAGACTAGATCTTTTGGCTCTATACCGATCTATGCCTATAGATCGATATCGATCCACACTTGTTTACTAACCTGGCCATGTTTCTTTAAGGCTAACTACAACAGGAACATGAAGATCATGGTGGAGGACATGGTGGAGCATTTCCTAGCAACCTTCAGCTATGACTAGAGGCTAGGGGCTCATTTTCGAGGATTTTTTTTTGCTTCCTTGCAATTTTTACATATTTCTCTTGTAATCACTCATAAATCCCTACTGATGCATAAGAATAGTATTTGCAAAACAACAATATAAGCAGTAGAAATCGCAAGTGGATGTAGGCAATATTTGGTTGAACCACTATACACATTTGGTGTCTAGTTTTTACCCATTTTCCATTTGTATTTCTTTATTTTCGTTCTCTGCTTAATTTCTTGGGTGTTTGTGCCATATTTTAGTACTAACATTTTAGTGCTTTCACTAAGAAAATGATTTTAGTGCCGTTTGGATCCATCATCTACTATTAATTCTTAAATTTTAGAGACATATCCAATTTTTTGTTTTTTTACCCATTCATACTACTCATTTTTCTAGAAGGTCTACTATAAGCTATTTTGGAATTACTCTATGAAGAGATCTACCCACCACTTCAAGATCTGCTGAGGATCTCAAGAATGTCAATTCCCAACATGTTAAGGAGGTTGCGTAGACAACTACTACCGAGGGTTATAACATAATGGATGTGATTACCAGGGTTGAGATGGATCGTATGATGATGCAAATGGAGGATAAACTCTAGGAAAGCCGTGATGGGATGAATAAGCAAATGAACCAGAGCTTGGATTTCTTGAATCAGTTGACTAACAACCATAAGAGAAGCAGAAAGGACTTGATGCCTTTTGGTTTAGAATCCGATAGTTCCTCATCATTGGAGGAAAGGAAGAGGAACATGAAACAAAAGGTAGTTCAAAAGGAGGCTGGAACATCAATAATGGCCAGATGCAAATTGTCACAAAGGTTTATGGATCGGTACCGATCCATCAAGAGGGTTCGGTACCGAACCATTAAGAGGGATCAGTATCGAACCATCACATGGTGGTTTTGGTGCTCGATTTTTGAATAACGGTTTTGATTTGGCTTCTAATCATGCTATAGATGGCCAGAATGCTAGAAATCAAGCTACTGTTATTAATCCACCACGATGAAATCATGCATATCAAACTAATGAATGAATGGTTCCCTTGGAGTCAGGGGAATCTAGATATCATAAACCTAACCAAGAGCATATGTCGGGACAAACACTTGGCGTGGATCATGATTACTATCATTCAGCAAATCTAACTGAGCTAGATTTGGCTGATATTGTGAGGAAACTTGTATGTAAGAGCCAATATCGGAGTAATGATGATTGGGATTCCTTCCTAAGCTAAAACCCATTCATAAAAGAAATTCTATGTAAGGACCAATCAAGGAAATTTGTGATGTCAACGATGCAATCGTATAATGAAAAGATAGATCCGAGGCAACAACTGAATAAATATGACCAGCATATGGGTTCTGCCAGAGCTACTAATGTCATAAGATGTTGTTGTTTCTCGATTTGAAGGGGTAGCGACGATATCGTTCACCCAACCGCTGCTGAGATCTATATCATCTTTCAAGCAATTGGCATAAAAGTTCATTAAAAAATTCCGTATACACATTAGCTGTCCAAAGGATGTCATGTCACTATTTTACCTCTTCGAAAGAGTAGGAGAATCTTTAAAAGATGTTCCGTAAAAGGTTTAATACTTCGGTAATTGAGTTAAGGTTCCTTAAGAAGATACCATGTTGATGGCATTAATTAGTGAAATTCATCCCGATACCGACTTTGGGACATGGTTGAAAATGAAACCCCTCCGATAATGGATGTGTTTTATAAAAAGGCGACTCAGTTCTTGTGCTTCGAAGAGGCAAGTTCTAACACCAAAAAATCCGAAGTTAGTCAATCCATCGAGGTGATACAAAGTAATGTCATGGGGAAACAATCCGGAGTAAATTCCGGCAATGTCGATGTCAATGTGGAAAATAGAAGTGGCAGATAGAGCAAAAACAACAATGGAGCTAAAGACAAGAAATTGGATTCAAATAGATGTCCAAGAATCCCAATGTGTGACAATTATACTCCATTAAACAACTCGATTGAGAACATATACTTGTCCACTCAAGGTACCGAGCAATATAGGAATCCGGCTCTAAGGGAGTCGACCAAGAAAGAGAAATTTTTGACAAGTTTTGTATATTTCATGAGATGCACACTCAGAACACTAATGAACATAAAAATCCATGCGATGTAATTGAAGATTTGATTAAGAAGAAGTTGCAATAGTTTGTGCAAGTCCAGGTGGGAAAGGGACATCAATTCCCTAGTAGGTGCAATTTGGGCCTGGTTTTGGTGAGCCCAGGTGGCTTGAGAAAAATTTGATGATAAATACTATTATCAGTGGACCACATCAAGCTGAGAAGAGATGGAATAAGATAGAGCGATATGTGGCGCTTTTAAGCATGCAGTAAATGAGAGCTATTTTTCCATCGAAGACGGAGCTCCGGCAAAACAACTCAAGACTATGACATTATTTTTAGAAATCGAGATGCTGATGGGGTGGAGGCCCCAACTATTGACCCGCTTGTGATATCAGATACGATTAGCCCTGCAATTGTAAGAAAGTTGTTGGTTGACTGTGGGAGTTCAGTCAACATTTTATTGAAGAAAGCCTATGATCAGATGCTTCTGGAGTGTAAGGACTTAAAGCCATGTAAACCTTGGATCCAAGGATCTTAACGGACTACTACTAAGTCGATGGAATGTGCAGATCTATTGGTGGTTGTAACAACCCTAGTATTGGTGATTACCATGATAAAAAAACTTTATTTTGAGAACTAAAGCAGAAAATAATCAATTGTTGACTTTTATTTGGGTAAATATTGTAATATTGGTAATTATTACGAATTTTACCCTTTTTATTGAATTTAAAGGGAGAAAATAAGTATTTTATTAAAAAAAAGATGAAATATGGTTTAAAAATAATAGTTGATGGTTAAAAAGTGTTAGAATGATTTATTGCAAATTTATTTGCCAAGAAAGAAATTTTTATTTAGTTACGTAAAAAAATGGTGTTTTTACACTAACATTGTGTAAATTGTAAAATATTGTTAAAAATGAGGATTTATTGTTAAAATTATATTTTTATTGTTAAAATAAATTTTATTTTTTATAATAACTATTTATTCCAAATCAAATTGATGTACGTATTCTTTTGGCTTGAAAATGTAGTATTGTATATATATAGTGTAAAATAGGTTAATATTATACATAACCTTGCATTTTCACTATGTACATTTTTCTATTGGGCTTATTTGGGTAGATATTTGACCTAATAGCCCTTAATATAACTTTCTGGATTGAGAAGAAAAAATATTTATGTATGTGATTTTCAATTGTCACATCTTCTCCAAAACATTCGGAAAAAAAACAAAAGAAAGCAATAGCTGCCATCATCTAAATCCAATTTCTACCCAACTTTTCTGCAAAATAAAGAGGGAAATCATCTAAACTAAGAATAGAAATGTAATCTCCTTCCAATACCAAATACTTTTCATTAAAATTTTAGAACTTGAGATGTGAATTGTCTTTAATTTTCTTATGTTTGTTTTACTTGTCTATTTTCAAGTTTCTACAGGTTCTTAAGCATTCCATCTTCACCAAAGATCACAACTTGCTTTCCAATTTGCTGCTAAATCGTAAGGTGAGTATCAATCTCACAAAAGCTAGCTCATGCAATGCCAAAAATTACAAACTGAAATAAAAATTTGCAAAAAAATTCGTTTTTGAACTATTTTGATTTCTATGTAAACTGTCTTGAGTTGCAACTTTGTGCAGTCGTATCTCTCTACTTCGATAACAAAATGCTGCTGGATTTTTTTGTAGACCATGTTTCGTAGATTAAGCATGCCAACTTTCAAGTCATTTTGACCTATATAGCTTATAGAAACATGCTATCGAATTTTGACTCGAAGCATGTTTTTGCCCAGATTTTTACAGTGAAAACACTGCCTAAGTCCAACTTTGAGACATCATATCTTTTTCATGCTTTGTCTAAATTGCATGACTCTTAGTGCAATTTAAATTTTTGTTGATGGTCTTTATGCATGTTAAATTTCAGGTCATTTTGACCTATAGATCTTATAGAAATATGTAGCCAAACTTGTATTCAAAGCATGTTTTTACTAAGATTTTTACAATGAAAACACTATCTGGGTTCAACTTTGAAACATCATAACATTTTCATACTTTATCTAAATTCTATGACTTTGGTGAAGTTTAAAGTCTTGTTGTTTAGCTTTATGATTGCTATATTTCAGGTCATTTTGACCTAAAGATCTTATAGAAATATGCTGCCAAACTTGTATTCATAGCATGTATTTACACAGATTTTTAAAGTTAAAACAATGTCTTGGTTTAACTTTGAGACATCATAACTTTTTCATACCTTGTCAAATTGTGTTTTTGCATTTTAAAGTATAGTTGTTGAGCTTTATGCATGTTAAATTTCAGTTCATTCCGACCTCTGTACCTATAGAAACGTGCGGTCAAACTTTGAATTGGAACATGTTTTGCTCCAGCTGTTGATAGTGAAATCTGGCTGCAAGTCCATCTTTGAGAGATCGTATCTCTCTCGTTTCTTATCTGATTGTATCCATTCTTTTTTTTTGTTTAAAGTAGAGTTGTTGAACTCTATGCCTGTAAAATTTCAAGGCTTTTAAACCTTTGTAACTAGATGAAAATTTGCTTGGAATTTTGAATCGGAGCATGTTTTGCTCCAGCTGAACATTTGGATTGTTTTACATTGTTTTTTTTCGATGATGTTTTTTTTTCCGGCTTGATCCTAAGATGGAAGTGCCAATTTACCACTTATCCCTATTTTTGATCGGTGAGTTTTTAGGGGATTTTCTTATGATGATTTTATGAATAATCTCATTGAATTTTTGTTAATTTTTGTCATTTCTTTGCAAGTGCTTTTTCGGAAGATTCTTTATTTTATCTTTCGAAATAAATATTTTACAATATTTATAATTAATATAAAGCTATTAAAATTTACATTATCTATAATAAATGAATTTCAAAAGTTATTTTCCAAACGATTTCGAAGATAGTTTTAAAAGCTTGTTTTCTATAATAAATTGTTTTGTATATAATAATACATATTTTTGCACTTTTCAGACGTACGAGAAAAAGAATGAAACGATTTAGTAAAATATGTGGTATGAGACATGTGATTTTACTTTTTCGGTTAATTCCGGACTTGTACGATCGAAACCACTTGAGTATTGTATTTTGAGTTGGTATTTGAGATCTAAAATTCCTATTATAGGAATTATCTAAGTTGGCCAATATTTGGCGAGTTGAGACATTCGTGAGCTCCTCTTATGGGAGTAATAATCAATGAGAACCAGTTATAGATGATGTTTTACTCACCGATGAGACTAGGCAAGCCTTGAAATGAGATTTCCCTTTTCAGGAATTATGGGTTATGAGAAACCACTGTGAGATTTGTTTGCACTTGCCGATGATACGAGGCAAGATATATGAGTATTCTGAGATTTTTGAGGTTTAAGATTTTATTATTTTGATGTGGAATTAATTAGCGGTTAGAAAACCATTTAGTGCGAACATGTGTTATGGGACGCATGCTAACACTTTTTGGGTTCCTTTCCGAGAGTTTGTAACACATCCACGAGTATGCCAGTGCTATAGACCTGCGGGTCATCTGAGTTATGTGACTTTGGTCACCACGAGTTATGTGACTTCGGTCACCATGAGTTATGTGACATCGGTCACCACGAGTATGAACTTCAGGTCCATGAGTTAGGTGCCTAAATTATAAATAGCACTGGACAAGAGTTTAGTACGTGCAGCATTGCTTTAGCGTTGCAATCAGGGATCTGGCCAAGCCGAGGTTTTTTCTGAGTTTTATATGATTTCACCATTTTGGGATATTTTTGTTACATCGATAGCTTAGTGCTACATGAGATGTTACATATAGTGATATCGTTTTTATGATATTTGAAATTTATCTTGAGTTCCATGAGATTCATATTGGAATTTTGATGAATTTATCTCATGAATTTCATATGATTTCTTGTGTTGAGTTGAATGCCATTAAGTACGGGTTTCTTATGTTGAATTAAACCTATTCATGCGACAACCCTTGGTGAACATATACCGTGCATTGAGATTTTACTATACTTGTACCCTTCCTTTATAGTTAAAGGAAGAATTCCCTTATGTACTTATATTCCTCTTATCTTATACTAATATCAAGTTCTAGCTATCCTGACCCATGTATTTATTACTCGGGTCAGACCGAGTTTCAGGTTAGGTAGTTGGACTCTTAGCTGCTTTACCTTTTGGACTTCATCATCGACTTGGGATATAGCATAGTTTTTATATAGCAGTCTTTCTGTTGGGAACTTGTGACGTATATATTCTTTTGTGAGGAATGTATGTACATATTGTGGTTTTATACCACTAGTGGTATGTTGTATTACATTTGATGTATGTATTCATATGTATCGTTTCTGTATTGTCGTTCTGTGACTTGTAATTGATATAGTTATTATGTTTTGTTTCCGAATCGATCCTATAACCACCATAGTAATGTATTGGATAGGAATTAAGTATGTCGAATACATGAGATGAAATGAAAAAAAGGAGTATAAATATTGACGTATTTAGCTCTTATCTAATGCAAGACTATGATGGTCGCCTTTAACCAGCCTTATTCTCCGCATTAGCAGACAAAATTACTATGTAATTCTCTTTTTTAATGTGGGTCTCAAGGTGGGGCGTCACAGCTTGGTATCAGAGCTAGATTCTAAACAAAAATGTAATAAACTACAAAATAGTATACACGATTACCATACATCAAGTATAATACAAGTGTAAACATCATTCCCAATCGTAAATAAATCTAACTTTGTCCTTACCTTTTAGTTCCTTTAGGGGTAGATAGAAAGGAATATTCCTAGGAATGTTAATTTTAAATTTTGTAGTATTCCTTATTTAATGCATTTGATTTGCTAATACCTACCCCTGTGAATAATCCTATCTTATCTTTCAACTATGTCTGGAAGAGGAAGAGGTCGCACTTCGGAGATAGGACCGTCCAGTGGTTCTCGTCCCAAAGGAATTAGCCCCAGCTCACTGCTCTCCTCCATGAAAATCCGCATTTTCATGCATGTGCAGCGACTTCACCCACCTTGAAGGCAGGCTGTTCAAAGGCTCCGAGACAATTCTTGTGGTTCAGGCTTGGCTCCGTACTTACAAGCGCATCTTCACTCGGATGGAGATATCCGACCATCATCGAGTTCTTGTGGCATCGAGTATGCTACAAGAATGGGCTTTAGACTGGTATGAGCTCCTCATTACAGAGATGGATGAGTCCACCCTCACTCGGCAACATTTTAGAGGCCGTTTTGAGCTCAAGTTCATGCCAGAATTCGAGAAGGCTTTTCTTGCCCGTCGCTTCCTCGATTTGAAGCAGGGCAAATCCTTCGTATCTAATTATGTTTCATCCTTCGAATCTCTTATGGGATTGAGTTCATCAGCACCCCATACAAGAAGAATCTTAAGTTCGTATCTGGACTTAAGAAGTATTTGAAGAAATCTCTCATGCTTCAACTTAAGCTCTCATTCGAGGAGCTTGTGGATTCGACGCTTCACCACGAAGCCGTTGAAAAAGAAAAGGATAGTAGCGATGAGGCCGTGGTTTGAAAGAACCCACACAAGAAGAAATTCCCTTTCCAAAGATCCAAATCCTTTCCTCCTAAGAAGAAGAAGGAGCAAGGAAATTCTAGTTATCATCCTCATGGCACACCTCATTCAGCAAAGGTCTTAGCCTGCTTCAACTGTGATTCTCGAGACCATCTAGCTCGCGAGTACCATCATTCTCGCAATTGTCTCTATTGCAAGCAAGAGGGACACATGATTTCTACTTGCCTTAAGAAGAAGAAGGAATCTCATTCTGGTAATCTGAATGTAGAAAAGGTTTCTGGTAGTGCTTCTCAGTATCGAGGTATATCTCCTACTATTTTGGAGGGTTCTATATTGTTTAATGATCGTTCTGTTAGAGTACTCTTCGATACTGGTGCGTTGCATTCACTCATATCAAAGGAACTCGTTGATACCTTACAGTTGGATGTTTCTTACTTGATTACTTCGTTGAGGATTGCGAATCCTATCAGGGGATCCGCAACACTAAGTACGCTTTATGAAGATGTTGAGATCCTTATTTATGGCTTTTCTTTCCATGCAAACCTGCAAGTGGTTCCTTCTCTTGGTTTTGATATGATATTAAGTATGGACTGTCTAGTTCGGTACGATGCTAGGATTTTATGTTTAAAGAGAATCCTATACCTTCGACATCCCGACTCTCCTACTCAGTTGTCTCTTATACTTAGAGAAGTCGATGGCGATTCCGAAGCTTCTCTATTCTCTCTTAAATCTCGAGACGATGACGATGATGTGTCTCGGATTCCTGTTGTTCATGACTTTCCAGATTTATTTGAGCCTGTTTTGGGGTCACCACCCAAGCGGGGTATTGAGTTCCGCATCGACCTTATTCCAAGAGCATAGCCTGTTAGTTGCCCCCCCCACGAGGATGTCTACCAAAGAGAATGAGGAACTCAAGAAGCAACTCCTAGAACTTAAAGCCAAGCATTTTATTCGATCTAGTTCTTCATCGTGGGGAGCCACGGTGGTATTTGTGAGGAAGTCCTGGACTCTTAGGCTATGCGTCGATTATTGCAAGCTTAATGAGTTAACCATCAAGAACCGCTATCCATTACCTCGGATCGACGATATGTTCGATTAGTTAAGTGGCGCTAAGGTCTTCTCACAGCTTGACCTTGCCACATGATTTCATCAGCTCCGAGTTGCGGAAGATAAAATTCCACTTACCTCTTCCGCACTTGCTATGGTTCATATGAGTGGCTCATCATGTCGTTCGGTTTAACGAATGACCCTGCTTATTTCCTCGACCTTATGAATCAAGTATTCCGGGAATACCTCGATAAGTTCGTTTTTGTATTCATCGATGACATTCCTGTATATTCAAGTCCAACGAGGACCATGTTCGACATCTTAGAATTATTTTGAGTACTCTTCGACAACATCAACCCAAAGCAACAATTTCTAAGTGTCATTTCTAAGAAAAGCAAGTTAGGTTCTTGGGCCACATTGTTTCTTTCGAAGGCATCTCGGTCGATCCTTCTAAGATCGAAGCCATCAGAAATTGGAAGAGGCTTGAAAATATTTATGAGATTCGTAGCTTTCTAGGCATGGCGGATTATTACCGCCGCTTCATCAAAGACTTTTCCCGTATTGTGCTTCTATTGACTAGCCTTATGAAGAGAGGCGTTTGCTATACTTGGTCCGATAAGTATGAGGCTTCCTTTCAAAGATTGAAGGATCTTTTCACTAATGCTCCTGTTCTTGTTGTTCTCGAAAGGAATCAGGATTTTATTATCTATATCGATGCCAGTCATAGTGGCCTCAGTGTTGTTCTTATGCAGAAGGATAGGGTAGTTGCCTACGCTTTAAGTCAATTACATCCGAACGAGGTTCGGTATGCTACCCATGATTTAGAGCTTGCCACCATTGTATTTGCTTTAAAGATATGGCATCATTATTTGTTGGGAGAGCACTTTACTCTCTTCAGCGATCATAAGTCTCTCAAATACATGTTCACCTAGAAGGAGCTCAACATGCGGCAGCAGCGTTGGATCGAGTTTCTAGTTTCATATGATTTCGATATTCAGTATACCCCTGGCAAGGGGAATTGAGTGGCTGATGCTTTGAGTTGCAAGCATTCAGCTATTGTTTCCACGATGATTGTAGAATGGAAAGTTCTTGAGACTCTTTCCATGTGTGATATTCATGATCGTGCTTCCACATCCAACTCTCTATTCTATTATATAGCATGAAAGCTCGTCCTGCTCTTCTGGATTGGATTGCCGAGGCTCATCGGCAAGACTTCAGTGTATCTGCTCTTATTCAGAAGTGTAAGTATGAATCCCATGATGATATTGAGATGAGGGATTTCAGCATCGATATTCATGGGTGTCTTCGAAAGAAGGACCGTCTGTCGTGCCTCCTATTCCAGAACTTAGACGGTACATTCTAGCTGAATGCCACCATTCTAAGTTACTTCCCATCCAAGCAGCAACAAGATGTATGCTGATATGCGCTGCTTGTATTAGAAAGGCATGAAGCGAGATGTGGCAAGTTATGTGAGTAGTTGCATGACTTGTCGGCTTATTAAGGCCGAGCATCAGCGACCCATTGGTCTTCTTCAGCCTTAAGAGGTTCCATTGTGGAAGTGGGACCAAGTTTATATGGATTTAATTAATGGCATACCTGGTTCTAGGTCAGGCCATAGCAGTATGTGGGTTGTTGTGGATCGTCTCACCAAGTCCGCACATTTTATTCCTATAAGTCGAATAGGACGACATCTCTTTTATCGAAGCTATATATTAAGGAGATCGTGCGATTTCACGGTGTCCCTTCATCTATTGTGTGTGATGTGATCCTCTTTTCACGAGTCACTTCTGGCGGAGTCTCCAGCAAGATTTGGGCACAAAGCTTCATATTAGCACGGCTTATCACCCACAGTCTGATGGACAGACTGAATGAGTGAATCGTATCTTGGAAGACTTGCTTTGTGCTTGTATTTTGGATTTTGGTGATAGCTGGGAGGATCATCTTTCTCTAGTTGAGTTTTCTTACAATAATAGCTACCAATCTTCTATCGGCATGGCTCCTTTTGAAGCCTTATATGGAAGGCCGTGTCATTCTCCCTATTGTTGGCTTGAGTCAGGGGAAAAGCTTGTTTTAAGCCCCAAATCTATTCAAGAATCGTCTGGGAAGATCCATCTTATTCATGAGAGAATGAAATAGACACATAGTCGCCAGAAATCCTATGCGGACAACCTTAGGGGGCCTCTTGAATTCTCAATGGATGACCTTGTTTATATTTGAGCTTCTCCTTTGAAAGGAGTGGTACGCTTTAGCTAGACCGGGAAATTTTCACCATGCTATATTGGGCCATTTCCAATTTCAGAGTGTATCGGTCCTATTGCTTATCGTGCTGCACTTCTCGATCGGTTTTCTATAGTTCACGACGTATTCCACTATTCTCTGTTAAGGAAGTATCTATGAGATTCAGATTCCATGCTTGATACATGTGCTTTAGAGAAGCTGGAGGTCTCTCCCGATCTATCATATGTGCAGCATTTTGTAAGAGTTCTTGCTACGGAGACTAGACGTCTTCGAAACAAGACTGTTCCACTCGTGAAGATTCAATGGTCCAATAATTCCAATGACTGTACTTGGGAAACCAGAGAATTCATTGAGCGATCGTACCCTGATTTCTTATCTTCTCCCTCCGAAGGTAAGAATTTTCCAATTTAATCTATCTAATTCCCTTTGGTTGATGAAATAAAGTTTGTTGAATACATATTTTCTCTAGAAATTGCGAGGACGCAATTTTTATAAGCGGAGAGTCTGTAACAACCCTCGTATTAGTGATTATCGATGATAAAAAACTTTATTTTGAAAATTAAAGTGGAAAATAATCAATTGTTAATTTTTATTTGGGTAAATATTGTAATATTGGAAATTATTACCAATTTTACTCATTTTATTGAATTTAAAAGGAGAAAATATGTATTTTATTAAAATAAAAGATGAAATATGGTTTAAAAATAATATTTGATGGTTAAAAAGTGTTATAATGATTTATTGCAAATTTATTTGGCAAGAAATAAATTTTTATTTAGTTTGTTATGTAAAAAACTGGCGTTTTTATACTAAAATTGTGTAAATTGTAAAATATTGTTAAAATGGGGATTTATTGTTAAAATTATATTTTTATTTTTAAAATAAATTTTATTTTATCACAATAACTATTTTATTACAAAACAAATTGATGTATGTATTTTAGTTGGCTTGAAAATGTAGTATTGTATGTATATAGTGTGAAAAAGGTAAATATGTATACATAACCTTGCATTTTCGCTAAGTATATTTTTCTCTTGGCCTTATTTGGATAGATATTTGACCCAATAGCCCTTACTAGAACATTTTGGCTTGTGAAAAAAAAGATTTTTGTACGTAGTTTTCAATTGTCTCATCTTCTCCAAAGCATTCGGAAAAAAAACAAAAGAAAGCAATGGCTGCTTTCATCTAAATCCAATTCCTACCCAACTTTTCTGCGAATTAAAGAGGGAAATCATCTAAATTAAGAATAGAAATGTATTCTCCTTCAAATACCAAATATTTTTCATCAAAGTTTTAGAATTTGAGATGTGAATTGTCTTTAATTTGCTTGTTTGTTTTACTTGTCTATTTTCAAGTCTCTACAGGTTCGCCTTCCACCTTCACCAAAGATCACAACTTGCTACCCATTTCACTGCTAAATCATAAGGTGAGTATCAATCTTATAAAATCTAGCTCATGGAATGCCAAAAATCGCAAATTGAAATCAAAAATCGCAAAATGAAATCAAAAATTTGCAAAAAAAATCGTTTTTGGACTATTTTGATTTTATGTGTAAACTGTCTTGACTTGCAAATTTGTGCAGTCACATCTCTCTATGCCGGCAACAAAATGCTGCCGGATTTTTTTTTTTACTTTTTAGACCATGTTTTGTTGATTAAGTGTGACAAATTTTAGGTCATTTCGACCTATATAGCTTATAGAAACATGCTGCCGAACTTTTACTCGGAGCATGTTTTGCCTAGATTTTTACATTGAAAACACTGCATGTGTCCAACTTTGAGACATCGTATCTTTTTCATGCTTTTTCTAAATTGCATGATTATTGATGCAGTTTAAACTTTGTTGTTTCCATTAATGCATGTTAAATTTTAGGACATTTTGACCTATAGATCCTATAGAAATATGCTTCCAAACTTGTATTCAGAGCATGTTTTTACCTAGATTTTTACAGTGAAAACACTATCTGGGTTCAAATTTGAAACATTATAACTTTTTAATACTTTGTCTAAATTGTATTATTCTTGGTGCAGTTTAAAGTCTTGTTGTTGAGCTTTATGCATGTTAAATTTCAGGTCATTTCGACCTATAGATCTTATAGAAGTATGCTGCCAAACTTGTATTCAGAGCATGTTTTTACCCAGATTTTTACAATGAAAACAGTCTGGGTTTGACTTTGAAACATCATAACTTTTACATACCTTGTCTAAATTGTATGATTCTTTCGGTTTAACTTATAGTTGTTGAGCTTTATGCATGTTAAATTTCAGGTCATTACAACCTCTGTTAGAAACGTGCTGTCAAACTTTGAATTGGAGCATGTTTTGCTCCAACTGTTGATAGTGAAATCTGGCTGTACGTCCAACTTTGAGAAATCATATCTCTCTCATTTCTTGTCCGATTATGTCCATTCTTTTTTATTTAAAGTAGAGTTGTTGAACTCTATGCCCGCAAAATTTGAAGGCTATTAAACTTTTATAACTAGATGAAAATCTGCTTGGAACATTGAATCGGAGTATGTTATGCTCCAGCTGAACATTTAGATTGTTTTACATGGATTTTTTTTCCATTTTTTTTAATCTTAAGATGGAAGAGCCAATATTACCACTTATCCCTATTTTGGATTGGTGAGTTTTATGGGGATTTTCGTATGATGATTTTATAAATAATTTCATTGAATTTTTGTTATTTTTTGTCGTTTCTTTGCAAATGCTTTCTTAACCTTTTTCGAAAGATTCTTTTTTTAGCTGTCGAAATAAATATTTTACAATATTTATAATTAATATAAAGCTATTAAAATTATACATTATCTATAGTTAAAGAATTTCAAAAGTTATTTTCCAAACGATTTCGAAAATAGTTTTAAAAGCTTGTTTTTTATAATAAATTATTTTCTATATAATAATACATGTTTTTGCACTTTTCGGACGTATGAGAAAGAGAATTAAATGATTTAGTAAAACACGTGGTATGGGACACACGAGTTTACTTTTTTGGTTAATTCCGAACTTGTACGATCAAAACCTCTTGGGTATTGTATTTTGAGTTGATATTTGAGATTTAAAATTCCTATCATAGGAATTATCTGAGTTAGCTAGTGTTTGGCGAGTTGAGATGTTCAAGATCTCCTATTATGGGAGTAATAATCGATGAGAACCACTTATAGATGATGTTTTACTCGCCGATGAGGTGAGGCGAGCCTTGAAATGAGATTTCCCTTTTAAAGAATTATGGGTTATGAGAAACCACTATGAGATTTATTTGCACTTGTCGATGATACAAGGCAAGATAAATGAGTATTCTGAGATTTTTGATGTTTGAGATTTTTTTTATGCGGCATTAACTGGCGGCTAGAAAATCGTTTAGTGCGAACGTGTGGTGTGGGACGCACGCTAACACTTTTCAGGTTCTGAGAGTTTGTAACACATCCATACGTATGCCTAGACCTTCGGGTCATCTGAGTTATGTGACTTCGGTCAGCACGAGTTATGCGACTTCGGTCACCACGAGTTATGCGACTTAGGTCACCATGAGTTATGTGACATCGGTCACCACGAGTATGACCTTCGGGTCCTTGAGTTAGGTACCTAAATTATAAATAGCACTGGACAAGAGTTTAGAAAGTGCAACATTGCTTTAGCTTTGCAATCAGGGATCTGGCCAATCCAGGTTTTTTTTTAGTTTTCTGTGTTTTATACGATTTCCCTATTTTGAAATATTTTTGTTACATCGATAGCCTAGTGCTACATGAGATGTTATACATGGTGATTTCGTTTTTATGATATTTGAACTTTATCTTGAGTTTCATGAGATTCAAATTGGAATTTTGATGAGTTTCTCTTATGACTTTCATGTGATTCCTTGCATTTGAGTTGAATGCCATTATGGGTTTCTTATGTTGAATTAAACCTATTCATGCGACAACCCTTGGTGAACATGTACCATGTATTGAGATTATACTATACTTATACCCTTCCTTTACAGTTAAAGGAAGAATTCCCTTATGCACTTATATTCCTCTTATCTTGTACTAATATCAAGTTCTAGCTAGCCTGACCCGTGTATTTATTACTCGGGTCAGACCGAGTTGCAGATTAGGTAGTTGGTCTCTTAGCTTGCTTTACCCTTTGGACTTCACCATCGACTTGGGATATGGCATAGTTTTTGTGTAGTAGTTTTTCTGTTGGGAACTTGTGATGTCTATATTCTTTTGTGGTATATATTGTGGTTGTATACCACTAGTGGCATGTTTTATTACATTTGATGTATGTATTCATATGTATCGTTTCTGTGTTGCTATTTTGTGATTTGTATTTGATATAGTTATTATGTTTTGTTTCTGAATCGATGCTATAACCACCATAGTAGTGTATTAGATAGGAATTAATTTTGTTGAATACATGAGACGAAATGAAAAAAAAGGAGTATAAATATCGATGTACTTAGCTCTTATCTAATGCAGGACTATGATGGTCGCCCTTAACCAGCCCTATTCTCCGCAGTAGCAGATAGAATTACTAGTAGTTCTCTTTGTTAATGTGGGTCTCAAGGTGGGGCGTCACAGTGGTGCTTGGAGAGGTTGACCGCAAGAGAGTGTAGATCAGGCCTTTTGTTGTGTTGGGTATTTATTCTGCTTATAATGTCTTTTTTGGAAGACCGGCCCATGCTTAATGATGAAGTTCTCGACAATGCATGGTGTGGGAATTGTGCAAGGTGATCAGTGACTTAACTGGGAATGTTATGTCGTTGAGCTGAAAGAGGCAAAGAAAAGGGAGAAAGGAAAAGGTATGGAGAGGACTCTTTACATCAAGGCTCTGGATGCATAGCAACCACCGTCTGAGCCTTGGCTCAAGCAACATAGTCGGTTCCATATGGATATAGACCCGAGATAAGAGCCGGAGGATATGGGATCAACATCCCGATCAGTCAGGATGATCCTGCATGGGTCTTAAATATCGGATCGTTGCTTGAGATTAGGATGACAAAGGAGTTGGTTGGTTTTATCTGGGCGAACGTGGATGTCTTCCCCTGGTCTCACTCATACATATATGGAATATCGCTGTAGACAACGAGCTGCACATTGAATGTAGATCTTAAATGTATTCCTGTGAAATAGAAACGCCATAGTATGGATCTGGTGACATCTGCTACACTCAAAGAAGAAGTGAACAAGTTGAAAGACAATGGCTTCATCCATGATGCCTTATACCAAAGTGGGATCTAATCCAGTCCTGGTGAAAATAGCTAATGGGAAATGGAAGACATGCATCGACTATTTAGACCTGAATAAGGTATGCCCGAAGAACAACTTCCCACTCTCAAAGATTGATCTGCTAGTGGACTCGATGGCTTGGGATGAATTTCATTAGTTCATGGATGCATACCCTGGATACAATTAGATTCCAATGCGTGTCCTAGACTAGGAACACACCAGCTTTATTATCGACTAGGACTATACTGGTATCTTGTCAAGCCCTTTAGATTGAAGAACGCTGGAGCGACATGCCAGAGGTTGATGAACAAGATGTTTAAAGATCAAATAGGGTGTTCGATGGAGGTCATGTGGACAATATGCTCATGAAGTCACAATAATCGTGGAATCACATCGATGGCTTTGTAGAGATATCCAGCATTCTTCGAAAATATGGAATAAAGCTTAACCCTTTAAAATGCTCATTCGGAGTTGTGTCAGGGAAATTCTTAGGCTTCATCATGAACTCCAGTGCAAGCGAAGCCAACCCGGAGAAGATCAAAGCACCGAGGAACACCAAATCCTGGAAACAATCAAAGAGGTCCAAAGTTTGAATGGGAAGGTCACCATCCTAATCTCCAAAGTCATTGACAAATGCATTCATTTCATCGAAGTGATCAAAAAAGGAAAGAAGAATTTTTCTTAGATCCAAGAATGTATAGACGTATTATAGAAACTGGTGGATCACTTAGAGAGACCCACCATTATGTCAAAGTTGTTGGAGGATGAAGACTTGTTTATTTATCTAGAAGTGTACTACATCAACAATTGGTTAACAAGAGCAAAAAGAAACTACCGAAAGCTGGAAAAGCTCACATACTGCCTATTGATTGCCTCATGAAAATTTTGCCCATACTTTTAGGCTACTCCGATCAAAGTTCTTATCGATTAGCCTTTGAGATAGGTCTTACAACAATCTGAGATTTTTGGAAGGCTTTTGAAATGGAACATTGAATTGAGCCAGCATGAAATAACGTATCTTCTCCAAAGGGAAATCCTAGGCCAGGCGTTGATAGACTTCATAGCAGAATACACTGCGCGAGAAGACACTTTGAGTAGAGGTGGAAAGCAGAATGCCCGATGGAAGTTGTGCACAGATGTGCATCTAACGGATGTTGTCCTGGTGCTGGAGTTGTGTTTGTAACTCCCAAGGAATGTTCGAATTGTTACGCTCTAAAACTCGACTTTCCCACAATGAATAATGAAGCGAAGTATGAGGCCATGATTGTAAGACCGAAGATTGCCAAGAAGCTGGAGTTAAAATTTTACATATCTTCTGTGATTCCTAACCAGTAGTATGCCAAGTGGGAAAAGAGTTTTAGATGGAAGGTGCGAGGCTATCTCCTTATATAAACCAAGCCCTTGAGGTGCTTAGTGATATTGAATATTACACCATATAGCATATTCCTAGAGAGGAAAATAAGAGGGCCGATTCATCAGCTAAGTTGGCCAATCTAGATATGTATGGCTCTTAGGCCTGGTTTCAGTGGAAATATTATGGGATCCGAGCATCAATCGGATGGATGTCAATTGGATCATGGAGGCTGAGTCTCAAAAGGAGTCATGGATACATCCGATCAAAATTTTCTTGCAAAAGAGAGCCCTTCTTGACAGAAACAACGAACAATGATTACTCCTTTGTCAAGCTTGAAGATACATTATTTAGGAAGGAATACTATACAGGAAAGGACTCTCAACTCTCCTACTTTGGTGTGTCTCTAATGATGAAGCCAAGCGAGTCCTTACAGAGGTTCATGAGGAGGCTTGTGGTGACTAAACCAGGAGGCAAACCTGAGCAAAGTAAATTCTTTGCTAAGGGTACTTCTAGCCAATCGTCAACCGAGACGCGATTGATTACACCAAAAAGTGTGACAAGTGATAGAAATTCATAAAGCTTCCTACAGCCTCGCCAATGAAGATTACTCAAATGGTCAGTCCATGGCCGTTTGCAGTTTGGGGAATCGATATCATTGGTGTGCTGCCAATATCCAAAGGTGGTGCAAAATACGTTGTTGATTACTTTACAAAATAGGCCGAGGCAAAGCCGTTATCCATAATCACCACTTAGAAAGAAATCAATTTCATGGTCAAAAACATCATCTACCATTTTGGAGTTCCATAAATGATTATTTTAGATAACTAAGAACTAATTTGACAACGTCGAGTTTAAAGATTTCTACCACAGGCATCACATAGAGAAGAGATTTGCAGTGGTGGCATACCCTCTGGTGAATAGATAGGTTGAAGCAGTGAACAAGATTATCAAGTTCATTCTTAAGAAGCAACTGGAAAAGGAAAAAGGCAAGCTAACTGTAACACCCCTTATATTTTATAACCTTATTTAAGGTATTAAATTGGTTAAATTAAATTAGAGAATGTGAAGATTAATAGGTTGAGATTTGATTAGTTAGAGGTAGCCGTGCCATGTTAAAGGGGTTAACTAAAATGAAATAACATTAGGTAGTGTGTTAGAAAATGAGAAGGGTATTTTGGAAAATAACAACACCTTATACCCTAAACCCTTAGGAAATGGGTAATTCACGTTCGTTATTATCAATTCAATTAAAACGAAAATTTCTAAGGCCAGCTACCATTTCAAATCTCAAGAGGAAGCTGTGATTCAAGAGGAAAGAAGAAATAAACTAAATCAACGCTCAAAATCTCATCTATAATCTCTAAAGCTAAGGTGAATAATTACTACATCCCTATACTTTTAGTTTTCGGTTTTGTGCTTAGATCTGAAATGCTATCACTATAATATTTCCATGTTTGATGTTTTAAGATATATATGTTTTTTGTTGATGAAATTATAAATGTTTATTCATGTTTTATTATATTGTTTAACCTGAAAACCCAATTTAATAACATCCGAATACCTTAGAAATTTAAAAGTAGGTCTACAATAATATTTTAGAGATTTGTTTTGATTTTCATAATTTTCCAATTCATTATGAATTTTATATAGATTTTCGAATAAAGGAAATTGTTTATTGGGTTTTAAATTATATTTGGCTGAAATAATAAGTATTTTGGTTTGAGATTTTAATATGTTAGGCAATATATTAAAATATATTTTTTGGAATTTTTCCAAAATCTCCCTAAGTCATTTGTGGGATATATAAAATTGTTTAAGGTATGAGACTTAAATGTTTTATATATTTATAAAGGAGAAGGGGCAGTTTGTGAAATAAAATGATTTATAAATTCTGGTAACTGCGGCAACAAAATTCAGAAAATTATTTATTGATCAATGAAAATTTGAAAAACAAAGGCAGATTAGTTGAAAAGTTTCCTTTTTAACTTTAAAAGCAAAAATCACCCTTTTTCCATGTTTCAGTCCATACTGTAGTATACCTTCTGCTCCAGACCTTTCGTCTCAGCCGGAGGGTTAGTTTTCGATAAGGTCAAAGTTCAATACATAAGATATCAAGTAATTGGTACATAATGAATTGAATATAGCCAAAAGGTTTTAAGCCGAAAGGTTGATGGCCTAAAAGGTTGAAATATCATTAGCTTATAACTGAAAAGCTTTCGCTTGCTTTGCTTTCAAATTTGAGCTATCGAATCGATCACTTCTGGCCAGGTCAAGTTGTTTAAAAGAAAAAACTTTAAAACCTTTCAATGTATTCATAGGTTGTAGCTGCTACCCGCCATTACTTTGTTTGGAAACCTTCTGACATAGCCGAAGGGTTTCTACTGCTTTTTATAAAGGTTTACTTTGAACCTTCTGACCTAATCGAAAGGTTTACCTGTTTTGTAAACTAACTATTTCCCTATTGCTTTCGAAGGGAAGCTTTCAACTTAGGTGGTTACCCTTGTTTTGTGAAATATAACCAAAGGCCTTCGAAAGGTTATTTAGATATTTTCGAAAGGTTGTTTATATAAAGACAAAGGGGTTTAAAAGAAGGTTTCTAGATTGTTTTAAGTTGAACCCAGTATACCTTCGAAAGGTTTCTGCTTTAAAAGGTTTTATGCATCCGAAGGGTTCTATTTTGAAAGGTTTATTAAGTGTTTTCGAAAGGTTTCGAAGGTAGGTTTTCCAAAGGTTTTTACTAAAGTAATGATTTAATATGATTTTAAAGAAGGATGTCTAAAGTCTATAACTTCCGAAAGGATTGCTTTGAATGAATTCGAAAGGTTTTAGAGATGATTTCGAAAGGTTTAAACATTGATTTTGAATGAGATAATTTCAAAGTATGGAAAGAGGTTCTTTCAAATGGTAAAATGTTTTCATCAACTAAGTTTAGAGTAAAGGATATATATATAACTAACATGGTAATATGATTTAAGTAAAGTATAAAGACTTATTTCTTTTCCTTGTTTTAAGTTTGATTTAATGGCTTAAATCATTTTAAAATTGTTTTCAAGGAATATTATAGGAGGGGATCCTTAAGTATGAATGACTCAGATATTAGAAAACCGGATGGGATTAGTATGGGGTCACGCCCTATACATTAGCATGTAGGTTCAGCTATTTGTTGTCCAAAATTCCAGTGTGTAAGGGATGGTCATGGGTAGACTAAAATTATGAGTACACACCGAAATGAATATATGTTGTATATAAATAGGTTATTAATTAGCCTGAAAAACCGTTAGGCTTGGGAGAACCTGAAAGATGATTAAGTAAGCGACACACCGTCCAGAAGGAAGATATTTAACAAATAGTTTTGGACAGACAGTCCTGATAGGAAATGTTAAACAAATAGATAAGGATAGATAATCATAAATATGAATATCTAACAGATGTTAGGTAAATTTTGATTATGTTGTCTGGTAGACCTAAGTCAGCCAAATGTTAGAAGTTACTTGTGTTTGAATAGATAGTTCATTATTACCTAATATTTATGTTGGTTTACATACTACTTATTTTGTAGAATTTAACCATTATGGATGTAGGTGCGTATTGTATGGTTAAAGAAAGGATTTGCAAAGATATGTTTTTTAAAAAGGATGCTAATGAGAGGAAACCCGTTACGCAAAGCGGCATGGTCTCACTTAACATAATTAAACTGGGATGTATATTATTATTCATACCAGGCTTTATGTCTGACTCGAAGTTTATATTTTCCCCTTAAACTCTAGGGTACTCAAAATTAATTTGAGTAGGTTAGGTTAAGGTTCTTTTCAGGTATTTAGAAAATTGACGAATAAGCTACCGGAGGATGCTAGAGGCAAGGATAGCTATTTAGCATTTGTTGCTTTTATTTATGTTTAGATGATTTTCAGCCGTGTTATGATGTATTAGGTCTTATATGACCATTTGACTCTGACCAATCGAGGGGGTATCTTTATATACCGCTCTTTACGTAATTTGTAGTAACTATATTTAATCTGTTCCTGTGAAAATTTTTTGGGTTATATGACGTGAATGTGGAGCAAATTTCATATGGAAATGTAATGAAGTAATCTGGGATTTTGAATATCTGTGTTTTACTTCATATTCATATGCTTCCGATATTATTGATACCATTAACATATTCGTATTTAATCGTCGAAAGCTAATACTGTAGATGACTGTAGCATTTATAGTGCTTAGTTTTAGGCCCCAAGGTAGGGGATGTTACACGGATCGATGAACTTCCATTGGCTCTTTAGGCTTATTGAATGACCCACAAGTTTAGGATTGGCCACTCTCCATTCGTCCGAGCTTATGATCCGAGACTATGATCCAAGCCTAACTTGAAATACCTTCTCATCGAGTGATTCGTTATATTCCACAAACAATGAGGTACTCCTGTTTGAGACTTTGATATGACTGATGAGAAGCATGATGAAGTTGACTTGAGAGTAGTTGCACATTGGAACCGAGTCCCTCGATACTACAACATCAAGTTCAACACTCGAACTTTCAAAATTGGTGACCTTATTCTCAAACAATTCTTCTTAGGCCCTAGAAACTTGGCCTCGAGTTTGGAAGGTCCATACAAGATTGGGCAAATGAATGGAGATAGCACTTTCAATTTAGCAATTGTGGATGAGGTCTCACTTTACCGAGCGTGGAATAGCGAATATAACGCTATTTCATTTGAAATTTAAATTTGTGTATATTTAGTCAAGTTAGACGTAAAAAATAGAATCTTTCATTTCCCATATTTTATAATGCAAAATGACTTCCTAAATCCGTGACTCTGTCTTTGTGTAGCTATAACGTTGTGAAATATGACAAAACCTGAATGAACTTGCATGTATCGAATGTTGGTGCATAGATACTCGAAGGTAGTATCAACCGAACTTCTAAGGTCCATGACCGGGCCTTTGAAGTAAAACCATATTTGGCATCTGGAGATAGATGTAGACAACTACATCAACCCACGACTTGGGTACAGGATTATGAATGTTCAAAAGGCTTAACGAGACGGTTCACCTCTACAGCTCGCGCCTAAAATCTGGCGGAGCATCCACGCCTTGCCTGGAGTAGGCGATAGGAAACGTCTGGGCCCGGAAATAGGGAGGACCTTACCCATAAACTTAGGTCGGTGCTCGAAGCTAGGCGCGATCGTAAGAAAACATCCTGGATAAGGATATCCAAACCATTGTCTTAAGTGGTTAGCTCTAACTAGCACCCAGAGTTAGCGCGGTCAAAACACACACCCTTAAGAAAGATGCCAAACATGCCACTTATGGTGAGTCACGTCGATCAATACCTAGATTCAGACGTAAGTGCATTTGAAATTTCCTCCAAGAAGATGTCCAAACCATCTTATGAAATGATTGAGATTTGACAAAATTTTGCAATCAAACATGGTTACCTGTGTGCTCCCAGAGTCAAACGCTCCAATGATCGTTTTCCACTTAATAAAACGACATCACATCAATTCTCATATCTAGTTAAATGAGACTAGGTCGAAAAAAACAGAACAGGCCAACAACTTAGTCTGGTATCGATTACGACGAGGGATGAATGGCAAAAACAAAGAAAGCAAAGCGCATTCCTCATAACTTAAGTAAATTCACACAAGACTTGAAATGAATAGAAAAGTCTTTAATATACACGTTTAAAATAAGACTTTGGAGAAAATCACAAGTTTTATTGACATTTAAACTGAAAACAAAAATGGAGGCCAAACTTGCACAGAGCCGGCCTAAAGCAAAACAAGTCCTTCCACTAAAGAAGAAGGAGACAGATGAATATTTCTTATGTTTCTTCTTCTTCTTCTTCTCTTACCCGAAAGATTTCCCACTAGGACCCTTTGGTTTCTTCCTGCTCTTACCCTCACTTCCTCGAACATTAAGGAGGTGCCATGTAAAGACCTGATCGACACACTTTGAGTGATTCCAGATATAGGTAAAGAGATCGAGGTAAAAATAGTCTCACCCGAAAAATCAATGGATAAAAGAGGAGGAAGAAGTCAACCGTCTCTTACTTAATCTTACTATCCGCTAAAATATGTTCTTCTAACAACCCTTGCATGCTAGGCCTCAAGGAAGGTCCGAAGTCCCCGATATAACAACAACCTCCTCTACCTAGGCTCCAAATAACTCACTGGTCATATCCTCTTCTAATTCATGAATTAACTACATGGCCGGAACTGGAGTATCACCGATTAGGATGCTCGGGCCCGGTCTCCCGACTGTGCTTTATGAGACTTGCGATTTCACTGTGACCTAAAATTTGAGAAAGATGAAGCGAGCATTAGCTACATCGATTGGTGTCATGTGAACTCTCTCAAATATACATGAGATTAATGGTATACCTCTGCCAGATTGAGGCTCTTTAAGTGCGGTTGTGTCATCCGAGTTCCCTTCTTAACTTGGTGATAACATGCTTATCTTCTGTATTTGTGATGCATCCAAATTGTACGAAGGGACAAACAGAGCAATGGATGCAACTGGAGGCCTAAAAGTGAGACCTATAGTGAGATCCCAAGGAGTAGCGTCAAAGCCTTTGGCTTGATCTTTCTCAATCAAAGCTAACTCCAGTTGTTAGATGAGCTCACCAGCTCTGAACGCATCAATTTCATTCGGATTTAGAATCTCGCTTTCTAGCTCTACCAAATTCACTTGACCTCCCATTGAATTCCATTTCTCTTCCTACACGATCTGCTCCCATGCCAACGTTAGAGCTTAGGGATAATTTTTACCAAGCCATTCCAAATCCATGAACTTGATTACGTTGGCATTGTAATTGATGATGAATGGCTCGAACCTGTCTTTGACCTACCTCTCCGAACTGCCCCCAACTCATCCACTTTTTTAGCATTAGCCAATGCATCATCTCTTTGTTTCCGAGTGTTAAGCATCTCATCATAGTAGCCCTAGGCCATTGTAAGGGCTTCATCCTTCTCCTTCTTCACCCCGATGAGCTATGCCTTTAGCAGATTCGTATCTTTTTCTAGCTCATGGTTCCTATGGTGAGTGGGTTCAACTTAACTTAAATGGTCCTTTCTTTCCCACTTGACCATCTCACTCAGTTCCTTGGCTTACTATTCGGCTTTCACATATGCCTTCTTCAACTTGGCAACCGCTGCATCGACGTAGTAGTCTTGTTGTTTTAATTCGCCATAATTCACGGTCCTACAGCTCTATGCTATTGACGTATTCAAAGATCTGCTCAACCAACCTCTTTAAGATAAAATACTGGTCATAGGTGTCACTGACATGTGCTACCATATTGTCTTTGACCTCCGAGGGAGTATTTTTCAAATTGGGAGCACACTTAATACATTTGAAATAGTTCTTCAAAAAGTAGTGTTGAAGTTCACCCATTTAAGAGTTGGACATGACCAGCTGCTTTGTTGTGACGACAAGCTGCTCAATAGGCTTTTAGCATCTTTCTAACGAGAATCGTCGGGTAAAGTAGGCTTTGATGATCAATCAGAATACCAAGAAGCATGGGATGGCATTGTCTGCTTAGCTGGGAGGGAAGCTAAAGAAGGACCACAAGAGATGATTACGATAAACATCATTAGGATGGTTAGGCCACCCGTCCGAACCCCTGGATTGGGGCGATTTGGATCTGGATCAATGATGAGTCGTGTGACTGATAACCTTTCTCTCGACCTCCCTCGTCTTAGCTTGAATGCAGACTAGAACCAGAGTCATGACTGCTGCCATGGTGGAACGAGCTTAACTTCTGCCTCGGGTGATAGGCAACCTGATCCTCAAGAGATTCATACGTACTATATCCATCCATTGAACCTATAAATGAGACGAAACGAATCTACTTTGGCAGGATAAAAATATGACACAAGCTGAGCAAAGTGCAGTGCACGTGTGTGCATGCACAAGTATTCTAGTGTCCCCTCGACGGACCATAGATTAGAATTTTGCTGATAGAGGTAATCTCCCATGCTCGAGCAGAAGGCACATCTTCGTAAAAATGAATAAGGGACCCAACATCCCCAATGCTAATAGAGTTGATTTTATTTAGAATCGGCCTAAAATTTGCATAAGGAAAGACAGAACTAGTGTCACTTTTGCTCTGGTGGTTTATGGAGTCTGCCTCACAGGAAGAACCCTTATTTTTTTGGCTTTGCTTCAAAGGCAAATCCAAGTTGTCAACGCCATCATTATTAAGAGACTTGTGCCCCAGATTAACATCACGTGGCCCGCCTCGCCACCTTCATCGGCATGTTTCGAGGCAGCCCCAGTCTCAACCACTGAACTTTGAACTTGGGGCATCGGTAAATGATCTCCATTATCTATGGATGAAGAACCATCCTCATCACTATCGGTGGCCTCTAGAGAAGGACCGACACTACGATCAGTATCCAACAAGTTATAAGCCTGTAGATTCTTGTCGTTGAGCAATGTCTTAGCCTAGCTTTCTACTTTCGAAATTCCATAAAGTAGTCGGAGATTCTTGACCAAGGGTGCATTGCTGGGTTTACGCAGTGCTTTTACAAGGAATAAAAAATAGAGGACATTCAGTGATAACAGAACAGTGAACATGGATTTGTAAGAAAAGGACAAGAATATAACTCACGTTCAGACAACCATCGCTATGCAAATCCAGGAGGACAGTGAATAAAAAAGAATTCATCTTTGAAGTAGCTTACTTTATTCTAGATGTCGACTAGAATTCTATAGCACCGAATGGCTCTAAAAAAGTGAGGAAATGATTTCCCTTGCGGTGCTTGAAGTAATATAGATATCGAATTTCTTGGTTATCGGCAACTCGATGTAAATGGTGAGCAAATATGATGAATATGCCATGAAGGAATGAATAACTATTTAGATAGACTTGAGTTTGAGCCAACTCATGAAATGCAAAACTCATCGGCTAAACTAGTTGAACGATTAAACACATCCTGCCAGGCACATGTACTTATTGCATCCTGTATATCTAACTAGCAGATGATGGTGGCACGTAGGAACTAACACATCCTCGAAAAGGATACCTTGTTTCTTACAAATTCTTCCGAGCAATCCTTCCTCAATCTTCGAAGCAACGAAATCGGTGAGATCATCTAGTATGATAACATCATCAAGTGTATCTGGAGCAACTTCGAGTGTGGGCATTCTATAGGTTCTATTGGAGCTTCTGGAGCAGATTGTTCTACTTGTAGATTCTCAGGCCGAGGTACAACCTATGTTGGATTTTTCCATGCAGATGAAACCGTAGTTGAGCTTGACTCAATATCCGATTCGGTGTACTAGAAATTGATGGGCATGTAGCTTGAGCCAAGAGATGCTTAGAACATCTATGATCCATAACTACCAAAACTTGGTATACGACTAATGTTATAAAGATTAAAAGTCGTGCCCCATGGTAAAGTGAAAACCAGTGTGGTGTAGTGCAAATTACAGTGTTGTGCAATGTCTTGCAGCGTCAATGTCCGATATTGTGTAATGGTTCGCTTGAAAATCTGGATGGTACTGGAAGTGACCGTCATCGCTGACCATCCCAACGAGCTTCACTTCATCGCACGTGCAGTCAGCATGCTTTGGGAATCAAAGACAAGATTTGGGAAAACATGGATATCATTCAACATTGCAAAAAGTTCTAAAATGGGTTTTAAGGTCCAAAATCTACCAAGGGTTGGATCAGTACTCATCTATCGGCTTTTGGCCATTTTTCCACTTTCACTCCTGAGCCCAAGCACGGCTGATGATTCGAAGTTAATCCAAGCACGCCTCCATCGTCATCGCTTATCTAGAAGTGTCGAAGGACAAGGCGATCAAGTCGAGTGAGTGGTTCAAGTTTGTGTGTTGGATCAGCTGAGGAATGATCGCACGGATTCAACTGAGGCAAGGAAGGTTGTGGTTGAACTCTGGAGGTAGTAGTACCTAGTGGTGGAGGTGCCACAAGACAAACGGTGGCAGATGCTCAACTTTGGTAGTGAGGAACTTTATTCGTAGACAAGAACTGAAAGACAACTAGCAAAATAGAATGAGAAGTGTAGTGTAGGGACCCCGAACCTAACTTTTCAGGGGTTTGGTGAACGGTACCGTACGATGCGAAAAAAGGAAAAGGAAATGGTGAACATGCATGTATATGTATGTGCGTTTGCTCATGGAACTCCACAATAATATGCATGCATATGGAACCGAAATATGATGGAAAATCGAAGCACTTGTGCATGTACATAATCAATGTTCAATAACTGGAATCAAAGAAATGCAGATTCAAACCCAAAAAATCTAGAAAAGGAACCAGTTCAAAACCACTAAGCTCGGAATGATAAATCATAAGAGCACACTCCATTTTTATAGTGCCAGATGCTGGTAAACATCATAATGAATAGTTAGAGACATGACACTTCATATAAAAAAGAAGGACAATAACTATTCAAAGCACGGATTGGAGTCCGATATGCCAATCTTGACCTATCTCGATTCAAAGCACATCATGTTAGGAACAAGATGTACTTTGGGAGGCAAGTATTTTCCTGCCTATTGATCAAGAAGTATCTGCATGGACTTGAAAAATCAAACCTAAAACCTATAGAGGCAAGAATATTGGAAGGATAGCCGCGGCGTCCAAAAACCAAGTACAACCAAGGCCACAAAGTGGAATCATTGACATCTTAAAGATCCCATAGACAAATTCATCCATGTGATGGATCGATATCGATCCATCCCTTTGGATCACTACCAATTCATAAAGTTACATCCAAAATGCCTCATTTACCTCCTACTCTCAAGTGTTGATGCTAACAACCTATGTTTTTTCATCATCCAAGCCACATCGAATGAAACCGCTTCCAATAGAATGGATCGGTCTCCAGCCTTGCTTCGTTCTTACTGCCGCTACTAACAGTTTCTCTTTTGATTTTCCTTCTTTAGCTACTCGGATGTTTCAGTTCGCTATATTTGAAAAGTCCAAAGAGCCGGAAATGATAGAGTTTTCATCACTAGACGCTCTTTCTTAACTAAAATGCAAGCTGCTAATTAGTCAGGGTCAACTGCTACAAATATACAACATGGATTCTGGCAATGCAATGGAGTTGGACCCTCATGTCGATCCGAATGAATCGTCTTTCTATAGAGGTCAATTTTTGCCCGATAGGAAAGTGGGCAGCAAGTTACAAATTCTATCTCCGTAGGACATGTATTTTATATTATTATGAAATTCATAAACGAAAATGAGAGGACTATAACAGTTATGATGACCAGTCACTCACTGTTGATCAGTAAGTTCAGTACGGAGCCTTGGAAGATGATATGTACCTTAACTCGACTTAGGTTTATAAAACCTAATGAAAAATCTCCCTTGCTCAATCAAATGTCGTAGCCCCCCGAATCGAAGAATGTGCTTTCAGTAGGCTTGGCTTTCTCAGAACGGACAATCCATTCTCACTTTTTAGAAGAGACCAGCCTTGATGAAAAGACGAATCTAAGCTTTTCTCGAAAGCACTATAGGGTGCTTCTCTCCTTTTCTTGAGGCCTTTGAGCTCTACCTCCTTCATTCGTTAAGCAGTAGCTTCTGCGCTGCCTAGATGCTTCGCTTCCCCCTACCTTTAGAAACTGCTACTGGTCTGCTAACCAGGATCGTTGAGGTTCAATTTACTATATCCGAATCCGAATCTTTATCATTCGCTCTAGGTGTGGCTTGGAATTAGACGAGAAAGACAATAGGAATCCATAGCCACAATATATTAATTACAGAGAACTCACCCTTGCATGAGCTTAGGAGCATAGGGAACCTAGAACCAAAGGGAGGTCGAAGATAAACAAACTTCCTCCCTTCAGCGGGTAGATGTAAGGAACTATCGCTGCACGGTTCCAAATCGGGCTAAGCTCGATACCATCGATCGCTTGCAATTCTATTTCGATCTCCTTAAGCACTTAAAGTCAGGAACTCCATTCCATCTCTGATCCATCTTATCACTCTAGAAATAAGCTTCTAACATTGCAAACAAGTTAGAAATCACTAAGTTAACAACAAGTCCCCACAACATGAAGCATTAGAAGAGATCTATGAGTGGATCTTATGGATCGGTACCGATCCATAGCTGTTTGCTTACAAGATACGATTCTTCATAAGTAACAGTTATAGGAACATGGAGATCGGGTTAAAGGATGTGGCAGACCATTTCATGGCAACATACAGTTATAAATAGGAGGTTAGGGGCTTATTTTCTGGGATTGTTTTGCTTCCTTGCAATTTTTACTATTTCTCTCGTCATCACCCATGGATCCTTACCGATCCTTAAGAATCGTGTTAACACAAATACAGAGAAGGAAGAAAAAATAATGTGACTGAATTGCTATATTATTGAAACTGAAATGAGGTTTTTTTATATTCATTACAATAAAATAAAAACTGACAAAGTCCTCAGCTAATTCAGCTAACAACTTAGACCAAATCAAACTCCTAGAATGGTGCTAACAGACGAGACTTATTCTGACAACAACAAAAAATGATTTAAACAAACTGAAATAATGACATAAACTTCAACGACTACCTTGTGCAACTTGATCATTTCATTCAACACCTCCTCTTGATCCAAGCTTGCACATTCCTATCTTCTCCATGAAATGCTGATGCTTAACTTGATTCAAAGCTTTGGTAAACAAGTCAGCATTCTGAAAATCTGTACCACAGAATTGCAGGACAATTTTTCCTTCAGATACCAATTTCCTGATGAAATGATACTGAACTTCAATGTGCTTAGTTCTGGCATGAAACGCAGGATTCTTAGTCATAGCAATAGTTGGCTTGTTGTCACACCAAACTTCCAATGCTTCCTGTTGCTCACAGCATAAATCCTTTAGAAGTTTCTTCAACCACATGGCTTGCCTAGCTGCAGCTCCTGCAGCCACATACTCTGCTTCAGATGAAGAGAGTGCAACAGTGTCCTATTTTTTTTGAACTCCAAGTAATGGCCCCTGAACCTAGACTGAATATTGAACCAGAGGTGCTTTTCCTGTCATCAACACACCCTGCCCAATCACTGTCAGTGTAGCCCCTTAACTTGAAGTTTTTAACACTTTCATACCACATGCCAAACTGAACCGAGCCTGCTACATATCTTAGGATCCTCTTTGCTGCACCAAGATGTTTCCTTGTAGGGCAATGCATGAACCTTGACACAACACTAACGCAGTATGCAATGTCTGGTCTAGTGTGTGTAAGATAATTCAGACCTCCCACCATGCTTCTAAAGACTCTTTCATCAGCTTTGCCTATTCCATCTTTCTTCTGCAGCTTCTCGTTGGCATTCATTGGAGTCTTAGCAATTTCACAATTCTCCATGTGAAATCTTTTCAACAGATCAAGGGCATACTTCATCTGACTGACAAAAATCCCATCTTCTCCTTGCTTCACTTCCAATCCAAGGAAGTATTGCAATGCTCCAAGATCAGTCATCTCCAACTCATGCATCATGCAATGCTTAAAATCATCTAGCAAGCTTTGTGATGAACTTACATAGATGATATCATCAACATATAAGCAAATTATGATGAATTCATTCATACCTCTTTTCCTCACATAAAGAGTAGGCTCATTTTCACTTCTGTCAAAGCCTGTGTTGATGAAGAATGCATCTATCTTGCTGTACCAGGCTCTTGGAGCCTGTTTCAAGCCATACAAAGCCTTTCTTAGCTTATACACCTTCCTTTCTTCACCTCCCTTGACAAACCCTTGAGGCTGCTCGACAAACACTTCTTCTTGAAGCTCACCATTCAAGAATGCAGACTTAACATCAAACTGGAACACTTTCAGCTTCCACTGAGAAGCCAAAGCTAAGATTGTTCTCACAGTTTCAAACCTTGCAACTGGAGAAAAAGTCTCCTCATAGTCTATTCCCTCCTGCTGATTATAACCCTTTGCTACAAGTCGAGCCTTGTGCCTGGATATGCTTCCATCTGAGTTGAATTTTGTCCTGAACACCCACTTGAGGCCTATCACATTCTTCTGTTGAGGTAAGCTCACCAACTCCCATGTTTCATTCTTCTGAATTGATTTGATCTCCTCCCCCATTGCTTGTTGCCATTCAGCTTGTGAGACTGCCTCCTCAAAGCTTGTTGGTTCAGTGGCAGCTAGAGCAAAGTCACAGCTTTCGTAGATATCATCTAGTGACCTTACTCGAATTGGTGGAGATTCAGTTGAGGATGATGATGGTGATGAAGAACTCGAGCTACTTAAGGATGAATTTGTTGTTGTTGGTGTTGTTGGTGAAATTGGCACAGGTTGATCATGAACTGGTGTAGGATCATTCACTTCTTCCTTAAAAAAGACAGTTCTTGCTGCTGTCTTGCCACCATTCACTGTTTGATCAAATTTCCAGCTTGCATCTTCATCAAAAACTACATTCCTGCTTATAACTATCTTACCAGATAAGGGGTTGTACAGTCTATATGCTTTAGATTGATTTGAGTAGCCAACAAATATACACTTTTCAGCTTTGTCATCTAGGTTTGCTCTAAGATTTATCATAGCATAAGCAATGCATCCAAACACTCTTAAATGACTTACAGAGGGTTTCTTCTGCCTCTAAGCTTCAAATGGAGTGGAATTCTTGACTGCCTTAGTTGGAGAGATGTTGAGGATGTAAACTGCAGTTGCAACAGCTTCACTCCAGAACTCATTTGGCAGCCCTTTCATTTTTAGCATGCATCTTGCCATCTTAACAATGGTTCTGTTCTTCCTTTCTGCTACATCGTTTTGCTCAGGTGTATAAGGTGCTGTGGGCTCACGTCTGATCCCATGCTCTTCACAAAACCTTGCAAACTTTTATGACCCAAATTCTCTACCTCTGTCAGTCCTTAGAACCTTCACCAATTTTCCACTTTGTTTCTCCACCAGTGCTTTAAACTTCCTGAAGTTGTCAAAAGCCTCTGACTTGGCCTATTGGAAGTAGACCCAGCTCATCCTGCTGTAATCATCAGTGATTAGTAAAAAATATTTACTTCCACCAAGTGATTGTGTTTGCATAGGCCCACATAAGTTAGCATGGACTAGCTCTAGGCAATCACTTGCTCTCCATGATCATGAGCTTGGAAAGGAGCCTTTAGCTTGCTTTCCATACACGCATCCTTCATAGAATTCCAGATCACCCATACTTGGTATTCCATTTACAAACTCTTTATTTGACAGAAGCTTTAGGCCTTGAGAGTGCAAATGCCCATACCTGAAGCGCCACAGTTTTGAAGTTGAATCTCCTTTGACAACTAATGCTTGGCCTGCATTTTTTGTCAAATCCAGTGGGAAAACTTTGTTTCTCCCCATAGCAATCTTCATCACTGTTTCATTGCTCTCCTTCTCCTTGATGATACACATATCATCTTCAAACAGGATTTTGTAGCCACCACAGACTAACTGTCCCACGCTTAACAAGTTGTGTGCAAGCTTTGGAACATATTGAACATTATGAAGCAGTTTTTTTTTACCTCTTTCTGTTGGCAATGCTATGGTGCCTAGCCCCTCCACGGAGAGTTGCTTGCCATCTCCAAGCCTTACAACACTTTTCTTGGAGTCATCTAAGTTCTGAAAGATGGATCTTGAGCTTGTCATGTGGTTTGAGCAACCACTGTCGACATACCACACCTGACTTCCATCACTTTCACAACTGTGTTGGACTAAAAACAGATTCTCATTCTCTGCATAATTTAATTTGTTTTCCAATTTTCCTGCAGCCTTGTCTTCATCTTTCTTCCAACATGAGGCTTCTTTGTGACCAGGTTTGTTACAGTAGTAACATTTAATTGACCCTTTGTAGTTGCCTTTGGAGGACTTTTCTCTTCCTTCACCAGATTGGCCTCTTCCTTGGCCTCTTCTACCTCTGCCTCTGTTTGAGCTTTGCTGGCTTCTCTCCTTGTTAGAAGACTCTCCTTTGACTTGGAAAGCCTTCTCCTCTGTCTTTTCATCACCTTTGGTCAATCTCTCTTCATGAGCTTGAAGAGACCCTTTAAGTGCATCAAAAGTATATGTGTCCATATCTTTTGACTCCTCAATTGCAGTCACAGTGTGCTCATACTTCTTTGTGAGACTTCTAAGCACCTTGCTCACAACTGAACCTTCTTTGATTTCTTCACCTAAGGTTCTCATTTGTTGAACCGTGCTTGATATTCTTGACAGGTACTCATTGACTGTCTCCTTCTCCTTCATTTGAGAAGTCTCAAATTCTCTTCTCAAAGATTGTAATCTGACATTGATTACTTTCTTGTCTCCCACGTATTCTTGCTTGAGAATATTCCAAGCTTCCATTGCCGTTGAAGCTGCTGCAATTCTTGGAAAGATTTCATCATCCAGGGATTGTTGAATGATGAACAATGCCTTTGCATCCTTCTTCCTCTTTTCTCTTAGTGCTTGATCTGGATCTTCTGGCTGCGTGTCAGTAAATCCTTCTTCAATAATGACCCATAATTCATGAGACTTGAAGAGAGTTTTCATCTTCAAACTCCAAAAATGGTAGTTCAATCCCTTGAACATAGGCAACTGGGTGAGTGAGTTCCCATTGCTATTACCATTGCCGTTTTGCATTGTTTCTTAATGTGTTTCCCTGTGTTTTAACCCTCACACGAAACACTCAATCAAGCCCCTAAAATTCTCTCTGGCTCTGATACCAAATGTTAACACAAATACAGAGAAGGAAGAAAAAATAATGTGACTGAATTGCTATATTATTGAAACTGAAATGAGGTTTTTTATAGTCATTACAATAAAAAAAACTGACAAAGTCCTCAGCTAATTCAGCTAACAACTTAGACCAAATCAAACTCCTAGAATGGTGCTAACAGACGAGACTTATTCTGACAACAACAAAAAATGATTTAAACAAACTGAAATAATGACATAAACTTCAACGACTACCTTGTGCAACTTGATCATTTCATTCAACAAATCGTACTTGAGAAATACAATATAAGAAATAGAAATCTCAAATGAAAGTAGGAAATACTTAGCCGAACCACTATAAACGTTTGATGTCTTGTTTTAACTCATATCCCATTTGTATTTCCTTATTTTCATTATGTACTTAATTTCTTGGGTGTTTATGCCATATTATGGTAGTAATA
The DNA here is from genome assembly GCA_030765085.1 of Allium cepa. Taxonomy (NCBI): domain Eukaryota; kingdom Viridiplantae; phylum Streptophyta; class Magnoliopsida; order Asparagales; family Amaryllidaceae; genus Allium; species Allium cepa. The sequence goes on along the minus strand of CM060938.1, from coordinate 560,203,946 downwards.
TTTTTATAAATCAGGATACAACAATATAATTTCGAACAATTTTACTACTTGGATTCAAAGTTAATTGTATAGCTCCCTAGCCAATAAGTGTTATCCCCTTATACTCCCAACTCCTGTTAAGGTATGAAACTTCATAAGAAAGTCAGTTTGAGGGATAATGACTCCTATCTCTATCAATGCAGGTCTCCTTAGGAAAGCATTATATTGAGACTGCTAGTCTATAATGAGGAATCATACATAGAATGATTTATGCAATGGAAATGTTCCTGCAGTGACAAGAAGTCGAGCCATTCCTACTGGAACAGTTGCTGTATTATTGAAGCCATATATTGTTTCCAGATTCGACCTCAGGATCTAAGCTAGGAGCCTCATTTTGTCATGTATTGCTTTAAAGATAACATTCATGGAACTTCCTAAATCCACAAAAAGTTTCTTCATTATGTAGTTTGAGATCTACATAGTTATCACTAAAGGGTCTTGATATGAGAATGTAACCGTGGGTAAATCTATAGAGGTAAATGTGATATCTAACACATGCTTTTGCTTGATATGAAATAGGGTCTATGCTCAGGGCAGGCTTCCTGAACGTATCTTTCCTATTCCTCCTTATTTGACAAACAATATGGGTTCCCCTATGAATTGAAGTTATGAGAGTATTGGGTTTCCCACTAGGTACTAATAAGAGTCATGTGACTGGTTATGCGCATGCGTGACTATATTATCTTTCTAGTAAGTACCCAAGTACCTTGTTTGTATCAATCTCTCAATCTAATTTTTGAGATGGCAGCAGTTATCAGTGTGATGTCCAATCACTCAATGGAATCTTTGGTATGCACCATCTTTGTTTGGCTCTACCTTCTTTCCTTTATTTAGGATGTTATATGCCAGTTCAGTTCTAGTTAGTTTGTAGATCTACCTTGGGGTATGAGTGATCGGAGTCTTAGTAGTAATGTTGAGTTCTCTTGGCGATTTCATAGGTGGGTGTTGGAAACTTTAGCCCTTGATTTCTTTCATTGTATGCTGGAGTAGTTCTTCATATTGTAACTCCTCCAATGCCCATGCTTCTTTAGTGCATATGTAGTTGCTCTCCTTTCCTAAAAATCCTTCATATTCTTATTGGGTTTCATACTATTTTTATCCCATATGTATGTGTCCTCTTTATTCCTAAGTGTCATGCCCTTCACTCGTAACCCCTATCCTCGTTGCTTCTTCCTTGAAGCAGTTGATGTAGCTACATAGGCTTTCATCTTCTATTTGCTTAATGAATGATAGGGAATTTGGGTCTAGTGAAATTTCTCTCCCTACAAGAAATTATCTACGGAAATCAGCTGATAACTGCATCCAAGAATGGATCTCTCTTGGTAAATACTTCCGAAATAATATGGAGGCTGCTCCAACAAGGGAAACATGGAAAAAATTTAGCGAACTAGTCTTCCCACCTTTAATATATCCAAATAATATTCAAAGTTAGATAAGTGGCTATCCAGGTTAGATGGCCCATCGTACTTTTCGATGTTAGGGACCTTGAAGCTTTCTAGGAAATCAGATTCTATGATTGCTTCACTATACGGAGAAGGGCAATCATCCCTTCCTCCTTCCTTATTGTTTTGGTCAGCGAGTTTTGTTAAATATTCTACATGGGATTTTATCTCCTGTATTTCTTTGTCCTTTGCGCTCATATGCGATAAATCACCTCTACCGATTGAGATAGATTAATCCGCATCTTAGGAAGTTTGATTATTACTTTTTTCCAACAATAATGGATTCATATCGGTTAGTTTGGATTTAATGTTTTGGTTTATTAAGGCCTCATTCTTTGCCTTTGGCCCCAATATCAGTAGTCCAATATCACCATTCTTGTTAATATGATTGTGATTATTGTCCTCTTCTTACGTTTGCTATGCAGCAAGTGAATGTTGGCGGTATGCTATGGAGTTTTGAGAGTTTGATGACCTTGGGGGTTTTAAGACACTAATTTTTTTATCCCAGCCATCCTCTCATTGATCTGAGCAACAAAGACATTAAGATTATCAAATATAGGATCAGTGGGCTATTTTCTATGGTGGCAAGAGGGGTTTTGATGAGGAAGTGAAAAGTCTATTACTTAGCTTCATAGCTAGGTATTTGAGTTCTTATAGAGAGGAGTAGGAGATTTTATAGATCGCATGATTTTAAATTCATGGAAATTATAGGTATTGAGGATGTGGATAACTTAGTTTAGGTTTGCGGGGGATTGGCCCTTCTTTTAGGGCCAAAATGTTCTTGAGAAATTTTTCCTCACAACATTAAGTTAATTTTGAAGCAATTATGGTGTCGTATACTTCCATCATCGGGAATTAACAAATTTAAATAACGTTATATTTGCCTCAAGGTAGTAATTATGTTAATGTATGCCAATGCAATTATATTACTTTTCTTTAACCATTTGTTGAAATATCAAACTCAAATTATATTCAATTTTTGGAAAATACGAATAGAATTTGGTATAAAAATAATTAACCTAAAAGTGCAGAAAAAGTAAGAGACGTAGAAATTTACATGGTTTGGATTATGAAGAATCATACTTTCACGGGAAAGCTTTTCCTATATTCTTTTTGTTGGTACATCTTCAAGGGCAGAGAGTATAAGTTTATTTAGTACAGAATTAAGAAAAAGTGTTAAAAGTCCCTTTCTCTGCTATAGTACCCTTCTATTTATAGTATTGTGGCATCACATGGATCACCAATTCCATAATCCAGCATTCTTTCCCAACCGTTCGATCCTTTTATGCGTCATTAATCTTGTTGGTTGTAGATTTATGCATGGATTGCTAACGTGGCCGAAGGTTTGGATAAATTCTTTAGGCAGGAAGATTTGGCTGAAGGTGAGAGTTTTGAATTCAAAGTTAGGTCGGAAGTTTGAACTTTAAGGCATTAGAAGTCTCTTGAACTTATTCTGTTTGCTAGCTTGTGGTGTAGTGGTTTTTATGGAGTGTCATTGCATGAACATAACTTGAAGTTGGGAAAATATTCTTATTGAAGAGTTGATGCAGTTCCTCTTCAGCATAGTGACGAAGTCTTTTTTTTTAGTGGCAGTGATGTTTAGATTTTAGGAAGATGTCGGTGTAGATCCGAGAGGAAGATGCTGGTGTAGACATTTATGAGATGGCAGCATGGACTTTAAAGAGATGACAATGCATTCTTTAAGGAGATGGTGAAGCATACTTTAATGGAGGCATGGTCTTCAAGGAGATGGTGGCATAGTTCTTAGGAGATAGTGAGATAGTCGAGCTTCGTGCAGTTCCTCTTCAACGTAGCGATGAAGTCTTCTTTTAATGTTAGTGAAATTCCTTAGTTGGTGGCGCGGAGATTTTAGGAAGATGTTGGTGCAGATATATATGAGATAGAGGCATGGCTTTTAAGGAGATGGTGGTGTAGTCTTTAAGGAATTGGTGAAGCAGACTTTAATGGGAACACAGTCCTTAAAAAATGGTGGTGTAGTCTTTAGGAAACGGTGGAGCATATTTTAAGTACAGTCTTTACACTCTATTGATAGATGAGTACTTTGGGTGTACTTTTTCTTGTAGACAATACTCATTTGGTCGTTTATTGAAGGAGAGACTTCGCTATTTTCTTTCGACTTTATGTTGTTGCAATATTAGTACAATTCGTCTATTGAGAATACGTGGCCTGCATTTTATTTGGCTTAATTGTTTTAGCGACTTTCATTTGATTTCTTTGCTACGTTTTTGATGTTACATAAGCTGGTATTTGTTTAGCTGTCTTTAGACGTAGATTTTTGAGTTGAATGTGTCCATCTTTATGCAGTTCCTTCCTTTTGGTGAAACTGTGGCTTGCTTTGCTTTTTTTGCTTTGTGTTAGGAGGTTTTCATATGCTTGTTTTGTAGATATACATCACACATGGCTATAGGAGAAAATGGGTGTAAAAATATTAAATTGAAAAAAAATAATTTAACCTAAAGAGATAGCATAAAGATGAAGCACAAAAATATACACACATTTCAATTAATTAAACATTAAATCCGTTACAGTAAGTGAATTAAATTGTGTTAATAAATACAAATTTTATTTAAATAATCCAATTCTAAATTAACTACTAATTTCAGATCTAACAGATAATTTTAATGCACAAAATAAATTAAAGACAAGATTGATTTTATAACCAAATAATAGTACATAAGAATATTTTGATTAAATTTATGAAATGGCACTTTGTATACAGATATATGTGAATTTTGTCAGGTTTAAACATTATGACTAAATAAAATAAAATAATTGAACCTAAAAGCCTTTCGCTTTGTAACACCTTGATTTGATATCTCTCCTTGGATCTCTAGGTAAATCCATAACCAACTTTGCAAGAGAATGATCAATTATCTAGATTTTTATTTGACTTGATGTTTTAATCAGATTTGGAATTGAAATTTTTTTGAAAATGATGAAGAAAATCTTAGTCATGGATTGAAGTGAGGGAGGATGTATGTTAGCACCAAAAGTGGTCACCAACACCCTTGAATAGAATTATATAAAGAGATTAATGAAGAAAATAAATTAAAATTGAGGGATGTATGCAAAACTAACTGCAAAAACAAGAACACCGGAATTATAGTGGTTCGGCGTAGCTGCCTACGTCCACAGTTAAGATAATCCTTATTGCTTAACTCTAAGACTTGAATACAGATATAATTCGTAAGAAAATAGCATGAATACAAGTTCTAACTGAAAGAGAGCTAGTGTAAAAATTGTCAAAGTGTCCTCGGAGTTCTCGAAAAAGGTTCCTTTCACCGCACTCACGCCCCTCTATTTATAGGCGAAGATAGGCCGGACTTCCTTTTCAGGCCTAGGAATAGAGTACCTCGTCCCAATAACAACAACTCCTACATGCCAGACCGAGCCACATTTGCCGAGCGTCCTCGGCCAAGCGGCAAATGTCGAACCGGGGTGTCTTGGCGATAGCCCGAAGCAATCCTCCTAGGGACTCGAAGTAAGCGACGATGCATCCTGCCCAACTTTGAAGTGGAATCGATGACCACCAACTCCGCTTGCCTACACCGAACGAGTTGTGTCAAACTGTCATGACCGGACTACGAGCACTAAATAAGGCCGAACAAAACTCCTTAGCCAATCCATGTATGGCTTTACTTTATTGACCGAGCGGTGAGTGCTGTAGCATTAAGCCGAACGACATGCAACCTTCCACCACGGTCGACGGCACACGACCTTCCTACCTCGGCCAAACCATGTTTACAGGCCGACCCGTGTGCGAAGGCCGAACCACTTCTAACCAAACAGAAATGACTCCCCTTCTATGACCAATACTTGTTAAACTGTCTAGGCCGAGCCACATGTGACCTACATCGTTGACCGAGCCACACATTCCAATCCAATCTGACCGAGCCATGCATGTCGAGTTGCCTAGACCAAGTGGTACATGCTGAGCGACGATGACTCAACTGACCGACTGAAGCGTGCCGAGCAATATGGGCTGAGCGACGCGTGCTGAGTTACCCAGACTGAGCGGCACGCACCGAACCACACATAAACGTCGAAACATGCCTATTGCATCAAACCCTTACATCTTCAAGCTTTTCTTGGTCAGAATCTTATCTAGTGCTAATGATAATACCTTCAACTGTCATTTTGTAGCCGGGCCAAGGTGCCGGGTAACATATGCACCACAAAGAGTATCGTGTGAAGCAACACGACACGCTTTGAATCAATAAAATTCCTGCTTTCAAAAATCTTAACATATACGATCTCACGCAGGTCATAACATGGTTGACTTTACTTAGTCGTATTTTCTTTCTTCTCTCTCCTCTCTTCCTCTTTTTTTTTACAATAGTGAGTTCGGCTTTCTAAGCCCGTCCAACTCGTTCGTCTTAACTTGGGTGGTTCGGCATGTTGCCTTGCCGAAGCCATGTAGCCTATGACTGGGTCCACAAGTGAACGCCGATTCACACCCCCTTTATATAAAAGCCCCGACTCTTACTTTCTCCTCTTACTTTTACTTTACCATTTTTTTCCTTCGAGCCAACTTAACACCCAAGCTCCACTCTTCCATGCAATTGTCTTATTCCTTTGCTCGGTCATCTTCCTCAGCACACTCCCCCACCATTCTTGACTCCAGGCCCTAGAAATTGTTCGCCTTGGTTGAAAATTGCTACATAGGTTAGGATCAACGCTCCACCTGGAGTTATTAAGCTTTTCTATTTGGACTTGAACTGAATTCGAGTCGTATATGCATACGATTCTTCATGACGTGTAGGAGAAGAGAGGGATGCAAGAAACGAAAGGATAGGCAAATGTAATTGATAGGGAGTTTGACATAGGCATTATTAAAGAGAAAGGTGAGTAGCTTTTGGTTCGGTGCTCAGGCTACAGTCTCGCGCTTAGCTCATCGGTGAAGGAAGAGAAATCATTAGGTTCATATGGTAAGGTTGGATTTGTAGGCACTCCATGGAAGTCTGGGTTATTAGGAAACATGTGTGGTCGTTCGGCAACATTTTATAGAAGTGGTGCTTGAGAGAGAGAGAATCAGAACCCCTCGAGGTGTTATGAGTAGGTAGAACTTAGGAGCTTGTAAGAGTAGTGGACACCAGTTAAGTAAGGCGCTCGACATTTAGAGTGGGAAGTTGGTATCGTGAGGTTCGTTCAGTCGTTCAGAGGAGAGCAGTTAGATACCGAATGGTATAGGATGGCCCGGTATCTAGGTTTGCATTGGCTATGGCTCGAGAGGAAACTGGTTTAATGGTTTGGTTCCTGAATGAGGAAGTCCCTCGGTACTGAGGGGGTGAGTGTGCATTGGTGGGGACATATGAGAGTGTTTAGGTGATTAGAGAGTGGAAGAGAGGAAGTAAGTGGTCGATGCTTTTGGTCTAGAGGACCGTTTGGTAGTTTGTGGGTGAGAGTTTCGGTATGCGTGCTTTGAGTGTCGACCGGCTTCGAGCCTTAGGGTCGGCATTGACAATCAAAATAGCCCTAATTTGAACACAACATATGCCAAGTCCACTTATCACACACCTAATCATAGGACAATGAACAAGGACAAGAACTTAAGCACATAAGCATATTGAATCGGTTCGGAAAAATAGCTCCATAATTTTAAAAACTGCAATCGTAAGTTCAGCTTGACAAAACACAAATAATAGCGTTCAATATACAATGCCAATGTCTGATTTCAATACCACCACTACCGAACATAGGCCAAGCTCTCGGAGATGGTCAGCAATGACGGTCTTCGAGCATGAGAGTTTAACGCTCAGCCGTACTTCATCGGTCTATAAACCTTTAGTTCTTTTATACTCATACTTGAATGATTGCACTAGTCCGTACACCACATGGGGGGAAAGTTTTTGTCATTATATCTAACACTGATTGCCTTTCCATTACAGTCCAAACAGGTATATATTCACATCCATCGCTCTATAAAGATGTCTAGGAAATCGAGCTCTGCTATAATTTCTGATAAGCCTGAGCCAAGTTTTCAACATGAGGTAGTAGGAACTTCGAACCCGTCGACAAATCCTATACAAAATATTCCAAACCCATCAGCGGCAATTATTGCTATAGATGGAGCAATTATCCTGGATAATCCGACCGATTCTCAAGCTTCAAAAATCAATGAAACCGCTCTTCGCCGGCTATGTTCGATTCACGGAATACATTTCAACGACATATTAGTTCCATCGGGACAAGATCGTCCTCACTTGCTCCTAGCTGGATATACAGCTTGCAACAAATTCATGTGCTGGGTCAGTAGCGTGCCAACTTTCAACTCCTTTCTCCGTGAAGTGCTATAATATATCAGGATCGCCCCGACACAACTACATCCCAATAGTCATGCGTTCATCTATGACACTTTTATTCTCTTTATGAGGATTTTATTCAGGCTATCCACTCCTATTAACATTCGCTACATCTATCGCTTCAAAAGACGATCTGATAGTCCATCTTTCATATTCCTCGAGCCACAGTCCAAGTGTCACATACTGACGGGGGCATGGAGTAAATTCACCCAATATAAGCAGGAATGGTTTTATTATGCTACCCCCGGGCTTTGCCAAAAGATGGCTGGATGGGAGTAAGTTCCTTTTTTGAATTAATATTTGTTTGTGGCACAATGTGCATTCTTTCTAAACTTCTTTTGATTTTTACAGGTATTAGCCCACGTCCCGAAGGCAGCAGGTATTCTAAGGTCGTCGAGGCCATTCGGGCTGTTCCCATGGGAGACCGAGAAATCAGATCCGTCATTTCCTATTAATCACTTTCAAAGTTCGGATTGTTGGCGAAAGGTCCTCGAACAAGTCTCCCTCATAGCACCACTACAATCGAACCTGCCTCGGAGAAAGGCAAAAGGCAAGCCGGGCCTTCGATGCCTTCCACAGGAGGGACTCCCGATGTATCTGAAGAGGGTGAAATAAAGGAGGCCGAGGTGCCAAAGATGACCGATGAGAAACCAGGGTCTGATGTCGCGCCTATAACCGACATACCTGACGTCACCAAATCGTTTCCCCCTTCGAAGAGGCATAATCTTAGCCTATAAATTAAAGAAGAAAACAGTTGACGGGGCTTCTAAAGTTACCATCACCTCGGCTGAGACAAAATGATCTCCCCAACATGCAGAGGGTTCACTTAAAGGTCATTCAGACCTGACCATCCCCGATGACCTACTGAATTATGGTTTTAACGACCCAGGAGATATGGGGCTTAATTCGTCCACGAGAGGCAACGTTGGTGATTCGGCTGGTCGACATAGAGAATCAACCCTAATTAGTAAAATAAAATAAATTGGTCCGTCAGGGGGAATCACTAAGACACACATGAACACTTACACTTGACCCTGCACTTAAACTTCAGCCATCATGTTATTCTTGCTAATTTGTCCTTACATAATTTCTGTGCAGGTGATATAGGGCATGCTCATAGATTCGACCGCCTTCGTTGGTCTTCTATCTTTCATCACTCCAGCTGAGACTCGAGGTCCGATAGACGTCGAGATAGAGTCGACAATAGTGATACTGACTATCGTCCTCGAGATTCGTTGTCGTCTCGAAGGAAAATTTACAGCCATTCTTCGTACTCCAATGATCCTCATCTTCAACCAGAACCAAGCAGGGAGAAATCTACTCAAAGGAGATCTCAATCTTAAGCTCCTCATGACCAACTCTCTGGTTCATCAAGCCCTAGGCAATTTCACGAGCCTCACAAGAAGTCTGTGGTTTCAGCTAAACAAACTTCCTTAGCCTCTACACACAATCCATCGATAGCAGAAAAGCTAGCTGAATTTAAAGCCACATTTCCAAAAATATGCTTCGATGGATTAAAATTTCTTCCTACGATCCATCCTATTCCAGGGCATGTTAAACAAAGTGCTATTTCTTGCACTAATGATGTCTACGTCCAACACGACGCATTTGTTCATTTGGCGGAAAAAGTTTCTGAAGTTTGTATGGAACGCTAGCGTGAAATTGATCGCCTAAAGCTTGAAGCCATCCATGATAAAGATATTATCAAAGCCTGGGATAAAGATCTTTTCTCGTATAAATCTCAACTTGAGGCTGCCCAGAAGAACACTAAAGATACTGCTGAGGCAGTCAATCGCCTAGAGGCTACACACAAAAAGAAATTTATGAAGCGGCTCAACACTGTGGCGCCTAAGCCTTAGAATAGGACTCGGGTCAAAAAGAAAGAGATGTCCTCGCTCAGTAGGTTAAAGAATTGGCGGATCTATTCCTTAAAGAAAAAGAAGAAAAATTACCGCCCAAGAGGAGTCGCAACGATACCGTGACGAGATTGTCGCTACACGACTTCTGAAAACAAAGCTTGATGAAGAACTCCCCAAAGCTGAAGCGCCGAAGGATGCAGCCCGTGAGGAATGCAAAAGAATGGCGCTCTCGGAAATCGATTCTCGCCTCGAGGTGGCTTCTGAGGCTGGTAGGGAGGAAATTAAGTGCATGTTTGATCCATTCATATCCGAGTATAATGCTCGAGTTCTCATGCATCGTGGTCTAACATTTCTTGACAAGGGTTACTCCAAATCTTTGGCCAAAGCATGGGACACTTTAATAAAAATTTAAAAGGTTGCGTTGGGATCTGAAGATGTTGATGAGGATTCTCTTATGAAGGAAGTGCTTTGCGAGAATGAGCGCACTGACCTATCTACGGCAAAGGCCCTTTATGGAAGAGACTCCTCCTCGTCAAAAGGAAAGAGTGACACTGCTAGTCCATTCGGAACTTAGTCTCCAGTTTCTCCTCGTGTTCAGCCGACTGGTCGCTCATCACTTGATCCTTTCGAGTAGCATATTGACTATGACCTAGAGGAGCCTAGACTTGATATTCATGCTCTATCTCCTATTCGAGAGGGTGAAACGTCTAAAACAGTTGAGAGCCAACTGGAAATCAGTACGTAGTTTTTCTTCCTAGAGTCCAAAAGATAATCGCTTCTGGCGTGTAATAGATGCATTCTAACATTTGTCTTTTATAAATTCGTGTAGGCCATTCCGACCCTGAACAAACTCCAAGGAGTGATGCCGCCACGAAGAAGGAAGAGAAATTTGGGAAAGGCATCTGACACTAGGAATTTCCCCGGACCCAATGCTCAATTGATCGGGCCACGCGATGAGGACAAAATGGAGAATCCCTCACCTATAGAAGAACACGACGAAGTCGAAATCACGGGCGTCTCCGAGCATACTTCAAAACTGAGCATGGAGGAAATAAACAAAGAAGGGAAGAAGGGAAGAAGAAAGCTGAGACAAAGGTTGAGCCCCAAGTGGTGGAATTGGATGATCCCTTGAACAAGCCCTGGAAGGTTGTTCTCCCCGGTGGGACCAGGCCCCTGGAAGTTCCTCCTACTTCCCCGGGCACCATCGCACTAGGAAGTAAAGCATCCAAGAGGAAATGCTCGAGTGAGAAGCCTTCGAAGAAGTCGAGGGAGGAAAAGAAATCAAAAAAGTAGCCATTGTAGGATCTAGATTAACCCTAGAGGGGGGGGGGGTGAATAGGGTTATAGCAAATTTTCTCGATTTAAACACAGAAATAAATTGCAGAAATAAATATGCTGAAAAGTAAATCACACACAAAATTTACCCAGCTTCGGCAACCCCTGCCTACTGCTGCATTCACAGATTTCTATTAGAATTAAACAGTATCACGCTTACAAACAATCTACTAGACTCGCAGACATTTGCTCCCGCTCACAAACACTCTACTAGACTCGCACACCATGCTCGCAAACATTTGCTCCCGCTCACAAACACTCTACTAGACTCGCACACCCTGCTCCCGCCTATAGAGTTTCGTTTACTCGCAAACTTTGCCTTCCGCCTATAGAGCTTCGTTTACTCGCAAACTCTGCTCCCGCCTACAATAGAACTTTGCAAACTCGCACACCCTGCTTACTGAACTAATTCTAACTAGACAATCTGACACTACCTAAACCCTAGGTGGTGATTTACAAAGTTTTGTTTCGAAAAAAAAAAAGATAAAAAAATCAATAGAAATATAACCCTAAACCCTAATTAATATAATAAAGCCCTTATAAAATTAAAACACTAAATCCCTTTTTTAATAATAAGCAAGGCCGGCCCCCTTCACTATCTGTTAGCCCGTTCCTTTATCTCCTTGTGAAAAATGGCGACCGTTCTTCTCTTGTGTTCCTCTCAGTTCTGAATTTAGGGCTTCGTCCCTGATTTCCAAATTAGGGTTTGTGCAAAATTAAAGGCGCCGACTTCGTTGATCGTTCAGATGGTTGTTGTCGTGATTGCTTTGACGATCCTTTATTTCTTCGATTTGCTTACGGCTCTTCAATTTTGGATCGAGTTCGTTCTGCTTTTTCGGTATGTATTTTTCTCCTTTTGCTTTGCTGGTTGATACTTGAACTCGATGAAATAAATGCCGATGATGATTAGGGTTTTAATAGGATTTGATTTCCTATTTTTGCGTTCGACTGATTGCTTCAAAAATTATTGCTTTGCCGTTCGATTACACTTTGATGCTGAGGATTGATCTGACTTTGTCAATTTCGTATTTCTAGTAGCTTGATTCACACGGCTTTGAATTGCCTTGCTTATCACGGTTTTGATTTTGACTGGTTCACAATTGGCTTCGGCCTTTGAATTTGTGTTGATTGACTATGTTCTCTGTGTTGCTTCTGGCTTGACACACCTATAGCATGGTCGATTTGCTTGGCCACCAACTGTTTCGAATCTGCACTGATGAATTTTGTTTATCCACTGTTTCCTTTGACTTTACACGACATTGATTTTCTGGCACTGTTTTAATTCATTGTGATTTTTATATCACTGCTTGATATTCATTTGCATCTATATTGTCAATATCAATATCTGCTTCATTCTGATTTCATACATGTTGATGCTTGTGTATATTACTGCTATATATGCATTGTGCTTGCCTGTTGCACTCACTTACTTGCTGTCGTAGACGTTTTGAACTGCATACTTCTTGTTGCAGTCTTGTACAATGCTTGGCCATGTTAGTTTCATATGCATATTTGTGCATATTGACCATTGGTCTCTGTTGCATTCATTTGTTTGCATTAACCTGGTTCTCTTTTATTTTCTTTATTCGTGATGGCGGCCTTGACTTGTTGTTATGTAGTTGCACTGCACTGGCCTGCTGCCATACTTGTTCACTAGTGCATGTATCACTGTATGTAGCTCATTGAAGTGTTGCTCCATTGAATATTGAGTCTTTGTGGTCTGCACTTGTAGCTGGACTTGATTTGTGCCTTGTCCATTTGATCTGTTGCATTGTCTCTGCTCCATCCTGGTTGCTTCCCTGACCTTGTATCACTCTGGCCTGTTGTAGTTTGAATTTTGTGATGTTGCCTCTGGTTGGTGTTGTTACTGTATTCATGACCACTGTCTTGCATGTTTTGTTTATTGATGCATTCATGTACACTGCATTCATGTTCAAAGACTGCTACTTGTTTTTGTACCCTTTGTATTCAGTTTATTGCATTGTGTTCTGGTCATTTGCGCTCGCTGTTGGTTCATTTGCTCTTCACATGCACAGTTTTTAACTTAAGTTGCATCTGTGCATATATATTGATGTTGCAGTCTTCAATGTACTGGTGACATGTGCATTGCTTCATGTTGCCTTCAGTAGCTTCACTGTTGCATTTGTATCACTGTTTCATTGTACTGTTTCATGCATGCTCGACATTGTGACTTGAGCTTTGTATATGAACTGTGTTGTCTTCATGCCTTGAGTTGAACCTATCTTGGGTTTGACCTTGTTTTTGATTTCTGTGCTTTTGTTTGATTTTTGCACACGAGTTGGCGAGGCAGTGCACACGTATACGAATATACATGTGTGTATTGCAGCCACTTATGGTTACCTGTCCCTGATAAAAATACTGATATGCACAGATATTGCACAGTCAAAAATGATGACGAACAACCCAAATAACTGAGGCAAACAATGTTTTCAAAATCATCGTTTCTTTCAAATTTCAAAAATATTTCTCTTTCAATTTTACTGCGTTTGAAAATATTTTTGCAGATTACTCAGATGCTGGATTCAAACTGGAATGCAGTTGAAGATAAAAATACGAGTGTGAGTGATATGTAGTGAGGTTAACTGTAAATGTGAAATGTGATGTGATTGTAATCAAAGTTGTATAGTTATAGTGAGAGATTGAAATTGTACTATTCAAAATTGTAATAAATATTTGTTTGAATAAAATTTCTGTTTGAATTCAAATTCTGTGTTATTTAATTTTATTCAGCAAATATTTATTTATTCTATAAAAAATAAAATAGTACATTAACAAATACATTTAAACGAATGTATATATGTTTATTATCATCAAACAAAAATCATATAAGCGCAAAGCGCATATTCAACAATCTCCCCCTTTTGATGATAACAAACATATATTTAAGATTTTGAAAGTATTAAATGTATTTGATTGTTCAATTTGCTCCCCCTATTTTAATGCTCCCTCTCTACACAATACTCCCCCTACATATATGCATACAAATAAAAATATGTAAATGAGCCTATATGCAAATTGAAAATTATTTAACCTTTGCTTGATTCTATTTTACAAAATCTTAACTTTTCTCTCCCCCTTTTGTTATCAGCAAAAGAATAACAGTGTTATAAAAATAGGGATGAAGTGATAGACATGAATCAAACATTTAACTCAATTAAATATAAATATTAAATTTCAATAAAACTCAAACAAAAATCATAATTACCCTTGTCAAGCGCATATTCCACTTTCAGAAGTGATGGGGATAAAATCATCAAAAAATCATACAATTATGTCTATTTGTGGTATATTTATTTCAGGAAATTTGAATATCTACTAACCATGCATAACCGTTAGGACTTTTAAATGAGATTAGTAGTATTCCAATTTAATTTAAAAAATGAAATCAAGTATCTTCTAACCACGCATGACCGTGAGGACTTTTAAATGGGATTAGAATCAACTTGTCTATTTAAATCAATTAATTTTGATATGCGTTCCATACATGCATAACCGTGAGGACTTTTAAATGAGCATGGAAGCACATAATCAAAAATCCAAGTAATTCAGCCATGCATAACCGTGAGGACTTTTAAATGAGAGTGAATACTTTGGATATTTATTTTTATTGCTAAATATAATAAGTTGAAGCACAAATAATTTCCTTCACAGATTTAAAGATATTGAAGAACAAATGATTTCCTTTGTAAACTACCACAAATTTACATACTAAATATGATCTTGATGAGTGATGGTCGATAGAAAGTTGATAGAAATAGTAATGGTCATGGGAATTTTACCCAACAAAAAGTTTTTATAACTCTTGTTATGAAATTCTAAAGAAATTTTCTAATATACTTTCACAAGTTATAATATATGATAAATATCAACACTCATCACTTTTTCAATCACTATTCATCTTTTCGATAATCATTAGGGAGTTAGATTAGTCAAAAATTTGTCATTTAGAATCAAATTCAAAAATCAAATTTTAAAAAAAATGATTAGTCAACCTCTATAATTCCCAAATCTAAACGTAATTTGGAAAATCTGTCTTCGGGGAGAGGTTTTGTGAAAATATCAGCAAGTTGAGTTTCTGTTGAAATATATTCAATGCAAATGTCTTCTTTAGCAATGTGATCTCGAAGAAAGTGGTGTCTCACATCAATGTGTTTTGTGCGAGAATGATGAACAGGATTATTTGACAAATCTATAGCACTCCTACTATCACATTTTAATGGAACTTGTTTATAGACTAAGCCAAAATCAGAAAGAGTTTGCATCATCCATAGAATTTGAGCACAACAACTTCCCAAAGCAATATATTCTGCTTCAGTGGTGGATAATGCAACACAATTCTGTTTCCGACTTGACCATGAGACTAATGAATGTCCTAGCATGAAACATGTCCCACTAGTGCTTTTTCTGTCAACTAATGAACCAGCATAATCAGCATCGGAATAACCTACTAAATCAAAATTTTCACAAGAAGGGTACCATAGTCCAAATTTGTGTGTGTGTGAAAGATATCTCAAAATTCGTTTAGTAGCTTTTAAATGAGATTCTTTGGGATTAGCTTGAAAACGTGCACACAAGCACACAGAAAACATAATATCAGGTCTAGAAGCAGTAAGATAGAGAAGTGAACCGATTATCCCTCGATATTTCTTTTGATCAATTGCAATTCCTTTCTCATCTTTGTCCAACTTTGTTGATGGGCTCATAGGAGTTCTCAATGGTTTGGAATTTTCGATTCCAAATTTCTTTTATAGCTCCAACACATATTTGGATTGTGAAATGAAAACACCATCACTGCTTTGCTTAATTTGAAATCCAAGAAAGTATTTCAATTCACCAACCAAACTCATCTCAAATTTAGCCTGCATGACTTGTTCAAAATTCTCACACAAGAGCTCATTAGTAGCACCATAAATAATATCATCCACATAAATCTGAACAATCAAAAAATCACTTTCTTTATGTAATAGAAACAGTGTCGTGTCAGCGCTACCCTTTTTAAAACCATTTTCCAAAAGATATGTACAGAGACAGTCATACCAAGCTCTTGGAGCTTGCTTAAGACCATATAATGCTTTTTCTAGCTTATACACATGATTTGGAAATTCATGATTTTCAAAACCGGGTGGTTGTTCAACAAAAACTTCTTCTTTTAAATCGCCATTCAAAAAGGCACTTTTTACATCCATTTGTTTAAGTTTGAAACCCTTGTAACATGCAAAACTTAGCAAGATTCTAATGGCTTCTAACCTAGCAACTGGAGCAAATGTTTCATCAAAGTCTATGCCTTCTATTTGGTTATAACCTTTTGCAACCAACCTAGCCTTGTTTCTAATTACATTTCCTGATTCATCAAGTTTATTTTTAAACACCCATTTAGTCCCTACGATTGGATAGTCATTAGGCCTAGGAACTAATTTCCAAACTTTGTTTCTCTCAAATTGATTAAGTTCATCTTGCATTGCTAAAATCCAATTTTCATCATTAAGAGCCATTTCAACAGAATCAGGTTCAATCTTAGAAATAAAACCACTATGACAACAAAACGCATACAAATTTTCATCAAATGAAGAACGAGTACGTATACCTTCCGTAGGATCACCAATAAATAATTCAGGAGGATGATTAGGTTTGAACCTTAATTTAACAGCATCAACAGTCCTTCTTTCAGTTTTCTCACTAAATGTCCCTTCTTCAGTGCCTTCAGGATCTACCCCATCGTCAACCATCTTTTCAGTCGTTCTTTCCAGATCAGATTCATCAAATTTCACATTGATTGACTCAACAATTGTCTTTGTTCGTTTGTTGTATATCCTGTAAGCCTTACTCCTTGTTGAATAACCCATGAAAATTCCCTCATCAGCCTTAGATTCAAATTTTCCAAGTTGATCACCTGTGTTAAGAATGAAACAAGGACATCCAAATACACGAAAATAAGAAATGTTAGGTTTTCTTTCATGCCACAATTCATAAGATGTTTTGCCAAGTATTGGTCTAACCATTACTCTATTCATTACATAGCATGACGTATTTACTGCCTCTGCCCAAAATGTTAGAGGTAGTTTATACTCACTCAACATGGATCTTGCCAATTCTTGCAATGTACGATTTTTTCTTTCAACCACCCCATTTTGTTGAGGTGTTCGTGGAGCAGAAAATTCATGTTTTAAACCATTTTCTTCACAAAAACTTTCGAATTCCAAATTTTCAAATTCGCCTCCATGATCACTTCTCAAGTTTTTAATTGAAACTCCTTTTTCATTTTGAACAAGTTTTGCAAATTTTGAAAAATATTCAAAAGATTCAGACTTTTTGGCTAAGAAATAAACCCATGTAAATCTAGAGTAATCATCAACCAATACATAACAATAACGTTTTCCATTTAAGCTTGCAATTTCATTTGGTCCAAATAAATCCATGTGAATTAATTCAAGAACCCGTGATGTGCTAACAATGTTTTTAGGACGAAATGATGATCGACTAAGCTTGCCCAAGGAACATGCTTTACACACTTTGTTATTTTTAAATTTCTGATGTGGTAACCCCCTGACTAATTCTTTTGTTTCAAGTTGTTCTAAGAGGCTCATGCTAGCATGACCAAGTCTTCTATGCCATAAAAATGCTTCTTCATCTGTGACTACCAAACATCTAGACATATTTAGATTATCAAATGAAAGTGAGTAAACATTTCCTTTTCTTTTGCCATAAAAACAATGTTATTAGAATCTTTATCAATGATTTTGCAAGTATCACTATCGAAGACAACATTCATACCTTTGTCACATAGTTGGCTAACAGAAATGAGATTGTGATGCAAATTCTTAACATATAAAACATTAGTTAAAGAAAAATTACCGTTACCTACTTCACCTTTACCAATGATCTTACACTTACTGTTGTCTCCCATGATCACATTTCCGCCTTTAAAATTCTCTAGACTAAGGAACTTCGATTTGTCACCTGTCATATGTCTAGAACAGCCTGAATCTAGAAACCATTCTTGTTGCTCCTTAGCCCGCCAACAAATCTCACTAGTTTCCTCTGAGCTAGCTTCTGAATCTGATTTTGCCATCAAACACATATTAGCTTCCTCTCCTTCTTCACCATCCCAAGTTGCTGCAAAGACTTTGTATACAAAAGTTAAAAAGCGTTTAAACATATCTCCAGAGTTAAAGTAAAAATATACCGGGCTCTGATACCACTTGTAGGATCTAGATTAACCCTAGAGGGGGGGTGAATAGGGTTATAGCAAATTTTCTCGATTTAAACACAGAAATAAATTGCAGAAATAAATATGCTGAAAAGTAAATCACACACAAAATTTACCCAGCTTCGGCAACCCCTGCCTACTGCTGCATTCACAGATTTCTATTAGAATTAAATAGTATCACGCTTACAAACAATCTACTAGACTCGCAGATATTTGCTCCCGCTCACAAACACTCTACTAGACTCGCACACCCTGCTCGCAAACATTTGCTCCCGCTCACAAACACTCTACTAGACTCGCACACCCTGCTCCCGCCTATAGAGTTTCGTTTACTCGCAAACTTTGCCTCCCGCCTATAGAGCTTCGTTTACTCGCAAACTCTGCTTCCGCCTACAATAGAACTTTGCAAACTCACACACCCTGCTCACTGAACTAATTCTAACTAGACAATCTGACACTACCTAAACCCTAGGTGGTGATTTACAAAGTTTTGTTTCGAAAAAAAAAACGATAAAAAAAACAATAGAAATATAACCCTAAACCCTAATTAATATAATAAAGCCCTTATAAAATTAAAACACTAAATCCCTTTTTTAATAATAAGCAAGGCCGGCCCCCTTCACTATCTGTTAGCCCGTTCCTTTATCTCCTTGTGAAAAATGGCGACCGTTCTTCTCTTGTGTTCCTCTCAGTTCTGAATTTAGGGCTTCGTCCCTGATTTCCAAATTAGGGTTTGTGCAAAATTAAAGGCGCCGACTTCGTTGATCGTTCAGATGGTTGTTGTCGTGATTGCTTTGACGATCCTTTATTTCTTCGATTTGCTTACGGCTCTTCAATTTTGGATCGAGTTCGTTCTGCTTTTTCGGTATGTATTTTTCTCCTTCTGCTTTGCTGGTTGATACTTGAACTCGATGAAATAAATGCCGATGATGATTAGGGTTTTAATAGGATTTGATTTCCTATTTTTGCGTTCGACTGATTGCTTCAAAAATTCTTGCTTTGCGGTTCGATTACACTTTGATGCTGAGGATTGATCTGACTTTGTCGATTTCGTATTTCTAGTAGCTTGATTCACACGGCTTTGAATTGCCTTGCTTATCACGGTTTTGATTTTGACTGGTTCACAATTGGCTTCGGCCTTTGAATTTGTGTTGATTGACTATGTTCTCTGTGTTGCTTCTGGCTTGACACACCTGTAGCATGGTCGATTTGCTTGGCCACCAACTGTTTCGAATCTGCACTGATGAATTTTGTTTATCCACTGTTGCCTTTGACTTTACACGGCATTGATTTTCTGGCACTGTTTTAATTCATTGTGATTTTTATATCACTGCTTGATATTCATTTGCATCTATATTGTCAATATCAATATCTGCTTCATTCTGATTTCATACATGTTGATGCTTGTGTATATTACTGCTATATATGCATTGTGCTTACCTGTTGCACTCACTTACTTGCTGTCGTAGACGTTTTGAACTGCATACTTCTTATTGCAGTCTTGTACAATGCTTGGCCATGTTAGTTTCATATGCATATTTGTGCATATTGACCATTGGTCTCTGTTGCATTCATTTGTTTGCATTAACCTGGTTCTCTTTTATTTTCTTTGTTCATGATGGCGGCCTTGACTTGTTGTTATGTAGTTGCACTGCACTGGCCTGCTGCCATACTTGTTCACTAGTGCATGTATCACTGTATGTAGCTCATTGAAGTGTTGCTCCATTGAATATTGAGTCTTTGTGGTCTGCACTTGTAGCTGGACTTGATTTGTGCCTTGTCCATTTGATCTGTTGCATTGTCTCTGCTCCATCCTGGTTGCTTCCCTGACCTTGTATCACTCTGGCCTGTTGTAGTTTGAATTTTGTGATGTTGCCTCTGGTTGGTGTTGTTACTGTATTCATGACCACTGTCTTGCATGTTTTGTTTATTGATGCATTCATGTACACTGCATTCATGTTCAAAGACTGCTACTTGTTTTTGTACCCTTTGTATTCAGTTTATTGCATTGTGTTCTGGTCATTTGCGCTCGCTGTTGGTTCATTTGCTCTTCACATGCACAGTTTTTAACTTAAGTTGCATCTGTGCATATATATTGATGTTGCAGTCTTCAATGTACTGGTGACATGTGCACTGCTTCATGTTGCCTTCAGTAGCTTCACTGTTGCATTTGTATCACTGTTTCATTGTACTGTTTCATGCATGCTCGACATTGTGACTTGAGCTTTGTATATGAACTGTGTTGTCTTCATGCCTTGAGTTGAACCTATCTTGGGTTTGACCTTGTTTTTGATTTCTGTGCTTTTGTTTGATTTTTGCACACGAGTTGGCGAGGCAGTGCACACGTATACGAATATACATGTGTGTATTGCAGCCACTTATAGTTACCTGTCCCTGATAAAAATACTGATATGCACAGATATTGCACAGTCAAAAATGATGACGAACAACCCAAATAACTGAGGCAAACAATGTTTTCAAAATCATCGTTTCTTTCAAATTTCAAAAATATTTCTCTTTCAATTTTACTGCGTTTGAAAATATTTTTGCAGATTACTCAGATGCTGGATTCAAACTGGAATGCAGTTGAAGATAAAAATACGAGTGTGAGTGATATGTAGTGAGGTTAACTGTAAATGTGAAATGTGATGTGATTGTAATCAAAGTTGTATAGTTATAGTGAGAGATTGAAATTGTACTATTCAAAATTGTAATAAATATTTGTTTGAATAAAATTTCTGTTTGAATTCAAATTCTGTGTTATTTAATTTTATTCAGCAAATATTTATTTATTCTATAAAAAATAAAATAGTACATTAACAAATACATTTAAACGAATGTATATATGTTTATTATCATCAAACAAAAATCATATAAGCGCAAAGCGCATATTCAACAGCCATCTGATCGTGCCTTATCCAATCCGAATAAGTTTGAATTATGTAGTTATTTCCATTTATTTTCATAGTCGTTGTAAATAGACCCTTTTCTCTGAGTTCAGGAGAAGTTGTAGTGAAACTGAATCTCCAAGTACTAAAAAAGAATTTTTGTTTCTTTGTTTTCGATGATCTTTGCTGTTCAGTTCACTGTCTAACTTGTAGTCGAAATTCGAAATCTTGTGGTTCACACAAGCTCCGGTCTGCTTCCACGTGTCTCGGAATTTTTTTGAATCGCAAATCTTATAGTCCACGTTCTGGAAACTTAGAATACTTTTAGTTCGCACTCCATGGACTTAGATATTTTTTGAATCATTTATACTCTAGTCCGTACTCTGGGGACTCAGAGTACTCTAGTCCGCACTCTGGGGACTTAGATATTTTTAAGTCGTTTACACTCTAGTCCGCACTCTGGGGACTAAGATTACTCTAGTCTACACTATGGGTACTTAGAGATTTTTAAGGCATTTATACGCTAGTCCGCCCTGTGGGGACTCAGAGTACTCTAGTCTGCACTTTGGGGACTAGAGATTTTTAAGTCGTTTATACTCTAGTTCGCACTCTGGGGACTCAGAGTACGCTAGTCCGCGCTCTGGAGACTTAGAGATTTTTAAGTCTTTTATACTCTAGTCTGCACTCTGGGGACTCAGAGTACTCTAGTCCGTACTCTAGGAACTTAGAGATGTTTAAGTCGTTTATATTCTAATCCACACTTTGGGGACTCAGAGTACTCTAGTCCGCACTCTATGGGCTTAGAGATTTTTAAGTCGTTTATCGATTGATTTTAATTTTGTGTGTGCGTTCATACGTCAGACAGAATAATGTGATTTAATATTAAGCATTGAATTACAACATACGGAAAATCAACAATTGATAAAAAAAGCGGCTTCAAGCCTTTATTATCAATGATCGAATAGGAACAACTGAATTATCTTATTACATGCCGAAAACAGAAGAAAAACATACTGGAAACAATTGCCACTAAAATTCAAAGGAAACAACTAAGTGTAATAATGAAGCAGATGCTCGCTATTTAATGTCGGGGGAGTGTCACGCCATCGACGGTCGCTAGCTCTAAAGTTCCCTCTCCAAGCTTCCGTTCAATGACGTATGGACCTTCCCATGTGGGATTCATATGCGATGGGATTGGAAAAACTTGCTTCAAAACGCGATCGCCCACATCAAAGATTCTCGGTTGGACTTTTTCATTATAATATCGAGCGACTCGATCCCTATATGCAGTCACCCTTAAGTCAGCTTCTTCGCGTTTTTCGTCAACAAAGTCTAGTGATTCTAGTAAGAGATCCTGATTCGTCTTAGGATCATAATGAGTTACTCCATGTGAAGGAAATTCAATTTCCACGGGTATAACAGCTTCTGTGCCATATGCCAATGTGAATGGAGTGTGGCTAGTCGCGGACTTGTGGGTGGTTCCGTAAGCCCAGAGTGCTGTCGGAAGCTCATCCACCCACTTGCCTCTAGCCTTCTCTAAACGTTTTTCAATATGGATTTGATTATTTTGTTTACGGCTTCTACTTGTCCATTGGCTTTTGGATGTGCAACTGCAGCAAATCTTTTCTCAATGCCATACGTTTGATAAAATTCTTTGAACTCCCTACTTTTGAATTGAGTTCCATTATCTATAATGATAGTTCTCGAATGGCCAAAACGGCATATGATGTTTCACACAACGAAATTAATGACCTTTTTAGTGGTGATTATAGCTAAGGGATCTACTTCCACCCACTTGGTAAAGTAATCGACTGCAACTATTGCGTATTTGGCACCACTTTTGGAGATTGGAAAGGAGCCGATTATATCGATTCTCCATATTACAAATGGATAGGGACTAACCATTTGTGTGAGTTCCGTCGGTGGAGCTCTCAGGATTTTCGCATACTTTTGACATTTGTCGCATTTTCTTACATAGTCCGCAGCGTCTCGATTTACAGTTGGCCAATAGTATCCATAGCGGAGGATCTTTTCCGCTAGTGTCTGCCTCCCAATATGGTCACTACATTCTCCTTCATGAACTTCCTTAAAGACCCATTTTATCTCATCGTGGGCGATGCACCGAAGTAAGGGAATCGAGAATCTCTTCTAATACTTTATTTCGTTCTGCATTATATATCGTGAAGCTTTGTGAATGACTTGTTGTCTTTCGTTCTTTCTATCGGGCAAAGTCCCATGTAATAAGCATTGTTTGAATAGGGTTATCCATAACACCCTTTCAATTTCTATTTCTAGCAAATATTTACTTCCATCTCATTTATATTCATAACGTGTAAGATTTTGACGGGAACCAATCCCATCTGTTGTGCGTCACCAGTACTTGCAAATTTTGCCAATGAATCGGCTCCCCCATTTTGTTCGTGCGGGATATTTGAAATATCGTAATATTCAAGTCTGCCAACGGCTCTTGAACCTATGTAAGGTATGGGGAAAGTCTCTGCCCCCTTGCTTGATAGTCTCCCCGCACTTGGTACACCAACAATTGTGAGTCACAAAAGATTTCAACCGATCTTACTCTGAGTTCCCTGATAAATTTTAATCCAGCAAGCAATGCTTTATACTCGGCTTTGTTATTCATTGCTGAGAAATCAATCTTCAAAGCATAACAAATCGATTGGTTTCCAGGAGTTACAAGAATAACATTAGGACAAGAACAACGGTCGTTGGATGCCCCATCGGTATATAGTTTCCATTGAATGGGGGGAATAACATCCTCACTGCTTGGCTCGTCTGATATGGTGAATTCTGCAATGAAGTCCACTAGCGCCTGCCCTTGGATAGCTCTCCGTGGCAGGTAGGTGAAATCGAATTGACTCAACTCAATGTCCCACTTCAACAACCTTCCAATGGTTTCGGGTCGTTGGAGCACCTGTCGCAGAGGTTGATCAATATAAACACTGATCGGATGTGCCTGAAAATACAGACGGAGCTTGTGTGATGCAATCACCAAGCAGTAAGCTAGCTTCTCAATCTTAGGGTAATTTCTCTCCGCCCCTGTTAGACGTTTACTGACATAATACACTGGCTTTTGAGTTCGGTCTTCCTCACGAACTAAGGCTGTACTGATGGCATGCTGAGACACGACCAGATATGCATATAACACTTCATGGTCTACAGGCTTTGACAAAACCGAGGGACTTTCCAAATGTCTCATGAGAGCTCGTAAGGCATCCTCAAAGTCCAGTGTCCATTCAAAATTTCTCTTCCCTATCTTTATCACATCAAAGAAGGGAATACATTTATCGGTGGCTCTGGATATGAACCAACTTAACGCGACGACCTTTCCTTTCAGTCTTTGTACTTGCTTTATAGTTCTGAGTGCTTGTATGTCTCAAGTAGCCTGAATCTTTTCTTGATTAGCTTCAATTCCCCGTGCATTGACAAAAAATCCCAAAAATTTCTAGGCGCAACACCAAACGAACACTTTAGTGGATTGATTTTCATCCCGTAGTATCTAAGTATATCAAACATCTCTGTTAATTTTCGAATTTGGTCGTTTGACTGCCGTGACTTCACAAGCATGTCATCCACATAAACTTCCATTGTTCTACCAATTTGATCTTTATACATCCGATTTACCAAGCGTTGATAAGTCGCTCCTGCGTTCTTCGACCCAAAAGGCATCACCACATAACAATACAGTCTGGCATCCATGACAAAACTAGTGTGTTCATGATCTGGAATATGCGTTGGAATTTAATTGTATCCTGAATACGCATCATGATAATAACTCGTGTATGGCAGTTGAGTCAACCAGTTGGTCTATTCTAGGTAAAGTGAAACTATCCTTAGTGCAAGCCTTGTTCAGGTCTTAGTAATCGACACAGGTCCTCCATTTCCCATTCGCTTTTCTCACTAGCACGGGGTTAGAAACTCATTCAGGGTAGAAGGCATCATGAACAAAGCCATTGGCTTTGAGTTTATCCACCTCCTCTCTGAGAGCAGCAGACCTCTCCAGATCCATACCTCTCCTTTTCTGTTTCACCGGTACATACTTTAGGTCAATGTTCAACATATGACTTGCGATAGTGGGAGAAATCTTGCACATATCAGAGTGGGTCTATGCAAAAACACCTAGGTTCGCTCAGAGAAAATCGGTTAGGTCCTCAGTCATTGAGGAAGTGAGTTGTGGTCCAGTCTCAAGCACCCGTGATGGGTCATCGTGGCTGACTGAAATGTCAATCGTTAGTTCAGCTAGTGCAGCTTTAGGCTCCTTAGGTTCTTCATCGTCATCTCTCGGATCTATGTCTCTATAGATCTGACCGAGATGCCCGAGCCAAGGCTCGGGTGTTACTTGTTAATTTTGAGCTACCTGGATGTGGACAGAGTTGTCCACAACTTTTCCCTTCTCTCTTGTTGGGCCTCTCTCAGCTCAGCCACATAACATGCACGACCTGTCGCCTGGTCGTGTACAACCCCAACTCCTCTATCCGTCAGAAACTTTAAAGTCAACCACTATGGGGACAAAGCTGACCGAAACTCTGCTAGGGTCGGTCGGTTCAGAAAAACATTATATAGGGAATCAACATCCAACAAAATGAACGGTAGGATCCATACTCTTCTACGTTCACCTTATCCTAATACAATCGGTAATCCAACAAATCCTATCGCATCTGTGGCTGCACCATTAAAACCGTGAATGTGGGATTTAGACGGTTTCAGATCTTTTGCCTCCATCTTCATTTGGTCATACGCCTTTTTGAATATAATGTTAACAGAACTCCCGCAATTAATCAATATCATTCTCACAAATGCTAGCCCAATGGTTGCCGAGATGATCATCAGGTCAATGATAGGTGCCTCCACCCGATCAGCGTCTCTACTTCTGAACACTATATAATCAGTCATCATTCACTGCTGTTTCGTTGGAACCCCATCTTCCGAGTTCGAGCAGCATTCAAAGTCCATGTGTTTCAAAGAACTAGCATAACGTTCCATTTCTTTCCAACTCTTGTCTGCTGGATGAGGCCCACCGATTATCGCGTTTATGATTAGTCTACCTACAGTCCAAGCAGGTTCCTCAGGATAATGTAGAGCTTACCCGCGATCAGGGTCTGACATTCCTTGTCCGCCTTCCTGCGAATTCTTGACAAACTGCTATAACTTCTTTTGCCGAATCAGTTTTTCTATTGCATCATGGAGGTATCTACATTCTTTGGTGTTGTGCCCGTAGGTCTCGTGAAATCGGCAGTACTTCCCAGTCTGCTTTCGTTCCTCAGTGGATTCCATTGGGCGCGACTTCCGAAATTGGAAGGTGTTACAAGTTGACAAATAAATATTTTCCAGAGATGCGTTCAAAGGAGTGTGTTCATTGTAGGTCAGGATACTGGGATTCCACTTTCTGGCTTTCCACTTTCTTCTGCAATTTTCCTTTTCAGTCGCTTTAGAATGCTCGGGCTTGTTTTAAACATTAACGTTGACCTTTCCAAAATTATCGCCAGCCTGTTTAATCGCAATATTACTTTGCACCGCATCTTTTCCAGGCCCAGGCTCACTACCTCGCCTCATCCATCTGGCTTCCTTCCTTCTCATGAACTGGTGTGCCTTTGAATAAAAATGTTCCAGGGTAGCAGAAGGTTTTCCTGTCAACCAATCACCAAACTCTAAGTCTGGATCTACTCCACGCATCACGGCCATGATAATAGCATGGTCATTCGAGTTGCTGACTTCAGTAGTTGCAACGTAAAATCTTTGCAAATATTCTTTTAAGGACTCCCTTGGAGCTCGAATTACACTAGATAAAGAAATCGCTCCTTTTGACGAGTGGTATGAATTCTAAACTACTCCATAAATTTTGCCATTAACTCATCAATTCTGGAGATCGATCATGAGGAAGTCTGTTGAACCACATGGTAGTGATTCTAGATAAGTTTATTGGGAAACATCTACACTTAGTCGCATCATTCGCCCTAGCCGAGTCCGTCATCCACTCGTATCTCATTACATGATGTCGGGTATCAGTCTTCCCCTCATAGGCTGGAATAGTTTGCATACTAAACTTCCGGGGGTAGTCAGCCTATAGGATAGCATCTGTAAATGGAGTATGACTTATGTCTATGCCCCAGTCATCATTGGATAAGCCTTGATTTTCCTTCATCGGCTGTCTGACAATAGCTGATAGGTCTGGGCTTTGTATGGAAGGTGGCAAGTTGGAATCCATCCAGCGAGACTATTCCGGTTGGTGCCTCCTCGGATGGCAATCTACCAAATGTGTGTCCTAGGGACCTGCAACATTATGACCTTGGTGAGCCGATTGTCCAGCTTCCACTTGTGCCCCAAATCCTAAGTTTCTTGTTCCAACTCGAGTATGATTACCCTGGTGTAAGTGAGGGGCCATGGCTCCTGGTAGGGAACTTGGACCATCCCTGGTGGATCGTTCAGCTGCACCTGTTTGCATTGTTTCAATTCTACGGCGTCTGTACCTAGGAGGTTCATCAGACGAAGTGGAGCTATCGGACGACGAGTAGGTAGCGGGACTTCCTCCAGCATTTTGATGCTGTTGTTTGTAAGTTGGGTCATGAGATTGGCGTTAGCTTGAATCTGTTCATTAAACCATCTCCTGCTTTCTACGAGTCCTCTCATCAGCTAATTGAACTCCGTTCTGGTAACAACTTCTGTTTAGTTTAGGGCAGTTGTGGTCCTTACACCTGGATTAGCTTATTGATTGTTGGGTCCTACTTGTTGGACGCTAGCGGTCTCGTTGACATCCACATTGTGGGAGGCTAATCTGTTATGTGATCATTCCATTGTAGAGTTATTGGTAGGAACTCTGAGTAGAATCTGTGAACTTCTTATGAACAAACATGGATCTTCTTTGGGGATTTCTTCAATCCAGTAGCGATAAGTAGATCCTAATGGCCTAAGAATGTTATTCTTAGTGAAAGCACTAAAATGTTAGCACCAAAAGTGGTCACTAACAACCTTAAATAGAATTATGTAGAAAGGTTAATGAAGAAAATATATTAAAATTGAGGGATGTATGCAAAACTAACTGCAAAAACAAGAACACTGGAATTATAGCGGTTCAGCATAACTGCCTACGTCCACTGTTAATATAATCTTTATTGCTTTCCTCTAAGACTTGAATAAAAACGCAATCCGTAAGCAAATAGCGCGAATAAAATTTTTAGCTGAAAGAGAACTAGTGTAAAAATTGGCAAAGTATCCTCGGAGCTCTCGTAAAAGGTCCCTTTCCAATGAACGCCTGCCCCTCCATTTATAGGCAAAGATAGGCCGGACTTCCTTCTCAGGCCTAGGAGTAGAGTACCTTAACCCACTACCAACAACTCCTATATGCCAGACTGAGCCACATTTGTCGAGCGTCCTATGCCGAGCGGCAAATGCTGAACCGGGGTGTCTTGGCTATATCCCGAAGCAATCCTCCTAGGGACTCGAAGTAAGCGACGATGCACCATGTCGTACTTTAAAGTGGAATCGACGACCGCCAACTCTGCTTGCTTGCATTGAACGAGTTACGTCAAACTGTCGTGACTGGATGCGAGCACCGAAATAAGGCCGAACAAAACTCCTTAGCCTAACAACATATGGCTTCACTTTATTAACCGAGCGGTGAGTGCTATAGCATTAAGCTGATAGACATGCAACCTTCCACCACGGTCGAGAGCCACACGACCTTCCTACCTCGTCCAAACCATGTTTACAGGCCTACCCGTGTGTGTAGGTCGAACAACTTCTGACCGAATAGAAATGACTCCCCTTCTATGACCAATACCTGCTAACCTGTCTAGGTCGAGTCACTTGTGACTTACGTCATTAACCGAGCCACATGTTCCAATCCAATCTGACAGATCCACATGTTCCAATCCAATCTGACCGAGCCATGCGTGTCGCGTTGCTTAGACTGAGCATTACATGCATAGCGAGGACGAGTCAACTGACTGAACGATGTGTGTCGAGCAATATGGGTCGAGCGATGTGTGCTGATTTACCCAGACCGAGCGGCACACATCGAACCATAGCCACCGAACCGCACATAAACATTGAAACAAGCCGATTGCATCAAACCGTTACATCTTTAGGCTTTTCTTGGTAGGAATCTTGTCTAGTGCTAACAATAATATCTTCAACTGTCGTTTTGTAATCGGGCTAAGGTGCTGGGTAAGAAGGTATAAAGGAAAAGAGAATAGAATAATAAAATAAATGAAAAGAATTTGTTTCATGGAAAGAATGAAAACATTCCATATCCTTTCTTTAAAACCTTAGCCTTTTAGTTCCTAATGAATTTCAATTCCTCCATGATCTCTCTCTTTATATGGCCAGCCCTAGATTGCCCACATCATGAAGTTCCAAAAATCCCTTCCATTTAAAGTTACACCAATATAACATATGGATGCGTGCAAACATAAATTCTATATATGCATCAAATAATTCCAAACAACTCCAAAACATCGAATAAATTAATTAATAATTAATATTTATCAAATACTAATTAATTAAATTAGTTTACAATAATTTATATACTAATTAAATCGTGTGATTTTTTAAAGAAGTGTAAATAGGGTTGTGTGGCTTAAAGGTAACGATTAATTCTGAACAATTCAAATATTTACATTCACACGTCATCTCATCTACTGGTCTGACGGTTTTGCCAAATTCATCACTTATAAATCTTTTTAGCAAAATAATATTTTACATTTCTTAATTTGTACCCATGTAACAATAATTTATACACACTCTTCGCCAACATTATATCATATTGGGATGTATGGAGTCAGATATTGGTCAAAACTCCAATATTATCCGCATTCAACTCAACTAGTCTGTAAACAAAGTCTTTGATTCGTTAATAACATTTATTATTAATCATTCTACTCTGGCCAAGTATTTTGATTTTGAGTCGACTATAGATAATTATGATACTAACCTCATACAATCAAAGAGATGAATTCTCTATTAGATAGTGTTTCACTCCCAATGCTTCAACTTAGACCTAACTATAGTGCTCAATAGATCACATGTCATGATTTAACTATAATCAAAGTGGAGTATTCACATTGAAGTTCCATAATATTCCCAAGTCAAGGAAATTGTGTAATATCATCACTCTTAGATTTCCAGGTTGACCTAGTTGTTATAAAAAAAAATCTCAGACAAATCATTCCATAGTTATCCAATAACTACAACTACATAACCCCTTTGTGCCCTAACAACCACTGATAAAAGATTACCTAACATTTGAAGAACATTATGCACACTGGCCTTAATGCGTGTATCGATATCCTTTCTCTAAACATCTTGATTAGGAATATTTGAATCAAAATTTTATTTCATATTTTTGATTAATTACTCTTGATTTCAACTCTTTGCAACTATAATCACATAATATTTTATTTATATATACTTTAAATTAATTATTAATATCATAATATAACAAAATATATAGAAGAAAATAAGCACCATTATTATGAACAAAATTGACTGCAGAGTTAGAGTTCATAACAATTACATGATTGCCCCTAGGATATCCCACTAGCCCTTTTATCTCCAACTAGCACTTGGGGTCGATAATGTAATCTCAATCCTTTGATTAATTCAGAACCGATCGAGCTAGTATCTCAGTGAATGATATGCTATATTGTGTTGCTATCTACTCTGTCAGGAAACATCTCTCTTATGTTGATAAACAGTCTTTATCATGTGTAACTTTCGAAACATGTATCTAAACATCTTGTGAGCCCTTGTTTCGTATATGATCTACATCGCAACATTATTTTCACAAAACAAAGTTATGGGATTCTCTACATTTAGAATCACCCTTATTTATACTGTTTTTATTATAGCACTGTTCAAAGCGATGCTCTTAGCTTTTCAGTTGAATTAGCCACCATTTCTCATTTGGAACATTTCGAACTCAAAGCTCCTTATTTAAGGTTGAATATGAATTTATGATCGACATGCTATATTATATATCACTTGTGAAGTTTGAGCCTGAATACTCCTTAGTAAGGAGTTCGTTGTTTCCATAAATAATTCTCTAGCATTTCATAAATACTCATGAATTGTCATAACTACCACTTAGAGATATTAATTCAGATTTGATACTCACTCAATGCATCTATCTATTACATAAGCAAATATCAATATAGTAAATAACATAGAATATATGATGGTTTCTATTTCCTATGAATAAATAATCCATCTAATATGCTCCACACTAAAATTTTAGTATGGTGCTAATGTATATCGTTTGGGACAATCCCAACATCCTTATTTGTGATTTTAAAACATTTTTGTATATTTTTAATACATTTTTTAGAGACACGTTTTAATGACCCAAATTTTTAGTAACATTATTAAGGACATTTAATTAGTTAAATAAAATAAAATAATGTGATGATTAGGGGATTGAGATTTGTGTTAATAGAAAGGTAGCCATGCCATTTATACAAATGAACTAAGGGGAAATGGAATTAAATGTCAGAGAAATAGACAAGGGCAATAAAGGAATAAATTTTATTCTTATACCCTAAACCCTTAAGCCAAATTATCACATTTATTATTTACATTTGTAAACTAAAACAAAAGCTAGACAGGCGGACCACCATTAGGAGATAACATGAAGAAGATAAGCAAGATTTCAAGAGGAAAGCTTAAGCAAATTGATCAAAGATCAAATATCAACTCCTTAATCACAAAGCTAAGTTGAATAGTCGGTTACGTCTCATATTTTTAATGTTTTGGGTTTCTATATTAGATCCGAATATTTTGCAAAGTATATTGCCATGTTTTTTGTTGTTAAAATGGATATATATATATATGCTTGTTGATGATTTGTGCTAATTCTTACGAATTTTATGATATGTTTTAATGTGAAAACCCTATTAAATGACATCCAAATGCCTTGCGATTTTAGCACATGATCAAAAATGATATTTAAGATATGGGTTTGAATTTTCATAATTTTCTAAGTTAATGTGGATTTAATATTAATTTTTTAGTGAAGAAAATAGTTATTATAGGTTTTAAATAATTATGGCTATTTTATGTCGATTTTGGATCAGAAATTAATATATGTTAAAAACATATTAAAAATGATTTATGGGAATTTCTATAGATTTTTCCTAAGTGTTTTAATAAGTATATAAAATTATTTGAGGTATGAGACTTAAATGTTTTATATATTTATAAAATGAGAAGGGGCATTTTGTAAATATTTTAATTGTATTTCTGAAATTTCAACAGTACTTTTAGAAAAGAAAATTAGTAACCAATTATGTTTAGATGAACAAGGCAGGTTAGTTGAAAAAAATTGCTTTAAAAGGTTAAAAATCAATTTATAAATGCTTTTTACATATTTTGCCACTTTCGGCACTAAGCATTTGACCAAGTACTTCCGCCTCCATCACCATTAAAACCAATCCGCCTGGTATTAAGGACTTTGTATGTAGCAAATTGGACTGAGGCAAAGGTATGAAGTCGAAATAAGGGGTTTAGAAGGGGCAAAAGCCTTACTTTGCTTATAAATGAAAATGCTTCTATTTTGCTTTTGCTTTCGACTTGGATAGCTTTCGAATGGGTCAAATTGATTTAAAGGATTGGTTTTGAAAGAGGTTATGTCTTTTGTTTTTAAATAAATTCTTTTGAAGGGCCCAAAACCGCTTGCTGCCGCATCTTACCTTTCGAAACAATGCCCTCGAAAGGATTTCTTTATTTCAAAACCTAAGTCGCTTCTCCAACGCTTTTGAAGGGCTGGTTTCAATGACATCACTTCTTTACTTAGGAAATAGTTTTCGGAAGGGTGATTTCGACTTAGTGGTTTTATGACCCTTCTGTTCGATTGAAAGATAAACCCAAAGATTTCGAAAGGTACAGTTTTAAATGGTTTCGAAAGGTTATCCACATGTTTTACTCGAACCCAAATGCTTTTGGAAGGTTTAATTTTATGAAAATGATTTAGTGCTTTCGAAAGGTTTAAGATAAAGGTGGTTCCCCAAAGGTTTCAGACAGAAGTTTCCATTGTTTTGAAAGGCTATATATATATATATATATAGTGTTTTGATCGGATGTCTAAGGTTTTAAAGCTTTCGAAAGAAAGGTTTTTCAATGTTTTTGAAAGGGTTATTAAGAATGGTTTCGAAAGGTATGTTTTGGCCTAAGGTTATAAAGCAAAGTAGTTACTTGGTTTCGAAAGAGGTACTATCAGTGGATTCGAAAGGGTTATCTTCAAAGGTTTAAATGTTTTCATCAACAAAGTTTTGTGTAAAGTATATATAACATGGCAAGGTGATTTGAATGAAGCATAAAAGTGTATTTTCCTTATTTAAAGTATGATTTAAAGGTTTAAATCAATTTGAGAGAAAATGTTTTTAAGGAAAATTTATGGGTAGATAACCCTAAGTAAAATGACTCAGATATTAGAATACCAGAAGAGACTGGTATGTGGTCATGCCTTATACTTTAGCTAGTAGCCCCTATAGCTAATATAAGTCCAAAATTCCAATATGTGGCTTTGTCATAGGTAAGACTAAAATGAAGTTACTCACAGAAAGGAACCTAAAGAGGGGAAATAGGTTATTGTTGAGCTAGCAAAAACATTAGGATCAGTTAACCCTAGGAGAATTAAGTTAAGGACATACTGTCCAGAAGTTAGATTATTTGTTTATTTTGTCTAGTAGGCCCAAGTCAACCAATGGTTAGTAGTTATCCAAACAAAACTATTGTGTTTAGAGAGATAGTACATTTGTTACCTGATTTGTATGCTTTCATGATAGATATTATTATTTTAACCAGTTTTGGTTGCAGGATTAAGATATGCAAAAGATATGTTTTAAAAGGACATTATTGAGTGGAAACTCATTTAACTAAGCGCGTGGTCTCACTTGAAACCAAATAACCGATGTGTATAGTATTATTCAAACCAGATATTATGTCCGACTCGAAGTTTATGTTTTTCCCCATAAACTCTCGGGTGCTCAAAATTGATTTGAGTAGGCTGAGGGTTGAGGATTTACAGGTTTTAGTAGGTGGACGGATAAAGCTTCCAATGACAAGTGGGAGGCTGATGGCTAGCTATTTATGAGCTATTTTATTTGTTTTATTCTGTTGTGTTGTATTAAGTCATTTATGGCTATCAAGTACTCTAGTCAACCAAGGGGGTGTCTTCATATATCGCTCTTGGCGTATTTATGTAATACTTATATTTGATCTGAACCTAGGAAACGTTTGGGATTATGTAACTTGGACATGAAATGTTGTTTTGAAATGTAATTAGAAAAGTGTTTTAATCTGTAATATTTTTAATTCAAGTGCTTCTGATGTTATGAATACCATTAACATTGCTGTATTTGGTCACCGGATGTTAATATATGGATGACTGCAGCATTTGTAGCACTTAGCATCGGGCCACCAGATAAGGGATGTTACAACTTCGTATCAGAGCATACGTTTGTGAAAATCTTTAAACTAAAATGATTTTTGAAAACATAATCCTAAGGAATTAGAGATAAGATCAAAGTATGGGATAACACTATAGTTATGCACTTGTATTTGTTATATATAAGTATAGGCTATATCTCTATTCTCCTATCTCTCTTAGGCTATTCTTCTATATCTCACGAGGCTCGAACACAAATATGGATGCTAGAAGTGGAAGAGTTAACCCTGGTAGGGGAAGCACCACAACAAATGGAAATGCCAGACCAAATATGAGAAGAAACCAAGGTCAGGCATAAGTTGGAAATGTGGGTGCTAGAGTCCCACAAGTTGACATGGGAGTAATGTATCGGTTCTTTGTCAACATGATCCAAGTGGGAGTCATTGCTGGAGTACTTGGAGGATGAAACCAAGAAGCTTCATTGGTGAATAACTATGCTATTCTGAGTAGGGATTATTCACGATTAGGAGGAAATCATCGGAACTGAAGACTCAATCGAAGTAGAGAATTGGCTGCTTCCTTACAAGAGGATTTTCGATGATCCAGGGCTAATGATGAGCAGAAGAGAAGGCTTGCTTCTAGACAGCTTCTGGGAGCAGCGTTGTATTGATGGAACATCGTTACAGTTGGAGTTAATGAGGAGACAATGACATGGGCTGAGTTCAAGAGGATGTTTGGAGAGAGATTTATGTCGAAGATTGCTAAGTCTACTCTTATCAGAAAGTTTGCTGAGTTAGAACAAGGGAAGATGACTATGCTAGAGTAGTTGGAGGACGAAACCAAGAAGCTTTGGTGGTGAATAACTATGCTATTCTGAGTAGGGATTATGCTTGATTGCGAGGAAATCATCAGAACTGAAGACGCAATCGAAGTAGAGAATTGGCTGCTTCATTGCGACAGGATTTTCGATGATCCAGGGCTCAATGATGAGCAGAAGAGAAGGCTTGCTTCTAGACAGCTTCTGGGAGCAATGTTGTATTGGTGGAATAGCATTACAGTTGGAGTTAATGAGGAGACAATGACATGGGCTGAGTTGAAGAGGATGTTTTGAGAGAGATTTATGTCGAAGATTGCTAAGTCTACTCTGCTCAGAAAGTTTGCTGAGTTAGAATAGGGGAAGATGACTATGCTGGAGTATGCTATAGTGGATACTGTAGTTAAGAGGAATGAGATGTTCATCAAGGGATTGAAGCCTGAGCTTGCTAGGGCAACGTTACCGTGTATCAGGCATCCATTTGACATTGTAGTGGAAATGGCTTTGAGGAATAAAGAGATGCTTGCTTTTTTGGAGAGAAATAAGGCAAAGGAAGTTCGGGTGGGTCAGAGTCATAAAAGAAATTTCTTCCATAAGGAAGGAGTTCGGAAGGCTTGAGCTGCAAAGAAAGGAAAGTCCTAGGTTGTCTGCTTTAAGTGTGATAAGAAGGGACATTTTGCTAATGAATGTCGTTCTGGAGAGGGAAAGAAGGTGATTGGGAAGAAGAATATCAGATGCTTCAACTGCGATCAAATTGGACATTATAAGAACTAATGAAAGAGCCAGCTAAGGATGGGAAAAGAATGGTCTTTGCATGGGAGCCAGCTGCCTCGAGACCAACAGGAGAGAAAAAGAAAAGTTATGTTGGGAGGTATGCTTCTGATTCGTGGTATGTCAAGTAGCATTCTGTTTGATACTGGTGCATCGAATTCTTTTGTATCTTGTTGTTTGGTAGATAAGCTTAATTTAGAACCCTTATATTTAGTTACTTCCTTCAGGGTTGAAAATCTGATAGGAGGGTATATGACACTTGGCATGAAGTGTGACCACCTAAAGTTTGAATTTTTGGGCCATACCTTTGTTTGCAGTTTGAATGTATTTGATTGCTTAGGGTTAGGAAGTATTTTGGGTACGGATTGATTAAGTAAATACGACGCTAGGATATTTTGCGATGATAGGAAAATATCATTTAGACACCCTGACTGTAGTGATCAGATTGTATATACTATATAAACCCCTAGTTGTGAGATGAGTGCTTTGTTGGGTGTTGTGGAGGTAGAAGATGAGTTGAATCAAGTTTTCATGGTTAGAGAACTCGCGGATGTTTTTGAACGTGTTGTAGGAATGCCACTGAAACAGGCAATGGAGTTTCGGATAGATTTGGTGCCGGGAGCAGAACCAGTGAGTAGACCGCCAAGCAAAATGACGCCTACTGAGATAAGGGAGTTAAAGGTGCGGTTGGTGGACTTGGAAGGTAAGAATTTTATTAGGCCAAGTAGTTCACCTTGGGGAGCAACCGCAGTGTTTGCTAAGAAGCCAGATGGATTGTTAAGCTTGTGTATAGATTATCATAAGTTGAATGAGAAGATGATATAGAATCGATATCCGTTGCCTAGAATTGACGATTTGTTTGATCAATTGAGTGGGCCAAGGTTTTCTCGATGGGATTTAACAACAGGTTTCCATCAGCTTAGAGTAATAGAGCGTAGTATTCCTTTGATAGCATTCAGAACCACATATGGTTCATACGAATGGTTAGTAATGCCATTTAGACTAGCTAATGCACCAGCATTCTACGTGGATTTGATGAACCGAGCTTTCCAGGAGTACTTGGATAGGTTCATGTTAGTATTTATATAATGTATTTTGGTATACTCTAAGGATGAAAGGAAGCATGAAGTTTATCTTAGTGTGGTGCTTGAGACGTTGAGGCAGCATCAACTAAAGACGAAGTTTTCGAAATGTCATTTCTGGAAGATAGAAGTGAAGTTTCTTGGTCATGTAGTTTCAGAGAAAGGGATGTCTGTAGATCCGACAAAAATTGAAGTAGTGAATAATTGAAGGAGACCTGAGACAGTGACTGAGATAAAGAGTTTTCTTAGATTAGCTAGGTATTATCGGAGATTGATAAAGGATTTTTCACGAATAGCATCACCAATGACCAAGCTAATGCAAAAGGACGTGAAGTTCGTGTGGACCGATAAGTGTGAGGAAGCATTCCCGAGTTTGAAACACTTATTGACTAATGCACCTGTATTAGTCGTTTTGGAAGGGAATAAGGACTTAGTAGTCTATACAGATGCTTTTGGAACTGGGTTAGAAGCTTTGTTAATGCAAAGAGGTAAAGAGATTGCCTATGCTTCTCGATAGCTTAGAGCGCATGAGGTGAGATACCCGACGCACGATTTGGAATTAGCCGCGGTGATTTTTGCGTTGAAGGTGTGGAGGCATTACCTTTTAGGAGAAAGATTTGATTTATATACAGATCACAAGTCATTGAAGTATTTATTCTCTCAGAAGGAGTTAAATATGAGACATCAAAGATGGTTGGAATTTATAGCTTCTTACGACTTTGGTATTGAATACACATCAGTAAAAGGCAACAAGGTTGTAGATGCATTTAGTAGAAAATATCAGAATGCAGTATTGGCAATGATAGCTGAGTGGAAAGATTTGGAAGATTTGATGACATGTAGAGTACAGTGGAGATCTGAAGCTAGAATCTAGTGGAGAAACTATAGTGTAATCGTGTTTAGCAGTTCGACCGGTAATTATCGAAAGGATTACTTCTAAAAAAAATGGAGGATCCAGTATTAGTTGAACGGATCAGGAAGTTAAAGGACTGAACCAAGAACGATGACCTGAACAATTTTAAACTTGACCAGAATAAGTAGTTAAGAAAGAAAGGAAGATTGTGTGTGTTACGAATGCGAGAGCCATTAGGAAGGAAGTTTCGGAGGAATGCCATCGTTCGAATTTCACTATTCATCCGTGAGGAACTAAGATGTATCAGGACATGAAGAGGAGTTTCTTCTGGAAAGGAATGAAGAAGGGTGTAGGCTTATGGGTAAAGTAGTGTCTAAACTACCAACAGGGAAAGGACGAACATCAAAAGCTAAGTGGGTTACTTCAGCCATTAGATAATTCAGTATGGAAGTGGGATTGTATCTCTATGGATTTTATAGACGGGTTACCAAGATCTAATAGAGGAAACGAAAGTATACGGGTCTTAACGGACAAGTTAACCAAGAGCGTCCATTCCATTCCAACTAAGTCAACTAGGACGACACCTTTTTTGGCTAAGTTATTTCTGAAGAATGTAGTTAGACTGCATGAGATTCCTAGTAGTATAGTAAGTGATAGAGATTCATTATTCACTAGCAAGTTCTGGAAGGTTCTACGGGAAATTTTAGGAACCAAGCTCAAGATGAGTACCGCTTACCAACCACAGACTGATGGGCAAATGGAAAGAGTTAACAAAGCCTTGGAAGATTTGTTATGAGCTTGTGTGTTAGATATTAGGGGATCATGGGAAGACCATCTACACTTAGTCGAGTTTTTGTATAACAATAGTTATCAGGCTAGTATAGGGATGGCACCGTTTGAAGATTTTATGGAAGGCCATGCAAATCTCCCGTTTGTTGGTAAGAGACCAGGATAGGTTGGTTCTTGTTCCAGATTTAGTTAGAGAAGCTGCAGAGAAGATTGAGTTGATTCGAGCTAGGATGAAAGAAGCTCAGTCTAGGCATAAGAGTTATGCTGATAGAAGACGGAAAGACTTGGAGTTCTCTGTTGGAGATCATGTTTTCATCAAGGTATCACCAATGAAAGGTGTAATTCGATTTGGGAAATTGGCATCGAGATTTATAGGACCATTTCCTATTATAGAAAAGGTCGGGAAACTCGCATATAAAGTAGAGTTACCGAAAAGTTTGGCAGAAGTGCATGTTGTTTTTCATATTTCTCATCTAAGGAAGTGTATTCAAGATTTGAAGACTATTATTGCACCGAATGTGTTAGAAGACTTAGTAGTAGAGCCGAATTTGATTATAGTTAGAAAGCTAGTTCGTATTGTCACGAGAGATGAGAAGAGGCTAAGGAACAACACAATCAAATTAGTTAAATCCAGTGGAGCGACGATGGGAGTGACTGCACTTGGGAAACTGAGAGCAGGATTAGAGATGCTTATTCTGATTTGTTGGATGGTATTTTTACCTTTATGATCAATTTGTATGTGTACCTTATCGTAATTTCGAGGATGATATTCTTTGAGGAAGGGAGTCTGTAACGACCTAATTTTTAGTAACATTATTTAGGACATTTAATTAGTAGAATTAAATAAAATAATGTGATGGTTAGGGAATTGAGATTCGTGTTAATAGAAAGGTAGTCGTGCCATTTATACAAATGGACTAAGGGGAAAATGAAATAAAATGTTGGGGAAATGGACAAGGGCAATATAGGAATAAGTATTATTATTATACCTTAAACCCTTAATCCATAGTCCCACGTTCATCATTCACATTCACAAAGTAAAACAAAAGCTAGAGAGGCCGACCACATTAGGAGATAACAAGCGGAAGATAAGGAAGATTCAAGAGGAAAGCTTAAGCAAGTTAATAAAAGATCAAATCTCAACTCCTTAATCATAAAGCTAAGGTAAATACTAGTTTACATATCATGTTTTTGATGTTTTTGGTTTCTACATTAGATCCGAATATTTTGCAAAGTAAATTGTCATGTTTTTTATTGTTAAAATGGATATATATATATATATATATATGCTTGTTGATGATGCTAATTCTTATGAATTTTATGATATGTTTTAATGTGAAATCCATATTAAATGACATCCAAATGCCTTGCTATTTTAGTATATGATCTGAAATGATACTTTAGAGACGGGTTTCAATTTTCATAATTTTCTACATTAATGTGGATTTAATATTAATTTTCTAATGAAGAAAATAGTTATTTTGGGTTTAAAATACTTACGGTTATTTTATGATAATTTTGGGTCAGAAATTAATATATGTTAGAAAAAAATATTAAAATTGATTTATGGGAATTTTTATAGATTTTTCCTAAATATTTTAATAAGTATGTAAAATTATTTAAGGTATGAGACTTAAATATTTTATATATTTATAAAAGGAGAATGGGCATTTTGTAAATATTTTAATTTGTATTTCTGAAATTTTGGCAGTACTTTTAGAAAAGAAAATTAGCAAGCAATCATGTTTTGAAAAACAAGGCAGGTTAGTTGAAAATAATTGCTTTAAAAGGTTATAAATCAATTTATACATGCTTTTTACATGTTTCGCCACTTTTGGCACCAAGCTTTCGGCCAAGTACTTCCGCCTCCATCACCATCGAAACCAATATGCCTAGTATCAAAGACTTTGTACGTAGCAAATTGGATTAAGGCGAAAGGTATGAAGTCGAAAGAAGGGGTTTCGATTGGGCCTAAGCCTTACTTTGTTTAACAAAATGCGCCTGCTTTGCTTTTGCTATCGACTTGGTAAGCTTTCGACTGGGTCAAATTGTTTTAAAGGAGTGGTTTTGAAGGGGCCAAAACCCCTTCCTGCCGCACCTTACCTTTCGAAGCAATGCCTTTGAAAAGGTTCCTTTGTTTTAAAACCCAAGCCGCTTCTCCAATGATTTCGAAGGGCTTGTTTCGACACATCACTTCTTTACTTAGGAATTAGTTTTCGAAAGGATGCTTTCGAATTAGTTGTTTTGTGACCCTTTTGTTCTAGATAAACCCAAAGGTTTCAAAAGGTACAGTTGTAAATTGTTTCGCAAGGTTATCCCACATGTTTTACTTGAACTCAAATGCTTTCGAATGGTTTAATTTTATGAAAAGGATTTAGTGCTTTCGAAAGGTTTAAGATAAAGGTTTCGAATGGATATTTCCCCAAAGGTTATGAAAGGTTTTAAATGAAAGTTTCTAATGTTTTCAAAAGGCAATTTATATATAGTGTTTTGATAGGATGTTTAAGGTTTTAAATCTTTCGAAGGAAAGGTTTTTCAATGTTTTCAAAAGGGTTATTAAGAATGGTTTCAAAATGTATGTTTTGGGCTTTCGTCCTAAGG
The DNA here is from genome assembly GCA_030765085.1 of Allium cepa. Taxonomy (NCBI): domain Eukaryota; kingdom Viridiplantae; phylum Streptophyta; class Magnoliopsida; order Asparagales; family Amaryllidaceae; genus Allium; species Allium cepa. The sequence goes on along the minus strand of CM060938.1, from coordinate 560,162,529 downwards.
TTATAAAGCAAAGTAGTTACTTAGTTTTGAAAGGAGTACTTTCGATGGATTTTTGAAAGGGATACTTTCAAAGGTTTAGCGTTTTCATCAACAAACTTTTGTGTGAAGTATATATAGCATGGCAAGGTGATTTCAAAATATCATAAGATCGCAGTCCTAGAAAACCATTAGTATGTTAGCACCAAAACAGGTCACAAACACCCAATTATAGATGAAAGCACAAAATCACAGTCACATATCACTGATAGATTGTATGTGGTAGAATTAAATATGAAGAACACTCTAAAAATTAAAAGGAAAGCATCAGAAAGACAAGATTTATAGTGGTTTGGCATTGTACCCTACATCCACTTTGAGGAGTTGCTATTTGATTGATGATTCTCTGCTGATTTACAAAAGTACAATCGGTAGTATCCATGTTATATTGGAGTTCAGCAGAGTAACGGCATAGAAAAGCCAAAAAAGGTCCCATTTTTGAATGCCTAAGACTGCTATTTATAGGTCTAGGCTGAAAATATCTGGCTCAAATCTTGGAAGACTCTTTCTCTCACACGGGTGGACCCACCAGATCAATTCAAGGTAGATTAGGATCGATCCTCGATCGATATGTATGAATTTCATATCGGTCCTAAACGGTTCCATATGGGTCGATATTGATCATAGACATTCTTGAGGTGATACGCAAGCTTCTGCGAAAATTGGAGGCATTTGGACTTGTTGATTTTGAGTTATGATCAATCCAAGTTTGCATTTTCAAAGTACTGAGCTCGTATCGATACGATTTATCTCGATTATTTCGTATCACTTCTAGTTCGCATTGGTCAGGTGATGTGGCGCTATATTTCAGGATCTATCCACTTTTCATGCCAAATAACCGAGTCATTCACTAGAACGTGTTCTCTTCGTATCGATCTAGGAAATGCTTTTTGTATCAATGTTCCATGCTCTACTTCGTATCATTGATGTATAGCTACTTCGTATGGATGTTATTGGTTTTATTTCGTATCGTTATTTGGTATAGCCTGACTCTCTTCGTAAAGATAATCGAGTAGTTATGTTTTTTGGTGCTGTTTCGCATCGAAGCGATACAAAACGTCTTCAGATGACGGATATGAAACAGAGCGGACGTGATGGATACGAAGTGGAACTGGTACGGTGGATTCAAAGTGGGGTAGACACGATGGATTCGAAATGGTGTTGTGGGATGTATACAAATGAGGTGTGAGTGGATACGAACCGAAGTACACCTGATGGGTACGAACTGATTTATACTTGATGGATACGAACTGATGTGTTTCACGTGAGACTTGATCGATCTATAACTTGACCACATGAACTCCAATTGACTTGGAAATTTGGAACGTTGGCTTACGTAGCTTTCGTTGTTATACCACATCGATTATAGCTCGATCTGGACACGGACAAAATTTACTAGTATCCATAGTAGACCTATGTATAATTGATCTTCGGGACTGATTTCCTTCGGTTTTCAATCAATTCTTTGGTGCCACGGCCTTGCCAAAATGCGTGTTTTGTAGTTTGATAAGCTAGATGTTCGCATCTTATTAATGACCTATAAAGAGATTGATAATCTTACCCGACTATGAATGGTGATCGTTCGAGATTATACGCTATTTGGGGAAGTATGTTATTGTCCGAGGTCGGATGCCTTTCGAGGCGAATGGTGACCGTTCGTAGTTGGGTGCCGCTCGTGGCGAATGTTGACCATTCATGGTCGATTGCCGCTCATGGTGAATTTTGACCGTTCATGGTCAGGTGTCGTTTGTGGCGAATTGTGACCGTTCATGGTTGGGTGTTGTTCATGGTCGGGTGCCGTTCGTGGCGAATTATGACCATTCGTGGTCGGGTGCTGTTCGCGTCGAATTGTGTCCATTCATGGTAAGGTGTCGTTCGTGGCAAATTGCAACCGTTCATGGTCACGTGCCGTTCGAGGTGAATTGTGACCGTTCATGGTCGGGTGCCGTTCGACGCGAATTATGACCGTTCATGGTCGGGTGTCGTTCGAGACGAATTGTGTGTACCCAGGAGGACTTAGTATCATTAATGTTAGATTTCATGTTCGAGTGAATTTCTGAATCGTTTGTTATAGTAGTTCATCGCCATCCTAGAGCATTCTGGAGGACCGTTTGCGTTCCCATGCATGTGTAAGTGGCTTGGCCATTATGGAATCATAAAAACTAGGTTTACATTCAAATGAGTCTTGCAACAAAAATGTCCAACCAAATCAAGTCCAGATGTAAAAAATAGAAAACAAAAGCAAAAGAGTAATGTCAATGTGTAAATCCCTACACTGATGTGGTTGATAGTCATCTCAGAGCATGCCTGAGGACCGTTCGTGATCATGAACATGTGTAAGCGACTTAACCAAGTTAGCGTGGAGTTTGCCACCTATTCGTCATTATTCTAATCATTTGATGACAAGTTGACGCCTCGATCCTGAGCCGTCCTCATTCGATGCTAAAGGTGGTCGCTCTTGCTCCACCACCGATGCGCGCCTCCTCATGTACTGTAATAGCATGCCGTTCCGAATATGTCCTTCCATCTCATCCCTCAAGTGCCTATAATCATTGATACTATGGCCGCTTAGCTTTTGGAATAAGCATTACTTGTCTGATTTCTTCTCGCTATTGGTCGGATCCCTCCTCATTGGCCTCTGGTTGGGAACCTGCCCCTTGGAGTCTTGGTAGATTTTCTCTAACGTCTCACTCAGCTCTGAATAAGAGGTGAATCTTGGTTCCTTTTACGGCCGCTTTGGCTCATCGGAACTATCCTTTGCTTTTCGTTTTTCTTTATCCTTGCCTGAATCCTTTACGGGCGGATCTCCGCTTTTAACTACATAAACTTCAACTCCCTCTCCTTCCTCTCTCTCAGCATTTTCATCCTCTTGTCGCAGAAACCTTATTGCCTCATGGTAAAACTCTTCTAAATCCATAGTGGATCCTTTTTCAATGAATTCTTGAATTCCGTTCCATCAGTTATGCCAGATACAGCTGCCGTCAAGACCATGGAAGGATATGGGTGGTCCGCCGATCTTACTGCCGCATTAAACCTTATTAAAAAGTTCCTCGTACTCTTTGGTTATTTGCTTTAGTTCTTCCGAACTCATCACATTCTTGGGTCTCGAAAAGCAAACACTGATTTGCCTCGTAAACTTCTCAATCAACTCGGTCCAATTTCCAATGGAGCCACTCTCTAATTGTTCGAACCATAGTGCTGTTATGTCTATCAAATATAATGGGCAGCACCGGCCATGACCTCCTCCGATGCCCCTAGTACCTCCATGTGCCTCATATACCTCGTTAGTTGAACTTTAGGATTTGTCCTTCCATCATACATCTCCAGTGTTGGTAGCTTAAATTCTGGTGGATTTCGGGCCTGCCTAATTGTAGGAGCGAAGGGGCTTCTGTTCACAACTTCTAGATCTCTATTTACTAATCAACCACTCATGGCTCGTCTGACCATCTCCACCAATCTGTCACAATCTCCAAGCTGTAGTCCTTGTCTATTGCCTCTGATCTGCCCCTCGAGTTCATGAGGGTATCCTGCAATCTGCTCTCCTAGACGGGGATCTATTCCTCTATCAACGCCATGTTGCACAGTCCCAGTTAGTATCCTGCCAGAGGCTGGATCAACATGCTCCTGGGGAGTGCTCCCTAGCTCAGGTGCTACTCTTGATGATCTTGCTCTATCCGATTTCCTATGAGATCCTTCTGATCCAACTTCATGGATTTCCAACTCCTTCTGCTGTTCCTGCTTGTCCAAACTTTCTGAGAATGTTCTGCATCATTTCCTCTTACCTTCACAACAATTCTTCATGCATAGCTCGTACCATGTTCTCCATCTCATTTTTGGTGATGAAAACTGAGGCCTGATTTGCTCCTGAGGAAGCCTCCTGACTTCCTTCATGCCGATTCCTTTCCGCTCACTGTCTCCTTATTGATTGCATAGTCATAGCTTTCCAGATCCAAGTCTTCAAGGCTTCAGATCCAAAGTCCAAGTTGTAGAATCCCTGAATGCTAGCCTTTTCAGTGAAAGCACCAAAATGTCTGCGCCAAAAATGGTCACAAACACCCAATTGTAATTGAAAGCACCAAATCACTGATAGATTGTATATGGTAGAATTAAATATGAAGAACACTCCACAAACTAAAAGGAAAGCAGTAGAAAGACAAGATTTATGGTGGTTCGGCATTGTAGCCTACGTCCACTTTGAGGAGTTGTTTTATTGATGATTATCTACTGATTTACAAGAGTACAATCGATATTATCCAAGTTACATCGAAATTCAGCAGAGTAATGGCGTAGAAAAGCCAAAAAAGTCCCTTTTCTTAAGGCCTGGGACTGCTATTTATAGGCGTAGGCTGAAAATATCTAGCTCAAATCTTGAAAGACTCTTTCTCTCACACGGGTGGACCTACCAGATTGATCCGAGGTAGATTGGGATCGATCCTCGATCGATACGTATGAATTTCTATCGATCCAAAACGGCTCATTTTGGGTCGAGATCGATCATGGACATTCTTAAGGTGGTACACAAGCTCTTGTGAAAATTTGGTGCCATTTGGACTTGTAGATTTTGAGTTATGATTGATCCTAGTTCGTATTTTCAAAGTACTGTTGAGATCGTATCAATACGATTCATATCGATTATTTCATATCGCTTCTAGTTTGCATCGATCAGGTGAAGTGGCGCTATTTTCAGGATCGATCCATTTTTCATGTAGAGTGACCAAGTCTTTCACTTGAACGTGTTCTCTTCGTATCAATCCAGGCAATGCTTTTCGTATCAATGTTCTGTGCTCTACTTCGTATCGATGATGTATAGCTACTTCGTATCAACGTTATTGGTTTCATTTTGTATCGATATTTGGTATAGCCTGACTCTCTTCGTATCGATCATCCAGTAGTTATGTTTTTAGGTGTTGTTTCATATCGAAATGGTATGAAACGTTTTCAGATGATGGATACGAAATAGAGCGGGACGTGATGGATACGTAGTGGAACTGGTACGATGGAAACGAGGTGGGGCAGACGCGAAGGATACGAAATGGTGCTTGTGGGATGGATACGAACGAGATGTGAGTGGATACGAACCGATGTACACCTGGTAAATATAAACCGATGTATACCTGATGGATATGAACCGATGTGTTCCGCGTGAAACTTAATCGATCCATAACTTGAGCACATGAACTCCAATTGACATGAAATTTGGAACCTTCCGTTTTGTAGATTTCCTTGTCATACAATGTAGATTGTAGCTCGATTCGAACTCGAACTAAATTTACTACTGCCCATAGTAGACCTATGTATAACTGATCTTCGGGACTGATTATCTTCGGTATTCAGTCAATTCTTTGGTGTCATGGCCTTGCCAATAGGCAGGATAACACAATACAAATCAAATATCAGAATATCATAAAAATAACCCCTCATAAGAAAAATACTGAAAGAGAAAATGCACTAATATGAAATGCATGATAAAGGATAAAATAGAACTAGACTTTAAGCATGATAATCCGAAGGCATCAAGGGGCCCGCCAACATCTAATCTATCTACCGGTGGTGGGGGAAAATAGAATGGGTTAGATATAAAGTTCGATGAATGAAAAAAACTAATAAGGAAATTAAATACAATCGACTCCAAGTCTTGTAACTCCCTACCTCTATACCGATACTACCCAAGAGTATTACAGAGTAATACTGCAAGATAATACGAAGAAAGAGGCTATATAGGGACATACATGAATATTACCATGAACTAACACTGTTACATATTAAAACATTAGATATATAACTAATCCATAAGTACAAAATATTGGTATAAAGAAATAGACATGTATGCCTCCAGGACATAACAATACATAAGATATAGTAAGATAATAAAGAACACAGAGTCAATCGCAGCGATAATATATAATTCAGTAATATACAAAGTATGTCTAATATACATTACATGAGTATACGTACATGAAATTATGAAATACACATATGGTAAACTATAATGCTACGTCCTAGTCTCTTCTATTCCCATAACTTAAACCAGTCTCTGTCCATGTACCCGAAATATCTCGGACTGACCCGAGCATTATTAAAATAATACACATGTAAGACTACATCTAATTAAGGTTAAATAATAAAAATACAATAATATAGACATCAATAAATTAAAAGATGATGTATCAACAGACATATACAAATACAGTAATGAATACCCAGAATATATATATATACCTATAGAATCAACAAGGTATTAAATTATCTAAATAACTCATTCTCATACAAAATATTCGTCACCGGTATCAAAAGATGTCATTTCCCATCTAGAAACACATTAAATCAATAACCAAGTAATCCACATGAATGGGAGAATTACATACCTAGAAACCAAAGTATATATCCACAAAACAACGATAAGCGAGATATCACTAAGTATATTGCACTAGCTTGAAACAATGCCCAAATATCTCCCAATCTCGTATTATAAAATATCGTCATCAAATCACTAAAGTTAATAAGATAAATCTGAGCAAGCTCATAACAATATCCAAATATAATCAATGATAAATAGGCTGTCTGCCTAAGAAAGATACGAGGTTGACTATACTCTGGACACGATCTCAAGTATAATCTCGTCCGTACATACTATTTGTCTACCCACATACATACACATACACCAAATACACTGGAACCAAATGGAAGACTCGCATCAAGTTTGCTTGCTCCAGGAGCCACAGTGGTATATATGACACGAGTCCCACAATCATCGGTTACCATTACCTCTCCCCTCTCGATATTGTGACAATGATCCACCATAGGTTCGACAAAGTTTATCCTCTTCGGTCATGACTACCGACATGTTCCCCTATGATAATTGACTGTTGGCCTATGCAACATAAGTGGCAACCAACTACCAATCTCGTGATGCGCAACAAACATCATAAACAACAACGGTGTCACAGATTCGGGGTGCAACCCTACAATCAGGCCACCAAGGTGGATACTTGCCAATCTGGTTCACCCAAAAAACATAAAGGGAGTCGAACAAAGGTAGATAGACATATAATGCACACAAACTATGTGGCTAACAAGTTGACTCCATACATGCTCACTGCAGCGAGTCACACTCAACGTACTTCATATTGAGTGTCATCCACGAGCAAAAGAATAACTGAATAAATAACATAACGGCATTTCATACCACGGTGTGTTATTAGTCCATTTATTCAATGCTCATACATCACAATCAATCTTCTTTATTTTATATAACGAGTCCAAAGAATAACCAAAAAGTGAAACCGAAAGTCCCATACTAGATAGTATCAATAATCCATTTATTCTAATTTCTCATCACATGGAATAAATAACAATAAATCAAATAGAAAAGTTGTCATCACCGTATTATTGTAAAATATAAACAAAACCTAACTTAATGGTGAATCATTCATATCATTAGATTTAACATAAAAGAGACAAGAAATTAGAAATTAGAAACTAATAATAATGATGATGATGATGAAAGATTATTCAAATAAATATATAAACAAATAAATACCAATAATCAAGTTGGTATTTAATAATATATCATTCGCAACATATATGAGTCTTATAATATAAAACTAGAAATGAATAATGATAAATAAACATGTATTTTCTAATATATTTATAGTATTACATACAAAGATTTGTTTCTTATAATCAAAATCATTTTACGTTAAAGATTAAACAAGAAAGTTATAAAATACATTGTTCACATGAATATAATATGTGCTTATAGTAACAAATAAATACATATAATAATGATTCAACAGTACTTGAAATCTTAACAACACACATCGACCTCGCAACTTATAAATGTAATACATATATGAAATGGATATATGTGTATATATATAAAACTTGAACAAAAGATACAACAGAAGTGAAAAGTATGTATGTATATGTGTACACACACACTCTCTCTCCAAATGGCATATAGAATGTGCCCACTAATAGAATAAGATTATGGAATAAGTATTCACTTATGATAGTGAATAAGAATACCCATAAGAACAAATGAAATAGGGATATATTATATAAAATGATGGCAACCATGTTGGTTGATAACGCAAAATTCCATCTACAGTCAACTATAGTACTTAAGAAAAAGAAGTAAGACTCGTGAAATATACAAACTAGATAAGAGAGTAGGCAATTCAGTAAATTGTTTAATATATTTATACATGAACAGAGCAAGATAGGACATTAGAATATTAAAACAATGAGGCACCAATACCCATATAGGTAGCATATATATAATAAAGCTAAGTATGTTTAAATATCTTTGTTCTAAGTATAATAATAATAACTATATATATGTGAATGAAAGTTTTCTCCTTCTAAATATAAAAATATGTATGAATATACATACATACATACATACCTATATATATATATATTAGTTTGAGTATAGATTGGTTTAGTTTAATACACACACACACACACACACATCTTTTTGTCTTGAAATGTGTGTGTATATAAACACACACATTTCAAAACAAAAGGAAGTATATTAAATTTTATCAAACTAGGCATGTTAATATATAAAAATATTCTTTAACCAACACAATCAATTCAAACAGATATAGTTTTAAAATAAAAAAGCTCAATCTTTTTTTCTTCAATAGCGTCCTACCGATACTGTGATAACCCGGAATTTCAGAATATCTGTAATTGATAAAGTAACTGAATTTAACTATTGAAAATAATGATTTATAGATCGAACAAATAAAATATGTGGAAATGATATATTGCTTTATAGTAAATTTAGGTATAATTAATAATGTGCAGATGTAATAATGTTGAAAATTGTAAGTGAGTTCATAGACAAGTATAAATATATGTATATATATATTTGTGTGTGTGTGTGTGTGTTTTGTTTTGTAAAAACATTAATTTGAATTCAATACATTAAAATTTTAAAGGAGATTTAAAGATAGAATTCTATATTTATAAACATTAGAGATAAATACTTACTAGATTTGAATATAGTGGCTCAAGTTTAAAATAGGATTAATAAAGGATTCAGTAATTCATGGGTTTGCAAATTGTAAGTCAAAGTTTACATAATTGCAATTAAAAGCATACAATGTATCTAATTATAAGTATAAACAATTATAAACATATTACATAACTAATATAAAAATAAGAGATTCATGAATGAGGAGATTAAAACATAAATATCTTGCCTTTAAACATTTGGAAAAAAATACACTTGTAAGGCTTTGAACACATATAAACAACATTTGTAAGCCAAGCATCCTCTAGACCAACAAGTGGCAAAGTAATTCTTAATTAGTAATTAAATTAAAAATAAAGTTTCGAGAAAATGATTTGTTCATTCAATCTCATCTTTTAATTAAAACTGATAATCCAAAATTCAAAGGAAAAAGGGAAAGGGGTTTCAGCTTGTTCAAAACTCAACAACATTTTCTGCATGGGCATTCTCTTTCCCAATATGGAAATTGATTACTACAATGCAACTGCATTTTAAATTGAAGCAAGCGCTCCAGTTTAAAAGAAAAATAAGATTCAAAGTAGCAAGCAAAATCAACATCTTCATATTTCAAAAGCAGGAGCACGGTCTCTGATTTCCTGAATTGAGGTGAGTAAAACTGCTCCGTAAATAATTCAAAAACCACCTGAATTCTTGATTTGAATAAAGTGAATATCGATGTTTGGATGGAAACTGTTTGCATGGCTGTTTAAAAATGAAAGCAAGTATTTGTAAGTTAAAAAAAAAATCCAGACCAAGAACAGGAGACTGTTCTGTGCTTTAAAAATGTGAGTAACATTTTATACTAAATAAATATAAGTATAAATTAGTTGTTTGTTTTACCCTAGAAATAAGTGTGATTACATGCAATTTAAAAGTTCATTTCTGGAAGACATATGAATGTATGTAATTTGAGTAAGTTGCCGTGGAACTTATTTTGTTTCTGTTCATTAAAGTACCAGGCTCAAGAAATTACTTGAAAATTTCATTTCATTAAAATTGATCTGTGTAAAGATGTATGATTTAAACAAAAATTTGGTTATGTAATGTATGTTTAATTTAAATTTTTTTTATGTATAATACTGCACTGTCTCTGGAAACATGACATAACAAAACAAATTATATGAAAGTAGTAATTTAATTTGCCAGATTTATTGACTAAATCTTATAAACCAACATTATCCAAGACTTGAATTTTAAAACTAAAATTTAAAATTTATAGTTTGCAATTGATTGAGTATTTCTGGTTTAACCGGAAATCATGTTTGGGGTTAGAACTGTCAATCTAGGAGGTTGGATTGGCCAGAATTGTTTGTGGTGATGGATTGGTGAACGAAGATGCAGGGAAAATTATTGAATAAGGGATTAATGCAGTGAAGCGGTAGGGATTTGGGATTAAGGATTTTAACCCTAGTTTTTATGTGGCTCAAAAGAATTGATCATCGCGGCCTGTATATGTGATCGAGTCTTTCCAGATTTGAGTTGGTTATAGATGGGGTGAGGGTGAAGTGGAAGCCGGAGACGTAGCTTCTCTGGTGATCAGATTTTGAAGTTTGAAGAGAATTTCTGATTCGACATGTGTCCCAGTTTTGAGCTCATAGGCTCGTTTTTGATTTTTTGTTTCTACAACCAATTGGATGGTCGGAATCGAGATAGGAGATGGTCGCCGACTTGCGAGAGTCATCGCGAGAGGTCGGATTTGATTACTATGGTGGTGTAGGTGCACGAAGTTTCATGGCGTGTCAGCTAATGGGTTGGGGAAGATGGGATTCTCGTGTTTTTGTTCAGGATCGTTCCGGGTAGATTCGTGATTTGGCTCGAAGCTGTATGACATTGGACTCGGAGCAAATTATTATGGGCTCGGGTACCTTGGTTGTTGCAAGTTTGTTTAAACCTGACATTCTGTTAGGTTTTGAATAAATGTAAGTGGGATGTTACTCGAGTTCATTTAGTTTAATGCGAATCATAGCTGGAAATGAATAAGCTTTTAAATTCCGATTGTTTAAAATTCTTTAAGGGATTTATTGTTTAAATATGTTTTTAAAAGAAATTTGTATTTAAATTGGAAATTGAAATGTGAAGAAATGTTTTAAACAAAGTTTAAAACTGATTCAAATCTGAATTTGAATCTTTGGTTTAAAATAAATTTAAGTTTTATAAATTTAAGTGTTAAAAACAATTTTGAATGATAAAGTAAAATTTAAATGTTTTTGAATTTAAAAAGAAATTAGTTGCTAATTGTAATAAATTGAGTTTAGTTTGATGAGATTAAGTTAATTAATTCAGTTTAAAATAATCATTTGATGATTTGTAACTTAATGAAGGAAATTACTTAGGGAAGTAATTAATGGGTAACTACCGTATGTAATTAATTAAAGGTGATTTGATGATGAAGTAATTTGGATTAAATTCCTATTTAATTAATCAAGGGATTAATTAGAGAAATAAATTAAGGATTAATTTATTCAATGAAGTAATTAATGGTAGTTAATTATTGGATGTTATTAATCAAGGGTGATTGAAAATTATGGATAATAATTAATTAATGGAGTAATTAAAGGTCAATTACTATATTTGGTTAAGAATAAATTAATTTGTGAAATTATTTTAAGGGATAAATAGAATGATATGGGAAGCCTTTGATTTATGGTTATCCTTAATATGTGATTCACGATGCTATGTGATAAGATATGTTAAATTTAAACTGTGATGATGTGGTTTTCTATTGATGAGGGATTACTGTGACATCATGTATTAAAAGTAGAATTGTATTTCAATTAAGTAATTTAAGTTAAGATTACATTGGTTTCGAAGAGGCCGGAGTCGGGTATTAGTAAATACCCGAAACCACTTCGATTCTTTGTAAATTTCTATGTGAAATCAATATGCCAAATTAAATGATTTAAGTAAATTGAACCATTTAATCTAAGTTTTGTTACTTAGAATTTGATGTGTAAAATAAGTGATGTCTGAAACAACTTGTGAAGTTGTAAATTTATATAAATTACCTCGGGTTTATATGAATTGTATGCTTTTGTATTCCAAGTTAGATGGATTTACTCACGCTGGTTTCCAGCCTGACCCGGGTGATACTCTGATGTAATGCTCGGGTCAGACCGAGTATTACAGACTTGCAGGTAAGGACGTTCTAGAGCTCAGGACGAAAGCTGAAGTACAGGAACGTATAGAGTGTTTATCCACTATGATATATATTGTTATTTATATGAGATAAGTTATTTTAAACCATCCAGTGTTGTGAGATTGTTGTAACTTTGATGTAAAATGTAAATATACTGATACAGTTCTACTATGTAATCTGTTATTTATTTGCTATTATATTTTATCCGCTGCGAATGTGAGATTGTGTGTTTCTTTTCTATTCTTCTTCTTCTTTCTCTTTCTTCTTTTCACTAACTATTCGAAAATTTCGGGATCGGAATTTCCGGGTCATTACATTTGGTATCAGAGCAGAAGGTTAAGCGAGAACCTTGGCTCTGGTGGGATTACTCATTTAGGATAGGGTAAGTGGCACCCTAGGATGAGTAGAGTATATAAATATGAGAGAGCGTACTTGTTATTTTCTTATATAAAGGTTTTTAAATGATTTCAAAAGTAAATGAATCTTATATAAGAAATAGATTATCTATTATATTAAGGAAATTGGTTGTAGTATTAATTAAATTAAAAGTTATATTAAGAATTAAATTAAGAAGTAATAGAATGCAACCAATTTGAAATTGGAATTAAATAAAGATAAGTTTGAAATGGATTCAAACTAAAATTTGAAATCTTGAATTGGAGAAGTATTTCAAAATAAATGAATCAGAATTGGTTTCAAACCAAGAAATTGAATGGTTATTGTGTTTAATAATGGGATGATTGTTTTAAACAATAAAATGTTTTAAGGAAATAACCATTTGATGAGAATAACTTGTAAATTAGAAAGGATGGAAATTGAAGTGGATTTAAAGATGTGAAATTCTGAATTCTATATTTAAACATTTGAAATTGTTTCCAAAATGTAAAGGAAATAACATTATTCAAACTATTTTGAATGTAATCTTATTTTAGAATAAGAAGTTGTTTGTAAACTTTAAAAGAATCTTTTTGAATTAAAAACAAGGGTGGTTTAAATTTTAAAATTTTGGGCTTGGAGGGCCAAGGAATAAATATGTATATATGAGAGATATACAAGATATCAAGGATAATTTGAAATAAACTCTAAATATTGAGTTTTAAATTTGGAATAAGATATGATACCCATAGTGATAAGTTTTTGAACTTATAAGTGGGAAAAATTATTAATGTGAAGTTTAGAATTTTGAAATTTGAAATGGAGAATTCAAGTTTGTGTAAGGTTAAACAGGATTGATTGAATTTAACTCGGAGGAAGTTAAATAAGTTTGAATGAACAATCTGATTTGGAAATTTCAAGATGAAATTGAGATTTAATTTGGGGAGTTAAATGGTTAATCTGAATTTGGAGTTTGTGTGATCTCAAAAGGGGTTAGATATCTAGAAATTGGAATTGTTTAAATGAATGACAGATGGTTTAAATTTGAAATTTGAAATTAGTTCAAATTGAATTTGATTTGAATTGATTGAAATTATGATTGAAGATGTATGAGTATAAGATTCAAATGGAAATTTGCATTGGATTAATTTGAAATGATTTGAAATTGAAAAGGGTTCAATTTGAAATTAGTCCGAATTGATTTCAATAATTTGGAATTGTAATTAAAGCTGAATAGTTTAAAATTCAAATGGAATTTGAATTTAATTTTGGACGAAATCAAGATTAATTCAACTTGATTTGGAAATGGAGTTTGAAATTAGGATTAATTCAAACTGGAGATGAAGCAAATTGAAATCGAAACTAGTTCAATTAAAATTTATTTGAATTAATATAATTGGAGATCAAGGTTGAATAAAGTAAAATTTGGAAAGAAACTGAGGAATTCAACTTGAATTGGATTAATTAGATTTCAATAGAGATTGAAATTATTAAATTTGAAATTGGATCAATTTAAATGGTAGAGGAAATTTAAATTGAATTGATAAGTATGGAGATTGGGAAGAGAACAGTTTTGACACTGGACTATTTTTAATATAAATTGTTTTAATATAAACCTATTTTTCCAAGCTATTCATTATATATACAACTTTTCTTTTAAAAGCCAAACAATCTTATACTTGTTTTGCAATTATTTTAGAAACTGTTTAACAATTTTCAACTGCTTTATAAAACTAATTACTATATTTAACTATTTTATAAACTAATTACTATCTTACTATTATTTTGCAATTATCTAAAATTTCTATAATTATTTTAACTATTTTCTAACTATTTTACACCTATTTTACAAACTAATAATTATTTTCCAACTACTTATCTATTTTTAAATTTTCAAGTTATTTTCCAAATTTAAACTGGACAGAGTTTAAACTGTTATTAGTTGGATACCTAATCGAGATAAGAATAGAGATGATAATCCTAATGGATTGAAGCAATTGTGAATAAGTGAATGAAAATTAAAATAAATGTGAATAGAAATGAAATTAATTTGGATAATAACCAATAAGACAAATATGTTGGGTGTAAGTATGTTATTCTATTCGCATAGTGATTTGATCCAGATTCGAGCATAGAGTTTCGAGATTGTATGTCGATCCGAGTTGGAATTTTTCACTCGATTTTCGACGGCGAACCTGGATATGGATTGTTGATTGGTTCTGGATATTCTCTATCATAGTTAGACTATGCAAGGAGAAAGACGGTTTCTGATCAAGAAACCAGATCTGTGTCCGCACTAGGAAATCGGGTGGACGATACTAGTTCGGAAGTGAAATTGTGTGATCGAGTGAGCGATCAGATTGGTATAGCATATGAATGATATGTGTACATCGTACGGATTTTAATGAAAATGATATTGAAAAGAGTAATCAAATTTGAATATTTGATTTTGAGTAAACAAAGTTAAATATCTTTGTTTTATAAAATTAAACTCCCCTTGTTGAATCTTTTGCCAGAAGAAAAGGATTTTTGAAAATGATTGAGGTATAAAAGGAGTTTTATACAAGTTTGAAATGATCCTAAGTTTTAAAAATTATATATATCTGTATATATATAAAGAATCTTATGAGGATTTTGAAAAAGGTTTTGGGAACCTATGGATTTGGAAAGGCTTTTGATTTTTGGGTAAAATCAGTTATTGAAATTTGGAAAGCCTAGTTTGAGAATTATCGATTTTGGAATAATCGATTTTGTATAAAAGAGCTTTAAATGAGATCATACTAGGTGTATGATTTAAAGATACTATATATGTATAGTATAAAGTGTTTTGATGATGGCTCTGGGGAAAAAGGCGCTCCCTTGGAATGGACTTCTCAGGAGTACCACCGGGTAGTGCTGCCTTGAGCCTCAAGAGGGGGTTCGAAAGTTGATCCTGTGAGGAGTCCGGACGAAACTAGTTCCTGAGGATTATTGGGTAGCGCAAGTCGAGGGCGCTGATGCCTATAGGGGCATTTGGGTTATGCTGTGACAACAATGTAACTCAATGTCACTGCGATCTACTGTGGGGACCATAGCGAAAATCGTGTGGAGGATGAGTGCCAACGGTCTACACTTGATTTTGCCGGGAAGGCAACGCAACATCGGTAGACTGCGATCTATGGTCGAGTGGAGTGGAGAAGTTTCATTCTTTTGGCAGCGAAATTTGAGGGCGCTGATGCCTACAGTTATATGGGTTTTTGCTGTGATAGCTACGTAACCCCAGTTGTAGCTGCGATCTGTAGCGGGTTCCATGGTGTAATCGACGGGCGGGAGGCCTACGGTTATCTGTGGATTTTGTTGGGACGACAACGTAACCATCGGGTTAACTGCGACCATGGATGGGAGTGATGATTTCCAGAGCATTCTCACCAAAGATATATCCTCTATTTTCAAAAAACTATTTTCTATATTTAAAATAAAATTATTTTCAAAGCATTTTCACTAGATGTTGAAATTGGGTCTGCCAAGCACTTGTAGATTTTCAGTCTTACGCCTGATCAACGTATGACCGAATTTCTGTGAGAACGAGGACGGACTTATTGAGACATTGAGTTATAAAGGTATTTTTATTAAAACTATTACTGTAATACTATACAGGTTTTAAAGATGTTTGAAAAATGATCAAAGAATATTTTAACTGTTTTTTTAAATATTTAATAAATTCTACTTTCGTTCCTTTTCGAGGACGAAAAGATTTAAAGGGGGGAGGAATGTGATAACCCGGAATTTCAGAATATCTGTAATTGATAAAGTAACTGAATTTAACTATTGAAAATAATGATTTATAGATCGAACAAATAAAATATATGGAAATGATATATTGCTTTATAGTAAATTTAGGTATAATTAATAATGTGCAAATGTAATAATGTTGAAAATTGTAAGTGAGTTCATAGACAAGTATAAATATATGTATATATATATTTTTGTGTGTGTGTGTGTGTGTTTTGTTTTGTAAAAACATTAATTTGAATTCAATACATTAAATTTTTAAAGGAGATTTAAAGATAGAATTCTATATTTATAAACATTAGAGATAAATACTTACTAGATTTGAATATAGTGGCTCAAGTTTAAAGTAGGATTAATAAAGGATTCATTAATTCATGGGTTTGCAAATTGTAAGTAAAAGTTTACATAATTGCAATTAAAAGCATACAATGTATCTAATTATAAGTATAAACAATTATAAACATATTACATAACTAATATAAAAATAAGAGATTCATGAATGAGGAGATTAAAACATAAATATCTTGCGTTTAAACATTTGGAAAAAAATACACTTGTAAGGCTTTGAACACATATAAACAACATTTGTAAGCCAAGCATCCTCTAGACCAACAAGTGGCAAAGTAATTCTTAATTAGTAATTAAATTAAAAATAAAGTTTGAGAAAATGATTTGTTCATTCAATCTCATCTTTTAATTAAAACTGATAATCCAAAATTCAAAGGAAAAAGGGAAAGGGGTTTCAGCTTGTTCAAAACTCAACAACATTTTCTGCATGGGCATTCTCTTTCCCAATCTGGAAATTGATTACTACATGCAACTGCATTTTAAATTGAAGCAAGCACTCCAGTTTAAAAGAAAAATAAGATTCAAAGTAGCAAGCAAAATCAACATCTTCATATTTCAAAAGCAGGAGCACGGTCTCTGATTTCCTGAATTGAGGTGAGTAAAACTGCTCCGTAAATAATTCAAAAACCACCTGAATTCTTGATTTGAATAAAGTGAATACCGATGTTTGGAGGAAACTGTTTGCATGGCTGTTTAAAAATGAAAGCAAGTATTTGTAAGTTAAAAAAAAAATCCAGACCAAGAACAGGAGACTGTTCTGTGCTTTAAAAATGTGAGTAACATTTTATACTAAATAAATTTAAGTATAAATTAGTTGTTTGTTTTACCCTAGAAATAAGTGTGATTACATGCAATTTAAAAGTTCATTTCTGGAAGACATATGAATATATGTAATTTGAGTAAGTTGCTGTGAAACTTATTTTGTTTCTGTTCATTAAAGTACCAGGCTCAAGAAATTACTTGAAAATTTCATTTCATTAAAATTGATCTGTGTAAAGATGTATGATTTAAACAAAAATTTGGTCATGTAATGTAAGTTTAATTTAAATTTTTTTTTATGTATAATACTGCACTGTCTCTGGAAACATGACATAACAGAACAAATTATATGAAAGTAGTAATTTAATTTGCCAGATTTATTGACTAAAGCTTATAAACCAATTACATTATCCAAGACGTGAATTTTAAAACTAAAATTTAAAATTTATAGTTTGCAATTGATTGAGTATTTCTGGTTTAACCGGAAATCATGTTTGGGGTTAGAACTGTCAATCTAGGAGGTTGGATTGGCCAGAATTGTTTCTGGTGATGGATTGGTGAATGAAGATGCAGGGAAAATTATTGAATAAGGGATTAATGCAGTGAAGAGGTAGGGATTAAGGATTTTAACCCTAGTTTTTATGTGGCTCAAAAGAATTGATCATCGCGGCCTGTATATGTGATCGAGTCTTTCCAGATTTGAGTTGGTGATAGATGGGGTGTGGGTGAAGTAGAAGCCGGAGACGTAGCTTCTCTGGTGATCAGATTTTGAAGTTTGAAGAGAATTTCTGATTCGACATGTGTCCCAGTTTTGAGCTCATAGGCTCGTTTTTGATTTTTTGTTTCTGCAACCAATTGGATGGTCGGAATCGAGATAGGAGATGGTCGCCGACTTGCGAGAGTCATCGCGAGAGGTCGGATTTCATTACTATGGTGGTGTAGGTGCATGAAGTTTCATGGCGTGTCAGCTAATGGGTTGGGGAAGATGGGATTCTCGTGTTTTTGTTCAGGATTGTTCCGGGTAGATACGTGATTTGGCTCGAAGCTGTATGACATTAGACTCGGAGGAAATTATTATGGGCTCGGGTACCTTGGTTGTTGTAGGTTTGTTTAAACCTGACATTCTGTTAGGTTTTGAATAAATGTAAGTGGGATGTTACTCGAGTTCATTTAGTTTAATGCGAATCATAGCTGGAAATGAATAAGCTTTTAAATTCCGATTGTTTAAAATTTTTTAAGGGATTTCATGTTTAAATATGTTTTTAAAAGAAATTTGTATTTAAATTGGAAATTGAAATGTGAAGAAATGTTTTAAACAAAGTTTAAAACTGATTCAAATCTGAATTTGAATCTTTGGTTTAAAATAAATTTAGTTTTATAAATTTAAGTGTTAAAAACAATTTTGAATGATAAAGTAAAATTTAAATATTTTTGAATTTAAAAAGAAATTAGTTGCTAATTGTAATAAATTGAGTTTAGTTTGATGAGATTAAGTTAATTAATTCAGTTTAAAATAATCATTTGATGATTTGTAACTTAATGAAGGAAATTACTTAGGGAAGTAATTAATGGGTAATTACCGTATGTAATTAATTAAAGGTGATTTGATGATGAAGTAATTTGGATTAAATTCCTATTTAATTAATCAAGGGTTTAATTAGAGAAATAAATTAAGGATTAATTTATTCAATGAAGTAATTAAGGGTAGTTAATTATTGGATGTTATTAATCAAGGGTGATTGAAAATTATGGGTAATAATTAATTAATGTAGTATTTAAAGGTCAATTACTATATTTGGTTAAGAATAAATTAATTTGTGTAATTATTTTAAGGGATAAATAGAATGATATGGGAAGCCTTTGATTTATGGTTATCCTTAATATGTGATTCATGATGATATGTGATAAGATATGTTAAATTTAAACTGTGATGATGTGGTTTTCTATTGATGAGGGATTACTGTGACATCCTGTATTAAAAGTAGAATTGTATTTCAATTAAGTAATTTAAGTTAAGATGATATTGGTTTCGAAGAGACCGGAGTCGGGTATTAGTAAATACCCGAAACCACTTCGATTCTTTGTAAATTGCTATGTGAAATCAATATGCCAAATGAAATGATTTAAGTAAATTGAACCATTTAATCTAAGTTTTGTTACTTAGAATTTGATGTGTAAAATAAGTGATGTCTGAAATAACTTGTGAAGTTGTAAATTGATATAAATTACCCCGGGTTTATATGAATCGTATGCTTTTGTATTCCAAGTTAGATGGATTTACTCACGCTGGTTTCCAGCCTGACCCGGGTGTTACTTTGATGTAATGCTCGGGTCAGACCGAGTATTACAGACTTGCAGGTAAGGACGTTCTGGAGCTCAGGAGGAAAGCTGAAGGACAGGAACGTATAGAGTGTTTATCCGCTATGATATATATTGTTATTTATATGAGACAAGTTATTTTAAACCGTCCAGTGTTGTGAGATTGTTGTAACTCTGATGTAAAATGTAAATATACTGATACAGTTCTACTATGTAATCTGTTATTTATTTGCTATTATATTTTATCCACTGCGAATGTGAGATTGTGTGTTACTTTTCTATTCTTCTTCTTCTTTCTCTTTCTTCTTTTCACTAACTATCCGGAAATTTCGGGATCGGAATTTCCGGGTCCTTATTCTGCCTCTTTTCTCCCTCTTGGCTAAGAATAGGAAAGACAAATTAAGATTATCTGCTTCGTACGATCGAAACTCCTCACCACCAAAGACTAGATCTGGACGTCTTTTTTTCCAGATCCAAACCCGCAATTGCTGCCGTTTTCGCAAGTTTCGATGGCAGCGATGTCACCTTTTCCGCAATGTTGGACCTCTAACCTCAGTTTGCCTAGTCACCAGTGTTAAATACTAGCGTTTGTCTTGAATTGGAATCCAATCCTCCGGCTGCACCGTTGAACAAATACACATCACCAATCACTTCTCGCCTGGTCAGTGACCCATAGGCTATTGGTTAGCACCCCCTAATCTCCATGTTGGATTCTGATAATCCAAGATGGTGTAATGATTCACCTATCTAATTCTAACTTATATGGGATAGTCAAAATTAAAGTAGTCTGTACTTCTGACAGTGACGATAATTTAAAACCTAGTGATAAAAGCATGAACGCTCGTATAAATGCTAGCGTGCACACATCTGAGTTAGGTAGAAAGTATGGTGCTTCTGTTGGTATAGTATGTGCCTCAGGACTCGATGCTAACCTCAGTTCTGGTGGTACGAATTTGGAGTCACGCATTGATAAGGCAAGGGATGATAGTAATATGGAGAAGGATTGTGATAACAATGTGTAGCAGAGTGAAAATCTACCTTGTCAGGTTGTGCTCTCCCAGAAACAATGGACTTCATTTTTCAAATCCCTTCCCAAGAATGCAGGTACACATATGCCTAGACCATTCAAGTTGAATGAAGTGGTTCAAGAGGGGGTAAATTATTTGATCTGAGTATTCTAGTTTAAGATCTAGTCTTATTGTAGATCTAAAATGCTTTCATTCAAATACCAAAGCCCGTAGGAACTTAACGTACGCCAGATTGTTGATTGAGATTACCCCGACTAGGTCTTTGCCTTCGAATCTTAAAGTAAGACTAGGAATAGGTAATGAACTTGAAGTAGATGTCTAGTATAAATGGAAAGCTGAAATTTGCATATCACGTCAATTGTTTGGTCATTCGATAGCTTCGTGCTCGGTCGATCCCGTGGCTTCCCCACCTGCCAAGGTTCTCCTTCCAAAACCTATTCTAAAACGGGTGCCTAAAACTCGAGTTCCTTCTTCTTTGGTTTCTCCCCCAGTCTTAGTTCCTCCTGTAATTCCTGCAGTGAAAGCTCCTCCTAATGAATCTATGATTGAAGATGATTCAACCTTTAATGAAGATAGTTTCTACTAGGATAATTTTGAGCAACTATGGATTCACGCAAGAACAAAAATGAGGTATAATCCAAATTTTAATCACTATTATATGTATGTTGGTGAGGGAGGTGAGAGTAGAACTCTATACTATCACGTTGAAGGGGATGTGCTTTCTTTATCAACCACTGGTTATGAATGTTATCATGATTTGCTATATCTTTTTTTTTGATGCAACTCGGCATAGGAAATATCCATGTTCTTCTCTTTTGAGATCTTTTGATCCTAAGCTTGTCTTGATTTTCTCTGATGTCCTTGGCCCTGCCTCTGTTGGCAATGTCAGTTCTGATCAAGAGGACTTATAGTCCTGCTAGTAGCAGTTTAGACAAATCTGTCTAAATTCTGTTTTTTATTGCATTTTTTCTTAGCTATTTTGGAGCATGTTCCAAACACCTATTCTCAATTGTGTGGGTAATAAATATGGACGACACGCTTTAAATGCCGACTTAGCTTTGCTAAAAAAAATTCAACCAAAAATATATATACACGCACAGTTCAAAACAAAGCGTGTGCATAGGAAGACAGAGTAAATTATACTAAACATGAAAAAAAGAAACGATTGGGGGATTTCAACTCTTGTATAAATCTAGGGGACAAATACGGTGGTTCTCCCCTTCTTCCTGTTCACATTGCTCCCTTGAATCTTGCTATCATTGAATCTGATCTTATTTTGGTTAATAAGAATAGGGCAAAATACTCTTGGAATAATCGTAGTCGTAGTGGTGTCAGAACTTTCACTACAATTGATCATGCTTTTTGTAATATTCAAGCTCTCCATTTGTGGCCTTCCTTCTATGTTCATCTTCCTCAACCAATCATGTCTGACCATTCCCCCTTGATACTGTCTTTTGGTTCTCATTTAAGAAGAGAAAAGAGAAGTTTTAAAATTTTTAATGCTTGGGTTAAGCACGACCATTTTCATGTTATAGTAACACTGGTAAATACTAATTTTAATTGTTTTGGTAATCCTATGTTCAAGTTTTATAGGAAGTTAAAAAGTATTAAGCAATAAATTAAAGTTTGGGTTGCCACCGCCTTTGGTACTGGAAGCTTGTTATCTAACACCTTGAAGGAACAACTGAAGATTTGCCAAGATAAAATGATGGAGCATCCTGATTATATTTATGTTGCTGAAGAGGAAGGTAGATTATTTAAGGAAGTTAATGATGCTCTTCTCCTGGAAGCTAGTATGAAATGGCAGCAATTGAGAACCAAATGGATTGAGGATGGTGACAGGAATAGTAAATTCTTTCATGACTCTTTAAAGGTTAAGCATGCCAACGAGAATATATTCTGTATTTCTGATGAGCATGGCACTTTATGTTCAACCCCTGAAACTATTGACAAAGCATTTATTGTTTTTTCTAATCTTCTTGGCAATGCTGAGGAGTTCTGTCCTGACTTAGACCTTATTTCAACACTTGACTTGCCAAGTATATCCCAGTTTGAAGTTGCTTCTCTTATAAAGCCTGTTACTGATGAAGAAATTAAATCCACCCTTTTTTCTATGAACCAGCAGTCGGCCGGTGGACCAGATGGACTTAATGTTACCTTTTTCAAATCCACTTAAGGTGTGCTTGGACATGAGTTTTGCCAAGCTATTCATAACTTTTTTAACAAATGCAAATTACTGAGGGAAGTCAATTGCACAAATATTGTCTTAATACCTAAAGTCACTCCACCTACTAATGTCTCCTCATTCAGGCCTATATCTTGTTGTAATGTGGTGTACAAGTGTATTTCCAAAATTCTAGCAAATCGGCTTGCTTCTGTCTTGCCTACTATTGTTTCTAGAAACCAAGCTGCATTCATTCATTTCAGGAATATTCTTGACAATGTTATGCTTGCTCAGGAGTTATTAAATGGTTATTGTAGAAGCAATGTGACTCCTGCTGCTGCACTGAAAATTGATATTTCCAAAGCTTATGACTCAATACACTGGGCTTCTATTGTTAGAATAATGGAAAAGATGGGTTTTCCAAAAATATTTGTGTCTTGGGTGTACGTTTGCATTTCCACTCCTGCCTTCTCTGTTGTAATTAATGGAAGGCCTGTTGGTTTTTTCAGTAGTAAGAAAGGAATACGTCAGGGTGACCCTATTTCTTCATACCTATTTCTCATGGTCATGGAAGTATTAACTATGATTCTTAAATATAATTATACTCACAAGTTTATCAAGTATCACCCGAAATGCTCCAACCTCCAAATTACTTCAATCATGCTTGCTGATGATGTCATGTTGTTTACTAAGCCTGAGTTCTCATCAATTTCTGGGTTGATGAAGGCTTTACAGTCTTTCTATCTCATGACTGGCCTCTCAATTAACCAATCTAAATCTTCCATGCTTGTTGCTGCACTTTATTAGTTTTTTGGCTTTTCTTGTATGGCATCTGATATGAGTTATCTTGGCCTTCCATTAATAACTAAAAGAATAGCTACTGCAGATTGTTTAATCCTTTATAATAAAATAACTTAGGTCATGTCCAATTGGTGTAACGGGCATATTTCACAATGTGGTAGGCTTGTTCTTATTAAAGCTGTTGTTTTTCCTACCATTGTCTATTGGGCACGTTCTTTTATCCTACCTACTAAGCTTTTACTGTTAGTTAGTTCAGCCATGAATAGGTACTTCTGGACTGGAAGTGTTCACAACACTAAGTTAATTCCTTGCTCCTTTTCCTTATTTGAGACCACTATGAAGTTTGGTGGACTTGGTATCATCAATATTAGGAAGTGAAATACTGCTGCATTTAGTAAACATTTTGATGATCTTATAATTAAGAAAGACAGTTTATGGGTCAGGTGGATGTGGCAGTACAATATTAAGAGAAGGCATTTCTGGTGTATGGATATTCCACAGAATTGCAGCTCGAATTAGAGGAATTTGCTGAAACTAAGGGAAGTTTTCTTACCTACGGTACAATTTCATCTTTAATCTAACTTTTCTGTTAGTTTTTGGCATGACCCATGGGTAAGGAAGGGTCTGATTCTATCAAAGTTTGTGAGTATCCCCTGATACAGCAAACTGGTATTCATAGTGATACAAAAGCTATTGATTATTTATTTGAAGGCAATATGCTGCTGCCTTATAATAGCAATCAGATGATAAGGCAAATGTGGAGGGAAATAATGAATTGTTTCAAGTGTGTTGATCAATCCATTTCTGTCACCTGGGAACAGAAGTTGCACACTGTTGCCACTGTGTACATGCACTTATCTGCTCCTAATACTCTACCAGCTGCTAGGTGGTACTATGTTTTATGGACTAAAGATTCTTTGCCTAGGGAGAATTTGTTGATGTGGAAGGTTGTTAGTCATGCCTTGATGACTAGGGATGTTTTGAATAGGTATGGATTGACTGTGTGCACATGTTGTGTATATTGTGATATGTGTGATGAAACTGTTGAGCACCTTTTCTTTGAATGCTCAGCACTACTTATTCTGAGGAGTAGAATCAGTTGTACCACTGGGTTTGATCTTAAAACTGCCAACTCTGTCTCTGTTTGGAATATAATACATAATGCTGCTACAAGGAGGAATGATGAGGTTAGTGCTTTGGTTGTTTGCTTGAAAATCTATTATGATGTGATATGGACAGAAAGGAATGCTAAAATTTTTGAGAATTTGACGAAAACTTATGATACTCTCTGGTTTGAAGTGAAGAACAGGGTTTACTTGCAACTTCAGAGGAGCAATAGGCAGTACCCTGTTGGCATTATCCAAGCTTGGGCTGTCTAGTTGTTTGCTTTTGTTTTCCTGTAATTTTATTGTTTTTTTAGCTTGATTCAAAGCTTGTTTGAATCTTTATTTTCTGTTTGCAATAAATCTGGTAGGGGTCCAGACAACATCGCTGGCTTTGCTAAAAAAAATGAAGAGAAATCAAGAGCAACTAACAAAAGGAGTATATACAAATTACCAAATGACATCACTCAACAGTCACACTTACCATATCAAATAAATACATTTATATGCTATAGTTTTAAATAAATATTTAATTAAGTATATATAAAATATAAACACACACATGGACCATGCAACTTAGAAACGTGATACATACACCTATATATTGTTTAACTATTACTATTAAAATTTGATTGTATAAAAAGTTACATATACATATGAAATTTGAATATAACATATATTAGCATAACCATGTTAAACAAGATGAAATATAACTCCAGTGTTACAATGATGTATAGCTAAACTGACAGGGCTAAACTCATAGAGAATTCTATCAAATTAATTACTCTCAATGTATTCAACTGCAAACCCAAAACTTAAATTAAGTAGTAACAAGTTCTCTTGCCTAGTAGATCTTAAACTCATATATATAAATGTACTCTTTAGCAAGTAAGTGGTAGAACAAGGTCAAAGGTTCATAACATATGCACACACACTATCATCTATATACATACACGCACCCTGAAATATCACGAACACAGAAGGAAGAAGCAGCTAAAACATTACACTCCCAGGCTTAGAAACTGACTCAAGCTTATATAAACACACATGAGTAAAAGCACAGGGACGAAACACCACCTATACGCAATAGAGAAACAGTCAGGCTATGTCGACCGGTCAAAGTTTCCCTTCGACCATTCATCACCTACTAATGGCGATGCAACTATTTTATATTCTTAAACTATTAAAAAGATGCAGGTAATGAGTTCGATTGCTTACAGTAATTTGATTTATATAAATAGATCAACCAAAATCAAGTAATTAAACAAAGATGTGTAAGTGGTATTCACTTACATCAAAAACTGTCGCTTTACGCTCACGCACTCAACTCTCTAGCTCCGCAGCAACCACAACTTAAACTAGAGATACCAAAAGGTGTTTAGAGCTTCATTCTTAAGTTTTATAGTTTGTTTAATTTATATGATTTTTTTATGAATTTACAACTAGGGAAAGTTTGATAATCTTGTACAGGAAGATGTCCAAAAAAATATATCATGAAGCATATGTAGATATTTAGTGAAGGGAAGGAGATAGGAAAACTCTGGAAAGAGAAGAGTGTAGAAAATGGGTTACGACTTATAGTATTTGGGATAAATGGATTTTGGGCTTAAGGTAAAACATTTGTTTATATATACTTATTCTCTTTCATTTATAATCCAAATTTTCATTTACTTTAAATGAATACATTTTACTTTTCAAATCACTTCTTTTGTAACTTATATTATATTCTAATAACATTAAGAAAAAAGAATTATTTTCCACCTATAATCTTATTCCAAAATTTAATTATTACATTTTTACAATCAAAATCCTTTTACTAAAATAATTTGAAAATCCATTTCCAAGTAAAACCACTAAATTATTATTTAATAAACTAATTTACTATTATTAACTTAAATTAACTATTATTTACAATTTTGGGTTGTTACAGACTCTCCCCTTCATAAAATTGCATCCTCGTAATTTCTTATAAGGAGAAATCTGTAACAACTTAATTACACTGACTACTCATATTATTTCCAATTTAAAAAAATTTAAGTGCCTAAAACATTTTTTCAAGGGAAAATGACTTTACAAAATCTCAAAATCCTTTATTTTAATAAATTTCTTTTCCAATATCATATGCATTACAGATATCTTACCAAAATTCATTTTAATCAAATTAATACATAATTTGAATTTCAAATATTTCTCTTTAGATAACCATAAATTATTTTAACAAACTTTCAAAATCTTATAAACAAATTCCTATTAAAACCAAATTTTCCATATAATGAATCATTTTATAATATATTTCAAAATTTCAAAACATTTCATATCCAAAAATTAAGTTCAATTATTATTTTACAAACCCCTTTTCTCAAATTAAACAAATATTTAACCCATATAAATCAAACCTATAAGGGTAAATTATAAATTTAGTCATAATATTTAGCACTTCAAAAATTATTGTATATCATTTATCAAAGTAATTCTCAATTTGATTCAACTCATATAGAATAAGTCTTTAAATTATGTATATGTGCATACATATCAACTTTTTAAATCCTAAAACTCTATAACATTTACACATTGTACATATATAGCATTTTAAAATACGTATACTTGTATTCACTAATTCTCAAATACTATAAAACAAAGTGATATTGCCTCGCTATGAATTATAGTGATTATGAATATCAGTTGGCCGCACCTATCATCAAAGTACATAATTACACATAAAATATATTTTATAAACCATTTTCCAAAATAATAAGTAGAAACTCTGGTTTCCAAATCCTTCACTAATGTAAATCCCAAATATCACTTTACCAAAATAATTTACTTTGCTAAATCGCCGTTAAAATATTCTAATCTATTTGAAAATACTTTAACGATTCACAACTTATTTATATCTTTCTAACTCATCATGTCCAAAGGTCTCGTTTAAGCGTTTAAGATTTTCTATCAAATACGTGTGCACCTGCATCAATGAAAATCCTTAACACACTCAACGGACAAGTAAACACAATTTTTATTTCCAAAATATCTATATGTATTACTTTTGCAAATTTATTTAATATACTAGTTTTGAAATAATTTCAATCCTCCATTTAATACTTCACTTACCACATAGATATACTTTCCAAATAATTTCTATTTAAAGCATTTACTTCACTAGTAAAGTCATATGATAATTATATTAACCAATATTTATATACGATAAACCTTTCCTTTCACCAAAATATTATTGATTTTTAAAACAATTTCAAACAATCTTTGAAACACACATGTCTATATGTAAATCACTTAACAGCCCATTTCAAAAAGCAACTTATAATGATAAACAAACACCATTATATTTATTTTCAATAGGTACAAACCAAATAATTAAATTTATTTCATAGCTTTGAAAATTATACACAAATCCCGAAATCAAATTGAACTCCAGCAACTTCAAATTATCTAGTAAACATAAGAAACTAAGCATAGGTACTCAACGGAAACTAATAATTCCACTGCACACTCTAATAAAACAAAACAAAACTTGAAGATAATATTTAGTCATCCAAAATCCTTCTTTTTTACATTCATATGTATACTCAAAATATCGAAATCCAAATATCTTATTTATATGGAAAATAACAAATACATCCCTAGATGATTACCGTAGTAACCATCACATACTAAGTAGTATATATATTCCTATTATATCTTATTATATAAAAAAATTACCCGACTCACCCAAGAGGAAAGAGACTCTAAGTCACAACGAACGCCTCAAATCATGTATCTATTATATGATGTATTGTCTTAAACCCGCTCTAGTACCATTTCGTAACACCCTACCTCAATACCCATACTATCCAAAAGTATTTATAGAGTATATAATATTGGTTGATAATACGGAGAATGAGGCTATATGGAGTACATACATGAAAATTCCCTTGGAAACTGTCCATAAGCACACAGTATCGGTACAAAGCAATAGACACAAGTGCCTCCAGGACATAACAATACATAGTATACAGTATAATAACGGAGAACACTAAGTCAATTGTAGTGATAATGTATAATTCAATAATATACAAAGTATGTATAATATAAATTACATGAATATACATACATGAAATTATAAAATACGTAGATGGTAAACTATAATGCTACATCTTAGTCTCTTCTATGCCCATAACTCAAACCGATCTCTATCCCTATACCTGAAATGTCTTGGGCCGACCCAAGCATTACTGAAATAATACACAAATCAGACTATATATAATCAAGGGTAAATAATAAAAATAAGATAATATAGGCATCAATAAATTTAAAGATGATATATCAATAGACGTATACAACTACATTAATGAATACCTAGAATATATATACATAAAGAATCAACAAGGTATCACATTATCTAAACAAATCATTCCCGTACAAAACAATCGTCATCGATATCAAAAGATGTAATTTCCCATTTAGATACACATTAAATCAGAAACCAAGTAATCCATATAAATGGGAGAATCATACATACTTAGAAACCAAAGTATAAAGCCAGAAAACAACGATGAGCGAGATATCACAAAATATATTGGACCAGATCGAAGCAATGCCCAAATATCCCTCAATCTCGTATTATAAAATATCATCATCAAATCACTAAAGTTAATAAGATAAATCTGAGCCGGCTCATAACAATATCCAAATATAATTGATGATAATTAGGTTTTCTGCCTATAAAGAATAAGTCGTCTATCTAAGAAGGATACAGGGTTGACTATACTCTAGACGTAGTCTCAAGTATAATCGCATCTATATATATTATGCGTCTATCTACTACCCACATATATGCATATACACCACATACACTGGAGCCAAATGGGAGACTTACAGCATATCTACCTTCTCCAGGAGCCATACGTGGTCCATATGACATGACTCCTACAGTCATTTGTTACCATTACCTCTCCCCTCTTGGTATCGTGACATTGATCCACCATAGGATCGACAATGATTCTGTTTGCTCTAAATGTTCACTTGAACTTTCTGCGAGCTATCATTAGACTGCTTACTACAATATTACTCTGTACTCCCTCTCTACTTGATCCCACAACATTCTTCTTCCTAGAGCATATTTCCTCCCTCCTCAAATACTGAGCCGCCTTTGCGTAAAAGCGCTCCAATGTTGCAGGTGGCTTGCCAGCTAACCAATCACCAAAATCAAACTCTGGATCAATACCTCTTGTTACGGTCCTCAATATTGCATGGTCATTTGGATCACCAATTTCTATGACAATTATATGGAATCTCTTCAAGTAATCTTTCAGCGATTCTCCCAGAGCTTAGATCATGATGGATACAGAAATTACATCTTTGGAGTTAGTTGCATAAATACGGATATGCTCTACGAACATTGTTGCAAAATCATCAAATTAGAGATCGGCCGTGGGGGTAACCTCGTAAACCACATTGTTGCTATTCCAAATAGAGTAATAGGAAAACACCTACACTTGGTTGCATCATCTTCTTGTGCAGAATCCATCGACCATTCCTATCTCACGATGTGCTGCTTGGGGTCGGTTTTTCCCTCGTAGGTAGGCATCGACGGCATTTTGAACCTCCTTGGATGCTCTTCTTGTAGGACATCATCAACGAATGGATTATGGCTTCTTGAGATTTCTCAGTCGTCATTGGTCAAGCCTTGGCTCTCTCTCACTAACTGCCTAACCATAGCCGATAAGTTTGGCATTTGGATAGTTGGTGCCAAGCGGTGGTCATGTTCCACCTCAATGGTCTGATCAATGTCTACGGGATGTTCCATGCCTTCTTGGTTTACCATCCACCAGATGTATACCATGTACATTCACTTCATCGTCATTCCGAGGAGGCAATTAGTCAATATTTAACTAAATTCCATCTCCCAAATCGGTCGAAGCATCTCTAGCTTGAATCCTAATAGGTACATGTAAGTTCCCTCCTATGGAGGACGTACAAATCCCTAGGGAGGTATCGGCACTGATTGATTTAGGTAGAACAGGCATGTATTCTTGTTGATGCCCTGAAGTTTCTACGCGATATCCATCAATTCTACGATGCCTATGCTTATGATACCCATCCGATGAACTAGAACTCTCTAATGCTAAGTAAGGGGTAGGGTCCCTCCTTGCTTTCCCTAGCTGTTGCTGATTAAGTTGGTTCATTATGTTGATATTGGCTTGAATCTGCTAATTGAATTTTCGACGGCTATCCACTAGTTCTATCATCAGATTCTAGAATTCAGCTCTTGTAATAGAATCAATTGGATTCTGGACTTCAACTGGATCAGCATTCACATCTATTGGTTGAATGCTTGGGCCCCTTCTTGGATGCTAGCATTCTCGTTTCCTTCTATGTTTTGAGAAGTAGATCTAGTAGTCCTCACCATTATTGATGGCTTTGTTTAGACTTTTGCAAATCTGAATAGGACAAGCAAACTTCTTGAAGATAACTGTGGATCTCTTTTGGGGGATTTATACAATCCAGTAGCAACAACATGATCCTAGTAAGCCGAGATTCAAGATTCTCAGTGAAAAAACCAAAAGGTTTGCACCAAATATTAGTGCAAACACTAAACAGAAGTTTTAAAGAGAAATAAATAGAGAATATAAATGAAAACAGAGGATAATAACAAAGAAACATGAGTAAATTGAAATAATAACAAGCACACAACGATTTATAGGGTTCGACATTGTTTGCCTACGTCCATTTTGAACAGATTGCTTTATTAATCACTTTATAAATTGAGTACAATAGGGATCAGATGAAAATCCTTAGTTACAAAAGAGTATAAAGCAATAGTATCATACAAAGTCCCGAAAACAAATCACCAGGCCGATATTTATTGACGAAGATGGCCAAATATCTAACTAAAAATTCGACAGAAGGGCCTCCAGAACCATATGGACCCACAAGAGGGATCGCATGGCCCAATTCCAAAAGACGAGGGATCAATACTGATCCTTAATTTGGTAGAATTTTGAGGTGTGATCCCTACGGTAGCTTCCTCATGCTAAAATATGCTTTGCCTCGATATTTCAAGCCAATTGGATTAACAATACTTGAGTTATTGCTTGATCTTTACTTCAATATGGGTTGCTTGCTGATATCATCATGTCGATCCCCCAAGGAAAGAGTAGCAATCCCTCTGACTTCATCTTCTTGACGTGCGATCCCTAGAGTAGGCTCGCTAAGATCTCCATATCTTACTCACAAAATTTTATATGCATTGGACTCGAGGATCTTGAGGTATTAATTGTTTTTTATTGAAATGCACTTGCTCCCTGAAATATACCGATCTCTATGATGGAAGTTGATTTCTGTCGACCCCTCCTATGTGTTGAACCATATTCCATACTCGAATATTCTGCCTCGCATATCCGTCAGTTCCATTCAATCTCGATTTCATGTTATTATCTGTACTTGATTTTTGGGCCCCACAATCATCATTTTGGACTTATTAGCCTTGATGGTAGTTGAATCTAACTTGTCTAATCAATTCAATATAGCCAGCTCAAAATTCCAGATAACACTTGCCCCCCAAAGTACTCTTGTGTTAAACACAACGTGCTTTGAGTCGAAACAAGTTAGAGTCATCAAAAAGAAACCCGTCCAGTTATTTGAATAGTCATTATCCCTCATTCGAATTATTTTCCCAAAGTGTTGTATCTCTCTTT
Organism: Allium cepa; assembly: GCA_030765085.1. Classification (NCBI taxonomy): domain Eukaryota; kingdom Viridiplantae; phylum Streptophyta; class Magnoliopsida; order Asparagales; family Amaryllidaceae; genus Allium; species Allium cepa. Next base: position 560,129,976 of record CM060938.1, on the reverse strand, counting down.
GATCGTCATGACATTTGATCGATTTTCGATAGTATAAACTTAGGGTTATATTCCATCAATTGATATATTTGTCTAGTTCTGTGAGACTAATAAACTTTGGTTATCTGGTCCAGCCTCGAACTTGAAGACTTCAGATTTGATTTCATTTTTTATTGATTTCAAAAATTGAACTTTTAGACCATACATGTGCACGTTCAGATACACGTTCTTGTCGTTGGCTCCCGGATGCATTCCTGTCATCGCTAATTTTCATTGAGTAAGATGCAATTTCATTGCATCTTGTACATACATGCTTTGAATAATTTCCATGCCTATGTTTGTTTGCGTACATGCACATAGCCGATACCCTTTTTTTATTATAAGGATCGGCATATTCCTAGCTAAACTTTTATCTCTTTTTTTATGCGCATGCTTATAGGGGCCGACGTATGTTTAACTGATCCCTTTCCCCTTGCTTCGAGTCAAAATCGTGAGCCAATCCCTTGGTCCCCATATATAAACTTACACTCTTCTCGTCCATACTTACTTATTTCATTTCCCTGCCATTTCCTCTCATCTCTCAAAATATCGAACCCTCCTCATTCCACTATTAAAGTTGATCCATCTCTTCTTTCTTCTTCCCTTTATTTTTAAGTGAATTCTTCTGCAATCCATCTCACCTTTACGAACCCACTTCCTCTTATCTTCCATCTCGATAATCCCTAGACCACTTATCACCGCCATTAACATACATACTTAATTAGGTAGGGTTTCTAGTTTTTAATTTTGATTTTATAATATGGCGATGGATTCTATTCCATTGGCGATGATTTGGATTTTGACATGATGGATAATTGATGGCAGAAGCTGCTTGGAGAAGATGAGAAGTGGAATGTGGTAGGATTCGTAGGAAATGCGTATTATGGATCTTAAGGCAGAATTAACATTAGAGGGGAGTAAATAGTGTTTAATCGATTTTATGATTTTTTTCGTCTTTTGAAATTAAACACATATAGATGCAATTTCACAAACACAGAAATAATCGCAGAATCAGACACATATGCAAATAGTAAATAAAAAGCAGTAAAGGAAAGAACACATCCGAATTTTATACTGGTTCGAAGTTACCCTACACTCAGTCCCACAATTTCTTGTGCCGATTTCTTTTCAAATATAATATCGATATTACAACCTCGATTTCAAGGCCATGAGATACACCCTACTGCCTTTGACTAAAGGGAAAACTCTCTTGATTTAACTAGGCTACAAGATCACCTAATTGATTTACGGGCTACAATTGCACCCAATTGATTTACGGGCCATAATCACACCGTTTTCAATATCACTTTGATATATAGAGATACTCGATACACTTTTTTGATTACAAATGATCCTATAACTCTGAATAGCACTAAGATCTTTGAGAGAATGTGGAAGAGAATCAAACTAGAGATGATCGAGTTTGATTCACTTAGGATTTCGGTAGAGTTTTCTTAAAATATATGAGAATATTTGAGTGTAGAAGGAGTGAAGAAATAAAGAAAAATTAACTTAAAATTCATTGAAAACAACTGGTATTTGTAGAAGAATAATAGTCATGTCCATTTGTGAATGGTTATGACGAATAGACGACTCTTTTGAAATTTTGAAATTTGAATTTCTACATCACCATGTCGACATGGGGGGATGGGGTATGTCGATATGCCCTAGTAAATTTTGAAAATTGATTTTGTTTTTAAAAGAGATTTTCTTTCTAAAACTTGTCAAAACAATTTTTCGAGTTTATAAACCATTTTGAATATAGTTTAAACTTATAAAAGAGATTTAAAAAGTAATCTTAAAGATATATAATCTATAATTTAAAAGAAATATTAAAAACTAAGCATAGAATATACTTTTGAGATTTAAAGCTTATAATATTAAAACCAGGAGATGGTTTTAAAAAAAAGAGATGATTTTGAAAACAAAATATAAAAGATGATAAGAATAGTTTGAGACCAAAATGTTTAAATCAAGAGAGATGACTTTGAAAAGTTTTTGGAAAAATATTTAAAATAAATCATTTTGAAAATTTCATGGATTCCATTCCACTAGAGAAGGTCATGGGTTCCATCCCACTAAAGAGGTCGTGGGTTCCATTCCACTACTAAAGCAAGAAGGTGGATTCCATTCCACAGTTAAAATCCAAATAAAGGTTTTAGCGCTATTATGAAGTTTTAACATAAATCTAGACATTATTACTTATTTGATATCTTGAGCTCTTGAACTCTTGAAATCTTGATATCTTGAACTCTGTATACCCATGAGTCTTCAGTCTTGATTTCTTCAGTTTAGAATTCGTCAGTTTTGAATCTCTATACTCAGTCTTGAATCTTTATACTGTACAGTCTTCATTGTCAGTACTTGCATATATATACATACATACATACATACAAATATATATATATATATATATATATATATTGCATATACATATATATCCAGACAAGAATATTAGTATATATATTTTATAACAAATCCTAAGGTTGTTGTCATCAAAATCATCATCTCAGGAACTAACAGGGTTCGGCTAAAAAGTTTGAAGGGTAGAACGAAGAGGTGGGAGGAGAGGATTGGCTATCTTCAATTTGTATAGAGGGGTCGGTAGTTTTGTTGCATAAAGGAGGGATCGGTTGGAATGGTGAAGGGATGGGATTGGTAGTGGAAGTTTGCATGGAGGGATCGGTAGTGGAAGTTTGGTCGAAGGTTGAAAACAACAAAGTAGAGGGATCGGTAGAGTTGGTTAGTGTGGAGGGATCAGTATTTTTGTTGAAGGAATGGGATCGACATTAGTCACCTAGAGAGAGATCCATTGTTTTGCTCTGAGATATGGATCGGCAAATATGGATCGACTAATTATACTTGGGGAATTCTGGTCTTTGATTTGAACTTGAAAACAAATTCATAATCACTTGTTTGAACAATCAAAACCAATCTCATCTCAATGAACTTGAACTTATGACATTGTTGAACAACGGGACTTGCATTTCCGCTGATTAACTCGAAATTAAACAACCAAATCCATGGGACTTTGAACATGAACTAAAACTTAAATATGGACTTCAATAATCGATTTCACACTTCGTTAGGGTGATGGTCGATTCCAAAGCGTACACAACCATTTATTCGTTTTGCTAGTTGAGACAGTCAAAGATAATAGTCACTCTGGTCGAAATCCAAAGTCTCGTCATTTTTTTTGTTTTGTTTTATTTTGATCTTGTTATCTCTGCACTACATGACACCGCACCACACTAACTTACACTTAGCACGAAGGAGAGGTAAACTTTTCTAATCTCGATTATCTACTAAGTATAGTTGACAGGGACTTCAGACGTTCAGAGCGTCTAGCTGCATTGTCTTTTGGACCAACATCACAACATAGTAATCCCAAAGCAGAGTCAAGTTCCGCAACTATATTTGGAAAGCTTTCCACTGGTCATCAAATTGATTTTAGCCCATCGGTTGACCTTTTCTCTGAATTTTCCGTCCTTTCGATGGAAGATATAAGTTCTGCCCCCGACGTTGTAGAAGGCTCTATACTATTAGATAACCCGACAGATCCTAAGCCTTCAGAATCGGTGAGACTGCTCTTCGTAGACTATGTTCCAGACATGGAATTCCATTCGAAGACGTTCTAGTTCCTTTGGTAAACAACAGGGCTCACTCGCACCCAAAGGGGTATACAGCATGCAATAAGTTCATGTGCTAGGCTGGATGCATACCGCCCTTCAATTCTTTTATCCGAGAGATGCTAAAATATCTTGGGATAGCTCCTACTCAACTACACCCAAGCAGCTATATCTTTCTCCACGGCACTTTCTTACTATTTATAAATGTTCTGTCAGGCCCGCCAATTCCTAAGGACATCAGGTTTATTTACAACTTCAAATGACAAATAGGGAGCCTTTCCTATATTTTCCTCGAACCTTCGCCCAACTGTCAAGTCTTAACGGGTGCTTGAAATAAGCTCAGCCACTTCAGACATGAATAGTTCTATGTCCGATATCCACTTGGCTTTGCAAGGCGATGGTTCGAAGGACATAAGTGTCATTTTCGCTCTATTCTCAAATTCTTTAACCTAAGTCATATCCTAAATCAACTAACATTCTAAAAATCTACATGTGTCCATTCACATCAAGAGGGCGGTAATTTTTCAAGAGCAATCTTTGCAATTCATACCAACCCGGTCGAAGATAGGAACATTAGACTCCTTGTAACCGATGAATGGTTATCTCTATTCGAGTTGCTAAAGGAAGGTCACCGCATTGGGCTTCCAGGAAGCGCAGCAATACCAAGGTATGCTACAGTACAAGAATGTGATATCAATAACCATATCGTGCCCCCAGTCGAAGGGACTCAAGATGGCACCGAAGAGGGCGAAATTAAGGGTCCCAAGACCAACGAGCCTGGCAATGCTGATTCAGGTCTGGAAAATGCGCCTGTGGTCGACCGTCTCAAGGCGCACAACCTCACACACCGGCCAGGAGAGATGTTTTCTTGCAAGCTCTATAGGAGAAATACTGCTAAGGAGCCTGAATTTATTATAACTTTCGTTGATGAAGAGTCATCCTCCCAATATTTAGAAAGCTCGATGAAAACATTTTCAAATATCTAAATATTTAATGATATCATGGCTTATGACTTCCCCAACATCAGTATTGAGGGGGTCGATTCTCCCACCAAAAGTGGTGATGGCATTCCTCCCACCGGCAAAGAGGAGAAAACTCATATGAGCAAGGCTGCAGTAACTGGTCCGATGAGGGGACTCCAAGACACTCACAATCATGTGCACTTCACCACATGATCTCCATCTAACTTTTGTATAATGGTCATTTATATGCTTTTGTTTGGTTTTTGCAGGTGCCATGTCTCGATCCAGATCTTTTGATCACTTGCGGGGCTCCTTGACGCAATGTGGACCCAACTGTGATTCAGAATCGGGTACACGTAGAGAGTGGGATAACGGCCGAAAAAGAAGTCGTCGTTGAAGGGAATCTTCATATTCCAAACATAAGTCTCAGTTCGATCATCCCATCAAGAAGTGCAGCCTAATCTCCCTGTGCACAGTGGTGACCAGACCTCTTTCCGTTGTCCTCAAGCTGCTTTACCGCTCAAGTAGTATTCCGGTTCATCTAGCTCTAAGAAGTCCTGTGACCATAGGTCGAGCAAACGTCCAATCATCACTTTTGATCCATCTTTGCCGACTGCGGCTCCTGAAGCTTCCACAGCTGAAAAATTGGCCAAACTAAAGGTCATTTTTCCAAAGATTTATTTCGACGGGCTTATGTTCCTCCCCTCCATTCATAAAATCCTAGGGAATACTAAGGCAGGTGCTCTCGCATGCATCAACGATGTTTTTATGCAACATGAATCATTCTAGGACTTAGCAGAGAAGATCTCCGAGGTGTCTATCGAGAGAAAACATAAAATCAATCGCCTTTAGCTAAAGGCAATCCATGATAAAGATATAATTAAACATCAAGACACCGAGATCTCGGAATTGATGGTGAAGTTGAACGAAGAAGAAAAAAGTGCTAAACAACTTCTAAGGTAGTGAGTCGTCTAGAAGCAGCCCGCAAAAAGAAGCTTGATGCTGCCCTCAACCGTAGTTATGTGCTTGCCTTGGAAAAAGGTACCTTGTAAAAGGAGAAAAATATTTTGGACCGCCACATTGAAGGGCTTGAAGAACTTCTTAAAAAAGAGAGGGAAGAGAAAATTGAAGCTCAAAAGGAATCGCAAAGATATTGCGAAGCGACCATTCAAGCCCGGAATTTAAAGATTAAGCTTGATGAGCAACTTGCTCAAATTGAAGTCCTAAAAGAAGTGGCGAGAGAAGCAATATGCATGAAATGAGAGAATAGATAGTGGCCCGGGTAGAGGATGCCAAAGAAGCTGGTCGAAAAGTGATGGTTATCTTGAGCCACTCGCTGAGACTTGGAAATACATTGTTGAAGTGAAAACGAGAACCCTCGACGAAGCTGATTTAGATGAAGCGAAATTAGTATGGGAAATTCTTCGTGGGGATGAACTTCTAGACCTTACTGCTACGAGACTTCGATATTTTGACATTTTAGCACCCTCCGGCAAAGGAAAAAACACTGTCGAGTTTTTGTAGACCCGCAATTGCCTGACGAGTCAGATGACATTGTAATTACTGGCGCCACTGAACATTCCAACGAGCTTAGCTTAAAAGAGCACATCGAGAGGGAGGAATAGTTGAAGAAAAAAGCTAAGACTGAACCTGCCAACATGGACATTGACTATACAAATCTCATCCCATTACAAGTCATTCCACCCGGTGGTTCGATTCCTAAAGAACTCCCTCCAACCTTTGAAAGCTCTCCTACCAAAAAATCCATGGAAGAGAAAGGACAGGAAGAAGCTTAGGTGGTGCCACTCCTAAAAAATCCAAGGAAGAGAAAGGACAAAAGAAATAGTCGATGCTTCGGCTCAATTTTCTCATAGCATGTATATGGCCGTGAATGTGCGGGTACTACCCTCATTTTTTAAATGAACTTGTATCACAATCTTAAAGTTTATTATGCATATAAAAGTTCTCTATTTTTATTTTTGAACTTTCATGTGAATTGTTATTTAAGTAGTTGAGCTATTACTTTCCATTTAATGTACTTGTAATTTGTTGTCGTTGCTTTGGATTATAATTCGTTAATTCTATCCCAAGGCCTCTATATGGTCATGGTCTTGAGTCGTACAAAACATGGGGCTAAAGCCATAATGCTACATTGTTGAATTCAACGGTTTGAATTATTATACTTCTGCCTCCAATCTTGGGTTAGCGAAGTTTGACAGTGGATGGTCGAACTCTTCCTTAACTAGTTTATACTCGTCCTGTTGGTTTCAAGCCGGAATTCATGGAATAGTGAGTGGTTGAACCGCACTCACCTATTTGTTTATACTCATATGCTAGCTCTGGGGATAAGAGTTAGTTAGTTGGTGGTTAAATCGCTCCCGACTTCTATTTATAGTCCAATCCATACTCTGAGGACTTAGAGTTATTTTCAAAAAATAGTCGAATTGTACTTTCCTTAATTGATGGATTTGTCTCCAAGTCCGGGGTTTAACTCAATGAGAAATCGGTCATGTCACATTCACCTTTGATTCATATTTGTCCCATCATTTGATTTGATTAAGTTGATCATTGGATGGTCGAATCACATCCGTTCTTCGTTAGGCATTCCATCAATTGGGTTATGAGCATGAATCTTCAAATGAATGGTCAGATCATTCTCATTTCATTTAGTTTAGTTATGAACTTATTTAATCAGCTACTTCCAAACTCCGGTAACCTGCTCAGACATGTCAACCCTAGTTAGTCTGGTATTGTAACTAATATATAATGCTACAGTAAACACAAATATGAAAGAAATTTAAAACTTTGTTTGCGAAATGGAAAGAAATGGCATAATTTGTCTTATTACAGATCTGGAAAATAAAATGCTAAAGAAAATCCTGAAACTAAATACAATTAAATGAAAAGAAATAAACCAAGTGAAATAGTGTCGTAAATGCTCGCTATTCCATGCCCTTTGTAGTGTGATGCCATTAGCAGTCGCCGGCTTGAGAGTTCCCTCTCCAAGCCCTACTTGATGACATACAGTCCTTCCTAAGTTGGCTTCATATGCGATGGGCTAGGAAAAATCCATTTCAAGATGAGATAACCAATTTTGAAGGTTCTAGGTCGGTCTTTAGTGTTGTAGTACCGACCGACTCGTTACTGGTGTACAGATGCCCTCAGATCAGCTTCCTTACACTTCTCATCTACAAAGTCTAAAGATTTAAGAGGAGATCTTTATTCATTCTAGGATCATCGTAGGTCACTCGATGAAAAGAAACTTCAAGCTCAACAGGAATAATGGCTTCAGAAGCGTAAGCAAGGGCGAATGGAGTATGGTCAGTCGCGGACTTGTGAGTGGCCCTATAAGCACATAGTGTTGCGGGGTGGTCATCCACTCACATGCCTCTAGCCTTTTCCAATCGCTTCTTCAAAATGCATTTTATGATTTTGTTCACAACTTCAACTTGCCTATTTGCTTAAGAATGAGCGACTGCCGTAAATCTCTTTCAATATGATGCCGATGGTAGAAGTCTTTAAATTTAGTACCGTCGAATAGAGTCCCATTGTATGTTAGAATAGTTCTTGAAAGACTAAAATGACAGATAATGTTTCGGACGATGAAGTTGATTATTTTCTTAGTTGTGATCGTGGCTAAAGATTCCACGTCGGCTCATTTGGTGAAGTAATCAACTGCGACAATAGCGTACTTCGCACCACCTTTAGAGATCGGTAAGGAAACGATAATATCTATACCTCACATGGAAAATGGCTATGGGAGGACTATTTTTTTAATTTTCGTCGGTGGAGCTCTTGGCACATTTTCATATATTTGGCACTTGTCGCATCACCTTACATAATCAGTAGCATCTCGATTGATAGTCGGCCAATAATACCCGCAACCGAGTATTTTCTTTGCTAGGGTTTGCACCCAGTATGATCGTCGCATTCACCTTCATGAACTTTCTTGAGGACTCATTTTATTTCATAATGAGCGATGCAATTGAGTGTGTGAATGGAAAAATCCTTTCTGCACATAACTCCTGCAGTATGATATATCACGAAGCTTTACGAAGGACTTGTCATTTTTCATTCCTTCATTCAAGAAGAACTCCCTGTAGCAAATAGTCTTTAATCGGGGTCATTCATGACTCCTTCTTAGGCTTTGTCTATAGTACATGTTCGATTTCCATTGGGCTTATGCTTGGATCATTTAATACTTCGATTGGAACCAAGTCCATCTATTATCCATCCTCGGCGCTAGCAAAAATTTCCAATGAATTGGCCTCTTTGTTTTAATCCCGAGGAATGTGAGTAATATCATAGTACTCAAAGTAAGTCAACAACTCTTGGACTTGGGTAAGGTATGGAGAAAATCGTCGCCCTTTAGCATGGTAATCTCCCTTGACTTGGTATACTACCAATTGTGAGTCACAAAAGATTTCATGAGATTTTATCCCCAGTTCTTTGGCGAGTTTAAGTCCAGCAATTAGAGCTTCATACTCAGATTCATTGTTTGTTGCAGGGAAATCAAGCTTTAAAGCATAGAAAACTGACCAATCTACAGGATTTACAAGCACAATTCCCACTCCAGAACAACGATCATTGGATGCCCCATCTGTATATATCTTCTATCGTATGGTAGAGGTTTCACTACTCTCTGCGTAATCATCTTGTGTAGTAAACTCTGCTATAAAATCCGCTAGTGTGTGACCATGGATAGCCCTCTGAGGAAGATAAGTGATGTTGAATTGGTTAAGATCAATATTCCACTTGAGTAACCTTCCAAACATCTCAGGTCGCAACAGGACATGTCTTAACGTCTGGTTGGTGTAAACATTGATATGATGTGCCTAAAAGTAAGGACTGAGCTTTCGTGAAGCAATGAACAAACAATGTACTGGTTTTTGTATCTTTGGATAGTTCCTTTCAGCTCCCATTAATCACTTGTTAACATAATGGACTAGCCTCTGGATTCGATTCCCTTCATGAAGCAACGCCGCACTTATAGCGTGTACCGACACGGCTAAGTAGATTTACAAGTCTTCATGATATATCGGCTTCGACAGGATGGAAGTCTCTCTAAGTGATTCATCGAAGCCTAGAATGCATCTTTACAATCTTATGTCCATCCAAAATTTCTTTTTCCTCTCCTAACCAAGTCAAAGAAAGGAATGCATTTATCTGTAGCTCTGGAAATAAATTGGCTTAGAGTGACAACCTTCCCATTCAGGCTTTGTACTTGTTTGATAGTTTGGCACTTGGATATTGCAAATAGCTTAGATCTTCTCGGGATTAGCTTCGATTCCATAGGTTAAAACCTAAAAACTTTCCTAATGCTACACCAAAAGAACACTTCAGAGGGTCATTCTTCATTTTGAAGTATCGGAGGATATCAAACATTTCTACATGGTCTCTAATGTGGTCATTAGACCATCGTGACTTCACAAGCATATCATCTGCATATACCTCCATCGATTTTCCTATCTGATTTTAAACATTCTGTTAACTAGGCATTGGTAGATTACTCCTGTGTTCTTTAGCCCAAACGACATTACACATAGCAATATAATCCAACATCAGTAATGAAGTTTGTGTGCTCTTGATCAGGAATGTGCATCGGGATCTAGTTATATCCTAAGTATTCATTCATGAAAGATAGCAATTCGTGTCTCATGGTTGAGTCCTCCAGCTGGTCGATCCTTGGAAGAGGAAGCTGTCTTTCGGGCATGCCTTGTTCAATTTTGAGTAATTAACGCATGGCTGCCATTTCCCATTTGCCTTTCTTGCAAGTACATGATTACATACCCACTTAGATTAGAGGGTGTCATGAAAAACTCATTGTCTTTGAGCTTTCCACCTCCTCTTTAAGGGTGGCAGATCGCTCCAGATCCATACCACTCCTTTTTTGTTTCATTGGGACTTTACTTAGGTTGATATTCAATGGATGGCTTGCAATAGCAAACGATATCCTACACATGTTAGAGTGAGTCCAAGTGAGCATGTCGAGATTTTCTTGGAGAAATCCAACAAGTTCTTTCATCATTGGGGGGCTGAGTGGTGATCCAATCTTTAGGGCCTATGACGGGTCATCGTGGTTGATTGTGATGTCAATCGTCAGCTTGGTTGGTGCAGGCTTGGTCTTTTTGGCTTCCTCCTCGTCATTTCTCGGATCTATGTCTCTATAGAATCGACTATGGTGCCCGAGCCAACTCTCAGGCACTAACTGTCAATCTTCAGTGGCTTGGATGCGGACGGACTTATCCACTCCCTTACGTTTCTCCTTTCATTGAGAATCCCTTAATTTAGCAACATAACAGGCACGCCTGGTCACCTGATCACCATGAACAACTCCAACATAATTATCTTTTGGGAACATCAAAGTCAAACACAATGGAGCAAGAGCTGCTGGAAACTCGGCTAGGGTCGGTCGGTCTAGAAAAGCATTGTATGGAGAGTCAACATCCAAAAGAACAGAAGGCAGAACCCGCACTCTCCTATGGTCACCTTCTCCAACTCCATGGGCAATTCAACATAACTAACGGCTTTGGTTGCAGCACAACTAAAGCCATGAATGAGGGCTTTAGACGATTTCAAGTACTTGGCTTCCATCCTCATCTGATCATAAGCTTTTTCGAAAATTATATGTAAAGAAATTCCACAATCAACCAATATCCTTCTCACTAAAGCAGGGTTGATCATGGCCAAATGACCATTGGGTCAATTGTTGGAGCTTCCACCTTGCCTTCGTCTCTATTTCCAAACACATATCATCTGCCATTATACGTTGCTTTTTTGCCGGAGCTCCATCTTCCGTGCTCGAACAACATTCAAAATTCACATGCTTAATCGCACTAGCATAGCACTCCAACTTATGCCAACTCTTATCAGCCGGATGTGGTCCTCCGACTATTGTATTGATTACTAATCTTCCACCAGTCCACGCGGGCTCCTTAGCCCTATGTGGTACATGTTTTCGGTTGGGGTCGGATGTCCCCTGCTCTCCACCTTATGGGGTTTATACAAACTGCTGCAACTTTCTTTCTTGAATCAGCTTTTAGATAATATCCGGGAGATGCCAGCATTCATTTGTGTTATGACAATAACATTCGTGAAACCGATAATACTTTTCGATATGTTTCTGCTTCTCCGCCGATTCATTTGGAGGCGGCTTCCTATACTGCATGGTATTGCAGGTAGACAAATAAATATTTTCTGGAGATATATTCAGTGGCGTGTAAGTATCGTACATCAGAATTCTAGGCTTTCCTCTTCCAAAATCCCTCTTCCTTTATTGTCTCTTATCTCCACCTTTCTTTTGTTGATACAGTTTGTTGTGTACATTCACTTGAACCTTTCCAGAGCTATCATCAGACTGCTTCACTATAATATTACTCTGTACTCTCTCTCCACTTGATCCCGAAACATTCTTCTTCCTAGAGCATCTGGCTTCCTCCTTCCTTAAATACTAAGCCGCCTTTGCATAAAAGCACTCCAACGTTGCGAGTGGCTTGCCAGCTAACGAATCACCAAAATCAAACTCTAGATCAATCCCTCTTATTACGGCCATCAATATTACATGGTCATTCAGATTACTGATTTCAATGACAGCAATATGGAATCTCTCCAAGTAATCTTTCGGCAATTCTCCCAGAGCCTGGATCATGCTAGATAGGGATAGTACATCTTTGAGGCGAGTTGCGTGCGTATGGAACTGCTCCACGAACCTTGTTGCCAAACCATCAAATTCAGAGATCGACCATGGCGATAACCTCATAAACCACATTATTGCTATTCCAGAGAGAGCAATAAGAAATCATCTACACTTGGTTGCATCATCTTCTCATACAGAATCCATCAACCATTCATATCTCATGATGTGCTGTCTGGGGTTGATTTTTCCCTCATAGGAAGGCATCGACGTCATGTTGAACCTCCTTGTATACTCTACCTGTAGGACATCGTCAGTGAATGGGGTATGGCTTCTTGAGATTTCCCAATCATCATTGGTCAAGCCTTGGCTCTCTCTCACTAATTGTCAAAGCATAGTAGACGAATCTGGCATTTGGATAGTTGGTGCCAAGCAATGGTCGTGTTCCACCTCACGTGAATGGTCCGGTCGATCTCTACAGACCATTCCACGCCTTCTTGGTTCACTATCCACTTGGTGTATACCACATACATTCACTTCATTATCTTTTCAGGGAGGCGGTTAGTCAACATTTAGCAGAATTCTATCATCCAAATCGGTCGCAGCAGCTCCAGCTTAAATCCCAGCATGTACAGGTAAGTTCCCTCCTCTAGAGGAGGGATCGGTACCGATGCTTAGAAGGGATCAGCACTGATCGGTCTTAGCAGACAAGGTAGGTCTCCCTGCTGATTACCTGAAGTTTCTGTGCGGTATCCACCAATTATGCAACTCTTGTGCCTATGATACTCATTTAGTGAACTAGAACTCTCCAATGCTGAGTAAGGCGTGGGGTCCCTCCTTGCTTCCCTCACTGTTGCTGACTGAGTTGGTTCGTTAGGTTAATATTTTCTTGAATCTATTGATTTAATTACCGACGGTTATCCACTAGCTCTTCCATCAGATTCTAGAATTCAGCTCTTGTAATGGTCTGGACTTCAACTAGATGAGCATTCACATCCATTAGTTGACTACTTGGGCCTCCTTGATGGATGTTAGCATTCTCCTTTCCTCATGCGTTCTGAGAAGTAGATCTATTGTTCCTCACCATTGTTGATAGCTTTTTTTAAATTTTTGCAAATTTGAATAGAACAAGCAAACTTCCTAAAGATATTTATGGATCTCCTTTGGGGGATATATGCAATCCAATAACAACAAAGGGATCCTAATAAGTTGAGAATTAAGGTTCTCAATGAAAGCACCAAAATGTTTGCACTAAAAATTGGCATAAACACCCAATAGAAGTTTCGAAGAGGATAAATGAAGAATATAAAATGAAAACAAAGGAAAATAACAAAGAAATAGGAGTAAATTGAAGTAATAACACCACACACACAATGATTTATAGTGGTTCGACATTGTTTGCCTACGTTCACTTTGAACAGATTTCTTTATTAATCACTTTATAAACTGAGTACAATAAGGATTGGATGAAAATCCTTAGTTACAAAAGAGTATAAAGCAACTAGCAACGTAAATGGTCCCGAAAATGAACGACCATGCCTATATTTATAGACAAATATGGCCAAATATCTCTCTGAAAATTCGACAGAAGGACCTTTAGAACCATATGGACCCAAAAGAAGGATCGCGTGGCCCAATGCGCAACGAGGAGTGATCGGTACCGATCCCCACTTTGTGGGACTTTGTGGTGCGATCCCTATGGTAGCTTTCTCATGCTAAAATATTCATAGCCTCCAAATTTCATGCCAATTGGATCAGTAGAACTTGAGTTATTGCTTGATCTTTGCTTCAACATGGATTGCTTGCCGATTCCTGCCGATCCTCCCAAGTGAAGAGTGCCGATCTCTCCGACTTCATCTTCTTGAGGTGCGATCAATAGGATAGGCTCCCTAGGGTCCCTATATCTGGCTCATAAAATTTCATATGCATTAGACTTGTGGATCTTGAGATATAAATTATTTTATGTTGAAATGCACATGGTCCCTGAAACATATCGATCCCTGTGATGTAATTTGATTTCTACTAATCCCTCCTATGTGTTGAACCATATTCCATACTTCGAACATTCTACCTTGCATATCTATCAATTCCATTTAATCTTTCCTTCATATTATTATCTGCACTTGATTTTCGGGACCCACAACCATCACTCTGGACTCATCAGCCCTTATAGCAAACAAATCTAACTTTTCCAATCAGTTCAATATAGTCGGGTCAAAATGTTGGATAACATTAATAAAGTGTTTAATATATTTATACATAAACAAAGTAGGACAGGGCACTAGAATTTGAAAAAAATAAGACATCAATACCCATACAGGCAGTATATATATGTATATATATAAAGATAAGTATGTATGTTTAAATTTCTTTGTTCCAAGTATAATAAATATATTTGAATAAAAGTATTCTCTTCTTAAATATAAAAATATATATGAATATACACATATACGTATATATTAGTTTGAATATAGGTATGGTTTAGTATAATTTACATATAAATACACACACATTTCAAAAAAATGAAGTATATTAAATTTTATCAAACTTAGCATGCTAATATATAAAAATATTCTTCAACAAACATAATCAATGCGACCATATGTATGTATGTATGTATGTATATAAATGTAGATATGTCTATATACATATGTGTGTGTGTATACATACATACATACATACATACATACATACATACACACACACACACACACACACACATATATATATATATATAAACACAGTTCAAAACAAAGCTTGTGCCTAGGAAAAGAAAGACAGAGTAAATTATACATAACATGAAAAAGAAATTAAGAGTAGCTAACAAAAGGAGTAAATGATATCACTTAACAGTCACACTTACCGTATCAAATAAATATATTTATATACTATAGTTTTAAGTAAATATTTATAAAGTTTATATAAAATATAAACATATAAATGGACCTTGCATCTTAGGAAACTGATACATACCTATATAAATATTGTTTAGCTATTACTATTGAAATTTTCATGTATAAAAAGTTATATATACATATGAAATTTAAAAATAGCATATATTAGCACAACCGTGTTAAACAAGATGAAATATAAGTCTAGTGTTACAACCATATATGGTTAAACTGACAGAGCTAAATTCGTAGAGAATACTATCAAATTAATTACTCTCAGTATGTTCAACTGCAAACCCAAACTCATATTTAAGTAGTAACAAACTCTCTAGCCTAGCAGATCATAAACTCCTATATATGTATGTATGTATATATATATATATGTACATGTAATTCTCAACAAGCAAGTGGTAGAATAAGGTCAAAGGTTCACTGTGTATGTGCACACACACTGCCATATATACACATACACGCACCTTGAAATATCATGAAAATAGAATGAAGAAGTAACTAAAACATCACACTCCCAAGCTTAGAAGTTGACGCAGGCTTATATAAACACACATAAGGAATAGCATAGGAGGAAACACCACCGGTATGCATGGAATGAAGGCTAAGCACAAGCACAAAGGAGATCATACACACGCGTACAGAGGAAGAAGCATACACATTAGAGAAATGGTTAGCGTACGGTCAACCGGTTGCCTCCACAGGTCGATTGGTCGAAGGTCTCCTTCGACCATTCATCACCTGCTAATAGCGATGCAACTATTTGATATGCTCAAAGTATTAAAAGGATGTAAGTAATGAGTTTTAGTGCTCACAGCAATATGATTTAGGCTCATGGATCGAGTGATTAAACATAGATGTGTAAGTGGTATTCACTTACCTTAAAAATTATCGCTTTACACTCATGCATACGCACTCGACTCTCTAGCTCTAAAGCAACCAAGACTTAAACTTGAGACTCCTAAAGGTGTCTAGAGCTTCATTCTTAAGTTTTATAATTTAGTTTGTTAATTTAGAAATAGGGAAAGTTTGATAATCTTGTATATGAAGATGTCTAAGAAAATATAGCGTAAAGTAAGTATATATATATTTAGTGAAGGGAAGGAGATAGGAAAACGCTGAAAAGAGAAGAGTATAGAAAATGGGTTAGGACTTATAGTATTTAGGCTTAGCTAAATGGATTTTGAACTTTGGTAGCATATGTGTTTATATATATCCTTATTCTTTTATTTATAAACCAAATTTCCATTTAGTTTAAATGAATATATTTTACTTTTTAAATCACTTCTTTTGTAACTTATATTATATTCTAATAACATTACTATAATAAAGATATTTTCCACCTTTTATCATATTCTAAATTTAATTATTACATTTTTACAATCAAAATCATTTTACTAAAATAATTTGAAAGCCCATTTCCAAATTAAATTTGCAAATTCTTATTTAATTGACTAAACTAATTTTATTAACTTAAATTAACTATTATATAAAAATTTGGGCTATTATATACTTCCCCCTTAACAAAATTGCATCATCGCAATTTCCTATAAGGAGAAAACATAACAATTTAATTACACTAAACTTATTCATATTATTTCCAATTTTAAATTTTTAAATGCCAAAACATTTTTTCAAGGGAAAATAACTTTATAAAATCTCAAAATCCTTTATTTTAATAAATTTTGTTTGAAATATCATATCATTACATATATTTTACCAAAATTAATTTTGATCAAATTCAAACATAATTTGAATTCAAAATTTTCTCTTTAAATTATTTTAACAAACTTTCAAAGTCTTGTAAACAAATTCCTACTAAAACTAAATTTTCCATATAATGAATTATTTTCTTATATATTTCAAAACATTTCATATCCAAAAATCAAGTTCGGCTATTATTTTACAAACCCCTTTTCATAAATTAAATAAAGATTTAACTCATACAAATCAAATCTATGAGGGAAAATTATAAATTTACTTTTAAAATTTAGCACTTCAAAAATTATTGTATATCATTTGTCAAAATAATTCTTAATTTGATTCAGCACATAAAAAATAAGTCTTTAATTTATATATGTATACATATGTATCAATTTATTAAAATCCCAAAACTCTATAACATTTGCATATTATATTTATATATAACATTATCAAATATATATACTTATATTCACTAATTCTCAAATACTATAAAATAAAGTGATATGGTCTCGCCATGAATTATATTGATTATTAATATTAATTGGTCGTAACTATCATCAAAATACATACTAACATACAAAATATATTTTATAAACCATTTACCAAAATAATAAGTACAAACTCTGCTTTCCAAATCCTATACAAATTTAAATCTCAAATATCCCTTTACCAAAATAATTACTTTGCTAAATCGGCATTAAAACATTCAAATCTATTTGCAAATATTTTAACCTTTCACAACTTATTTATATCTTTCTAAATCATCGAGTTCAAATGTCTTGTTCAAGCATTTAAGAATTTCTATCGAATAAGTGTGCACCCGCGTCGACGAATATCTTAACACACTCAACGGACAAGTAAACACAATTTTTATTTCCAAAATATCTATATGTATTACTTTCGTAAATAAAAAATTTATTTAATATATTAGTTTTGAAATAATTACAGACCTCCATTATTCTTTGCTTACCACATATATATATATATGCTTTCTAAATAATTTTTATTTAAAACATTCACTTCACTACTAAAGTCATTTGATACTAATATTAACCAATATTATATAAAATAAACATTTTCTTTCACCAAAATACGTATTATTTTTTAAAACAATTTCAAACAATCTTTAAAACACATATGTCTATATATATCACTCAACAAACCATTTCAAAAAACAACTTATAATGATAGACATAAACCATTTATATTTATTTTCAATAATCATAAACCAAATAATTAAATTTATTTCATAGCTTTGAAAAATTATACATAAATCCCGTAATCAAATTCAATTCTTGCAACTTTAAACTATCTAGTGAACATAAGAAACTAAACATAGGTACTCAGCGGAAACTAATAACTCCACTGTGCACTTTAATTAAACAAAACGAAACTCGACTATAATATTTAGTCCTCCAAAATCATTCATTGTACATTCATACTTATACTCAAAAATATCAAAATCCAAATATCTTATTTATATAGAAAATAACAAATATGTCACTAGATGATTACCCCAGTAACCATCATATATTAAGTAGTATATATATTCCTAGTATATCTTATTATATATAAAATTAGCCGACTCACCCATTGGGATAGGGACTCTAAGTCGCAACTACGGTCTCGAGTCATGTCTCTAATGTATGATGTATTGTCCTAAACCCACTAAGATATAATTTTGTAACACCCCACCTCTATACCATACTGTCCAAGAGTATTACAGATTAATACTGGCGGATAATAGGAGAATGAGGCCATATTGGGTACATATGTGAATATTCTCTTGGACTAATATCAATACGTATTAAAACATCAAATGTATAACTAATCCATAAGTATACAATATTATTACAAAACAATAGACATGGGTGCCTCCCCGACAGAACAATACATAATATACTGTAAAATAACAGATAACATAGAGTCAATCGTAGCGATAATATATAATTCAATAATATACAAAGTATGTATAATATAGATTACATGAATACACATATATGAAATATAAAATACACATATGGTAAAATATACTGCTACATCCTAGTCTCTTCTATGCCCATAACTCAAACCGATCTTTATCTCTGTACCTGAAATGTCTCGGACTAACCCAAGCATTATTAAAATAATACACAGGTCCGGCTATGTCCAATCGGGATAAATAATAATATGATAATATAGGCATCGATAAATTAAAAAATGGTATATTAATAGACATATACAAATATAGTAATGAATACCTAGAATATATATACATAAAGAATCAACAAGTTATCACACTATCTAAACAACTCACTCCTATACAAAACAATCACCACTGATATCAAAGATGTCATTTCCCATTTAGAAACACATTAAATCAGAAACCAAGTGATCCACACAAATGGAAGAATTATACATACCTAGAAACCAAAGTATAAAGCTAGAATACAACGATATGCAAGATATCACTAAGTATATTGGACTAGCTCGAAGCAATGCCCAAATATCCATCAATTTCGTACTATAAAATATAGTTATCAAGTCATTAAAATTAATAAGATAAATCTGAGCCAGTTCATAACAATATTCAAATATAATCAATGATAAATAGGCTATCTGCCTATTAAGAATAAGCTGTGTATCTAAGAAGGATACAGGGCTGACTATACTCTAGACACAGTCTCAAGTATAATCTCATCCATACATATTATGCATCTATCTACTACCCACATACATACATATGCACCACATACACCAAAAATAGATGGGAGACCGACGGCACGTCTGCTTCCTCCAGGAGCAACATGTGGTTCATATGACACGACTCCTACAGTCTCAACTACTATTACATCTCCCCTCTCAGTATCGTGACAATGATCCATCATAGGCTCGACAACACGCAGCCTCTTCAGTCACGACTACTAACATGTTCCCTTATGGTAACTGACTACTAGCCTATGCGACACAAGGTGCAACCAACTACCAATTTCATGATGCACATCAAATATCATAAAATAACAATAGTGTCGAGGATCTAGGGTGTGATCGCACAATCAGGCCACTGGGGTGGATACTGGCCAATGCGGTTCACCCTCGAAACATAAAGGGATTTATACAAAGGTAGACAGGCATATAATGTACACAAACTCTGTGGCTAACAAGTAGCCTCTATACGTGCTCATCGCAGTGAGTAACACTCAACTTACTCATATTGAGTGTCGTCCATGAGCAAAATAATAACTGAATAAATAACACAATGGCGTCCCATACACCGTGTGTTACTAGTTCATTTATTCAGTGCTCATACATCACACTCACCTTTCTTTGTTCTATATAACGAGTCCAAAGATTAATCGAAAAAGTGTTATCGAAAGTCCCATACCAGATAGTATCACTAATCCATTTATTCTAATTTCTCGTCACACTCAATAAACAACAATAAATCAAATAGAAAAAATGTCATTACCGTATCATATTAAAATTCAAACCAAAACTAAATCAACGATGAATCATTCATACCATCAGATTTAGCATAAAAGAGACATGAAATCAGAAATTAGAAACAAATAATGATAATGATGATGATGATAATAGATTATTCAAATAAATGAATATATATATATATATATATATATATATATATATATATCAATAATCAAGTCAGTGTTTAATAATATATCATTCGCAACATAAATAATTCTTATAAAAACATTATTTAGAAATGAATAATAATAAATAAGTATGTGTTTTCAATATAGTTATATATTACATGCAAAGATTTGTTTCTTATATTCCAAATCATTTTGCGTTAAGGATTAAACAAGAAAGTTATAAAATAGATTGTTCAAACGAATATAATATATGCTTATAGTAACAAATAAATAAATACAATAATGATTCAATAATACATAGAACCTTAACAACTCACATCAACCTCGCAACTTATAAATGTAATACATATATGAAATGGATATGTGTGTGTGTATAAAACTTGAAAAATATATGCAATAGAAGTTAAAAGTGTGTGTGTGTGTATATATGCACACACACTCTAGATGGCATGCAACATACGCCCACTAACAGAACAAGATAGTGGAATAAGCATTATCTCTTGATAGTGAATAAGAATGCCCATATGAACAAACAAAATGAGAATATATTATATGAAATAGTAGCAACCATGTCTATTGATAAAATACAATTCCATATACAATCAACTATAGTACTTAAGGAAATAAAGTAAGACTCGTGCAATATATAAACTAGGTAAAAGAGCAGACAATTTAATAAAGTGTTTACTATATTCATGCATGAACAAAGCAAGACAGGGCATTGGAATATGAAAACAATAAGACACCAATACCCATACAGTCGGCATATATATATATATATATATATATATATAATAAAGCTAAGCATGCTTAAATTTCTGTGTTCCAATTATAACATATACATACACACACACACAAACACGCACGCACACACGCGCGCACATATATGTATTAGTTTAAGTGTAGATATGGTTTAGTTTAATTTAAATATAAATATATATAGACATATATATACACACACACATTTCAAAAAAAAAGAAGTATATTAAATTTTATCAAACTTAGCATGCTGATATATAGAAATATTCTTTAACAAACATAATCAATTCAACCAAATACACACACATGTAGTTTAAAACAAAGCGTGTGCCCATGAAAAGTAAGATAGAGTGAATTATGCATAACATGAAAAAGAAACTTAGAGAAATCAAGAGCAGCTAATAAAAAAATTATATACAAAATACTAAATGACACACTCAACAATCACACTTACCTTATCAAATAAATATATTTATATATTATAGTTTTAAGTAAATTTTTAATTAAATTTATATAAAATATAAATAGACATATGGACCTTGCAACGTTGGAATGTGATGCATATATATATATATATTGTTTAGCTACTACTATTGAAATTTGCTTGTATATAGTGTTACATATACATATGAAATTGAAATATGGCATATATTAGCACAACCATGTTAAAAAAGATGAAATATAACTCCAGTGTTATAATTGTATATAGCTAAATTGACAGAGCTAAACTCATAGAGAATGCTATCAAATTAATTACTCTTAATATGTTCAACTACAAACCCAAAACTCGTATTTAAGTAGTAACAAACTCTCTTGCCTAGCAGATCTTAAACCCCTATATATATACATTTCTCAGCAAGTGGTAGAACAAGGTCAAAGGTTGACAATGTATGCACGCACGCACCGTCATATATATACATACATGCACCTTGAAATATCACGAACACAGAAGGAAGAAGTAGCTAAAACATTACACTCCCAGGCTTAGGAACTGAATCCAGTGTAACGACCTGTATTTTTTAAACATTTAAAAAAATTAAATTAAATAAGATTCTTGGATAAAATTGTTAGGAATAAAAAAATTAAGATTTTATTGATGCGGATTAAATTATAACATAAGTTACGAGCTTAAGTAAAATTTCTATTAATGAAATATGTTTGCAATAATGTAAGGATGATAAAAAATGTTAGTGTGTATTTTAATAACGTTGGTTTGAGTGAAATTCACAATTGTATGAATGTAGATTTCCAATTGATTGAAATAATAAACTTTAATGAAGGATAATAAATGTTTCTTTATTAAAGAAGAAATCATAATGTTTATTTATCTGAAATGTTTGGTAACTGATAGATTGATTTGGAGACGAGAAATTATTATTTGGTAAGAAATGTATAATTCCTGTTTGTATCCAGTAGTGTATAAATATGTTTAGATTACTATTAGATAGGAAATAATTTTTTTATTTCTCATTACATTTATTTTTTCCATTTTGAAATTCACCTTTGAAAATAATTTAAATTAATGTAATTGAATAATTTCAATTAATAGTAAAGAGGAAACCAAATTGTAAATTATTATGTGTAATTAAACATAGCTTAGGTTTTGTTAAAATATAAGAAAGTTGATTTAATGAAAAGAACATTTATATCAAATAAAATGAACGTTTCATTTGTGAATGTAGGTATAATTTCATTAAAATAAAGAATAGAATGATCGATTTAAAGGAAGAAACATATGTATATTTGAACTATGTTTTAGCATACAGATGGGTTACAAGAGTAGGAAAATAATTTATTTAAGTATGTTATTTATTTCTATAATGTATAAACAACAAATTTATAATGGTGTCTAAATGATGAAAGGAAACAATTATTCTATTTTTCATCCATTTTAGTTGTTTGTTTTGAAATTTAACTTTGTAAGTAATTACAATTAATGTTATTAAGATACTTCAATTAGAAGGGAAGAAAACATCGATTGCAATTAATAGATTTAATAAAAGAAACGCACCTTTGGTGTTAAAAAGAAAGGGTATTTTAATGGAATAAAAGATTATTTTGGGTAAACCAAATTGAACATTTTCATTTTTAATGTAAGTAATTTTATTTATTATGCATAGATAAAAAAAACTAAATGTGTACAAATTTGAATATTATTTGAGTTAATGAAGTTAATTCGGTCACGTTTCACAAATTTAATTTCAAAAAGGTTGTGCGATGTACATGGTCCCTTCATTTCTTTTGTTATTAATTTTGCATGTATGTTTTAAAATAGTTATTTCATTATTAATACTTGATCTGTTCATTTCTCCCTCTTTTTAATATCTGAGTCTGGACTTTTAGGTCGTATTTAATTCTTGCCACCTCATTTTTGTGCATACAAAATTTCACTTTCCTTTAGTTTGCAAATTTTTCCTTTCCTACATACATTTCTTTATGCATTATTAATACTTGAAGCTTTCAAAACAAAACGTGACATTTATTTTTGTCTCTCTACCTTTCATTTCCAATTATTAAATAACTTGCAGCTTATTTCTTTCATTTGCAGTGTGTATTTGTGTTCTTTCTTCCGCTAAGTCTTGTTGCGTATGTTTTAAACTAATGGACTCCTTAGTAAACCAAGAGACCCTAGACACCCTAAAAGACTTTGGACCCTTTCTTTTTCCACACATTGACCTTCTTTCTTATCTGACTAAAACCAAGTACATATAGAAATTCCTCATTTGAGAAACTTTCTGCGTACTCTTCTTCGTGTTCTTTCTCAAATCTACAGAAAACTCAAAACCTCAAATCTCCTAAATCTCCAAATCAAATTTCATCCTTCCTCCTTAAAAACCCTAGCTTGCCAGTCTCCTCTTGCCGCCACTCACCTCCGTCGCCACCCACACCCACGGCAGTAACCCATGGCCAAAGCCCCACCTTCCCTCTCCTCTTCTTTCTCCCTTGTCCTTTCTTTTTCCCTTCCTTTTTTCCCATTCTTCCCATTATTTCCATGGCTTCCATATTCCACTAAACTACTCCAAATCAAATAATATTATTTTGAAACCGTTCATAAATTCAATGGGAACAACTTTTTTGTGAACTATTCTTCCCATTTCGAATATTTCTGTATCAAAAACTCCATTTTTCAAATCCTTTCTCAGATCCAGTTTTGGTCGAAAAATACACCATATCGTATCAATCATATTTCCTTTAGGAATGAACCAAATTATGTGACTATTTTTTTCAAATCATTTACTATTTCATTTGTTTCAACTTTCTTTTAGACTATTTCTTCAAATTCCTTAATTTTCTATGCTAAAAACTCAAATATTTTCGAAGTATTTTTGAACTTAGATTTTCAACTCGGAAAACACCTCTGATTGTTTTGACCATAACTTCATCAAGACAGAAGCTTTTAAAGCGATTCTTTATTTAAAATGGAGAGAAAAGAATTTTTAACAACATGTGTATTATTTTTATAATTTTCTTTAGTTTCTTTTACATATGCTGGTTTAGGCCAGAAATTCTGCTAGATTACTATTTGCATGTGTTTGCACCAAAATTGGGCAAACACCTCCAAGTCGTATGAATTGGTTGATTTTATGTTGTTTCTAGTGATTTGGGTGATTTATGCAAATATATAAAAAACAAGGACTGAACTGTAAAAGGCATACAGATTTATAGTGGTTCGGCCAAAACGTGCCTACGTCCACTTTATATGTTATTCTCCTTTTCTATTCAGATTACAAGTGCAGAGCTTTGATTACAAGTAACTGAAAGTTGTTTGAAAGTTCTCTCCGTGCTTGAGCTCTCAAACTTGTCTGCCATTGTTGTACCCCTGCCCCTCTATTTATAGAGTGAGGCTGAGGGCAGGGGTCTTGGATGTATATAGCTGTTGGTGGGCCTGGGCCGATGCAATCTGGCCTGGTAGTGTTGGTTCGGTACGCCTTGGTCCGGTAGTTGAGGGTTGGAATATGCTCTGGTTCGGTTGCACTCTGGTTCGGTAGTACATGGAAGTGGAGTTGGTTCGGCTAGGAAGGGAAGTGGAGTTGGTTCGGTGGCACTCCGGTTCGGCTATGCTTGGTTCGACAGGAGGATGGAAGTTGAGATGGTTCGGTCGTAGGAGGGAAGTTGGTTGGATCGGCTAGGAAGTGGGGTGGATCGGTGGTAGGGATGGAGCCGATCCGGTGAGATGTTGGACCGGTGGGACTTGGTGGAGAAGTGGTCCGGTAGGAGCTAGGGAGTGGTAATGACTTGGTTCGGCAATGGTGGATGGAGTTGCTTTGTTCCGGTGGTGGGTTGATCCGGTTGTGCTTGGAAAGGTGGGTGGTTTGGTGGACCGGATGGTTCGGTGAACTTGGACCGGTGAAGGGTGGAAACGCGCCCAACATTTGCCCCCCCAAAGTGGGGCATATGCCATCATATGTCGCGCTTTGTTTTAGCTTAGGTGATTCTTATCCGGTCTTGCCTGCCTAACCATACGGTCCGGTCATCCTATGTTCGTTTATAAATAGGGGTGTTAGGCCTTCGTCATCCCTTCATCGTTTTGAGATAGCCGAATCAGTCGAATACCGGATCAACTAAGTGCCGAATCAACTGAGTGCCGAATCTAAGTGCCGAATCATCTAGTGCCGAATCAGGTGAGGTTCTTTTCCGCCGAATGAGTTTATGTTCTTGTATTACCGGATGGACTTTGAGTGTTTGACCGCCGAATGAGATTGGGCGTTGAGTGCCGAATGGGCCTTATATGCTTGGAATGCCGAATGGGGTTTTGTGTTGTACTGCCGAATGAACTCCTTGTTCTAACGACATGTCTTCTGCTTTTGTGTTTGCAGGTAAATGTCTCGCAAGGTGGAAACCCGATCAGAAAAACAGAGGAAATCTATGGATAGAAGAGAGTCTCCCGCTGTGCCCCTAGTCCAGCCGGAACCAGCGCGACATGGATCTGCCCCGAGGTCATTAGTGGACGGATATGGCCCTCAAGAGCTTCTGAACTCTCCTCCCGATTGCTTTCTGAGCTCCCTCAAAGAGGTACAACTTGATGTCATCGCTCGCTCCTTCGGGATTGACAGAGCGAGCACGCTGCTGCCGGGAGATGGTGTGATGCCGAAATCCCTTCAGGCTGACTGCTCGAGATACCGATTGGAGAGAGATGCTGCCGTCGCACGGCTGTCGGCTTCTGAGGCCCGGATGAAAGAGTTTGAGGAGAACAAGGGGATGATGGATGAGATGCTCCAGGACATGTATTTTCGAACTTGGAGGCAGGGCAACCTGTCCTGGATGGACGACTATCCCCGGGTCATGGCTAGAATATATCTTCGGGCTTTGGAGGAGGCTAAGGCCGATGCGGATAAGGAAGGTGGTGCGGCTTTCAGGATGGATGTGGTTACGGCCCAATTCACTAAGGAAGAGAAGGTGGCGGTTAAGGAGGGCATACGGCTGCTTGCTGCGGATGAGGTTGGCGTGCAGCTAGATGATGATGATCAGGGAGCAGATGCTGGTATGTCTTCCTTTGTAGTCTTTTCATGATTTGATTGCTTATCTTTCGTGACTATTGATGGATTCTCTTCTGAATTGGGCAGGCGTGACCTCTGGAGTACATGCGGGGAGTTCTGACCCTGCAGTTAAGTAGATCCGGATGGCGGGCAGGATAGAGGCGGAGCCCCGATGTAGTTGACTCTTTTATTTGGTCTGTTTGACATTCCTGTATGTACTAGTCCAAAACATTATTGTATTTCCAGGCTGTAATTATGTCATTGCAACGAACGTCTTTATGTAACTTTATAACATAAGCAGATTCTGTCATGTTCGAATGTGGTTGTTATTTTGATGTGTTGCATAAGAGATACAGCTGCGTGTTTATGCATGTGATTTAATCGTATTTGATGCTAAGTTTCTGCTCAAAATATTATTTCATGTCTTGCAATGTCAATATGATGTGTGAATAAATTAAAGATACATATTTGTATACAAGAGAAGAAAGTACCGCCCTTCGTGTTTTAGTTGTAGAGGGCTGCTTTGAATGTCTTGTGCGACTGTGTATGGAATGTAGCTGAGTGTTTCGTCATCCGAATGTGAGTTCATATTTCCACCAGCGAGAGTTCCCCTATTTTGTGACTGTTATATAGGATAGGAGAAAAGTTTTTAAATGAAATGGAAATATGAGAAACGGTAAAACTTCCAATCACGGAAGGCCGTCGATATGCTTAAGTTCATAGCAAACGGGTATTGTAGTCACTTTCCCTAGCTATGGGTCTTGGAGACATTTGTCACCCATCTTACGCCTCCGTGGGGAGTTTATCTTTTTTACCACAGCCGCACTTATGACATATCGGAGCCGAGATCGCGCACAATAACTACCCGAGCCATTATGGCCCGTAATCGTGGGTATTATTCGATTTACTGTGGCCGGCTAGCGTGGGTGCCGATCGTCAACCATGAACTACCCCTGGCTGGCCACACCTTATGTTGGGGCTTAAAGTAGGTTCACAGTTGCCGGCGAGCCGAGCGCCGTAATGAGCTGCCATCGCTATAGTCGGCCTTCTTGATGGCTTATAATCGGCTAATTACAGTTGGCTTTGAGGGCAGTCGCGAGCAATGAGTTAACCCACAGCAGAGGGATGCTGGAGCAAAAGTGTCTCATTGGCGAGTGCATAGATTCACATAGTACCTGTTGGGTCTTGTCCAGGTGAGGTTGCGCCGTGAAGTGTCCAGAATGGAAATGTCGTTATACATGATTTTGTTCAACAGAAAAGGATAAAGCTTAACAAGCAGCCAAGATATAAAGGAACAAGTTAGAAAGAGACAAGATTTTTAAAGTGGTTCGGCACGAAAATGCCTACATCCACTGATTCTCTTTGTTAATTCACTTTATATGGGCAGTACAAGTTAAGAGAAGTATCGACGGAGGTGTTGGATGTTCCATGCCCTCTGGAACACCCCTCCGTCCACTGTTGACAAAATATAAGCTCCGTTGTGGAGATCTTTATGAATTACATAGGGTCCGTCCCAGATTGGATCTAGTGCACCGGGGCGCGGGAAGATCCGCTTGAGGACAAGATCTCCTTCTTGTAAGCTGCGGTGCTTGACTTTGGAGTTTTATTGTGCTGCTACTTTTTGCTTGTGAGTTGCCGCTTTAAGTGCTGCATCATTTCTTCTTTCTTCAATTAGATCCAAAGACATGTGGAGGAGTTATTCATTCTCTTCTGGGTTGTAGTGGATCCTACGATGGGAAGGCACTACAGTTTTAACTGGGAGCATGGCCTCCAATCAGTATGCCAAAGAGAAAGGAGTATGCCCTGTTGATGTTCTGTAAGATGTGCGGTAGGCCCAAAGCGCCGTAGGAAGTTCATCACCCAAGCACCCTTTGACTTTTCAATTTTCTTCTTGATTAGGGTTTTGAGGATTTTGTTGACAGCTTC
Source organism: Allium cepa (assembly GCA_030765085.1). Lineage (NCBI taxonomy): Eukaryota > Viridiplantae > Streptophyta > Magnoliopsida > Asparagales > Amaryllidaceae > Allium > Allium cepa. The sequence continues at coordinate 560,101,375 of CM060938.1, read as the reverse complement.
GACTTGTCCGTTTGCCTGGGGGTCAGCCATAGATGAGAAGCTTTTGTGAATTCCGTGCTCTTGGCACCAGTCGGTGAATTCCTCGCTGTCAAATTGAAGTCCATTGTCCGATATGATTTTGAGTGGAACCCCGTACCTGCATAAAACATTTTTGATCAAGAAGTTAATAACTTTTGCCAAAGATATTTTATTTAGAGGCTCCGCTTCCACCCATTTGGTGAAATAGTCAACTGCCACTATGGCATATTTGGCTCTGCCTCGGCCCATTGGCAGTTCGCCAATCAAGTAAATTCCCCATATTGCAAAGGGCCAAGGGCTGGTCATTTGAGTAATCTCATTTGTGGGCAGTCGAGGAATCTTAGCAAATTTCTGACATCTGTTGCATTTTTTGACGAAGTCCAAGGCATCTTTGTTTAAAGTGGGCCAGTAATACCCGTATCGGAGTGTTTTCTTAGCTAGAGTCTGCCCTCCGGTGTGATCTCCGCAACTTCCTTAATGGATGTTGGACAAGACTTCCCTGGCTTCCCTTCTAGCGATACACCTTAATGAGGGATTAGAGAAGCCGCGCCGATAGAGCATGCCTTCTTGTAGTGTGTAGCGGGAAGCCTTCCTTAAGATTTTCTTAGCTTCGTTATGCTCGTTGGGCAGTGTGCCATCTTGTAAATATTTTCGGATAGGAGTCGTCCAAGTTTCCTCTTCGATTGCAGCTATCATATTCATTGTCTCGTGACTCGGGGCTAGTTGCTGTGAGATGGTTATTGTTCGGGAAGCGGTGTCGTCCTTCATGCTAGCTTGCTTTGCCGGTTCGTCGGCCTCTTGATTCTCTTCTGGAGGAATGTGTTTGATTAAATAGTGATCCAATTGATTGAGCAGCAGCTTGGTCTTCTTTAGATATGCTGTGAGTCGTTCTCCTCGAGTCTGTAATTCTCCTAGTATTTGATTTACAATAAGTTGAGAATCACTATGAAGACATAAAGAACTGACTCCAATCTCCAGGGCAAGTTCTAATCCGGCTATCACTGCTTCGTATTCTGCGTCATTGTTGGTGGCCGCGAATTCCAACCTTAGGGTGTAGTGCAGCTTCCTTCCCCTGGGGGTGATTATCACAACACCTGCCCCCGAGCCTTGTTCATTTGATGCTCCATCTACGAAGAGATTCCACTTGATATATTCTGCTATTTCAGATTGCTCCTTACCTTCGTTAGTAGTGAATTCGGCAATGAAATCAGCTATGGCTTGCCCTTTGATAGCGGTGCGAGGATGGTAGGGGATATCATATTGACTCAGTTCAATACACCATTTAAGTAGTCGCCCAGAAGTGTCGGGGCGATGGAGTACCTGCCTTAACGGTTGATTGGTTAAAACTCTGATGGAATGAGATTGGAAATAGTGTCGCAGCTTCCCTGACGTGATTAGCAAACAGTATGCTAGCTTTTCAAGTTTAGGGTATCTGGCTTCTGCCCTTGTAAATCTCTTGCTTACAAAGTATACGGGCCGCTGCGCGCGGTTGTCTTCTCTCACCAAAGCGGCGCTTAAAGCATGGGACGATACAGCAAGGTATAGGTATAGTTCCTTGCCTTCATTTGGAGTTGAGAGTACTGGTGGTCTCTGGAGGTGTCCGATTAAGTTAAGGAAGGCTGTCGAGCATTCGTCAGTACATTCGAACTTTCCTTTGTCTTTCTTAAGAGCTTCGAAGAAAGAGATACATTTGTCGGTTACTTTAGAGATGAACCTGCGTAGGGCAGCCACCTTCTCGTTTAGGCTTTGCATCTCTCTTCGAGTAGATGGTATCTTGATATCTTGCAAAGCCCGGACTTGTTTGGGGTTTGCTTCAATCCCCCTGGCATGGACGATGAATCCCAAGAACTTTCCCGACGATACTCCGAAGGAGCACTTTAGAGGATTCAGCTTCATTCCATATTGGCGAAGTACTTGAAACATCTCGTCCAGGTGATTTATATGATCGTTGGCTTTCCTTGATTTTACCAGCATGTCATCCACATAAACTTCCATAGTTCGTCCTATTAATTCCGCAAATATCTTGTTGACGAGGCGCTGATAAGTAGCTCCGGCGTTTTTAAGTCCAAAAGGCATTACTTTGTAGCAGTACAATCCCCCGTCAGTGATGAAACTGGTGTGGTCTTGATCGGGGGCGTGCATAGGGATCTGGTTATATCCTGAGTATGCGTCCATAAAGGATAAGAGTTCGTGTCCGGCTGTGTTGTCCACGAGTTGGTCGATTCGGGGGAGTAGGAAGCAGTCCTTCGGGCAAGCGTCATTTAAGTTGGAGAAATCGATGCATGTTCGCCACTTCCCATTAGCTTTCTTTACCAGTACCGGGTTGGCGATCCATTCTGGGTAGATGGCTTCTCGTATGAAGTCATTGGCAAGTAAGTTCTTTACTTCTTCCTCGAGGGATGCTGATCGTTCTGCCCCCATGCTCCTCTTTTTCTGCTTCACTGGCACCTTGGTGGGATCGATGTTCAGTATGTGGCATGCTACGTCTGGAGAGATTCCTGTCATGTCGGCGTGCGTCCATGCAAATACATCCATGTTGTGGCGAAGAAAATCAATGAGTTGATCCTTTAATTCTTCTTTTAGTCGAGATCTGATTTTCAATAGTCTACTTGAGTCGTGTTTTTCTACAGCTACGAGTTCCATAGCCTCTGCAGGCTCGGCGGTGGCCTCCTCCTCTTTGTCCCTGGGGTCTAACTCATTGAAAGGATCACTGGTATATCGAAGAGGAGGGGCTTTCTTTAGTTGCTATGCTTCTAAGTTTTTCATGCAGAGAGTAGTCTCTGCATTTTTCCCTTTATCCTTTCTACGGTTATTGCGAAGTTCAGTTATATAGCAGTCTCGAGCAGCGTCTTAATCTCCCTTCATTTCTCCTATACCGTTATCTGTTAGAAATTTCATCTTCGGGCACCATGGGGCTAGGACAATTTGGAAGTCGGACAAGGCTGGTCTTCCCAAAAAGGCGTTGTAGGCCGAATGGTTCTCTATTAGTACAAACGTTTGTTTTCGCACAGTGGAGCGGGGATGACTTCCTATTTCGACAAAGAGGTCCAGTTGCCCGAGGGGCATCTTCGCATCTCCAGTGAAACCATGTAGTGGTTTGTTGCAGGCAGACACATCCTTCATTGACAGCTTCATTTTGTCGAAAGCATGCTTGAATAGGATATTTACTGAGCTTCCAGTGTCTATTAAAATTCGGAAAACTTTGGCTGGACCGAACCAGGCAGAGATGACCATAGGATCCATGTGTGGGTACTGTGTTCCCTCTAGGTCACGCCTACTGAATGTGATGTCGTCATTCTCTTTCCGTTTCGAGTGGCGTTCCTCCATGACAGAATTAACGTAGCCTTCATCGTTCTTAAGTGACTTACCGTATCTTTCCATCTCTGCCCAGCTTCTGTCGGCGATGTGCGGTCCTCCTGATATGGTATGGGCCACTATCTTCTCTTGACTAGAGCCGCTGGTGTTGCGATTTCCTCCGCCTACTTCTGGGAGGGGTAGCCCTGGGTTTTCATTGGCGGGAGCTGGAGTCCTGTTATGGCTTTTTACATAGCGTTCCAGTCTCTTTCTTCTGATGTGTTCTTCAATTAAGTCCTGGAGATGGTGGCATTCATTGGTATCATGTCCATGGGATTCATGGAAGCGGCAGAACTTTCCAGACTTGAGTGCGTTATCTGACTCCTTCTTGTGCGGGGGCCGCTTGTATCTAACTTCGTCTTGAGTGGCTAGGAAGATGTTTTCGATTGTTTCATTCAAAGGAGTGTAGGAGTCAAATCTTGGTCCTGGTCGATATAAGCGCTTTTCTCCCTTCTTGCCCCCAACATTGTCTCTAGAGTCACTTCTCCGAACATCCTTTGCTGTAGCGGGAACCCTGTTTAGAGTTGTCTTAGCCTGTTGCCCTGACTGCCTCTCAGTGGCAGCGTCTTCAAGTCTCATATACTTTCCAGCTTAATGGAAGAAATCAGGTAAAGTAGCTGGTTTTTCCTTGGTTAGTCTTCTAGCAAATTTAGTATCCAGATGTACACCACTGCAGAGGGCCATTAGGATAAGTTTCTCGTCGGCATCTTGGACTGCGGCCGCCGCGGCGTTGAATCGGGTTAGATATTATTGCACTGTCTCTCCGGGTTTCTGTTTGATATTAGATAAGGAATAAGCGTCCTTGGGTTGTTCCACATGAATGCAGAACTGACTGATGAACTTTTCTTTCAACATTTCCCATGAGCTGATGGACCCTTGGGGTAGGTGGCAGAACCAGGAGGCAGCTAGATCTGCCAAGAATAGTGGGAAGCATTTACACAACACTCTCTCTATTGCTCCGCTCATGAGCATATGCTGGGTGTATCTTTGTAAGTGTACGATGGGGTCAGAGGTTCCCTTGTAAGGTTCCATTGTTGGCATTTTCCATTCCCGGGGGGTGATGGCAGTTTCGATATTGCGGGTGAAGGGGCTGGTTACCCTAGCACTTATCCCCCGATCCCTTTGCTCTCATTGAACGCACTCTCTGAACAATCGTGCCATCCTTTCATCAAAACTTGGAGCGGATAGAAATGAGTTTGGTTCTTCCCTACGGGATTGACTCCGTCCAGATGACCTGTAAGGATGGTATCGTCTATCACTCCTGACATTCTCCAATGGCTGCCTCTGGACTTCCGGGGGCATGCTGGGGTCAGCCACAGTTGGCCCTTGCTTTGATCTTTCCTTACTGGGTTCTCTTCTCAGCACTTTCACGGGGTCCAACTTCGGGCTGGACTCCCGCTCGGCCCCGTTCCTTGGTGTTTTTATGGTTAGGTAGCATGGCGGGCTCAACTACATCCGACCCTTGCCTGGTACCTCCCCCGTTGGGTTCGGTTCCAAGCGTTTCCTCGGGTCGGAATTCGGGCTGAGTCCGGGCTCGGCTCCTACCATAGCTGTTTCTGTTGTTAGCCTCTTCGAAGAAGAAAGACCCTTGTCGCCTCCTAGATCCTCCAGACTGGGACTCGCCCCATGATTCAGTGTTGCGGTTGGTTTATTCGACATCCCTTAAGCGTGGCATGAGTTGATCCACTAAGCCTTCTTGTTGAGATGCGAAGTGGTTAGTTACTTCAGCCACAACCCTGTTCAGATCCGCCCTTGTAATTGGTTGTTCCGTAGCAGGGGCTGTCGGATTTTCCTGATTTAAATTTGCTGTTGGAACTGGACGATTGTCTTGGTCTCTGATCACTGGATCTGGGATACTGCCAGTTCCGATGTTCTTTCCTTTGTTAGCATCTTTCTTCCGTCCGGGAGGCATGTTTTCCAAGCAATGAACAATATTGATAGGAAAAGGGTTGAGTGGGAGAAGCTGAAGCTTCGAGCTCCTGCTCTCAATGAAAGCACCAAAAATGTTTGCACCAAAATTGGGCAAACACCTCCAAGTCGTATGAATTGGTTGATTTTATGTTGTTTCTAGTGATTTGGGTGATTTATGCCAATATATAAAAAACAGGAACTGAACTGTAAAAGACACACAGATTTATAGTGTTTCGGGCAGAACGTGCCTACGTCCACTTTATATGTTATTCTCCTTTTCTATTCAGATTACAAGTGAAGAGCTTTGATTACAAGTAACTGAAAGTTGTTTGAAAGTTCTCTCCGTGCTTGAGCTCTCAAACTTGTCTGCCATTGTTGTACCCCTGCCCCTCTATTTATAAAGTGAGGCTGAGGGCAGAGGTCTTGGATGTATATAGCTGCTGGTGGGCCTGGGCCGATGCAATCTGGCCTGGTAGTGTTGGTTCGGTACGCCTTGGTCCGGTAGTTGAGGGTTGAAATATGCTCTGGTTCGGTTGCACTCTGGTTCGGTAGTATATGGAAGTGGAGTTGGTTCGGCTAGGAAGGGAAGTGGAGTTGGTTCGGTGGCACTCCCGTTCGGCTATGCTTGGTTCGGCAGGAGGATGGAAGTTGAGATGGTTCGGTCGTAGGAGGGAAGTTGGTTGGATCGGCTAGGAGGTGGGGTGGATCGGTGGTAGGGATGGAGCCGGTCTGGTTAGATGTTGGACCGGTGGGACTTGGTGGAGAAGTGGTCCGGTAGGAGCTAGGGAGCGGTAATGACTTGGTTTGGCAGTGGTGGATGGAGTTGCTTTGGTCCGGTGGTGGGTTGATCCGGTTGTGCTTGGAAAGGTGGGTGGTTTGGTGGACCGGATGGTTCGGTGAACTTGGACCGGTGAAGGGTGGAAACGCGCCCAACAGCAGGTTTTAAGGATTACTGTTGACAAAAATTGTAGTGAGGCGTTCATTCGAGACCTTCCGCGTTCGCAATGAGGAGTTCTTATCAGTTCTTCCGTGTCTGTAGTGTGGCGTTCTTCATTCAGGATCATTCGCATTTGTAATGAGGCATTCTTTCCATTTCTTCCGTGTCTACAATGTGGCTTTCTTCACTCTGGATCATCCACATTTGCAGTGAGGTGTTCATTCTGGATTTTCCGAGCTTATAGTGAGGCGTTCTTTCTCAGTTGGAGTTGTCTATTGATCTCATTCGTACTGGGTTGCAATATGAATTTTTTGGGTACTTCTAACACCTTATTACCAGACGGTGGCGTTACCGGAGCTCGATATTAAGGTGTAATGGACGATGGCCTTACTGGAGCTCATTCTAGATGTACCTGGGTCCTTTTTCATTCTTTTTGTACTATGCTTAGTTACCTGCCAAGCATGTTGGCGGTACCTTTTTTTAGTGATACACACACATGTGTGCTCTCCATTACTTTTGAGAATCACACATTTGTCTCAAAAAAATTTAACTGAAAGATTTAATTTGAAATTGGTTTACAATTTTAAATAACATGGAAATGAATGCACATAAAAAAATTCAAATAATTAAGTATTAAATCCATAAATACAAGTGAGTTAAATTATGATAATAAATGTTAATTTTATTACAACAATTCATGTCTACGTTAGCTAATAATTTCGGATCCAATGAATAATCTGAATGCAAAAAATAAATAAACAGAAGACTGATTTTGTGATTAAATAAAAGTACACAAGAGATTTTAGATTAGATTTAGTAAGTGGAATATATATACACATATATTTGAATTTGGTTAGGGTTAAATATTGTGAATATATAAAATAAAATAAAATAGAAGAATTGAACCTGAAAAGTCATACTCTTTGTAACATCTTGATTTGAGATTTATCTTCAGATCTCTAAGTCAATTCACATCCAACCTTGCAAGAGAAGGATGAACCACCTAACCTTTTATTTTATTTTACATTGCTTTAACTCAGATCCAATTATAGATGCTGATGGATCATCATGTCATGATTTAATTATGGTCAAAGTGGACTATTCACATTGAAGTTGCATAGTATTCTCAAATCGAGTGAAGTGTAACATCATCACCCTAAGATTTCCTGTTTGACCTAGTTGTTATTAACTAATAGGAAACTACCGAACGTGTCATTCCTTAGTCATCCAATAACGATGAGTATGTAACCAACCTCTTAGTGCCCTCAATAAACATGAGTAATATTTTATCCAACATTTGGAGAACATTACGTACTCTGTTCTTAATGGATATATCATTATCTTTCTCGAACATATTGACCATGAATATTTAAAACAAAATGTTATTTCATATTGTTATTAAATACTCACGATTGCAACTCTTTGCAACTACTACCATTAAACGTTCTGTTTAAGGATTTCCTTATTATATGTATGGATGTAATAATTACATATTTACTTTTAGGGCATTGCCACTAGATCTTATCTTTCAGAAGATACGTATATCACCAGGATTAACTTAATAAACGACAAAAATTTGTATTGAGTTCAGATAATGAGTTCCTGAAGCATTAAACACATACTCATAACGTGGATTCAAAATTAAATATCTCGTCAGCACAACAAAATCAAACTCAAGTTGGTTTTCAGAACTCTGACTATATAAGGTATCGAGTTCAAATGGACAGTCCAGTTTATACAGGTAAAAATGAGGTAGTTGAGTAGGTAGATACTCAAAATGACAAATATATATAAAAATTCCGATAAACTTGAACAAAAGGAACAAATTCTAGCAAATTTTGACAAGCAAACTGAGCAATACCGACTGACAATGAATGAAGGTTCCGATCAAAGCTTAAACTCATGGATTCATCCTAGTGTTAGCCCAGTTTCTGTCACGATAACAACTCCAACACTCTGTCAGCTAGGGAATAAATTAGCAGAAGATGCAGACAAGATGAATGCATCCTACAAGCAATTAGGCCTTAATAACTTTATCAGAAACAATCATTTCTCATTTATTGGACTTCTAGCAAATAAAGTATCAATTCAAAAAAAATACTCGACATAGTTAAAATGATAAATTCAATTGGTATTTTAACCATAACAACACATATCATTAAAAGGGAAGAATCTTGGTCCTTTGGGACCCAGATCAATGAATACTATATTATGATACACAAAATCGACCAGTTTATCAGTTGTAAAATGCAATAAAAAAAGGGATTAGAAATGATGCACTGTGATACATGTTCACAACTCATCAGGCAAAAGAGAAGTACTGTGGACTACATAAAATGCAATCTTCACAAATCATGTTGCCTTGGATTCTCGTTGGGGATTCTAATCCTACTCTTTTACTACACAATTATGAAACAATCAACAATGGTTTGTTCACTATTTCATTTGATCCTAACTATCTGGTAAGTGTCTCATCATTTGGTATTACTGAGCCATCATTTTTCCGTGACTTTTACGCATGGAGAAGGGGGAGTGTTTATACCATTCATAGTGAGATAGATCGTTATTTAATTTGTCAACCAAGAATGTTATAATAACTTCCCCACATTCGTTATACACTTTGATAGTCATTCCTCCAGTGATCATAACCCAATAATTTTATCATTCCAAACATGTATTAGTCTTTTTAAAAAGCTACCTTTCAGGTATAGCAATGCATGGCCTATGCAGGGTGGTTACAGTGAAACAGCGGAACAAAATTTCCAAAGCAAATTCTTTGGAATTATTCAATTTAACTTAATGCAAAAATTAAATGATATTAACCAATCTTTGAAAAATTGGCAGAAAAACAAAATTAGTTTTAATAACTTTTGTGATAATTTAAGACAGATAAATAATCAGACTTATCTCAGAAATCTGCATGACCCACTTATAAATCAATACAAGGAGTCGGTAGATAGACTTGCAAACTTTCTTACAAAGGTAGTCCAAGGCTCCAAGTCAAATATAATATGATTCGAGGAATACAAAATTTTCCTTGTGTATTCATTCATCCCACACCAGGAGACTATATAAGGAATATACATGATGTACGTAGTACAATCCTACATATATACTACCGAACTGAATACATGATTTACATTCCTTTATACGTTTTATGACTCACACTAACACTCCCCCTCAAGTTGGCGCGCACACATCAACCATGCCCAACTTGCTTAGTGAGTCATAAAATGCTTTCTTGGAAATTACTTTTATGAGTACATCTGCAAGTTGCTCTTCCGTAGGGACAAATGGGAAGCTGATGATTATAGCATATAACTTCTCTTTTATAAAATGACGATCTACGTGCACGTGTTTAGTACGATCATGCTCTACTGGGTTCTGTGATATAGCAATAGCTGCTTTGTTGTCACAATATAACTGCATTGCATTTTTCAACGTAAAACCTAAATCATGTAGCAAATGTCCCAGCCACAACAATTCACACACTCCATGAGCCATACCTCTACACTCAGCCTCAGCACTAGATTGAGCCACAACCTTCTGCTTCTTACTCTTCCATGCAACCATACCTCCCACAAAGGTAAAGTAACCTGACGTGGACTTCCTATCTGTAATATTCCCAGTCCAATCTGCATCTGTGAAGCCACCAGCCTCAAGAATGTTGTGTTTAGAGAACATTACTCCTCTTCCTGGAGCTCCTCTTCTTAGAGCTGACTTCAAATGCCTCAAAATTCTCACAACAGCGTCCATGTGACTCTCACTTGGGTTATGCATAAACTGGCTCACCACACTCACTGCATAAGCAATGTCAGGCCTAGTATGGGTCAAATAGATCAAGCGCCCAACTAACCTCTGATAGCGTGCTCGATCAGTGGGTGTCTGGTCTAAATACTATGCTAGGCGGTGGTTTTGTTCTATAGGGGTTTCAACAGGTGTGCAATCCAACATACCTGTCTCTGTCAACAGATCAAGGATGTACTTCCTCTGGCACAAGTAGATCCCTTCTCTCCCCCTTATTACCTCAATTCCTAAGAAGTACTTGAGATCACCAAGTTTTTCATCTCAAACTCAAATGCCAGCAGCCGCTGCAACCTATCCATCTCCACAGTATTATTGCCGGTAATCACCATATCATCAACATAAACAATCAGGCTGCTACCTTCCCTTGCTGATGGTTGGGAAACAAAGTATGATCTGAATTACACTGTTTGTGACCCACTTTCCGCATAAACTGTGAGAACCTCCCAAACCAAGCACGGGGTGACCGTTTGAGATCATGCATTGATTTATTTAGTTTACATACAAAATCATCAGTAGAGGTAGTTACATACCCAGGAGGAAGACTCATATACACCTCTTTAGCTAACTCTCCATGAAGAAATGCATTTTTTACCTGAAACTGTCGAAGTAGCCAGTTCAAATTACCGGCAAACGAAAGAAGAACACGGATGATATTCATTTTAGCAACCGGAGCAAAGGTCTCATCATAGTCCACAGTACTTTATGCATATGGACCTCTAGTAGACCTGTTTGGTAACATATATTGCCTACTATTAGACTCACTACTGGTAGTATCAGTGGATGGACATGTTGGAAATAAACATGATTTTGTCAATCTAGATTTTTCCATATAGAAAATATCTAGATATAGAATATATAGAATAATATATATATAATAATATATTTGAAATTGTACTAGAGAATATTTAGGAGATATTTATGGAATAATACATTTGAAATTGTATGAGAGAATATTTAACAGATATTTATGGAGAATCATTAGGTTATGTGAATCTTCAGCGTTTTTTTAAGATATAAACTCCTATAAATAGAGGTGAATTCATTCATCTTGGATGTAAGAAGAGAAAAGAAAAATGTAAGAAAAAAATATAAAATTTGGTAATGAAGCTTAGTAATAAAGTTTTTCTCCTTATATCAGAAAACGATTGTTTTTTCTTCTCTAATCTCTTATCTATCTTCTTCTAAAATCAAATCTATTTGTTATGGAAGAAAACTTCCAACAAAGTGGTATCTGAGCGTGAAAAATCCTCCTAAAATGAGGGCGAATAGCGGCTTTTCCTTACAAGTCTCAATGCTCACTAAGACCAATTATAACAATTGTAGTTTAGTGAGGATAGCTCTCCTTGGAGCATACGATGTACGAGAGATAATGGAGAAATGCTATACCGAACAAGAGAACGAATATACTGTATCTTAAACTCAAAGGAATAGCTTAAGAGGCTCGAGTACGAGAGACAAGAAGACTCTCTGTCTAATATATCAAGCATTGGATGATGATACTTTGGAGAAAGTTACAGAATCAAAGTGTAACGATCCGAGATTTTCGACTTCGAAAATTCGACACTAATACGTCCACTGTAGAAGTGCCAAGCAATCGGACGCCGGAAATTTCAGATTGTTATGTTAAAGAAGAAACATAAAACACAATACAGAATCTCATATTCGTAGTGGATTAAAATATAATATCAAATAATAGCATTTATATATTGAAAAGCTGTAATTGTCAGTTTACATTCAAAATATCAGAGTACAACGACAATGCACAAATAAACTGGACAGTTGTAACAACTTGTCCTAGACTACTATCAATACAATCTCAAACACACAGCGAAATATACTCCATTCGTCTCTGTCATTCATCTCGTCTCATGAGCTCTAGAACGTGCTAACTTGAAAATCTGTAATACTCGGTCTGACCCAAGCATTACAATAAAGTAATACCCGGGTTAGGCTGGAAACCAGCATGAGTAAACTCAATAATTTGAAATACTAATTTATAAAACATACTTGCTAACCAGGGTAACTCGTACCTCACTACGAGTTCTTATCTTGTTATAATCAATGCTTATTTCACAAAATTGTATCTAAGCATCGTTACTTTGTTTAAATGCCAAGTTTATTTAATTTATTTCATTCCAGCCTATTTGATTCTAAAATCAAATCCATAAAGAATTTGTTGTAGATTATTAATCGAAATGATTTCGGGTATTTGCTGATACCCGACCTCGGTCTCTTCGAATCCAATACCATCTTAAATCCAAGTTGTTTAAGTGAAACAATTCAATTTAACACAGGATGTTAATTTACACAGCAATTCATCACCGATAAATAGCCCACATTATCACAGTTCAACTCAAGCTTATCATATCACAGAACACACAATTTATCGGACTAGAGACATTAATCCAATTATTCAATACAATTTAATCATCCATAAGCAAGATTTATCCGTCATCCAATCTAATTAATTTGATTAATACAAAATAAATTAATTACCTTTAAATCCTGCTTAATTATCATCAATTAAACCATTTAATTAATTATTAAAATTAATTAATTATTCTTTAATCATTTAATCATTCACATTAATTAATTATCCTTTAATTACTTACATTAATTAATGACCCTTTAATTACTTACATTAATTAATTATTATTTTAATCAATTACATTCAATAATTATCCTTTAATTAACTACATTTAGTAATTATTACTTAACACCTTAATTAATCTAAGATAAACCATTTATCTTAATTAATTACTTAATTATCATTATTAAATTCCATTTGATACACTTAAGAATATAATTAAATAATTAACCTATTATATAATTATATTGAATCAAAACAATTTTAAAACGTTAGACCTATAATTTATATTTGAAACTTGTTTTTGGAAACTTGATAAATATTTACTTTGAAAATTTGTTTCTATTGGCTTTGAAAACTTGTCAAAATTTTACTTTTGCTTATAAAACTTGTTAACAAAATACACTTCATTATACAATCAGGAAACCCGAGCCCAAGCCAGGATTTCCCGAACAGTCACTCGAGCCACTCCTCCCTTCGATAGACCCGAGAACAACTTCGAGCATCACATCCTATTTTCCGATCCTCTCTCCTTCTTCTCCCTTCTAAACACAGCAACCCCTAAACTAGACACAACCCGACACACGTACACGTGCACATCACAACGGAGCGTCTCCGACCAACATCTCTACACCAATAAGTCGCCGTCGATTATCTCGACCCAATCGACTACCCAGAACCCACGAACCACCTTGCAATCAAAATCGAGCGTGCCGATCACCACTGGAACAAAACCCAATCGCCAAAACCCTTCGCACCGCCACCTCCGATCACCAGAGAACACACAGCTTTGCCCAGACCTTCGCCTCGCTTCCATCTTCCCTTTCCCCCACCTTCGGTCCACCTCGATGCTATCACGATGTCGTGAACACCCAGAAAACAACCCTGACCAAAACACTGCCTAAAACCCTAAATCCCATCGCATCGCCATCAACGACGCCCAGAAAAAAAATGCAATTCCATTTTTCCTGCAATCCCCGGCCTACAACCTTCCTCTGGCCACAATCCTGATGCCACCGACCCACGCGATCGTTGGAATTCAACGAAATACCCAATCCCAATCAACTCGCAAAATCTCCCCAAACTCTAACTCAAAAATCTTGAAATTACCATTAAAAATCATAGTTTTAAAAATTGAATAAGATCATATAGGTGAAACAAGAAATCACGATAGTCATTTATATGATATGTTTTAATTTTTATTGTAAAATTCTTTTTTCCAGATAATACTGAATAATTTCTTCTGAAACCATTTTTAGAATTAGGATTCCATCAATACGAACATATTACTTACAGAAATCATAACCTATAGTGGTTTGTATGAGAAGGAATTGATTTTTGAGTGAGTTTTTGGTCTGTTGAAACAAAGCAGGGGCATGCACATCTAAACTTAGACATGCAGATGCATATATCTCAGGCATAACACACATATAAATCCATTCAAAACATTTTCACGGTCATTACTATTATGATTTATCACAAGTACAAAATATAAAGAGGATTTAGCTTTAAAAGATGAAGTTTACTCACTGGAAATATGATAATAGAGAACGGCTTTCTTCTTTTATCTAGAAATTTGATTTTGAGCTGATAGTTGATCTGAAACAGCAACTTGAATTGATCTATGTTGAGTTGCTCTGATCTTTGAATCTGAAGCTTGATCTTGAAGCTTTATTTTTGTTTTAGCTTAGATGAAATTTGAAAACATTATTGTTGTTTTGTTTGATTTCTCTAAAAAAAAATCTGGTTTTAATTTTGTTTGAGAGAATGGAAAGAAAGATTTTAGAAAAGAAAAAATGAATATGTATCAGCCTATTCTCTCCACATTTATTGTTTACATTTCAAATTAAAAGAAATATAAGATATGCCACTTGTTATTATGCATCTTACTCTAAGCTACAAATGTCAAAAACAATATTTAAATATTTTCTTATGTTTTTTATTAGTATATGTTTTATATATTCATATGTTATGTCTTTATTAACTTATGTTTATATTTTAAATTATACAAACCAGCTTTATTTCAAATATAAAATAAAGTGTATTAAACCTTTTTCTTAAATCTTATTTCAAACTTAAGCTAAAATACTTTTTTTTATTAATAAATATTTATTTTTAGTGTTTTGAAAATATAAAATTTACTTTAACTAGCTTTTGAAACCAATGCTTCCAAAACACAATACACACACACACACACTCTTATATACTTGTATATGTATACAGTAATACTTTTCAACATTATAAAGTTTGCATAAATCTATTTATATGATTTATTAATTCACCATAAAATTTATCATTTTCAGATATTTATAATTCAACATTTATTATAGTTTCAAATTCACTTATAAGCATCCAGATATTTTTAATTATTAGAATACTATTTGTTCAACTAAATAAGATTAGTATCTCAATAGTAAAAATCAATTGATTATCCAATTATCAGATGTTAAAAAATCCAGTTTATCACATTCCTTTCCCCTTTGAATCTTTTCGTCCTCGAAAAGGAACGAAACCAGAATTTATATTACAAAAGCTTATTATTAGTTAAATTACTCTATGAACATTTTTAACTATAAACTCTTTTTATGTAAAAAATTTAAATCACTTTAAAAATGTACATAATATTATCAAAATAGTTTTATAAAAATACTTTTTATAACTCGATGTCTCAACAAGTCCATCCTTGTTTTCACAGAAATTCGGTCACACGTTGATCAGGCGTAAGACTGAAAATCTATAAGTACTTATTAAACCCGTTTTCAACACCCAGCGAAAATACTTGGAAAATATTTTGTTGAAAATGTAGAAAATAGTTTTTTAAAAATATAGAAAATATTTTTAGTGAAAATGCTCTGAAAATCATCACCCCCTCCATGGTCGTAGTTAACCCGATGATTGCGTCACCATCACGGCAAAACCATAGAAAACTATAGGCCTTCACGCCCTTCGATTACACATGGAACCGCTACAGATCGCAGCTACACACGGGGTTACGTCGCCATCATGGCAAAAACTCATGTAACTGTAGGCAAATACTCCCTTTGGGATCGGTCCATTGGATGGTCCAGAGTCAGAACGAGTAGCTCTACCGCCAGCCATATTCAATCTGCGACAAATGATATTTAAATTAAGAAACTTAAAAGTAGTAGTCAAAAGATGAGAAAAGAAAGCATACAAATACGTCCCATCCTAATATCCTAAAAGATAAAGAACTAATTCTACCCACAAACTCAAAGGTCAAGGCTCTAAGTATGTTTAGGCCAAGATTCGTATCTCTTATATTTTATATTATTCTAAAACACAGCTCTGATACCAAACTATAACGCCTCACCTTTAGACCTATATTAACAAATATTATTAATAGGTAATATCGTCTGCTG
This sequence comes from Allium cepa, assembly GCA_030765085.1. Lineage (NCBI taxonomy): Eukaryota > Viridiplantae > Streptophyta > Magnoliopsida > Asparagales > Amaryllidaceae > Allium > Allium cepa. The sequence continues at coordinate 560,085,381 of CM060938.1, read as the reverse complement.
ATGCGAAGAATATGGCTAGTTAGGAGCAGACATTCGTATTTATTGCTTTGTGCTAACACTATCACATTTTACCATTTCATCCGAACAATATAGTATGTGGGAATAGTCTTAGCACTAAATAATAGATACGTTAGCTCTAATCAAAATTAAAAACAACATACTATCCATTATAGAACACAAAATCGGGTAACACAGCGGAAAGTATGTTAATCCATCGAATATATATATATTGTGAGTCCACATAAGAGTGATCGAACCCACATAATATACATATAGACCACACCGGATCTCAAAAATATACATGATTACTAGAGACTGTCTTATACAAAATACATATCAGATAAAGGTCGACCACATAATGTACATATGACATTGCTAACTATAGATACATAATAATCTACTCCCAAAAACTAGCATAAGTCCAAAGTCCTCATGTCCTGGTACATGATAAGCCTCGATCTGAGCCAAGCATAAAAATAATCACCTGATCGGTTTATCTATAATTATCAAAAATCTGAAACTTAAATTACAAGTTTATTGAATATACATTAATAATAACAGTGTATGGTTACTAACGTACAACATATATAAGATCTCAACACATATTATCACAAGATATTCACCATGTAATAAAAAGACATTTCATGCCCAACAATGGCATCATCTAAAAGTACGATTAAAAAATCGCATAAATTACAAACTAATACAAAAATTAACAAATGAAACAATATCATGAAAATCAAATGACTACGTGAAAGCAAGTCAACGAAGCTACTGCACAAAGGCATGTCAAACACAATAACGGATTTTATAGCTATCTTTTTACCAAACGAGTATCCTTAGTGTGAATTGCTTTCTTCTAAGGGAGACTGATATGAAAAGCTTCAAGAGTTTAGCCCACTAAACTCCTATAGTCTAGAATATACCGAATGCCTCTAACTGGTGTCCAACTTATTTGTTACACTACTAAGGTGCTACATCTACTAATGGATGACACAATTGCTATGACATCGAATATAGCCCACAGTACAGACTATTGAATCCGTGGTACAGGGCTAGAACTAAATGAACATCATACTCGAGGGGTGACGCGCTAGGTGAACAACTAGCCTCAAGGTCAAGCGACTAAATGCACTAACGAATATAGCAAATTATAAATAATACGCTTCCACTAAGATACTATTTTAATTCATAGTGTCGTTTACTCTTTTAATAGTAATCATTAAAGTAAACCTGTGTTCCATACCCACTGGGTGTCACTAAAATATTTACTACTAATTAATAAATTTTACTACACATAACACTACATAAACAAGTTGTATAATTAAACAATGAAGTGATAATTAATGTCCCATAACCACTTGTTATTACTAAATTGTTTAAATATAATTCTCATTTTACAGCAAAAGAATTGTTTAGTTTAAAAGCCAAATTCCACTAGATCCATCACTAAATCACTTAAGAAATAATTTGCTTCTTGCTTTTTGATAAAATAATCATTTTTATATAAAAAACTAAGATTTCTAATTTGAAAATGTAAATATGGTTTTATATAAGCTAGAAATAATTTTTAGAGCTAAGTCAATATATATAACTATAGCTTATAAATTCCTTCTTTGAAATCGATTTATAAAACACTTCTATAAAACCATATATGTGTTATCCCGCTTTTTGGCAAAGCCGCGATGCCAAGAGAATCGATCGAAAACAAAGGACAGTTCGTCTCCGAGATTGATCATACTTAGCTTCACTATGGATATCATTGAATTTTGTCCAAGTCAAGATTGAGCTACAATTGATGGGACATGACGAGAAAGATCATAAAAGTCAGCATCTCAAATCTCAAGACAATCCGAGTTCGTTTGCTCAAATTATCACCAACGAAAAGTGGAGGAAATAGCTTTAGGTTCGAATCCATACGATTAGTCCCACGACCGAATCCATAAGCCATGCATCGGTTCAAATCCATCGAGACATAACCTTGCTTCGAATCCATCGAGCAAGCCTTGGTTCGAGTCCATCAGAACAGGGCCTTGGTTCGAATCCATCGAGACATTCCCTACTTCGAATCCATCGAGGGGAGGACCTTCGGATCCATGCGGTTGAAGAAACTTCGACTCTATCCCATGACCATCTTCAAATTCATTCAGCTGAGAAGCCTTCGTGTCGATCAACTATAGCATACTTTGATCGATGCGAAGGAACATCCATTCGATTGATTCGAAGGAGCATATCTTCGAATCCACTCCCTCGAATCCACCAAGTCAAGGGGCCTAAAACCATGGATTCGACCCAGTAAACCCAGAGAAAAAGATGGATCAACCCGAGAAGCGCGCGCGCCACGTCACCAGGCACATGCTCGAGTTATCGATTCGGCCCTATCGATTCGAAGGGACTGATTCGAACCAAGCGCGTCAACCGAAAGCGCAACTGTGACGCCCCACCTCTATACCCACGCTAGCCAAGAACATTACGGTGAATGCTGTCAACTAGCATGGAGAATAAGGCTGTTGAGGAGCGACCATCCGTGTAATTTCTTTGCGCGAGCATCGATATGTCAGATAGTATAACATGCATTTCTTTATCAAGACGGAAATCCGACATATCGACACAAACTCAAAGCTACTACACAGTGGCTGTAATATCTTCAGAAACAAATATAGAAATAAACATAACATAAATCAGTCACAGACAATTCATATCACAAAGGCGGAATAAGATATGAATATTACACATAAAAGTATACATCAGAGTAGTGGTCTAAAAAGATCCACAATATCACAAAAGAATAGTTACCAGAACTACACAAAAGAATAAGTATACATTATGGAGTCTATATCTCAAATGTATACAAACCAAAAACTACTAATCTAAGTAGTTAACCAAAAGTCAGAGTAATGAATCCCTGGAGAGAAGTCAAGCAGAAGCACCTGAAACATCTCAGTCTGACCCGAGTATTATTTAATAAGAAAATAATAAACGGATCAGTCTAACTATAAATATCAGATGAAACGATATAGAGTAAGAGATATGACTAAACACATAATAATCACAATGCCAAGCTGTGATATATATATATAAGTAATTGAAAATCAACGAAAGATTAATCAATCTCACAAATTCTACACAAGAATCAAAGGAAATGTCATACTCCTTAATTCGTTCATCAAATCACAAATATTGACGATTATATCAATGCCAATCACAAAAGTCAATGACACACAAATTCACCAATGCACAAATATTGATAAAACTTATCAATGGAAATCACGAAAATTGGTGAAACACAAATTCTAGAAATCATCACAAGAAATCCAGAAATCACAAAAGGGGGGAGACCTATCACAAACGGGAGCATAAAGCTCACCAACACGTGTATCACAAACGGAATGCTAATTCCATGGTTGCTAACCATCACAAATTGAGCCGAAGCTCCACAAACGGCCCGAAGGCCATGGGTTGCTACCCCACCAAATTGAGTCGAAACTCCACAAAACAGGGTTTAGTCTCCCTCGTAGACAAAGAGACATCGCACATTGCTAGTCTAAATCACAAAGATGATCGTCATGATCAACGAGAAGTGTCAATTACACTAAGCTAGTAAATATATGAGTTTAGCTTCATGTCCCATAACCACTTGCTTAACTTAAATATTTACGAACAAACTGTAGATCTCCACTAGAAAATTGTCACAAGAGTTTCAATCGAACAAGTCCAAGAATTAACCAACAAAGTGAACGCAAGCGTTTCATACCACTTGTTTTACTAAGTCGTTTAATTGGATTTCTCATACGAGTGAGGTAAAGGTTTGTATATACTAATATATTGGAAAACGGTTGAAGAAATGAGATTTGTAATAAAATAGTGTTGAAATCGTTTTGATGAAAGAATTTTGTTATTTACTACTAGTATAGAAAACCTTTATATTTTTAAAGTGACAAATCACAAAGTAGATTGTAAGAACAATCAATCACTAAAATTCACATTCGAAGACGTGAATAAAATCCAAAGAAACCGATAAAGAATCCATCGAAATGGATATTCAAAAATCCCTAAAAAGGAGTCATCAAAGTCATAATAAATGATAACAACAAATAGGATCATCACAAATCGATTTAAATTGGAATTCTCAAGCGAATAGGCAAATAGGCAAAACACTGCAGTTTTAGACGTCTGAAACAAGTGGTTCAGAGGTCTGAATCTGAAAATATAAAAATTTCTAGAACACAATTTAGACGTCTGAATCAAGTGTTTCAGAAGTCTGAAATAGGCATATTTTAGCCTATTTCCTTTCTGGTTCCAAATGAACCAATTCAGACGTCTGAAACCATATATTCAGATGTCTGAATCTGGAAATATAAAACTTCCCAAACAATATTCAGATGTCTGAATATTACGTTTCAGACGTCTGAATCTGGGGTTCAGGGCATTCCCTGAACCTAGGCCCAAAAATGGCCAAACAAATATCGGAAACGATCGAACGAGCAAATGGCGATGAATAAGGAATTACGTCAAACGACAACCCAGCCTAAACGGCTCTTCGATACACCTCAAATATCAATGTCCAAATATCCATAATAGGATTTTCATAAATTAGACCAAAACACCAAAAATTGAAATATACACAAAATCGATCCAAACCAAAATCAATTGCACACGAATAAGCGTTAGGAATTCATACCTAACAATCGAAGATAATTATAGACAAAGATGTGAGATAAAAAATCTCACCTTTTTACAAAATCAAATAAGAAGAAGATTGAAAGCAAATGGAGAATCAACCTCTCTTCAACACAACCCAAATGAGCTTGAATCTATGCTCAAACCAAGAACATTCCCAAAATTAGGTTTAGGAATTTCTTAAATTAGTAAGAGAATAAGTTGGAGAAGAAGAAGAGAATGCTTACCAATGGGTTTTCTTGAATTCGGAGCTAGGAATTTGAGTTTGCAAGAGGAACTAGGGTTTTGGAGTTTTAATTTCCAATCTCTCCCACCATTATTGCCTTAGAACTGAAAAGAGAAGAAAATGAGGGTGAATGGGGAAGAGTGGATCAGATTTGAGTATAAGTTGGCTAATGGGCTGAACCCAAACTCACACCCAAAGTGAAAAAGGTCAAATTTTTGACTAACTTCAAATATATCAAAGTTTATACTCAAAAAGGTCGCAAACGGCATTTTAAATTCAATGGGAGTGGTCCCGAGTCCTAATTCGGCTGTTTGCAAAAAGTAGCTTTTCGAACTAAAATCCGACTAACGATAAAATATTTAAATATAAAAATCGATAAATATGCAGGTTGTTACAGACTCCCCTCCTTAAAGAAATAGTAACAACCATAAAAGCATATTCAACACAAAAGAAATTTGAAATAAGAAGTTCACCTCAAAGAGCACGAGAAAGTAAGTCTGGATGTGTTCGCTCGATGTACTCTCTAGATTCCCAAGAACAATCCTTAGGATTTGAAGACCATTGAACTTTAACAAGCGGAACATCTTTATTTCGAAGTCGTTTGACCTCCGAAGCAATGATACGAATAGGATGTTGCTCATAAGTTAAATTAGGCGAAACTTCAATCTCTTCCACAACACCGGGCTCAAGAATAGAATCGGAATCTCGAAGACATTTCCGAAGTTGAGAAACGTGAAGCACGTCATGGACAGCAGAAAATTGAGCCGGTAATAAAAGGCGATAAGCCATGGAACCAACACGTTCAGTGATAGGAAATGGCCCAATATATCGAGGCGCCAATTTTCCCGATCGACTGAAACGTACAATACCTTTCATAGGTGAAACACGAATGAACACAAGATCTCCCACAGAAAATTCTAACTTCCTTCTCCGGTTATCGGCATAGGATTTTTGTCTACTCTGGGCTTCTTTAATCCTATGTCGAATAAGTTCAATTTTCTCTGTGGAATCACGAATAAAATCTGAACCTAAAACCAGCTTCTCACCGGCCTCAAGCCAACAAGAAGGAGATCGGCATGGCCTTCCATAGAGTGCCTCGAAAGGTGCCATACCAATACTAGATTGGAATCTTTATTATAGGAAAATTCAACAAGTGAAATATGATCTTCCCAACTTCCACCAAAATCAAGAACACAAGCACGAAGAAGATCTTCAAGAGTTTGATTCACACGTTCGGTTTGTCCATCGGACTGAGGATGATAGGCGGTGCTAAAATTAAGCTTCGTTCCCAAAGCTTTTTGAAGACTCTTCCAAAATCCACTAGTAAATAATGGATCGCGATCACTAACAATAGAAGTAGGAACACCATGTAATTTAACAATCTCTTTAACAAAGAGTTTGGCCAAAAGAGGAACGGTTCGGTTAGACCGAACGGGAATAAAATGGGCGGATTTAGTAAGTCTATCAACAATCACCCATAAGCTATCATGACCCGATCGAGAACGGGTAAGGCCATCTATAAAATCCATGGAAATTTGATCCCACTTCCAAATTGGAATTTCTAAAGGTTGCAATAACCCACCGGGCCTTTGATGTTCGGCCTTAACGAGTTGGCAAGTCATGCAACGCTTCACGAAGTTAGCGATGTCAAGTTTCATTCCCTCCCAATAATAAAGTCGCTTCATATCCGCGTACATTTTACTACTTCCGGGATGAATGGTGAATTTGGAAAGATGAGAATCTTCTAAAATATCTTTTCGAAGATCACAAATATTTGGATCGATAAGTCTACCAAATCTCCGAATGCCGCCACAAGAATCGATATCAAAGTCCTTCAAACCTTCAATATCAATCTTATCCTTAATATTTTGACCAAGAAGAGCCAATTCAGGATCTAGCCCTTGAGCTTCAAGAATGCGGTCTAAAAGAGAAGGATGAGCCTCAAGGCTACATAAAACAAGAGATGAACATAAATCGGTAACACGGTCTCGAATTTCACAAGTGGATAAAATCTCGAGATCGTTCCATTCGGATATCATCATAGAAACAATCGCTTGTTGCTTTCGACTAAGTGCATCCGCAACGCGATTTCCCTTTCCGGGAGTATAAAGAATATCAAGATCATATGGTGCAAGAAATTCGAGCCAACGCTGTTGACGCAAATTAAGTTCCTTTTGAGAGAATAAATACTTCAAGGACTTATGATCGGTATAAAGAACAAATTTCTCTCCTAAAAGATAATGACGCCAAATACGAAGGGCGAAAACAATAGCCGCGAGCTCTAAATCATGAGTGGCATATCTAGTCTCAGCAGGCTTCAATTGCCTAGAAGCATAAGCAATAACATGTTCTCTTTGCATAAGAACGGCACCCAAACCAACGCGACTAGCATCGGTATAAACAACGAAATCTTGGTTCCCCTCAGGAATAACAAGAATAGGAGCATCAGAAAGGAGTTCTTTTAATTTCTGAAAAGAAGCTTCACATTTGTCCGACCAAATGTATTTAACACCTTTCTTCGTCAAGCTACTGAGAGGCACGGCAATCTTAGAAAAGTCTTTGATAAAACGACGGTAATAGCCCGCCAATCCGAGAAAACTACGAATCTCTGTCACACTCTCCGGTCTCTTCCAATCTTGAATCGCTTCAATCTTTGAAGGATCCACGGAAATTCCGGATTCGGAAATAATATGACCGAGAAACTTCACACGAGATTGCCAAAAGTGGCATTTAGAAAATTTTGCCTTTAATTGATTACTCCTAAGAGTTTCCAACACAATCCGAAGATGTTTTTCATGCTCCTCCTCGGTTTTAGAATACACAAGAATATCATCGATAAAGATGAGAACAAACCGGTCGAGAAAGTCTTTGAAAACTCTATTCATAAGGTCAATGAAATAGGCCGGAGCATTCGTTAGACCAAATGGCATAACAAGCCATTCATAAGATCCATACCGAGTACGGAACGATGTCAAAGGAATACTATCCTCTGCAATACGAAGCTGATGAAATCCAGTAGCTAAGTCTAATTGCGAAAAGACTCTAGCACCACTAAGTTGATCGAATAGATCATCAATCCGAGGTAAAGGATATTTATTTTTGATAGTAAGATCATTAAGCTTGCGGTAGTCAACGCAAAGCCTAAGTGTTCCATCGGGTTTCTTCACAAAAATAGCTGAAGCTCCCCAAGGCGAAGAACTAGAGCGAATAAATTGCTTCGTCTCCAATTCGGATAATTGTTTACGCATCTCCTCGTTTTCTTTATTGGACATACGATACGGAGGACAAGTGATAGGTTGAGCTCTAGGAATAAGATTAATTCTGAACTCAATTGCTCGCTTAGGTGGTAATCCTAAAACGGGCTCGAATATGTCGGAAAATTCACGAACGACGTGAATAAGAGAAATAATATCACCCTCATCATCATCATCGTCATCATGAGGATTTAAAGAATATAAAGATGCGACCAAGCTGGAATCTGAATCTTTAAGATTAATAGAAATCTGCTTATCAGATTGAGGATGTCGAAGATGAATAGTCCGCTCAGGACATAGGATATGAGCTTCATAACGGTTAAGCCAATCCATTCCCAAAATCATTCCAAAGCCTAAATATCGCATGACATGCAAATCGGCTCGGAAAGAAAAATCACACAAAATAATCTCGACATCTTTACACAATAAACTGATTGTCGCGGATCCACCAACCGGATTCGCAATTCTCAAAGAAGTCATTAAACACAAAACATCCAAAGAAAAAGTATCAACAAGTTCTTTTGATATAAAAGAATGGGACGCACCCGTATCAAAAAGAACTCGAATAGGATGATCACGAAATAAAATAATTCCATCCAGAATAGAATGAGAAATACCTTGGCTATGAGATGTGTTGCCAGGGGCTTGAACAACATTAAGCTTTCCCTCTTTCCTGCCCTGAAGCTTGGGGCATGAGGATATAACATGACCGGGACCTTTGCAACAGCGACAAGAGAGAGACTTTGGACACTTGTTCGCGTAATGGTCCTTCGAACCACAATTATAGCATTCCCCACGACCAAAGGAAGAAGTCTTTGCCACGGAGGTTACTTGCTTCCCTTTCTTATTGGGATAAGGGCCTTTGAATTTGTTTGGTCTCTTCTTGTTGTTGAAGTTTGGTTTGGAAACCGCCACTTCAACATCATTCTCCCTATCCGCCTCTTCAAGACGAAGAGCGATATCAACGAGTTGGTCGAAAGAAACTTCTAATTTTAGAAGTAATGGCTTCTTGAGATTTTTGTTTAAGCCATAGACGAACCTCTGGTTCTTCTTTAAAGGGGTGTTGATGTATTCAACCCCATATTTGGAAAGCGACTTGAAGGAGGCGACGTAATCAGTCACGGAGGACTCACCTTGAACAAGGTCTATAAATCGTCGAGCCAATGTCACTTTCTCTGCTTCTGGTATAAATTTCAACTCGAAGCATTCTTGGAATTGCTCCCAGGTGAGACCCGTTTCATTAATCTCAGAAATAAGAAGCCCGTACCAGTCCAACGCTCTTTCTCGAAGCATACTAGAGGCCACCTGAACTCGGTGAAGGTCAATAAGATTCATGCGAGAAAAGATTCGATCGCATGACCTTAGCCAAGCCTGTACTTCAATAATAGTTTCGGAACCTTTGAATGGCTCCCCACCCAAATTAGTGTAATCACTGCACAAGCGTGCAAATCCCGACTTTGGGTGAGTAGGTTCCGGGTTAGCTCCAACTGCTTGAGCATTCGTCACTAAATCAAGAAGCTGCCGAGCAGTCATGAAAACTCCATCTTGGGGAGTAGCACTAGATTGACCGGCACTGGGACGGCCTGGTCTAACCATTTCTCTTCCTTAGAAAGAAAGAAGAAGAAGAAAAAGGTTATTCACCAAATTGAATATCAAGCAATCTTGATAGACAAAACAAGGAATCATAAAGAAAATAGGATGAATGGTACGAAGACTCGAATTAAATCCTAAAGCACAACTCCTAAGAAAGACTTAGGACATGATCCTTGCTAAATTATTCTATATTGTTCCGAAGTTTGGCTCTGATACCAAGCTGTGACGCCCCACCTCTATACCCACGCAAGCCAAGAACATTACGGTGAATGCTGTCAACTAGCACGGAGAATAAGGCTGTTGAGGAGCGACCATCCGTGTGATTTCTTTGCGCGAGCATCGATATGTCAGATAGTATAACATGCATTTCTTTATCAAGAGGGAAATCCGACATACCGACACAAACTCAAAGCTACTACATAGTGGCTGTAATATCTTCAGAAACAAATATAGAAATAAACATAACATAAATCAGTCACAGACAATTCATATCACAAAGGCGGAATAAGATATGAATATTACACATAAAAGTGTACATCAGAGTAGTGGTCTAAAAAGATCCACAATATCACAAAAGAATAGTTACCAGAACTACACAAAAGAATAAGTATACATTATGGAGTCTATATCTCAAATGTATACAAACCAAAAACTACTAATCTAAGTAGTTAACCAAAAGTCAGAGTAATGAATCCCTGGGGAGAAGTCAAGCAGAAGCACCTGAAACATCTCGGTCTGACCCGAGTATTATTTAATAAGAAAATAATAAACGGATCAGTCTAACTATAAATATCAGATGAAACGATATAGAGTAAGAGATATGACTAAACACATAATAATCACAATGCCAAGCTGTGATATATATATATAAGTAATTGAAAATCAACGAAAGATTAATCAATCTCACAAATTCTACATAAGAATCAAAGGAAATGTCATACTCCTTAATTCGTTCATCAAGCCACAAATATTGACGATTATATCAATGTCAATCACAAAAGTCAATGACACACAAATTCACCAATGCACAAATATTGATAAAACTTATCAATGGAAATCACAAAAATTGGTGAAACAAAAATTCTAGAAATCATCACAAGAAATCCAGAAATCACAAAAGGGGGGAGGCCTATCAAAAACGGGAGCATAAAGCTCACCAACACGTGTATCACAAACGGAATGCTAATTCCATGGTTGCTAACCATCACAAATTGAGCCGAAGCTCCACAAACGGCCCGAAGGCCATGAGTTGCTACCCCACCAAATTGAGTCGAAACTCCACAAAACGGGGTTTAGTCTCCCTCGTAGACAAAGAGACATCGCACATTGCTAGTCTAAATCACAAAGATGATCGTCATGATCAACGAGAAGTGTCAATTACACTAAGCTAGTAAATATATGAGTTTAGCTTCATGTCCCATAACCACTTGCTTAACTTAAATATTTACGAACAAACTGTAGATCTCCACTAGAAAATTGTCACAAGAGTTTCAATCGAACAAGTCCAAGAATTAACCAACAAAGTGAACGCAAGCGTTTCATACCACTTGTTTTACTAAGTCGTTTAATTGGATTTCTCATACGAGTGAGGTAAAGGTTTGTATATACTAATATATTGGAAAACGGTTGAAGAAATGAGCTTTGTAATAAAATGGTGTTGAAATCGTTTTGATGAAAGAATTTTGTTATTTACTACTAGTATAGAAAACCTTTATATTTTTAAAGTGACAAATCACAAAGTAGATTGTAAGAACAATCAATCACTAAAATTCACATTCGAAGACGTGAATAAAATCCAAAGAAACCGATAAAGAATCCATCGAAATGGATATTCAAAAATCCCTAAAAAGGAGTCATCAAAGTCATAATAAATGATAACAACAAATCGGATCATCACGAATCGATTTAAATTGGAATTCTCAAGCGAATAGGCAAATAGGCAAAACACTGCAGTTTCAGACGTCTGAAACAAGTGGTTCAGACGTCTGAATCTGGAAATATAAAAATTTCCAGAACACAATTCAGACGTCTGAATCAAGTGTTTCAGACGTCTGAAATAGGCATATTTTAGCCTATTTCCTTTCTGGTTCCAAATGAACCAATTCAGACGTCTGAAACCATATATTCAGACGTCTGAATCTGGAAATATAAAACTTCCCAGACAATATTCAGACGTCTGAATATTACGTTTCAGACGTCTGAATCTGGGGTTCAGGGCATTCCCTGAACCTAGGCCCAAAAATGGCCAAACAAATATCAGAAACGATCGAACGAGCAAATGGCGATGACTAAGGAATTACGTCAAACGACAACCCAGCCTAAACGGCTCTTCGATACACCTCAAATATCAATGTCCAAATATCCATAATAGGATTTTCATAAATTAGACCAAAACACCAAAAATTGGAATATACACGAAATCGATCCAAACCAAAATCAATTGCACACGAATAAACGTTAGGAATTCATACCTAACAATCGAAGATAATTATAGACAAAGATGTGAGATAAAAAATCTCACCTTTTTACAAAATCAAACAAGAAGAAGCTTGAAAGCAAATGGAGAATCAACCTCTCTTCAACACAACCCAAATGAGCTTGAATCTATGCTCAAAACAAGAACATTCCCAAAATTAGGTTTAGGAATTTCTGAAATTAGTAAGAGAATAAGTTGGAGAAGAAGAAGAGAATGCTTACCAATGGGTTCTTTTGAATTCGGAGCTAGGAATTTGAGTTTGCAAGAGGAACTAGGGTTTTGGAGTTATAATTTCCAATCTCTCCCACCATTATTGCCTTAGAACTGAAAAGAGAAGAAAATGAGGGTGAATGGGGAAGAGTGGCTCAGATTTGAGTATAAGTTGGCTAGTGGGTTGAACCCAAACTCAAACCCAAAGTGAAAAAGGTCAAATTTTTGACTAACTCCAAATATATCAAAGTTTATACTCAAAAAGGTCACAAACGGCATTTTAAACTCAATGGGAGTGGTCCCGAGTCCTAATTCGGCTGTTTGCAAAAAGTAGCTTTTCGGACTAAAATCCGACTAACGATAAAATATTTAAATATAAAAATCGATAAATATGAGGGTTGTTACAGCAACCTTGAATCGATCATAACTCGAGATCTACAAGTCCAAATGCTATGAAATTTTCACAGGAGCTTGCATACATGTTGAAGAATGTCCACACCAAATTTCACCTCGATTGGACACTTTCTTGATCGATTCGAACCCGAGTTCGAATCGATCCCAAAGTGGGCCCGGATTTCCTGAGGCCGAGCGTGTGGGCCCCCCTCACGTTCCAGAAGCGGTGTCCCCGTATTTTAGGCGAAATATCAGCCTCCTACACCTATAAATAGAGCCCTTGGTCATTCAGAAATGGGATCGGAGAATTCCTAGAGATAAAGCACGCCCGGACGCTGCCAGAATCACTCCATATCACCATCACTGCCATTGATTTCGAATTTAAGTCTATTATCTGTTGTACTTCGCTCTAGAACACTTGTAATCTTCAAATATTAAGCAATAAAGTGATAAAACTTCATGGTGGACGTAGGCAAAACGCCGAACCACTAAATTATTGTCTTCCGTGCAATTTACTTTTCTGTGACTTGGAGTTTTTGTTAGATAATCCTCATTTTCAATTTAATTTCTTCATTTATTATCTCTTCAAAAACTTCCGTATGGTGTTTCCCAATTTTGGTGCAAACACTTTGGTGCTTTCACTGAGAAAACCCAGGTTTTCTCCTGCTCATTGGATCTGTCATCAAAACCGGATTGCATAAATCTAAGAGAGAGATCCAGACTTCAATTTCAAACTCCTTCCATACTATTCAGATTTATCAAAATCTAGGAAAGGATTCTACACCTCAAGATGGTTAGCACAAGAACCACTTCTACTGCTGCTGGCCAAGAAGGCCGAGATAGACAAAATCCCATGCAACTACCTCCACCCAATCAAGATGATAGCGGGCATTCAGATCCATCAGATCCGGTCACTCGACAAGAGTTCCAGACATTACTCCAGGAACTAACCCAAAGTCGATAACAGCTGGCTGAACAATTACATGCCAATGTTGAGTTGACTAATCAATTAAACCGCCAAAGGCATAGAAGATCCAGAGGGGACCACGCCCCTCATTCCTCCACTGAAAGCTCTGCCTCGTCTGATTACAGCAGCAGATCTACCCGTCCCAGGCTAGACGGAAGCCATGCGCATACTGCTGGTCACCAACTAGCATTAACTGTTGGGAAGATAAGAGTTGGCCCTTCTGCCAGTTTTCATACAGGACCCTCCTCACGAGGAGGCACTGTTCCACCACATACAGAACTACCACCAGCAGGAACATACTCCGGGACCATATGTCCCAGAAGACACCGAGACATGGATCGTCGACAGCGCCCGATCCTACCTCGCACTGTGGAACCCGACCACACTTTGGCTCGCCACCTTCCGAATATAGCAACACCTGACCTCTCAGCTATGGTACGCCAAATGATCCGCGAAAGTCAAGGCTTAACAAATGACGATTGGGGAATCTCCCAAGTCATACTCCATTCACTGATGACATATTATATGTTGAACCTCCTCGGCGATTCAGGATGCCGACTCTTCCCATGTATGAAGGAAGTTCCGACCCTAACCAACATATTCTGAAATACGAATGGTTGATGACTGCTGCAAGAGCTGATGATGTAGTAAAATGCCGTAGTTTTCCCATTTCTTTGGGGGAAATTGCGAAGATGTGGTTTACACGATTACCACCACGATCTATCTCTTCATTTGACCAATTGGCTACTAAATTTGTTGAACAGTTCCGTATGCACATTGCCAGGCCTAAAGACGTAAACACTTTATCTAGTGTCACTCAAGCTCCAGGAGAGACACTCAGACGATATTTGGAAAGATTCAATGCCGCTTGTGCAGAAATCACTAACCCCAATGATAATTCAATCTTGATGGCCTTAACTAAGGGGATTGACCCCGACTCTGAATTTGGAAATTGGCTAGCTGGGAAACCTCCCGCATCGTTGGATCGTTTCTACTCCAAAGCCACCCAATTCTTAAGGCGTGAGGATGCGAAACAATCTAGGAAGCAGGACGATGCGAGACCCAGTAATGAAGGAATTCAGAGCAATGTGGCAGTTAAACAGTCAGGGGAGAGCTCTGGAAAAGTACAATTGAATATTCAAAACAAGCAAACCCAGCCGAGGAACGGCGATAATAGAAATAAGAAGCAGGATCAGAATCGTGGCCCGCGGCGTAGGGCACAAATGTTTGAAAGATATACACCGCTGAATACATCACTGGAGAACGTATATCTACAGACTTGTAACGCAATGCAGTGTAAGAAGCCGACTCCGAAGCCGTCGTCGGAGAGACAGATTCAAACAGAAAAGTTCTGTAGATTCCACGAAAGTTACGGACACAATACCAATGATTGCAGGCATTTGCAAGATCTTATTGAAAAATTGATCATGGAAAGGAAGTTAGATCAATTCGTGCGGGCACCGCAGGCTGGTGGTGTAGGCCCGTCAAACCAAAATCGTGCACAAAACCAAGAGAGACAGGAGGAGCCTGCTCGTACAGGCGGGAGATTGGTCATAAATACATTTAGTGGTGGTCCTCACCCAGCGGACCGAAGCTGGAGGGAAATGGAATCATACGCCAATTCGATCAGGCATGTGAATTCCGAGAGTTGCAGTACACTTGATGAAGGGGCTCCGGCCAAACAATAGAGGACGATGGCAGATGACATCGTATTTAGAAACCGAGATGCCGATAAGGTCGAAGCCCCAACTATAGACCCATTAGTCATATCTGCCCAGGTTGGTTCTGCTTGGATGAAGAGGATCCTGGTGGACAGTGGGAGTTCAGTAAATATCTTGTTTAAGAGAGCATATGGTCAAATGAAGATGGAAGCCAAAGATTTAAAGCCTTGTCAATCTAGAGTCCATGGCTTCGATGGAAGTGCTAATATACCCACTGGAGTGGTGGAGTTACCAGTGGAGTTGGGAGTTGGAGAACGCAGGAGAGTACGAATGTTACAGTTTGTCGTCTTAGATATCCACTCTCCATACAATGCCTTTTTGGGCCGACCGGCCCTTGCCGAATTCAGGGCAGCAATTGCCCCATGGTGCTTAACTTTGAAATTCCCCACTGATCGTGGGATTGGGGTCATTCAAGGAGATCAGGCTACTGGGAGAGCCTGCTATGTTGCCGAACTGCGAGAAGCGCAGAAAAAGGAGAGGGGAAAGGGCGTGGAGGAATCTCTCTGTGTCCATTTCGCCGACGATTGACAATTAATGTCTGGGCCTCGGCCCGGGCACCACGACCAATTTCAGAAAGATCTAGACCCCAGAGACACTGAAAATAATAATGAGTCTAAAAAAAGTCAAGCTTCTCCAGTCGAGCTGACGATTGATGTTCCAGTTAAGGATGATGATGATTCAAAAATGTTGAAAATTGGGTCTCAGGTAAACCCACTAGCACAACTGGAATTGGTCGAATTTCTCCAAGCAAATCTAGACGTATTCGCTTGGACGCATTTTGATATGTGTGGAATCTCGCCGGACATCGCGAGCCACACCTTGAATATTGACCCACGGTATATTCCGGTCAAACAAAAAAGACGCGGTATGGATCCAGAGAGATCTGCCGTCCTCAAAGAAGAAGTTGATAAGCTAAGAGCGAATGGGTTTATCCGAGATGCTCTGTACCCGGGGTGGGTATCCAACCCTGTACTTGTCCGAAAGCCGAATGGGAAATGGAGAACGTGCATTGATTACTCTGACTTAAACAAGGCTTGCCCAAAGGACAGCTTTCCACTCCCCCGAATCGATCAACTTGTGATTCAACGGCCGGACACGAATTATTATCTTTCATGAATGCTTATTCTGGTTACAATCAGATACCCATGCATGAGCCCGATCAAGTACATACGAGCTTCGTTACTGACCTGGGACTATACTGCTACAAGGTCATGCCTTTTGGGTTAAAGAATGCCGGAGCGACTTACCAACGCTTAGTCAACCGAATGTTTGACGACCAGATCAGAAAGACTATGGAAGTTTATGTAGATGACATGTTGGTAAAATCGTGATACTCCACTGATCACGTTAAAGACTTAGAGTCAATGTTCAATGTCCTTCGGAGATACGGGATGAAGCTTAATCCGCTAAAATGTCATTTTGGAGTCGCATCCGGAAAATTCCTTGGGTTCATCGTCAACGCCCGAGGAATAGAAGCCAACCTCGAAAAGATTTGGGCGATCAGGAATCTTCAAACTCCAAGGACCACAAAACAGGTTCAGAGCCTTAATGGAAAGGTTGCAGCACTGAGCAGGTTCATCTCGAAATCAACTGACAAATGCATACCCTTCTTCGACCTGATCCGAAAAGGGAAACGAAACTTTGAATGTACTATAGAATGTGAGGGCGCATTTCAATCACTAATTCAGCTTCTTTCCACACCGCCGTTCTTTCAAAACCTATTGATCATGAATAGTTATACCTCTATCTGGCAGTATCTGAAAACGCCATCAGCGCTGCGTTAGTTTGGGAGGAAGACCGAGTGCAGAGACCGGTCTACTATGTTAGTAAACGATTAACCGGAGCCGAGAGAAATTATCCAAGGTTAGAAAAACTGGCATACTGCCTAGTCATCGCCTCAAGGAAGCTCCGTCCATATTTTCAGGCTCATCCCATCACCGTGTACACCGACCAGCCGTTACAACAAGTCCTCACACGACCTGAGACGTCTGGCAGGTTACTAAAATGGAACATTGAACTGAGTCAATTCGACATCACATATACTCCGAGATGAGCCATACACAATCAAGTCCTAGCAGATTTCATTGCTGAATTCACTATTCCTGAAGACTTACCTGAAACTAGTAAATCCCCCGAATACATATGGAAGCTAATACTGATGGTGCATCCAACGATCGGTGCTCGGGCGTAGGGATAGTGCTTGAAACCCTCGAGGGCCGATCCATATGCTACGCTTTGAAGTTTGATTTCCGTGCAACCAACAATGAAGCCGAATATGAAGCTTTGCTTACTGGGTTGAAGTTAGCCCGTGACCTAAGAATTATCGCTGTGGAGATTTACTGTGATTCCCAGTTGGTATTATTCCAAGTTCAGGGTGAATACCAGGCCAAAGATCGAAGACTAGCCGCTTATCTGGCTCGAGTCCGGGAAGTGCTTGATCAGTTCGATTATTATACCATTTTCTACGTACCCCGAGAGCACAATCAGAAAGCCGATTCGTTGGCAAAGTTGGCAAGCACAGGCGAAGTTCAAAACTGGGGACTCGTTCCTGTCGAGACTTTATCCTCACTGAGCATTGATCGAGCAGAGAATGAATTCACATTTGAAGCTACTTCCCGCAGGGAGTCATGGATGACCCCCTACCAAGACTACATTGAGCGTGGAATATTACCCGAACAACGAAGTGAGAAAAGACAAATTCTTCGAAAAGCTTCACGATTTGTCATTCAGAATGGAGTTATGTATTGAAGGGGATATTCTGTTCCTCTTCTTCGATGTATCGCACACGACGAAGTCAAACGAATATTACACGATGTGCACGAAGGAGAATGTGGCGATCACACTGAGGGGCAAGCACTTGCCAAGAAAATACTCCGATATGGGTATTATTGGCCTACCGTAAATCGCGATGCTATGGACTATGCCAAAAAGTGTGATAAATGCCAAAAACACGCTCGAATTCCCAAAGCTTCACCTACTGAGATAACTCAAATGGTCAGTCCATGGCCATTTGCAATATTAGGAGTTGATATAATTGGTGCATTGCCTTTAGCTAAAGGTGGCGCGAAGTACGCCGTCGTGGCAGTCGATTACTTCACCTAATGGGCTGAAGCTGAACCTCTTGCAACAATTACGACAAAGAAAGTAATCAACTTCGTGGTACGCAACATCATCTGCCGGTTTGGTCTCCCGCATACTATTATCACCGATAATGGAGCCCAATTCGACAGTGTTGAATTCAAGAACTTCTATCAACGATTTCACATCCACAAGAAATTCTCTGCAGTAGCACACCCTCAAGCAAATGGTCAAGTTGAAGCCGTCAATATGGTTATCAAGTCTATTTTGAAGAAACGACTGGAAAAAGCAGGGGACAAGTGGGTTGATGAACTACCTATGGCTCTATGGGCTTGCCGAACGACTCACAAGACTACAACCAGACACACTCCATTTTCTCTATCCTATGGCACTGAAGCCGTTACTCCAGTCGAATTGGAAGTTCACTCTCATCGTGTGACATATTATGGTCCGAAAACGAATGCCATATTACTTGCTGAATCTCTGGATCTACTTGATGAGAAGCGTGAAGAAGCTGATTTGAGGGCATCCGCATATCGGGGGTCGAGTCGCTCGAATATACAATGCCAAGGTCCGACCATGAACCCTTGAACCCGGCGATCTCGTACTCAAGAGAATTTATCCGGTCCCTTCGCACACGAAGCCAAATTGGGAAGGGCCGTATGTGATTGCACAAAAGCTCAGAGATGGCACGTTCAAGTTGTCAACCATTGACGGTCTTACTTTACCGAGAGCTTGGAATAGCGAAAGTCTCCTTCGCTACTACACATGATAGGCTTTATTTATCTATTTTTAGTCAATTTCTTCCTTAGCATTTTATTTTTGCATTTCGAAGTTTGAACTTGTAATAAGGCAACTGATTTTGCCATATTTCTTTTATTTCAGCAATAAAATCCCATCTCTTCGAGCCAAAAGTTGTGATTCACTGAAAACGACGTATAATATCATGATGCACGGAGAGCTAAGTTCCATCACGCGGTGGGATTTATTAAAATAGGGAGTGACTGTGATACGACCGGTCACTCACTAAGTGAAACCCGAGCTCGGGGACAGAACACTACACCAGCATTTACAAGGATTGATACAAGACAATCCTTTTACTAACTCCAACTTCCTAGAGTGCGAATTGGAGTATAAACATTCAATAATTCGTTCCTATAGCGCGAACGAACTCCAACTTCCCAGAGTGCGAATTGGAGTATAAACATTCAATAACTCGTTTCCAGAGCACGAACGGACTCCAACTTCCCAGAGTGCAAATTGGAGTACAAACATTCAATAACTCGTTCCCAGAGCGCGAACGGATTCCAACTTCCCAGAGTGCGAATTGGAGTATAAACATTCAATAACTCGTTCCCAGAGCGCGAACGGACTCCAACTTACTAGAGTGCGAATTGGAGTATAAACATTCAATAACTCATTCCTAGAGCGCGAGCGGACTCCAACTTCCCAGAGTGCGAATTGGAGTATAAACATTCTATAACTCGTTCCCAGAGCGCGAATGGACTCCAACTTCCCAGAGTGCGAATTGGAGTATAAACATTCAATAACTAGTTCCCGAAATGCGAACTGAAGTATCAATACTAACTCCAAGTTCTTGGAGCATGAAGTGGAGTATAAACATCAATTCCAGGTTTCTGAAGCGCAAACCGTGTTACAAACATCAATAACTCTCAAATTCTCGGAGTGCGAATCGGACTATCGATCTCAAATTATCCTAAGTCCTCAGAGCGTGGACATGTGCTTAAGATTCGCAATAAGTGCGATCAACTACCAAAATGCAAATGTTGTTCCCCGAAACTTAGGGGCAAAAAAGCTTAAGTGTTAATCGCAAACTGAAGAAGTATAATGCCCGGAGTTCAACTCATCCATCAAATCATGACATGAAATTATGTTTTCATACTTTGCAGATAAAAAACAAACACTGCAAAACACTTAAGTAAAAGAAAAGAGCAACTTCCCATTCCATCAACTAACAAAAACAGGTTTGATTACATGGCAAGTCAAAAGGTTTCAACTAAGTGGAGGCCGAATCCACACATATACACGACTCTAAAAGAACAAAAGAAAAAAAATGCTATTCACAACTACATGATAAAACAAGAAGCTCACTCCTTCTTCTTCTGTGGCTTCTTCTTTGGAGTCGAGCCACTGGACCCACTACCCGGCTTCCTATGGGATTTCTTGCCCTTCTTTGGAACATCCTCTGGATGTGGCATAATATCGACGTCTTCCTTAGAGCTGGAGGGGACAGAGATCCTTTTGGAAGGACGAACCGAAGGCATGGGAGCTGTGACAGGTGTCTGTTCGGCAATGCTTGAGACGGTCACCGTGCCACCAGGAGAGATCACCGTTAAAGAAGATAAGCTTGAGGGATCAGTGTCGCTTCCAGAACCACTGACCGTTATCATCGTGGCCATCTCAGCGCTTATCTCAGCTAAAATCTCTTCTTCTCGAGACAAACTCGAGACAACTGAGCTGCGCTGGATACGTTGGTGGTTGTCACGACAGAACTGAAAACTGGAGAAGCTCCACTCATCGCGAATGAAGGATCAGGAATAGGGTCAAGAGAGTGACCAAGTAGCTCTTCGATCATTTGAGCATTGAATGACATCGAGTTCCCCTCTCCAATATCACCGGCCATGGCAACGGTTGAAATCGCCTCGGTGACAATAACTCCATGCGTAGGACATAGGACAGGAGGAACTGGGGACACGAATGCAGCACTCTCAGTCACTGAACAAAGGAGAGCAAAAGCAATCAGTCCAGTAAATTCTCTCAAAGAATCGATACTTTAAGACATGAGGGAAATAATCAAAGTACCTTCCTTACCTTGCCTTGGAGCTTGAACAGGATCGGAGACGGCAGTCTTACCAGAAGATAACCCCGGTTGGTC
This sequence comes from Allium cepa, assembly GCA_030765085.1. Lineage (NCBI taxonomy): Eukaryota > Viridiplantae > Streptophyta > Magnoliopsida > Asparagales > Amaryllidaceae > Allium > Allium cepa. Next base: position 560,063,887 of record CM060938.1, on the reverse strand, counting down.
CGGATTGTAAGCAGGAATAACTTGTGGGTCAACCGCGGCGATAACTTCGGACGAAGTTGGGATAGGGACTTCGATATTCTCACTATGATGCGCGACACCCAAACCTTCGCCGATCTCCGTTCCATGGATGCCAAGTTTTTCTTTCTCGACGAGAATTATCGCCTCGTGAAGAGTTCTCCTTTCTTCCTCGCTAGGCAGACGTGACTCGAGCTCAAACTCATATAATACTCCATCCGGGCAAGACATCCTCTTGTTCTCCACTACTTTCTTCCAGGCATTGTAGAGAAGCATGGAGTAATCTCCTAGCCAGGCGAGATTTCTGTGCTCTAACACGTTGGCATTATATGTGTCCAAGAGTTCGTCAAATTCGGCCTCCATCTTGAACCTCTCTGCCTGGACTTTCTCCTCCACTTCCGTTTCAACCTCCTTAACCCTTGCGACTGCCGCATCACGCTCAGCCCGAAGAGACACAGCATGCTCACACACTTCTTGTGTGGCCGTATTAGCATCGTCTTTTTCCTTGTTTATATCGGCAAACTTAGCCTTTAATTCCTCTAGTTCTTTAACTGCCGCATCCCGCTCGGCCTCAACATTTTTGTATGGATGGCCCAAGTCTTCTACTAAAGTGCAATGTGCCTGTTGCATCTTTGCCATCTCAACTAATGTCTCATCAACCTTCTTTAGCAACTCAACTTCGGCCTTACGGGAGGATTCCGCCTCAGATTGAAGTATATCGACAATGCGGTTCTTCTGAGCCAAGTCGGTTTCCAGTTTCTCGATAACTTTGGCCCGATCAAAGGCTACTTTTAAAGCTTTAACAGCCGCCTTATACCATTCCTTGTACTGAGCATAGAAATCGCAGGTATAACTAAGTGCTGTGGTCACGGCGTCTTCGGGAATTCTTTTAAGATTAGGAGGAAAAATACAAGCGTCGAAGCAAATTTCCGAGAAGTTCCTTTTCAATTGAGCAAGTCTGATGGCTCCTTCACCGAATGGTTCAATAGGGGCCTCCTCCGCAGCCGTGGTCATAACAACCTCAGTTCTAGAACGATGTGACTCAAGCCTCGAAACCTACGAAGACGGTTGATGTCGCAGAGGCTCAGATACCTGAATATGGCTTCGGGGTGGCGGGGGGGAACGAGAAGGGGAGCGGTATCTCCGATCTCTGTCCGAGCGCTCCTGACTAGAGTAACTACGATGATGATCCCTTGCATAGTATTCCTGGCCATGATGCCTCCGTTCACGATCGCGATCGGAGTCTCCACGTCGAGATTCATAATAAGACGAAGGGTGATGCACTCTTTGGAGTTTGTCTAGTGTAGATTGACGTCCAGACATAGCACCTGAAAAAGAGAAGCAATTCAGTTAAATACCAGGCGAAAGCAATACGATTTGTGCGGAAGTCGTGTAGTGTTATGAAAGTGTATGCAAATGTGCAAAACCTCCGACCAACCAGAAGTGTCGACTGCACTAACAGGTAAAGGCTCGCTTATTTCTAACGCTTCCCAGAGTTCATTCAACCCGGACTCGTGGTGGAGAGATACGTATTCCGGGATGGGAATGTCATCCAGTCCTATAAAAGCGTTTCCTGATTGACAAGGAGCAGCGTCAGAAGTAGTAGTTCCTGGGATCAAACGAGATACGACTACAGACCTCCGTCTCTTAAGTTTAGGGACAACAGCCTTGCCTTTCCGCTTCTCTTCTATTCGGGAAAGATCAGCCGCTAACTCGGTATCAGTGGGCGTCCTCTCATCATCGCTCATTTCTCTTATTACTATGCCAGGTTTTCTTTTCACCGTTTTCTTCTTTGTCTTCGAAGCCGGTTTCACCAACCCCTCGATAACAATGCTCTGGTTCATCTCAATTAAACCCAGCGTCCTTAAGTTATCGTTAGTTAACACCGAGTTGATGTGCCGCAAATCACTCGGGACCTCTTGTAAACTTCGGACAACGCCTTTGTAATATCCACCGTCAGGCCTTGAGATGATAGCTGCAAGAAGAACACCTGATATTAGTACAAGTATTGATAACGACTATTTAAAGAAGGCTTGTGCAATTTACGACACTTACGTCTAGACAACCATCGCCTAGCGAACCCTGGGGGCATCGAAAAAAAACCATTCATTTTTAAAATAATTGAGTCTGGTCCAGGCTCCCGTCACGATCTGGCAGTTTCTAACCGCTTCCAAAAAGGTGAAAGATGGGCTATCACCCCTGCTCTTGAAGTTAAATATGTGTCTAATCTCGGTTGGCCTTGGCGGATGAAAGAGATGATCCACAAATAGGACAAAAACACTGTTCAGCAATGCGTGTCCGTTGGGATGAAGTTGTGAGGGGGTGATTCCAATGAACGATAACATCTCCCTGATATATTGGTTAAATGGAGGGTGAGTTCCAGCCGCACAGGCGTGACGATAGAAAGCAGTATACCCCTCGGGCAGGTTGTGAGGTCTGTCATCAATGCCCGATAGCAAAACGTCGTCCGGGGATAAGTTATGTTTCAAGCAGATCCGGCCTAGTAAGGCTTCAGAAATACTAGACGAAACGGAGTCGATAGGATCATCGATAAATATGGCTTCCGGCACTTCGTCTGGAGCCGGACCAACTACTTCGGGAGGAATGTCAGGGATTTCAAATATTTCTGGAGGAGGCAAACTCTGTACTTCTTGTTGTTGAGAGCTCGAAGATTCCATAACTAACTAACTCATCAGAAAGCAACATTAAGCACATAAAAAACCCGTTCATTTCTAGTGTAAAGTGTGTGCGGTACAGTGCAGTGTTGTGCATTACTTAGAAAGATCTATAGAGTTAGAGAAAATTTGCAAATAGCAGGATGTGCGAACGATAAAACTCTGAAAATCGAGACCGGAAATGACCGTCATCGCTGACCGTCACAACCTCGTCATCCAGATGTTACCAATCAATTCAAGCATAAGTCCATTATATTTTGATTAGGCCATAGTTCCATCGACGAGCTTAAAAAGGCAGTCGAGTGTAGTCCTACAGTCAAGTTCAATTATGCAAGGCAAAAGCTCGTCGGAATCGAGTGTGCTAAAATTCATTAAGTTCGTCAAAATTCAGCTTGAAATCAGTCATAGTTCAAGATTGGAGAAAGTCAGATGTGTCGTATCCTCTGAATAAAGGACGATCGAATCGATCACCTCGAATCGATACGAGTCGAATCGATGTGCTTCGAATCGATAGAGGGTCGACTCGATGCACTTCGTATCGAAGTAGGTCCTTGGAACGATATCCATAGCATCAAGTGAAGGAGCGCTTCGAGTCCATCAGCAAAGCAAGTTCGTATCGATCGAACTCGACGCCTTCGAATCGATCACAAAATCATCACTTCGAATCGACCGATATGAGCCACTCCCCCTTGCAAGCATCGATTCGAAGCCCAATAATCAGGACCGATTCGAATTACCCCAGTCCGGACCAGTACGAAGCAAAGAAAAGCGAAATCTCCCAAGATCTCTGCTTCTCCAAGGGAACTCCAGCACTTAGTCACGCTTCGTCCATCGATTCGACCCATTTCATTCAGATCTCACAACCTTCCAGAATTTTGGAAAGAAAAAGTGGAGGATGATGGCGAAGGTTTCCAGTTCTATCGTTCCCACTCAACTTGGCTTGATCCATTAATTACCTGGTTTATTGTGATTACGAGTGAAAGATTGAAGGATTTGATTGATTCGAAGAAACGTCTCTCTCGGCTCTAGGGGATCGATACGAAGGAAGAGTTAGAGCAACAGTAAAAAATAAAAAATGAAAATGAGTCAACTCTCACGTATTTATATGGATTCCAAGAAGGATTCATGACGCTTCGCCTCCTGGTCGACCTGACCGATTGCCACCGGTCATAAACCATATCGATTCGAACAACCATGTTCGAATCCATCGCGTTCGAATCCATCAAAGCTTCAAATCCCTCAAAGCTTCGAACCCATCAAGACAGCATCGATACGAGGCTTCATCGACACGAAGTGATTGAACGAAGGCTGAATTAAAGCCGAGGAATCCTATCGATACGAAGTGCCAATTTCATAACCATTGACCCTAGCGATTCGAAGGTTGTCGATTCGAACGTACATTTCGAATCCATCAGGAACCATTGATGAGAATGAGCGCATCGCTTCAATATGAAAAATTACTTGTCAACCTTCTATATCGGTTCAGGAGAGGATCGATACGAAGGGACTTTTCAAAACAACCATCAAGCGTTGTCCCAACTCAAATTTCCAAATCGGTTCAGGAGAGAATCGATACGAGATTCAATATCGGACAAAACTGACAACGACTCGTGGACACACGACATTAACAATGGTCAAACTAACATATATGCATATATGTCGGACTAACATTCGATTTTAAACATTCACAGGGATCGAATATTCATCTAGTTGCGATTACACAAACCAGCAGCCAGGCACTATCCTGCAGCGATCAATCATATCAAAGCAAGGTTACAACCTTCGACGAAAGATCAATGATTGTTACGAAAGAAATGGCAGCTCTTCAAAGCACGTCATGTTCCACAAGACGTACTTTGGGGGGCAAATGTTATACCGCTTTTTGGCAAAGCCGCGATGCCAAGAGAATCGATCGAAAACAAAGGACAGTTCGTCTCCGAGATTGATCATACTTAGCTTCACTATGGATATCATTGAATTTTGTCCAAGTCCAGATTGAGCTACAATTGATGGGACATGACGAGAAAGATCATAAAAATCAGCATCTCAAATCTCAAGACAATCCGAGTTCGTATGCTCAAAATATCACCAATCAAAAGTGGAGGAAATAGCTTTAGGTTCGAATCCATACGATTAGTCCCACGACCGAATCCATAAGCCATGCATCGGTTCGAATCCATCGAGACATAACCTTGCTTCAAATCCATCGAGCAAGCCTTGGTTCGAGTCCATCAGAATAGGGCCTTGGTTCGAATCCATCGAGACATTCCCTACTTCGAATCCATCGAGGGGAGGACCTTCGAATCCATGCGGTTGAAGAAACTTCGACTCCATCCCACGACCATCTTCAAATTCATTCAGCTGAAAAGCCTTCGTGTCGATCAACTATAGCATACCTTGGTCGATGCGAAGGAACATCCATTCGATCAATTCGAAGGAGCATATCTTCGAATCCACTCCCTCGAATCCACCAAGTCAAGGCGGCTAAAACCATGGATTTGACCCAGCAAACCCGGAGAAAAAGATGGATCAACCCGAGAAGCGCGCGCCCCACGTCACCAAGCACATGCTCGAGTCATCGATTCGGCCCTATCGATTCGAAGGGAACGATTCGAACCAAGCGCGTCAACCGAAAGCGCAACCTTGAATCGATCATAACTCGAGATCTACAAGTCCAAATGCTATGAAATTTTCACAGGAGCTTGCATACATGTTGAAGAATGTCCACACCAAATTTCACCTCGATTGGACACTTTCTTGATCGATTCGAACCCGAGTTCGAATCGATCCCAAAGTGGGCCCGGATTTCCTGAGGCCGGGCGTGTGGGCCCCCCTCACGTGCCAGAAGCGGTCTCCTCGGATTTTAGGCGAAATATCATCCTCCTACACCTATAAATAGAGCCCCTGGTCATTCAGAAAGGGGATCGGAAAATTCCTAGAGATAAAGCACGCCCGGACGCTGCTAGAATCACTCCATATCGTCATCACTGCCATTGATTTCGAATTTAAGTCTATTATCTGCTGTACTTCGCTCTAGAACACTTGTAATCTTCAAATATTAAGAAATAAAGTGATAAAACTTCATGGTGGACGTAGGTAAAACGCCGAACGACTCTAAATTATTGTCTTCCGTGCAATTTACTTTTCTGTGACTTGGAGTTTTTGTTAGATAATCCTCATTTTCAATTTAATTTCTTCATTTATTATCTCTTCAAAAACTTCCGAAGGGTGTTGCCCAATTTTGGTGCAAACAGTATGTAATAATAATTCCAATTTTGTCGAATTAAGGTATTATCCATTTTTATAATAATTTATATACTATTATTAGAACTAAGAAAATAAACAAAAATCATCACAACAAATTATATCGAAAACTTGTTAAAAACCTATATTGAATGCTCCAGTTTTCTTCGCAATCGGTCCATTGATAAACCCCACCAATAAACTACTGACGCGAATTCTTCTAGAGCTTTACTCAAGATTTTGCATCCCCATCTCTGATGATCTTTCCAGCGATTTCAAGCAGCATTATACTACTTCTAAGAGGTTATTAATTTCACCGTCATACATACAACATCTGGCAAAAAACATGCAAGCATAGGTGATGAAATTGAACATTAAAACTTACATTTCCTATAGGGTTTCTATTTTCAATTTACTGTAAAATAAATTAGGCATCAAACGACAGCAATTAAACAACATGCAAACCCTGTTCGCTTCAATTCAATTACTAACACATGAAATTCAGATTTTAGAGATAATTACGAGAGTAAAATCTCACCTTTTTCCTTAGTTAGCACAAATCAAACTATAACAGTTCACTTCTCCAATTCTCGTCAAAACCCTAGAACAACAATTTAACAAACAAGACAATAAGATCAAAACCCTAAACAATCAGAAATTGAGAGTTCTAAAAGCTAGATATAGATAGAATAGATTTACATTAAATTTATCCAAATTTATAGAGGTTTATTTCAATTTCTTTGTGAGTATTTTACTAAATTTTCTATTTGAAAACTTATAGTTTTCGTTCTTCGTTTTTGGAGTTTCTGAGTACTATACGTACTACTTTTGTGAAAATGAGAAAGAAGGTATTCTTTATTTTCTTTAGTAATGGGCTTAACCCAATTAGCTTCTAATTACTAATTTAATTAGTCTAATGAACTTATAAACCCCTATTTAATCAATAAGGCCATTCCTCTTTTCTTTATTAACCAAATCCTTTTATTCCTTTTACATGTTTTAAATTCTAACTAGTTACTAACTTAGGAATTAAAATCCAACTCTACATATTTTAAAATACACTTTTTTTGGTTTTAAAAGATAATTCAACACTTATTAAGTTCACACTTATTCAATATGAATAAAATTCCAAAAATAAACAAAAAGAGAAATTTACACTTTAAAGACACTTATAATAATTTTATAATGATTCGTCTTTTGCCTTATATTTTAATAAAATTACAGTACTTATCTAAATAGATATAATCATTAATTCTTTAATTTTTTCATTTATTAATATAAATCATTCCAAATCAAATTTATCTCGTTTACTTACACAAAAAATATTTTCCTTATTTACATTAATTAAAATTATAATTCCCCTTAATTATTCTTAGAATAATTATTATAAAATTTAAATCAAGGTAATTATAAAATCGGGTTGTTACAACTTATGTATTTATCATACTGGTTTCTTAACTACACCAATATCTTATTAATCCCATCCATTTACACAAATAGCATGTCATTCAATACTAAAACCATTTATGAATCATTTCATAAAACAAAACTTCAAGTTTGCCCTCATTTTATAATTTAAGTTCATTGTTGTATGATACTCCACTACATCCTAAGAGTATATACAGAAACATCAAATTTGTAACAAGTATGTTTAACAAACTTAGAACTTGTTTTAACTTGTTATTTTTCCAATTCAAGCGCTAAATAAACTCAAATTTATGTATTCATAAACACTAAACCACAGGTTCTATAACAATTCAGAAGTTCCCAACTATCCAAAATCATCGAAAATCCCATTTCATTTTAACAAAAGGAAACTACTAAACAATATATCATATCATGATGCACATACTCAACTTTCCTAATGTATAGACTACATGCATCCATGAGATAACTTAACAAGAAAACTTTAGAACTAAGCATCAATTTTGATTTCAATTTTTTTTATAATAGATGCATATAACTTTTTTATGTCAAATCATACTTTGGGATTAAATCAAAATCTATTTTTTCAAAACAACTTTGTAGCATTTCATACTTAGAAACCCAAAAATGAATACCGACGATGTTGTAGTCATCATCGAAATTATTTTCAAGCGACCAAAGTGAGTCCAGTATATTCAAACCATACTCTTGATACTCAACCAAAATTATTTCAAAGTGGTATCAAATACTTTTCATAATAATATTAAGTATCATGATCTCAATTTCCCAATTATTTACTTTCAAATAATACTATTATTATTTTCTCCAAAACCTTGAAAACATTTTCAAAGACACCTGGATTTAAGTTCTCAAATTCTCTTTCTAAATCCTTTTCGTTTATAAACAGGTTTATATGAAAAGGATTTATAAACAAGTTTATAAAGGAAAAAGATTTAAATAGAGAATTTGAGAACTTAAATCTTGGTGTCTTTGAAAATGTTTTTCAAGGTTTTTGAGAAAATAAATTGTATTATTTGAAAGTAAAGAATTGGGAAATTGAGATCATGATACTTAGTATTATTATACGAAGTATTTGATAACTTTGGAATGATTTTGGTTGAGTACCAAGAATATGGTTTGAATGTACTGAACTCACTTCCGTCGCGTGAAAATAATTTTTGTGATGACTACATCATCATCGATGTTTTCAGGTTTCTAAGTGTGGGATACCACAAAAATATTTTGGTAAAACAGATTTTGATTTAATCCCCAAGTATGATTTGATATACAAAAGTTATATTTATATATTATTTAAAAATGGTTTGAAATGAAAACCGGTGTTTAGTTCTAAAGTTTTCTTCTTAAGTTATTTCATGAACACATGTAGCTTATGCATTAGGAAAGTAGGGTATGTGCATCATGATATGATATGTTGTTTGGTAATTATCATTTTTTAAAATGAAATGGGATTTTCGACAATTTCGAATTGTCGGGAACTTCTGAACTGTTATGGAACTTGGAGTTTAGTGTTTTTCAAAATATAAAGTTGAGTTTATATAAAACATGAATAGAGAAAATGGTATGTTAAATAATTTTTAAATTTGTTAAACATAACTTGTTTGTATATACTCTTAGGATGTAATGGAGTATCATATGAGTTTGAACTTAAGTTATAATGTGGAAAACTTGAAGATTTGTTTTATGAAATTATTCATAAATATTTTTAGTATTGATGACAGACTATTTGTGTAAATGAATATGATTAAGAACACATTGGTGTAACCATTTTATTCGCATGACTATTCTTAATCTAGTATTCGAGTATATGTTTTCGAGGCGGTTTACACAGGTCCGAACAAGGATTTTCACTCGATTCTTAATGGAAAACACTTGATACGGGATTGTGCTACGATCCCGATGTTTTCTATCATAGTATATGGCTATGTAAGAAGAATGGAGATTTCTAATCAAGGAAAAAAAATCAGAGTCCACACTAGAGAGGTTGAATGATCTATAGTAGTTGGAAAGCGAAATCTATGTGATTGAGCAAGTGATCAGATCAAATATTCCGTACGGATGGTTCATGCTCATCATACGGGCTTTAGTACATTTGTATACTATGTGATGTTGGCTTATGAAGAGTTCGGAGAATGACTCTTCTATTTATTATGAGATAGCATGAATAGTCGTCTAAATAATAACCTAATACTGTTGAGTGAAAGGTATGCTTTGTAGATTGTTTATGGTCCTTGGACGATGGCAGAGTCTGAACCTGAGCGAACCGTAAGCATTGGTTGCTACTAATTGTGAATACCATTTGAGTATTTGTGTGCTTGTTCCTTTATCAAGGATATAAGTGCCTTGGACCAAGGATGCTCAGAGTTGTACAAAGAAGATGGAGGACAATTTGAAGGAGTTCTATCTAGAGTCGCTTATAGATTAGGGTTTCCTTCTTATCTTAGTATTGTGTATCTTTTGTAGTATACTCACCGCTTGAGGTGACGTCGCTCACTATGCATTCAGTTGCAGTTTAGTTTGTACATAGTTTTAGCAGTACTATGCATATATATTATTTTGTCTATCTCCTTTGATTATCATTCTTGTTTGAATTTCGAAGACGAAATGTTCTAAGTGGAGGAGAATGTAGCGATCCGGAAATTCGAGCACTTCATCTTTGAATATCAAAACGTTTTGAAATATAATTAATCATTATACATGATTTTATAGCCTTATTAAACATCATTTAATTGATAAATAATGGTAAGAAACTTGTTTTTGATATTCGAAGAAAAATCGATAATATGATTGAAAATTGATTTATCGGTAAACAACTTTTCGATGGATATAAGTTGTTCGAACTCTTATATACTTGACTAATGATCAAACGAACATATTAGCTACTAATTAACACAATCTTCTTTTTATCAAGCTTGGAATTTTCTAGAAGATTTCATATGTTAGGTGATATTATCATGAGAGGGGTAACATGATAATTAGCATAAATGTGAAGTGACTTAAAAGAGACGTGATGGAAGGTGAGTCTTCAACGGAGAGAAGGGGTGAAGGCAAGCTTGAAGAGCATCATCCTAAACCTATAAAGGAGGGGCATACCCATAGAAATAAATCACAAATTACTAAGCAAAAACCAAGCTTTTTCAATCGTTTCATCTTCTTCTTTCTCTCGTATGTTCTAAATGAAGCTGCTGCAAATTAACTCCAAATCACTTCAAACTTTGTCACAAGGCTTAGTACAATATTAGAACACTTTCCATCAAGCTAGGACTTGAAGAACCAAAGGCAAACTCTCAAACCACCCTATAGCCATGAGCTAATTATAGAAGGAGAAGGGATAAGCAATGCAAAAAAGCAAGGAAGAGAGAAAAGGAAAGGATGTTGCTTGCTTAGGTTTAGACTTTGGTTCTTAGATTTTGGTTGTTTGTGAGGGTAAAGATGAGTCAACACCAAAATTGCCATGTACATAATGATGCAAGCTTCATTGTCAATTTTGATGTTTGTAGAAAATATTATTTTTACCCTCATTATATTTGAATTAATTTCTCTTATTAAAATTTTGGTTAATTTTGCGGGGTGTTACAAAAAGAATGACAATCAACCTCAGATCTCAGCTAGCGCTCATCTAATACGACCTTAGCATTAATCCCTTAAATCCTAGCCTCATTGTTATGGAATAGGAATGCTCAGACAGACTTTGAAAGGCTATTTAAGAGGAAGCTCTTATAGCATGGCAGAAGTTATATATAAATTATGAAGTTCAAGCAAATAGGAACACAAAATATTATCATAACTCTTTCAAGCTAAAGTTGGCCAGTACCAGGATTCATTTAATAGAAGAATAGGAACATTTCATACAAGCTCTGAAGTAATAAATAATTGTTACAATATATGTAAACCATAAAATGAATATGCTTTTATGTTCTTTTGTTTTGTCCCACATCGTGGAAAAGGTTAAGTCCTTCGCTCTGAAGCCTTTATATAAAGGAGGCTATGTAATGTAAATATATATCAATTCTCAGAAGTGAATAATATATCTTTTGTCTCTCCTTCCAATGGCTTCTATTTTCTTTATTCAGATCTGAATCTATTAGCATATTTTATTTTATTTTTGTCCATGTATTTTAGATCACGTTTTGTTGTAGATCTAATTTTTCAGATTTTATTATTATTATATATATATATAATAAAAATGTTTTATTTTTAAGATTTTCTTTATGCATTTTAGATCTATTTCTTTTCTCTTGGGATGTAATTTTATTTCGTAGATCAAATTTCGTTTTGTAAACATTTGTTTTGATCTCATTTCTTTTTCCTGGATCTCATTTTGTATATCTTATAATGTGGATCTAATTATGTGAATTTAATATTATTTATTTGTATAGATCTAACTTTGTAGACTTCATTTTTCAGATCTCATTTGTTGACTTATTAAATTGATTTTATTTGTAGATGTTATTATGTTGATCTCAATATGATCTAATTTTTCTGATCTAATTATATTATAGATCTAATTTTATAGATTTACAACATTTTATATTTTATGTACTGTTGCTTTTTCTTTTCGATCCACAGCCTTGATATGGTATAATGATTGATTTGGATCTTGTTAATCTTTCATTATTTTTAATTGATATTCTTTGTTATGAAGGATTTTATATTTTTTTGTTTAGGAATTAACCATATTTAGATGAGGTATTCCATTATATTCAGCTTACAAAGTTCTATTAAATTGATTCTTCATTCTTTATAAAAGCTGTGCATATATTATGGACATTATATTCCATTTTTAGCATTTAATTTGAATTATACGGCTAATGGCAATAATTACCATACCATCTTGTTTTATTTGGTACTTGACATTCATTGAAGTATATATAAAAAAAATGGTTAGTCCACTATTTGATCAATGAAATTAAGCAACACAAGAAACAAAGTTTCATCAGGTTTCTATTTTATTGTGTGGTACAAGTCATGTCATTTTTTTCCTCAATCATGCCACAACAATGGTAAATTGTATTCATTTTTTTAATCATAAATGCATTAAATGTTGTCGTCATGGTAATAAATTAAATTACCGTATCATCATAAATGCACTGGCTACAGTAAATTAAATGATGTTGTATTTTTATGTTCGGAATAAGAATAGACATATGATTTATTATATGGTGTATTTATTTTGGCAAACAATGTTCGATATAATGAAAGAAATAAGTTTGAACAACAACCTGAAGTTGTGCAAAGATTTTTTTTGAACCAGAAGTTGTATAACTCAAAGTCCAAGACCTGAAGTCTTGAATTATGAAAAGATTTTCTAATAAATTTTACAAGCTCGAATTCTTGTCATTATTTTTTTGTCAAAATGTACAAGTCTTGAAATAAGAATAGACTTTTATTTTGTAACAATATGGTACCCAAAAAAAAGGTGAGAAGTTTACACAAAATTAAGAACCTGAAGTTCATAACAAATTAATGAACTTGAAGTTCATGAATTAGAAGCCAGAAGCTCTATTGAAATTATGCAAAATGATAAGGCTGTGCTTCCTGAAGAAGTTAAAGAAAATTAATAAATAATCATATGAGAAAATGATGCTGCATTCAAGAGATTACAAAAATCACCAAATGATTTATACCTTACCTTATATCTTAACATTTACACTATACTAATCAAATATCCTGAATATATTATGTTATATGATATTTCAAACATCATTGGATGTGTATGTGTGCATATTAAAATCTTGAAAAGATGTTTTAGAGATTTATTTATATTTATATTGTAAAATATAACATCCCAAAAGAGATGTTATAGAAATTTTAGTTTTGTTACATTGCAATTCCTTAAAAGGAAATACTATATTCCCCGAAGGAATAATGATATAATTTTTTTTGAGTAATAATAATAATTTATCGAAAAAAAATGATATTGTATACCATTGTTACACTTCAGAAGTAGTGGTTTTATCTTTCACATCTTACTTTCATTTGGTGCATCTAATTTTGTTACTGTATTTAAAGTCTGATATGTCATTTCAAAGGTAGTTACAACAAAAAAAATTCCAGTAGGGATGTTTTATGTTATTGTAAAGGTAGTAATTATGTAATTTATACAAATACAAACATTGTACATTGATATGACATTCCAATAGTACATATATATATATCTGTAGAAGATATAAATTCACTCCAGAAGTAGTGATAATAAAATATCCCTAAAAGAGACTAATAAATTTAGAAATGATAACATATCTCTAGAAGAGATTTGCTTATATGTTTGGTAATTTTATTAAACCAAATAAACGCATAGAAATTTGATTATAAAGGATCCTAATTTAGTTTAGATTAGATCCTAAAAGTTTGAGAGCTATACATACGGTCCTGAGGAAATCTGTATCTGTAACATTCCAAGTATCCAGAAGATACTATTATTATTTTTACTGTAATTTTTTTTACAGAACTCTCAGTAGAGATGTGTAGAAATGTCTATACGAAATTAAAAATTATTCCTTGATAAGTAATCATAATTAGGTTCAAAACTGATATTTGAGATATTATTGAGGAATAAAACTTAATAACGTTAAGTTATGTGTATATTTTGTCCGAACCAGAAGTTCGATATGATTCCAACCATATGTTTTGAACATTATCATGCGGTTTTGACGGATTCACATTGACATTGATCTATAAATAGAAATTAATAGTTTGAATCCTTGCAATATTTTGTTCTAAAAATCACTAATTCAAAGGAGAAAGAATATGCAAATTTATAATATATATATGCAATACGTGGACGCACGTATATATCCATATATTAAAATATTTAGCTAACAACCTGAAGTTTGTTATAAGCTCATCATATAGATTATGTATGGATATTATTTAGTGATTTAAAATTCAATCAACATAAATGCTGAATGACCTGAAGTCATGTATGTATTCAAATGATCTACACAATAACTAAATTCCTCCAATAGCTTAGATCAATGAATGAGAACAAACTCTATATCAATTGAATGCATCTTATCAATGAATAAAAGAATTATCCTCCTATTATTAATATGTATGATGTAGTAGCAATATCATAATGGATCAAAATGAGAGTCCAAAGATGATTATTATTTAATGTGACAATGTTTGTCAACATTGAGGGGAAGGATAAAGGGATACAAGTTCATTTTGATCATCAGTGTTAAATATTTATTAAAATATACAATGATGCAAAATATCATCAATATTATCCCTAGTAGACTTTCTCCAATATAGATTTGAATCCCTGAAGGATCAAAATTTGTAAACCACATCTGAAATATGGTTCAAAAGTCAGTTCAAAATATTTTTGGAGTTAGTAATAAAGATGCCAAATAAAGGAGGTGAGTGTTCTTGAAGAAACACTTAAGGATGCTCTGAAAGAGATCCATGACATGATTCTCAAATAACCCTAGAAGTGGGTTAGGTATCTAAAACATAATTAAAGAGATCTCAATAATTCATGTCTAGAACTGACAAGAAATAATCATCCATGATAAATTTGCAAATAATAAAGCGCTTATATTTATAAATAGATTAAGAATCTTGAATTAGGGGAAAACATGACTGGTCATCATTAATCCCTTAATAGTAGAGAAATATGGACATGTAATCTGCAAAGTACCGAAAGTATTTGAAATGCTTAATATACCCTGAAGGTATTAATGTGGTTTAAAATCATATTAAATAATGAAAGTATACAAATTCCTGAAGAATATAAATAACTTTCATTTGTTATAAAGAATGCAAAGAACAAGGAGAGTAAATTTCAACCTACTTTTAAGTATTGTTGTAATGAAAATCTTGATATAATTCATGATGAGTAGATTACTTCCTATTTTTAAGTATCGTTGTAATGAAACTCTTAATATCCATTGAAGTGATAGTTGCGATATGCAAATACTTATTAAAGTATACAAATTTCTGAAGAATATATATAACTTTTGTAGTTATAAAGAATGAAAAAGACATGAAGTATAGATTACAAATTTCTTCTAAGTATTGTTGTAATGAAAATCTTGATACATCAAGATGAGTAGATTACTTCCTGCTTTCTAGTAATGTTGTAATGAAATTTTTAATATTCATGAAAGATGTATAGTTGCAATGCGCAAAACTAATTTGAAGCATAAAAATGAAAGCACATGAAGTGTTTTTCATAAAAGTAACATACAAATGCATAAAATGCAAACCATATGTGGAAGAAACAATCTTAGAAAATTTGATTGTATCAAAGGAAACTATTAATAAATTGTATTATTAATGAGATTCACATTTATAGATCCATAAGTATCTATAACCAATTTGAGTTATCGAAAGACGAATATGAATTCAGAGGAAAATTTTAAATCAGGGGGAGCATCCATAAGTATTTTATAATGCACTCTTTTTCCTTAACTAAGATTTTTCCCACTGGGTTTTTATTAGTAAGGTTTTAACGAGACATTATCTTGATCCAGAAGTATCAACTCCCCAGTAACATTTGAAAATAAGTTACAATGTACTCTTTTTCCTTATTTAAGATTTTTCCCACTGGGTTTTTCTTACTAAGGTTTTAACGAGGCATTGTCTTGATCTAGAAGAAACAAACGTCTTTTTAAGAAATAACACCTCAAATATGTTATTTAAGTTAAATTATATTTTTATCCTTGACTAAGGTTTTTCCTATTGGGTTTTCCTTTGTAAGGTTTTTAATGAAGTATTGTATTGATCTAGAAGTATCAAACTCTATCTGGTGCAGTAAATTATTGAAATATGACATACTATATTGTACTCTTTTTCCTTCACTAAGATTTTTCCTATAGGGTTTTACTTAGTAAGGTTTAATGAGTCATTAGTTTGATCCAGAAGTATCAAGCTTTATTTAAAAAAAAATAAGAAAATAAAATATGTCATTGTACTCTTTTTCCTTCACTAAGATTTTTCCCATTGGGTTTTTCTTAGTAAGGTTTTAATAAGGCATTATTTTGATCCTGAAGTAACAAACTCTTATAAGAAATATCATTTTTAGTATGATATTTATGATTTCACAAGTTGCACTCTTTTTCTCGTTCAAGGTTTTTTCCCACTGGGTTTTTCTAATAGAGGTTTTTAATGAGGCAACAAACAATATCTATATTGACTGAATCAATAAATGCAAGAAAGATAATAATGAGGGGGGGCAATCATTATACATGTTTCGAAATGGAAAATTTCAAGTTATCAGAGCATTCAAGATTTTGAAGATGCATATTCAAGGGGGAGTGTTACAATATATGTAAACCATAAAATGAATATGCTTTTATGTTCTTTTGTTTAGTCCCACATCGTGAAAAAAGTTAAGTCCTTTGCTCTGAAGCCTTTATATAAAGGAGGCTATGTAATGTAAATATATATCAATTCTCAGAAGTGAATAATATATCTTTTATCCCTCCCTCCAATGGCTTCTATTTTCTTTATTCTATAACAATAATGCATTTATATACTAGGTTTCACCCATTCGAGCAACATCAATACCTCTTTTACCTAACCTGATCTGTATTTCTTAGCAAATCTTCCTTGTATTACTTCGTCAAAGGCAAACCTCTTAATATCTCAAGTCACACCAGATGAAATCAAAAAGTAGGCTTTCTTTCAACACATCACATTATGGTGGCCCCGATGGGTTTAACACATACTTCCTTAAACAAAGTTGGCCTACCATTGGACCTCATATCACCACTCCCATACAATTCTTCTTCACAACTGACAAACTTCCCCTTGGAGTTAATGCTGCTTCTATCTCCCTTATCCTAAAATGCAAAAATCAAACCTCCATTGCCCACTATCACCCGATTGCTTGCTACAATATTCTATATAAATACATAGTGGCGTACCATTCATCACTTCCAGACTATCCAAAGCTAAATATCTTCCTCTCTATGAAAAGATAACACATAAGCTACGCTCCAGGCCAAATACCATGCTCTCACAATTTTAAAAATTAGTCATATTTCAATCAGTTGCAACTACTACGACAACATACTGGATAAGGTACTATATCACTTCGATAAAACACATTAACCTGATCACTAGATAAACAAAAAAGTGTTGGTGCCTCGGGAATAAGGGACCTTAGACTATGGAATAAAGCTTCGATTTCTACATACATTTACATACTACTATCTTTAAGTAGCTATCTTTGGGCCTCATGAGTTAAGGAAAATTTATTAAATTTAAGGACTTTTGGTCGATGGATAATCCATCTATTATTAGCTGGAGCTGGAGAAGCATCCTAAACCTTCGAAGTACACTTCTATCTATAATGATGTGTAACACCCAATAAAACCCAATCCTCTCCTCCTGGAATTCACTATGGGCAAGATCTGGGCTTATTTTGGGCAATAAAATTGCTGAAAACCTTGAGCACTTAACATGGGTACCATTATTAGCACCTGCCTCTGACTATATCAATGAAAGTATTATAACTCTTCCTTATTGTGGCTCCCTGCATGTTAGACAAATCGGAAATTTACTTTCAAACAGACCACTGCTTTCCTTTGAATCTCCTATCTCTGGATCAAAGCTTGCAAATCTCATTCAATTTCCTTGATCTACGAGCCTTTAGTATAAACTAAAGAGACATTTCCCTGGCCTACCAAAATTTGGAGCATGGGTATTCCAGCTAAGGATAGTTTCCTAAGTCAAAGCAAATGCCCTTCAAACAAAGGGAAAACTAAAGAGAAATGAAATCATAGATAATGATAAATATTTGCTCTATGATGTGGGAATAAAGTCTAATACTTGCATCTTCTTCTAATGTCCTTATGTATACTTCATCTAGAGATGCTTCTTGCAAATGGATGCTCCCATAGGCCTAATTATGGTAACAAAACAACATGGTATATAATTTTCAGATCAACTCATTATAAAACACCATAAGCTAAGATACTTTGAAATATGCATAAGCGTTAACTAAGATTAGTCTGCACTAAGTGTAATGCTAGAGAATTGTGAAATGTTAGGAAAACTCATTTAGAGCTCTACATCGTAGTACATAAGAGATTATTGAGACTTCCGATCTAGAAAGATTATAGGTCTTTTTTACATATCCTTTGAGCATAGGAAAAAAGAAAAAGCACGTGATTTGCATTTTTATTTTTATTTGGCTAAGTTTTTATAACCTGTTAGGCAATTATTCTTAGTCGTTTCTTTTAATTCGCAGGTCTATGTCCTATACATGTAGCTACCCTGTTTAATTAATATATGGGATGGGCTCCCTTAGCCCAATTAACTTTCAAAAAAAACCTATCTACTTATGACTTATTCAAAGAATCACCTACATACACCATTCAATGTTCTTTATATTCTTTACAGTAGTTATTTTGTCTTTTTTTTATGACAAAAAAGGAGAGAAAATGTATAAAATATAATAATAAAAAATATGGAGGAAACATTAATCTAAGTAGAGTTGATGGATTTAGTGTGAGTTAAATTTATGTTCATCCAAGAATATTTAGATGGTTGTCATCATAAATAAAAAAAAATTATGACCACGGGTATTGTTTTAGATAATAACAGCTAGATATATATTGATATTGATGATTCTTCAAGTTTCTGTTGTACAGGAAATGCAGGAAACCTACCATGATATATTATAGGATAATTAAGTAGAGATGGAGTACACTAATCAAGGTAGAACAATACAAGAAATGGTACAAAACTGAATAGATTGAGGAGACCAAAGGGAGTCTTGCAAATCAAGAAGATCAAGAGGAATCAAGAAGACAAGAAAATTAAAAGGTCAGGCTAGGAGAATAATGAAAACTTAAGGAAAAAGACCATAAGAGTAAAGATAATAGTCTGTTAGTTTTATAGCATGTCAAGTCATATAATTAATTGTTAAAGATCATATAGCAAAGAATTCTCTCTTTAAAACTCAAAGAATTCTCTCTTTAAAACTCTTTATTTTATTCATAAAAGTCATTTTATAAAATTTCACTTTTGGCTTAAAAGTTAAAGGAGTTAAAACAATTTATACAAAGAAATTGGAATTTTGAATAAGATTATGTTGACGTGTCCCAGTGACTATGTCAACATACTAACCATCGGATGCAACTTTTTATTTTTAAATAAAAGGACTCATCCTCTCACCTTTTGCAAAAAGTCATTACTCGGCTTTGGCAAATGACCTTTTAACAAAATCTCCATCATTTCTCTCACTCTCTTCTCTCTCTCATTTCGTAGTAAAGTCCTATTGCTTATACATTTACATTGCAAATCCACTCTCTTTCTCTCTATTTCTTCATGGATTTGCAATTTACTAAATAGTCAAAGAGTCTGCACTCAATTCTCTATCATTTGCCTCTCTTTTGATCCTTTTCTTAAAGAAATAAAGATATATTATTATTGAAGTTTTATAGGAAGTTGTATTGAAGACTACTTGAAATTAGGACTGAAAGATTTGATTTTTTATAAATATTACTCTACTATTTGTTTGTAAAGGCATATCCTGCCACTATAAAAATCATGATTGCATATGTGATTTTAACCGTTATGGAAAGTCAAGAGGTCATGTTTTCTTACCAACTATGAAAGTGCAAGAGGTTAGGTGTGTCATGCAACATGTGGAAAGTCGGAATGTTTTACTTGCCACCTAGTTCAAGTCAAGTTGTAAAGGTTTGCTTGCCAATGAAATGCCCCACCTCTATACCCATATTATCCAAAGTATTACTAAGTAATAACGTCAAATAATAAAGAGAATATGGCGATGTAGGCTACATAAATGAATATTCTCTTAGGCTAACACTAGTACATATTTAAACATCAAATAAATAGCTAACCTATATTTATACGGTATCGGTCCAAAGCAATAAACATACGCATCTTCAAGATAGGAATGCAAAACATATAGTAAAAGATAAACAAAACAGGGTCAATAACTTTAGCGATAATCTATAATTTAAAATATGCAAGGTGTGTCCAATATTGAACTCAAGAATATACATACATGAGACTATAAAATATAATAAAATATACAGCAACATTGAATACTAACCTCCCAAGAAAAGACAAGCTAGTCCCATCGTCTTTAAACCTAATATGTCTCAAACTGACCTAGGTATTACATAAATAACGCATGGGTCAGATTATGTCTAAATATAGGTGTCAATATATATATATATAACTATCTTAGTATATTCATGGTATAATAATATGATAACGTCAAAATAAATCAAGACAACAACCATCATAACACCAAGCATAAATATACCATCACCCTAAAAAATCACATCAAATAAGGAATCACAGAATCAATGTCAAATGGGTGAATCATCCATATCTAGAATCATTATCAAAATCCAAAACCATCGATGAATGAGATATCCTCAAGCATAGTCAAGCTAGCACACAATAATGCCCAGGTATATCCCTCAATCTCAAATAATAAAATATCACCATCGAATCATAGAAATCTACAAGGAGTGGGCTAACAGATAGCAATGCCATAATAAATATACAATAGACGTTCCTGGGTCTGTCAAACTCATATAAATGTAATAAGTAATCATATGTTTCATTTATATAAAAAACAGTGATACCCACTAATAAATAATATAGTTGGCAATGCACGCCTATGAAATATAAATGTTAAACCCATGCTAAAGAAGGACATGGGGAATGACCGTACACTAGACATCAATCTCAAGTAGGATTACATCTCATCATATACGAGGTGTACAAATATACGTCAGTCTACCGTTCACATAAGAACCAAACAGAAGAACAATGGCATTTTCCCATGCCAGGTGCACATAGGCTACCCACCCAAATCTACTCCAAAAGTCTTTAGTTACCTTCACAAAATCATTCACTAGTGTGCTCGTCAGTGGAGGGACTTGGTCACGACCTTGACTTACTACCAGGGGCTGAATCGTTTAGTCGACCTCCTAGTAGAATGCCTCCGAAAGGAGATAGCGGACTTATGGAAGCAATTGGTAGAGTTAGAAGGGAAGAGTTTCATCTGACCAAGAAGCTTACCTTGGGGATTAACGGTAGTGTTTGTGAAGAAGTTTGATTGGTATTTGAGATTATATATAGACCATTGGAAGTTGAATGAGAGAATGTGAAACATAGATATCCTTTCCCAAGAATAGATGACTTTTTTGATCAGTTGGGTGGAGCTAAGGTATTTTCGTAGTTAGACTTGGATACAAGGTTCCATCAAATGAGATTCATGAAGGAAAGTATTCCATTGACTGAATTTAGAAGTAGGTATGGTTCTTATGAATGGTTGGTTAGGCCATTTGGGCTAACCAATGCGCCTGTATTCTTTGTAGACTTGATGAACAGGATCTTCCAAGATAAGATGGACAATATGTATTGGTGTTCATAGATGACATTTTAGTGTACTATGAGGACAAGGAGGAGCACGTGATTCACCTAAGGCTTGTGTTGGAGACATTGAGACAACATAAGATGAAGGTGAAAATTTCTAAGTGCCATTTCTGGAGAAGGGAAGTGAAGTTCTTAGGCCACGTAATTTCAGAAGAAGGATTAACGGCAGATCCAGAATAGGTGGAGGCAATAATTAGGTGGAGGAGACCTAAGACTTTGATCGAGGTGCAAAGTTTTCTAGGATTTGCTGGTTATTACAGGAGATTCATTAAGAATTTCTTTCATATAGTTGCACCGATGACTAGGCTGACTAGGAAGGGAGAGCAATTTGTTTGGGTATAGGAGTGTGAGAAGGAATTTTAAGAACTGAAGCGTGTATTGATAACCATGCCTGTATTAGTAATACTTGAAAGGAATGATGGTATGACGGTGTATACTGATGCGACAGGATTGGGGTAAGGCTCAGTATTGATGTATTGATGTAGAAGGACAAAGTAATTTCTTATGCATCTAGGCATTTACAACCCCATAAAGTTAGATATCCAATGTATGATTTGGAGTTGGCCATAATAGTCTTCGAGTTGAAGATTTGGAAACAGTGTCTCTTGGGAGAGAGGTTTGAGTTGTATGTTGACCATATCATCCTTGAGACATTTGTTCTCTCTAAGGGAACTGAACATGAGGAAACAAAGATGGTTAGAGTTCCTAGCATTATATGATTTTAGGATAGAGTATACCCCAAGAAAAGGCAACAAAGTAGCTGATGCCTTAAGCCGAAGACAACAAGGTTGTGTTTTGGCAATGTTTGCACCAAAAATTAGCACAAACACCAAATAGAGATTTTGTATAGGAATAAATGAAGAAAATTAAATGTAAACAGAGAAAATATAGCAATAAAGCAATAAGAAATAAGAAAATAACAGTGACACGACAATTTATAGTGGTTTGGCGTTGTTTGCCTACATCCATTTTGAAAAGATAGCTTTATTATTCACTTTGTAAATGAGTGCAATAGGGATTGGATGAAAGTCTTTAGTTATAAAAGAGTACAAAGCAACAAGCAACATAAAAATCCCAAAAATAAATATATCAACTCCGTATTTATAGAGGAAGGCGATAAAATATCTCCCTGAAAATTCGTCAGGAGGATCTCCAAAAGCATAGAGGTCCATAGGAGGGATCACATGGCCCAAGTCCCAGGAAATAGGGATTGGGGCCGATTCCTATTTTGAAGGAGTTTGGGGATGTGAACCCTTTAGGAGCTTCTCCATGTTGTATTATAGCCTCAAAGTTTCACGCCAATTCGATTAGTAGAACTTGAGTTATTGATCACTCCTTGTTGAAACATGTCGTATATCCTGTTTTGGCCGATCCCTTTAAAGGGAAGAGAGTCATCAATCCCTCTTGCTTGCTCCTTTTGGGGTGCAATCCCTAAGGTGTACTCCGTAGGGTCCCTACATGTTGTTTCTTATGCATTGGACTTCTAGATCTCGAGATATTGATTGTTTTCCATTGAGTTGCACTCGTTTGGCTGAAGTAGACTGATCCTTTTGCTTGAAAGGGATTATAACCGATCCCTTTTCTAGATTAAATTATATTACATTCTTTGAACATTTTTCATTGCCCGTCTCTTAGTTCTATTCGATCATGGCTTTATATTATCATATGTACTTGATTTTTGGACCCCATTATCATCGCACAGGGCTTACTGGCTTTGACGATAATTGAGTCTAACTTGTCCAATTAGTTCGGATATAGCCGAGTCGAAATGAAAAATAACATTTGACCCCCAAAAGTACATCCTTTGTTCAACATAACATGTTTTGAATCGAAGCAAGTTAGAGTCACTGGAAAGAAATCCATCCAGTTTTCTGAATAGTCACTATCCTTCCGTCGAATTATTTTTCCAAAGTGTTGTATCTCTCTCTCTAATTGTCATGACGCTTGGTCGATTTCCAATAGTATAAATTTAGGATTATATTCCGTTGGTTGATATCTATGTCCAGTAACTGGGGCTAGTAAGCTATCTATGTCCAGTAACTGGGGCTAGTAAGCTTTGGCTATCTGAATCAGTCTCGACCTTGAAAACTTCAGGTTTGAATTCAATTTTTGTCGATTTCAAAAGTTGAAATGTTAGAGTATACACGTGCACGTTCAGGTACATGTTCTTGTCATTGGCTCCCGGATACATTTGCATGATCACGGGTCTTTTCACCAATTTTCATTGAATTGGATGCAATTTTATTGCATTTTATATTTATTTGCTTTATATATTTTTTATGTACATGTTTGCATACATATAGGGATCGTACCCAATCCCTTTTCTCTCACTTTTTTTATATATTTTTTATATATATTGTTAGGAATTGGATGGATCCTCCTTGGGTAGGGATCGTACCCGATCCCTCTCAACATTAGGGACTTCATGTTTTCAGCTTCATGGAGAAGCCAAGGCAGACCGATCCCTCAAACTTCGTATGTAAACCAACATACCCCTTCATCGTTCACTTTAATTCATTTCTACGTCCGAACCTTCCTTCCAATATCACGCCACTTAAAAAACTAGTGAAATCGAACCCTTCCCCCTCTTCTTCTTCAATTTAGAACCAAAATCCATTGCAACCCTTCATACTTTTATAAATTTAATCCCTCTTCCCCTTCAATTTAGATCATCCCCAAACCATTCACCATCGCCGTTGTCTTCTCCATATATCACTGCTGATTAATATATATAGGTAGGTTTTGAGTTTGTGTATGATTTCGATTTATGATGGATACTGGATTCGGTCATGCCATGGGTCGAATTAGGTAAAGAAGAGGAGAACAGTTGCGAGGTTGGATTTGGTGAGGTGGTAGAAAAAGAGTAGGAAAGGAGTGAAGCATGAAGGAAGTAGAGGGATCGGTCGTGATGGAGTATGGAGGGATCGGTCACTGATCTATGTGGAGGAGAGGGATCGATCTCCTATATTGAGTATGAGAATGGTTAAGTAAAGGGACCGATGATGGAGTGTTCAGCCAAGGGATCGGTTACCGATGTCTTCATGTAAGGAGGGATCGATGGTGTTGGAAAACGGAGGAATCGGTCATAGGCTTTACAAGAGGGATCGGTTGTAGGCTTTATGAGAGGGACGGTTGTATTAAGATAAAGGGATCAGCTATAGGGACTTAGCCAATTCTAAGCTTTTGAATTGAATTTGAATACTTGAGCAAACCAATCCATAATAACTTGCATGAACAGTCAGAACCAATCCCGTCTTAAAGAACTTGAATATATGACTATAACGGACAATAGGACTTGTATGTCCACCTTTGAACTTGAAATTGAACGACTAAGTTCTCGGAACTTGAACATGAATTTAAACTTAACTTATAGACTTCAATAATGAATTTCATGCTTCAGTAAGTCGATAGTCTATCCCGAAGCTTACACAATCCATCAATCTGAATTCCAGTTGAGATGGTTAGTGATGACAATCACTCTAGTCAAAAATCCATAATCTCATCACTTTTTTTCTTTTAATTTGGAGCCGTTTATCTCTGCACTACGCAACACTGTACTACACAACACTTCACCATGATAGTTTACACTTAGCACCAGGGGATAGGTAGATTTTTATAATCTTGATTGTCTACTAAGTTTAGCTGTTTAGACGTTTGAGGCACTTAGCTGCAATGTCTTCTAGATAACCTTCATAGCGCAACAATCCAAGTGTCGAGTCAAGTTCTACGACTGCATCCGATAGACTTTCTCCTTAATGTCAAATTAAGAAACTAGAGATTTCTGATCCATTGGTTGACCTTTTCTCTTACGTCTGCCCCTGACACTATAAAGGGTGTTGTATTTCTAGATAATTCGATGGATTACCAGGCCTCCAAAATTGATGAGGCTGCTCTCTGTCAGCTTTTCTCTAAATATAGGATCCTATTTAGAGATATTCTAGTCCTTTTAGTGAACGACATGTCTCACTTGCCCCCGGAGGGGCATATGGCATGTAATAAATTTATGTGCTGGGCCAGATGTGTGTCTCCTTTTAATTCTTTTATCCAAGAGATGCTAAATTACATGGAAATAGCTTATGTTCAGCTGCATTCGAACAACTATGCTTTTCCTTATGTCACTTGTTTTCTATTTATGTACGTTCTATTCCACCTGCCATCTCCTAAAGACATCAGGTTTACCTACAATTTCAAGCGACGGACAATAAGTCTTTCTTATACCTTTCTCGAGCCTTTGTCCAACTATCAAGTTCGGACTAGCGCTTGGCTCCTTGTCTTTAAACACAAATGGTTCTACGTTGGTTGTGCGCCTGGCCTCACGAGGCGATGGTTGGAAGGATGTAAGTGTTGCCTTCACTTTATTCTCAAATTCTTTAGCTCAAGTCATATCTTAAACTAAAAAATACTTTGAAAACCTGAAGGTGATAATTATTCAAGGGTGGTTTGTGCAATCCGTGCCACCCCAGTTGAGGACAGGGACATCAGATCCCTTGTAACTGATGAGTAGTTATCTCTTTTGGGCTGTTAGAAGAAGGTCAAAGCATCAGGCTTCTAGGAAGCGTTACATTGCAAAGAAATGTTGTGGAAGAAGAAGGTAGCACTGATAGCCTTGTTGTGCCCTCAGTCGAGGAGGCTCTGGACGATGCTGAAGAAGGTGAAATTAGACGTGATGAAACTAACAAGCCTAGCGATGGTGATGTAGGTTTGGGCACTAGCCTATGGTCGAATCATCACAAGGAACGCAATCTCATGCACCAACAAGAAAAGGAAAAAAGCTAGCATACAAACTCCACCGGATAAAATTACTAGAAAGTTCGAGTTCGTCATCACCCCTGTCGAAGAAGAGTCTTCCTTTCAGCCTTTAGAAAGTTCGGTCGAATGATTCTCAAGTCACTCGATTCCCGACGATATCATAAACTTTGACTTTCCCAGCATTAATGTTGGACGGCTTAATTCTCCCACCATTATCGATGATGACATTTACAAGAAAAGAGGAAACCATTCCTATGAGCAAGGCCACAGTAACTGGTCGGTCGGGGGGACACTAGGACACTCACAATCACATGCACTTTACTGCATAATTTTTGTCTATCTTTTATTTAGTGGTTACTTATACACTCTTATTTGGTTTACAGGTGCTATATCTCACTCTCATGCCTTTGATCGCTTGAGGGGCACCTCAACATCGTATGGATCCAATCGTGGTCCAAAATCAGGCAGGCATCGAGAAAGGGATGACAGCCAGGAAAGAAGTCATCGTTCAGGGGAGTCCTCATCCTCTAAGAACAAGTCCAAATTTCTATCATCTCATCAAGAAGTTCAGCCCAACTTTCCTGTACATAGTGATGATCAGACCTCTTCTCATGTTCTCCAAACTGTTATTCCACCCGAGCATCATTCGGGTTCATCTGGTTCTCAATAGCCTCGCGATCATTGGTCGAGCAAACGTCCTATTGTTACTTCTAATCCAGCTTTGGCTACTGTAGCTCCCAAGGCCTCGACGGCAGAAAGATTGGTCGAACTTAAGGTTAATTTTCCAAAAATCTGCTTTGATGGGCTAAAATTTCTTCCTTATATCCATATAATTCCAGGGAGTGCTAATGTAAGTTCACTTACATGTGTCAACCATGTTTTTTTGCGGCATGAAGCATTCCAGCACATAGCTAAGAAAATCTCTACGGTGTCTGCTGAAAGGCCATATAAAATCGATCGCTTTAAGCTTGAGGCATCCGTGATAAAGAAATAATCAATCATCAAGAAAATGAGATCATGGAGCAGACAATGAAGCTAGAAGTGGTAGAAAAAAGTGCCAAAGAAACATCCAAAGTGGTTAGTTTTTTAGAAATAGCTCACACAAAGGAACTGGACGCTGCCCTTGACCGCAGATGTGTGCTTGCTCTAGAGAAGACACACTGTAAAACAAGAAAAAACTCTAGTCCATCGCATCGAGGAACTTGAAGTAATTCTTAAGAAAGAGAAGGAAGAAAAAATTGAGGCTACGGAGGAGTCTGAAAGGTATTGTGAAGAGGCCAGCGAGGCTTGGGAGCTTAAAATTAAACTTGACAAGCAGCTCACTCAAATCGAAGCCGTCAAGAAAGAGGTAAGGGAAGCTGGCCGGAATGAAGTTAGAGAGAAAATTGAGGCCCAGCTGGAAGATGCTAAGGAGGCTGGCCAGAATGAGATTTAGAACAAGTTTGATCCTTTGATTGTTGAATACAATGATAAGGTCCCAATCCATCATGACTTGAGTTTTCTTGGAGAGGGCTACCTCGAATCGCCTGCCGAGACTTAGGAATATATTGTTGAAATGAGGAAAAATGCCCTTGATTTGGATTAGGAAAAAATAGTATGGGAGACCCTTTATAGGAATGAAACTTTAGATCTGGCCACTACAAGGCTCCGATACATTGATATTTTGGAACCCTCCGGCAAAGGGAAAAACATTGTTGAAGCTTCGGAGTCCAAACCCAAAGGTTCCCTTTACTTTAAACGACTGAAGCATCAGTTTTACTTGGCTCGAGACAAGATCAGAGCTATGATCCAAATAGACCCGAGTATAAATCAAAGGTGTTGACCTCCATTTAAGAAGGGAGCATTCTGGCAACAACTGAAAGTCAGTCGAAAATAGGTATCCTGCTCTACTCTCCATTATTAGAGAGGTTTTGTTCCTCTTGTCCAATAGTTATAGGCTTATTTTCTTTTTTTGGCGAATTTATAGGTCTTTCGGCTCCTATTCAAACTCCAGGAACCAATGCCGCTATAGAAAAATAACCGGCATTACTGAAATTTCAGTGGCTACCGACATTCCAGGGCCTGATGCTCGAGTCATTTGAGCTATTGCTGACAAAAAGGTCAACGATCAGCCACTACTAGATGAATCTGATCAAATTGTGATCATGGGTGCCTCCAAACACACCAATGAGCTCAGCTTAAAGAAGCACGTCGAGAGAGAGGAGTCACTGAGGAAAAAAGCTAAAGTAGAACCCGTTGATGTGGACATGATGATCCAAATATGGTCCCATTGCAAGTTATTCCACCCGGTAGGTCAGTTCCCAAAGAACCCACTCCAACCTCTAAAAGCTCTCCTGCCAAGGGTGTTAAAGGATCAAAGTAAGGGACAGGTGAAGGCTCGGGTGGGTCCATTCAGAAGAAATCCAAAAGGGAGACGAGGCAAAAGAAATAACCATCACTTCGGCTTTGTTTGTATATAGCTTGTGTAGCTATTTTTCTTTTTGTCGACCGTGTACGTGCGGGGATGGCCCCCGCTTTTGGATTAACTTGTACTATGATTTCAAAGTTTAATACATAAATAAAATTAATTTATTTTCTGTTGAACTCTTATATGAACTTTCTTCAGTAGTCAAGTTACTACTTTTCCGCTCAATGTACTTGTAATTCATTGCTCATTAATCGGATAATCGTCTGTTAATTTTTACTCAAGGCCTCCATATGTGGCCTCAAGTTGTCCCAATACTACACTTGAGCTCTAATTTTACGTCGTTGGTTTCAGCAGTTTAAGCGATTATACTCATGCCCCCAGTCTTGGGTTAGCGAAATTAGATAATGGACGTTCAAACTCGTCCTTAGCGAGTTTATACTCCTTATATCGGTATTAGGTCAAAGTTTATGGAGTAGTGAGTGGTCGAACAACACTTATCTATTTGTTTTTACTCATATTCGCACCCTAGGGATAAGAGTTAGTTGGCGGGTGATTGGATCGCATCCAATTTATATTTATACTCCAACCCACACTCTGGGAACTTAGAGTTATTTCGAAAAATAGTCAGACCACACTTTCCTTAATTGATTGATTTGCCCCTAAGTCCGGGGTTTGACATAGCGAGCGATTGGTCGTGTCATGATTGCTTTTGATTTATGTCTATCCCATTGTTCGGTTTGATTAATTTGGTTATCAAATGTTCAAGTCACGTCCATTTCTTATTAGGTACTTCGTCCATCGAGTTGTGAGCGAGAATCGTCAAATGAACAGTCGGACCACATTCATTTTGTTTAGTTCAATTATGAACTTATGTAATCGGCTAGCTCCAAACTCAAGAAAAAGATAGGACATATCAATATTAGTTAGCTGAGTATCGTAACTAATGTATAATGCTACAATAATCACGATATGAAGGAAATTTAAAACTTTATTTACCACATGGAATGAAATGGCATAATTTATCTTATTACATATTAGGAAAATCAAACGCTAAAGAAAATTCAGAAATTGAATACAACCAAATGAAAAGGAATAAACTAAATTAAATACCGTCGTAAATGCTTGCTATTCTAGGCCTTTGGGAGTATGATGCCATCAATGTCACTAGCTTGAAAGTTCCCTCTCCAAGCCTCTATTCAATGACATATGGTCCTTTCCAAGTAGGATTCATGGGTGAAGCGATAGGAAAAACTCATTTCAAGATGAGATTGCTAATTTCAAAGATTCTATGTCGGACTTTAGTGTTGTAGTATCGGGCGACCAGGTGTCGATGTGCAACTGCCCTGAAATCAATTTCTTTACGCTTCTCATCTATAAAGTCCAGAGATTCTAAGAGGAGATCTCTATTCGTTCTGGGGTCGTAGTTGGTCGCTCGATGAGAAGGAACTTCGAGTTCAATAGGAATGAGGCTTTGGAGCCATAAGCAAGTGAGAATGGAGTATGGCCAGTCGCGGACTTATGGGTGGTTCCGTAAGCCCATAATGCTATTGGGAGTACATCCACCCACTTGCCTGTAGCCTTTTCCAAACGTTTCTTCAGAATGGACTTTATGATTTTTCTCATAGCTTCAACTTGTTTATTGCATGAGGGTGAGAAACTGCCACAAATCTCTTTTCAATATGATGCCGATGGTAGATGTATTTAAATTTAGCACTATCGAATTGAGTTCCATTATCAGTAACAATGGTTTGTGGAAGGCCAAAAACGGTAAATGATATTCTAGACTTTGAATTTTTTACGTTCTTCATTATGATCATGGTTAAAGGCTCTACTTTGACCCATTTAGTGAAGTAATAAACTACTATGATGGCGTACTTCACACTACCTTTTGAGATTGGTAAGGAACCGATAATATCTATGCCCCATGTGGCAAACTACCATGGACTAACCATTTGTGTAATTTCCATCGGTGGAGCTCTCGGAACTTTTGCATATATCTGGCAATTGTCATATCGCTTAGCATAATCAGTAGCATCTTGGTTGACAGTTGGCTTGTAGTACCATAACGGAGTATTTTCTTCGCTAGGGTTTACCCCTAGTGTGATCGCCATATTCGCCTTCATAAACTTTCTTTAGGATTCATTTTATTTCATCATGAGCGATACACTAGAGCAAAGGAATGGAAAAACCCTTTCTATACACAACTCCTTCCTGAATGATATATTGTGAAGCCTTGCGAAGGACTTGTCGCCTTTCATTCCTCAATTCGAGAAGGACTCCCTATAACAAATATTCTTTAATTGAAATCAACGACTCCTTCTTAGGCTCCATTTGTAATATCCATTCAATTGCCATCTAGTTTATGCTTGGAGCACCTAGTACTTCGACTAGGACCAAGCCCATTCGTTGTGTATCCCCAGTGCTAGCAAAATCTACCAATGAGTCGGCCTCTTCATTTTGATCCCACGCAATATGTGTGATGTCATAATACTCAAAGTCGGTCAATAGCTCTTGAAATCGGGTAAGGTACAGAGCAAGTGGTTATCCTTTATCCTCGTAATCTCTTCGAATATGGTATACCACTTATTGGGAATCATAAAATATTTTTAGAGATTTTATCCCCAGTTCTCTAGAAAGTTTAAGTCCAACAATTAGATCTTCATATTCAGCTTCATTGTTCATTGCAAGGATGCCAAACTTCAAAGCATAGCAAATTGATCGATCTTCTAGAGTTACTAGCATGATCCGGCACCAGAACAACGATCATTAGATGCTCCATCCGTATACATTTTCCACCGAATGGTAGGGGCTCCGTCGCCTCTAAGAGATTAACATGCGTAGTGAATTCTGCTGTAAAGTCCTTTAGTGTCTATCCTTGGATGGCTCTCCAAAGGAGATAAGTGATGTCGAATTGACGCAGGTCGATGTACCACTTGATTAACCTTTTAGATTTCTCAGGTCGCTATAGGACCTATCATAACAGATGATCTTTGTAAACACTGACGGGACGAGCCTGAAAATAGAGGCGAAGCTTTCGTGATGCAATCGACAAGCAGTATGCCAATTTATCTATCTTCGCACAGACCGATCTCTGAATTCGTTTCTCCTCACAAAGTAGTGTGGCACTTATAGCATGTACTGACATAACCAAGTAGATATATATGTCTTCATGATCCACCAGCTTTGACAAGATGGGAGGCCTCTCTAAATGGTTCACCAAAGCTTGGAATACGTCTTCATAATCCTATGTCCATTCAAAGCCTTTTCCCTATTCTAATCAAGTCGAAGAATTTTATCGGTGGCTCCGGAAATAAATCGACTTAGGATGGCAACCTTCCCATTTAGGCTTTGTACTTGTTTGATGGTCTTTGGTGCCTAAATATTGCGAATTGCTTGAATCTTCTCAGGATTAGTTTAAATTCCATGAGCATTAATGGTGAAACCAAAGAACTTTCCCGATGTAATGCCAAAAGAACATTTTAAAGGACTGATCTTCATTTTGTAATATCGAACATTTCTACTAAGTCTTTATTGTGGTCGCTTGATCGTCGCAACTTTACAAGCATATCATACATGTATACCTCCATTCATTTTCTAATATGATCTTTAAAATTTTGATTGACCATGTGCTGATAAGTTGCTCCAGCATTCTTTAATCCAAATGGCATCACCACATAGCAATATAATCTAACATCAGTAATAAAGCTGGTGCGCTCCTCGTCGGGAATGTGCATCGAAATTTGATTATATCCAGAGTATGCATCCATGAAAGATAGAAAATCATGTCCCGCGGTAGAGTCCACCAGTTGGTCAATTCTCAAAAGAGTGAAACTGTCTTTTGGGCATGCTTTGATTAAACACGAATATTCAACACATGTCTACCACTTTCCATTCGCCTTTCTCATAGGTACAGGATTAGATACCCATTTAGGGTAGAGGACATCTGTAACAACCTTGGTTTTGTGATTACCTATTAATAACAATAATAATAAATTTTAAGGAGATTATAGTTTATTAATCAAGAGACAAATAATTTAGGATAGATAATTTAAATAAAGTTGTAATGTCCCAGCCCTATTCTCCACATTAACAGACGATATTACTCTGTAATGCTCTTTGTTAATGTGGTTCTTGGGGTGGGGTGTCACAAAGTTGCAAATAAACCCATTGCTTTTGAGCCTATCCACCTCCTCCTTAAGGGCACCATACCTCCCTGGTTCCATGCCACGCCTTTTCTGTTTCACCGAAAATGCCTCGGGTCGATGTTTAATATATGGCATGCAATGGCAAGTGAGATCCCAAACATATCCGGATGAGTCCAAGCGAGCACATCAAGATTTGCTCAGAGAAAACGAGCTAAATCTTTTGTCATTAGGTGGTTGAGATATGATCTGATCTTTAACATCCATGTTGAGTCATCGTGATTGACCATGATGTCAATCAATCGTCAACTCAGCTGGTGCAACCTTGGTCTCTTTGGGTTACTCCTCGTCATCCCTTGGATCTTTGTCTTTATAGGACCGACTATGGCGTCCGAGCCAAGGCCCGGGCTGTGGTTGTCAATCTTTAGTGGCTTGGATGCGGAGATATTTGGTCACACCCTTACCTTTCTTCTTCCATTGAGCGTCCCTCAATTCAGCCACACAGCAGACACATCCAATCGCTTGATCACCATGCATAACTCCAATACCATTTTTAGTTGGGAAGTTCAAAGTCAAACACCATAGGGCAAGAGCTGCCCGAAATTTAGCTAGCGCTGGTCGGCCTAGAAAAGCATTGTATGGAGAGTTAACATCCATGACAACAAATGGCAACATCCGCACTCTCTTGTGGTCACCTTCTCCCAACTCCACGGACAATTCAACATAACCGATAGCTTTGGTCGTAGCACCATTAAGGCCATGAATGCGAGCTTTAGACGGTTTCAAGTCCTTGGCTTCCATCCTCATCTGATCGTAAGCCTTTTTGAAAATTATATTCATGGAACTTCCATGGTCAACCAAGATCCTCCATATTAAGGTAGGACAGATCGTGGCAAAGATGACCATTGGGTCGATCGTCGCTACCTCCACTCTATCTTTATCTTTGTTTTTGAATACAATGTCGTATGCCATTGTACGCTACTATTTTTACAGAGCCCCGTCTTTTGTACTTGAACAACACTCAAAATTTATATGCTTGATTGTGCTAGCATAAAGCTCCATCTCATGCTAGCTCTTATAAGCTGGATATGGTCCTATGACCATTGTATTGATCACTAATCTTCTACCAGTCCGTGTAGGCTCCACGACGCTGTGCAGCACTTGTCCTCTACCCCCATCCTGCGGAGCTTTAACAAACTGTTTTAGTTTTCTTTCTCGAATCAATTTCTCGATAACATCCTAGAGATACCTACATTCATTCATGTTATGACCATAGAGTTCGTGGAACCGGCAATATTTTCTAGTCTAATTTTGCTTCTTCATTGATACTTTTGGAGGTGGCATCCTATACTGCATGGTGTTGTATGTAGACAAGTAGACATTCTCTAAGGACGTATTTTGTGGTGTGTAGATATCATAGATTGGAATCCTTGACTTTCCTCTTCTAGATTCCCTCTTTCTCTCATGGTTCCTATCACCATCTTTCTTTTACTGGTTCAGTTTATTTTGGACATTTACTTGAACTTTTTCAACACTCTCCTTGGAATGTTTCATCGCAATGTTACTCTACACTCCCTCTCCATGTTGTCCCATAACATTCTTCCTCCTAGAGTGTTTAGCTTCCTCTTTCCTCAAATACTGAGCCGCTTTTGCATAGAAACGTTTAAGTGTTAACGGTGGTTTGCCAGCTAACTAGTTTCTAAAGTCAGCTTCTGGGACAATCCCTCTTATTCCTCCATCAATATTGAATAGTCATTCGAATTACTGACTTCGATGGTGGCCGTATGAAATCTCCCAAAAAGTCTTTCGACGATTCTCCCAGAGCCTGGATCATGCTAGAAATGGATATTACATCTTTAGGGCAAGTTACATGCATACAAAACAGCTCCACAAATATTATTGCCAAATCATCAATCTAGAGATTGATCGTGAGGGTAATCTTGTAAACCACATCATTATTATGCTAGAGAGAGTTATAGGAAAACATCTACATTTTAGGGCATCATCAGCTTGTTCGGAATCAATCATTTATTCATATCTCATAATGTGCTGGTTGGGGTCAGTTTTTCCCTCATAGGAAGGCACTGATGACATGCTGAACCTCCTTGGATACTCTACATGTAGAATATTATCGGTGAATGGGGTATAGCTTCTCAAGATCCCACAATCATCATTGGTTAAGCCTTGACTCTCCCTTATTAGCCGTTTGATCAAACCCATTAAGCCCCATGTTTAGATAGTTGAAGCCAAGTGTTAGTCGTGCTACACCTCATGTGAATGGTCCGGTCGATGTCTATAGGCCATTCCACACCTTCTTGGCTCAACTTCCTCTCAATACATATCACATGCGTTCACTTCATCGTCATTCCATGGAGGTAGCTGGCTTGCATTAACCTGAACACCAGCATCCAAATCAGTCATAGTGGATCTAGCTCGTGCTCTAATGGTAGGAGGTAAACTTCCTCCTCTAGAAGAGGGATTGGTCCTGATCGGTTTTGGTAACTTGAGTAGGTTTGCTTGTTGATGTCCAGATGCTTATGTGTGAAATCCATCAGTTCTGCGACATATGGATCTGTGATAACTATTTGATGAACTAGAACTCTTTGATGTAGAATAAGAGGTTGGCTCTCTCCATGTTTTCATGTGTTATTAACCTCTGAGTTGATTCTTTAACTCGATATTTACTCGATTCTACTGGTTCAACTGTCGATGACTATCCATGAGCTCTCTCACCAAATTTTGGAAATTAGCCCTTGTGATGTAATCAGTTGGATTCTGGACATCAGTTTGATTGGTAGCATTAACATCTACTGGTAGATTGTAATGACCCGTGATTTTCGATAATAAAAAACTATTAAATTTAATTAGATTTTGAAATATTAATATTGTAAGAAATTGAAATTTGTGAGTTATAATGAGAGTAATAACTAGAATGTAATGTTAATAATGTTAACTTAAAGTAATTGCTAACTATTTCAATGTAATTCTAATTAATTGAAATGGTCATAAAGTTATAATTTGGTTATAGAATCTAAATAAGGAAATAAACCAAATGTTATATTAAATAGTGAGATAGTATGTAATTAACTAAAATTGAATATAATCAGTTTTTTAAGTAGTTATAACATTTGTTTGTAGATAATAAACTTATAAACGGGATTAAAATTAAGTAAAAGGGTATAATTGTTATTTATCACCTATTATTTAATCCATTGAAATTAAATTGAAAATTCAATTATAGTTAATCTAATTAATTATTGATGTTAATATGAATTTAAAATAATAATAGTAAAACATTGATGTAATAAAATATAAACCAATGTTCATCTATTCATAAGATAATAGTTGATTCGATAATAAGAGTGAAAGCAAAATTAATGAATTTATTGGAATTTAAATTATAATTAACTGGAATTCTATTGCAATTGCAATTGAACTCAAAAATTGGTGCAATATATATTGAAATTAACATGAAAAGTTTATTTAAAAAGATTATAAGTTTATATGTAATAAGCAATGATGAAGATTGTCAACTTTTAAATTTGAAATTGAAAGGTGACAAAATTTATTTAATAATAATTTATTTAATTAACGTGAAAATAGCCATTTTGGCCACTTTCTCGAATTTCGACGGAAGCAGTTTCATTGAATCCGTAACGGTTGATTATTGTAGGATTTCAAGTTTTGTAATAATCGAACTTGTCGTTTGGATCGTATGGGCTCGAAATGCGTAGAAGCTACTTTAATGAAATCAATTGAAATTAAGTTGATTTTTAAAGCTAACTTCTTCATACAATGGGAATAGGACTTGAAACCTGTTCCATTGGATTTAAAAATATCAAAAGTACCTATTTTGATATATTGGATGATCCATTTTCATTTCAGAAGCGGAACGGGCTTTTCGGATCGTTATTGTCGTTTCGAACAAATTTGATGTGTTCATTCTTTCTTATCGGGCTTTGTTCATATAAATAGCTTTGTTTCTCAAACCCTAACAGTCTTTCTGTTTCTACTGTACATACAATTTTATCTGCCTACCTTCTTCTTCTAATGGCAAAAACCAAATCCAATTACAAAACCCTTCCAATTTCCAAATCAATTTTTAAATTCAAACTCTCCAAACCCTATCATATTATATATTGTTGGAAAGCTCTCGATGAGCGTAATCCTACGTAGTGATTCGTTTTTCATTTTAATGCATCGTTTGACCAGAAATTGAGAATGAACATCGGTCGTCGATTTTAGGGTTTGAGATTTCAACGGCGGATCTTTGACTATAGGATGATCAGAGGGTATGGGCTTGTTGAGAGTGTCGAGTAGAGTGCATCGATGTGGATGGTTGGTCAAGATTGTTGACAAGGTCATTAGAATTAGGCTTGGAAGTCGATGGAGGCGGTCTGGCTTTGGGGTGGCGAGGTCGACATGGTGAAGCCCACTAAGGGTGGTAGAGCCTGGGAAGATGTGTGGAGGCTGCGGATCTTGTTGATGTTCCACGTAGGCGAACGTGTTTGGTAGGTCAACGGCTACTACTAGGGCACGATCGAGATGAGGGATAGAATGCGTGGGAAGGGTTTCATGCACGTACTTGTGTAGACATGGAAAGGTAGTGAGTTAATAATTTAATTATTTTATTTGTTTTAATTTAATCGTATAATCATTCTAATCATCATAACTTTTGCATACATGCTTGGACTTACATGCGGTTTGTTCCACTGCGGTCGTATGGAAATCTGGACATTTTGGAACTAGTTTGGATGAATTCTGAGACTATTAAATTTTTAGACTTTATTTGGATTTTAAATCGTTGATAAATCAAAGGTGGGTGTTTTAACCCAGTCACAACTATTAAATTATCTTACGTTAGTTAAATTAAATTTATGATGTGATTAGAATTTGATTGGTTGATGTTTGGTATATTTAAATTGTCATTCTAGTAAAATTTGACTTTTATTGAATTTAGTTGGCATTTAATTTAATATTGGAGTAAATTTCATGTTAAAGACATATTAATGATAATCAGTTAAGTGTTGTTGTTTATTGGTTGATTTATGGTGATTGTGATGAATGTTTGATTGTCGATATTGGATGACTGGATGTTATATTTATATGGTTATAACGGTGCAAGTTCCTTTAGTTCTTGCTAGAAAATCACTATGGGTTGAAATGATACATCCCAAACAATCTATAGATTAGGGAAAAATCGTTATGGGTTGAAATGATAAACCTGAGCGATTTTATGGATTTTGAATGTTGATTCGAGATTGCGGGTCGAAACGATGTATATCCGTAAATTAAAATTATTGCGGATTGAAATGATATATGTATGTTTCACTTGACCATAGGGTAGAAAATTATATATGGACATTAGATTGGTTAAATTAAATGATTTTAAATCCATAGTTTTTTTTGAATTTAGCAAATGATATTTTCAAATAAAATTGGACGTATATAAACTGAATTATTTTCGAAAATCCAAGCTTTAAATGTTGAAATTGGAATTTGGTTAAATGAATTGTTTAAAGGATTTAATTGAAATTTCAAAGTTGAGTCTGGAAATATAAATGAAATTTATTAAAATTGAGTTATTGAAATATTTGAATATTTAAACTTTGAAATCTACTAAATTTGAATATGGTTTGAATTTATAGTTCAAACATGGATTTGAAATCGATATAGATTAAATGGTTTTAAATGAGAATCTGGATTGAAAGAAAAAATTGAATTTGTTGATTTGAAGCTGACAAGGTCCAGATGTGTTGAAATGAAAGAAATAGTTTAAATTTGATGTTAATTTCAAATTAATTAATTTAATATAAACTGTTGAGAAATATATTATTTTAAATTCAAATTTATTTATATTTTAAAACCATTTTATATTAAACTATATGAAACCAATTTGACTATTTTAAACCATTTAAAACAATTCTGAAGTATTTTAAACCATTTTAAAGTATTTTAACTATTTTAAAGTATTCTAAACTATTTTAATTTATTTTAAAATTATGAAAACCATTTAAAACTATTTTAAAGTATTTAAAACTATTTTAATCGATTTTTAAACCATTAAA
Organism: Allium cepa; assembly: GCA_030765085.1. Taxonomy (NCBI): domain Eukaryota; kingdom Viridiplantae; phylum Streptophyta; class Magnoliopsida; order Asparagales; family Amaryllidaceae; genus Allium; species Allium cepa. Next base: position 560,024,769 of record CM060938.1, on the reverse strand, counting down.
ACTATTTAAGTATTTAAACTTATTTTAACTATTTAAACAATTTTTAAACTATTTATGACTATCTAAACTATTTTCTAAATTTCAAATTGTGTAAAGTTGAAGTATTTATATTTAAATCCTTTATATAAAAGCGAATTTGGTTAAATGATGATATAACCTAAGTTGGGATTTGAAATTGATACCTTTTTAGTGAAATGGCATATTTGAGTAAATATGTTGATTTTGGAATAAGGATTTAACCTACTTGTAGATATGATTTCGAAAGTGATTACGGTCTCGAAAGTGAATATGATTTCAAATGTGATATGATTTCGAAAGTGAATATGATTTCAAAAGATATATGGTTTGAATTGAATATGATATTTTGATATCAATTATGAATCGGTTTTGGAAATGTAAAAGAACCATCCGGTTTGAAATAAGCATTTGGTTGTTAAAGAGACCAGGATCGGATATTATCATACTCTCAGCCGATAACGAAAACCACTTTAACAACTTTGTACATAGTGGAGATCCCAGAATAAAGTAGGATGGTTTGGATAACGGTTTGGTATGAGGCATTAACGTAGCTCTAACTCCCACAAGTCTGCATGATATGGCTAAAACAGGAGCCACGTCGGGCCAAGTGAGGTCGTACATCCGATCAGGCATTCTTCTTCGATACCATATTATGACTTTTTGATTGATTTGGTGGCCACCCCTCGATTTGACTTGGGAATGTGTTTCGAGGTAGCCGGTAGTAGCTGCTATGTGTTACCATTTGTCTAGATCTGCAAAATGATAGTATCCTACCCTAGGCATTGCCTCGCATGCCTTGTCACATGCCTTATCGCGTCCACTACGAGTTTGTTTTGTACCGTACCTATGGAGTCCCGTATGGGTAAACCACTGGTTTGGTGGAGCTTACTGTACTGTACATACTATGGGAATATATAAAATGTGTTAAAGAGGATATGGGTAACGCCTTAACGTAATTTTAATACTTTACTTACTGTAGACATATTATAATAGCGTTTTATACTACATAGTTGATAGTTTAACAGATTCTTAGGATATGGTAATTCTGAACATCTCTTAAGTTATTGCATGCACATTAGACACTAGATAGGAGATGTAAAACCCCGTAAACATCTCCGAAGCCGTCGCACTCAATTATTTATTCTTGATTTAACTTACATAAGATCTTTTAGTTCTGACTCGAGTGTTTTGTCTTTTCATTATGCTTGGGTCAGCCTGATCTTTTCAGTGTATTTAAGAATTTATTTCTAAAGGACGAAGAAGGAGATTTGTATATATATTATTTCTTTTATGTTCCACTGCATCATATTGTTCCGCTGAATTATTTATTTATTTCTACCGTATGTGACTCTGATTTGTATTGTAAAAGTGTAATCAAATGTTATTTGTAAATAGCTTCATGAACTGTTTATTTGATTATTATATTTTGTCATTTCGTTGTGAGAATCTGTGTTTTGTATTCTTCTTTTCTCTTCTTTTTCTTATTTACCCCATAACAATCCTCTCTATTGAATGGTTTGAGTCTGACATGTGTGGTTTATTGTCGATTTAAACTGTTCAAAAAGGTGGGTCATTACATTTGGTATCAGAGCTTTAGTTTAGCGATAACCTTAGCTTTGTGGGATCTGACCCATTAGAAATAGGGTAGTAATAACCTAGAATGGGTTGTCTGAGTGTGTGTATATATATGAGAGAGCATACTTGTTAGTGTTATAAAAATGTTTTGTATTGTGTTAATTTGCTCTATTTTGTATTTATAAATTGTGGTTGGTACATAGGACGTTATGGCTTCGATAAAGATTTCTAAACACTTAGTAGGGCAGACCGACACAATATTGGTTTTGAAATACAGGTAAATGAAATAATTTTACCTAGTAGTATATTCGCATACGAAAGAATAAATTTTATAATGATATAGTTGGATGTGATATGTTGTTTGTTTGGTAGAGAAATTTAATAAATATTAATGGTAAAATAGTATTTACAAGTAAAGTAAATATAAATTGGAATTTGAGAACTTAAGTTCCAGGGTTATGAAATTTGTTTCAAAAGATTTTGGAATATGATATTAATACTATTAGAAGTATTTTTGGATATAAATACTTTCAATATAACTTGAAAGAAATGTTTTAAAGGAAATTGTAAAAAGAAAATATGTTCTGTACTCCCCTTTCTGTCACTAGAAAATAATTTCGGTGATGAGTGCATGCATCATCTACGTTCATTTTCGAGTGTCAAATTGGGAAGAATGTTGTAGTATTTTTACTACACATCTATTTTGATGAATAAATCTTAATTTTGAATTCCTAAATATGACTTGATCTATAAAGGATATGTATACACACACACACACACACACCCCAAATGACTGAAATGAATCCGGGATTTAGTTCTTAAACTTTCTTATAATTAGTAGTTCCTAATTACTGTAATGAATGAAATCTTAACTATTTTAATAATTAGAAACTTTTAAAATGTGTAATTAGAAACTAGATGCTAAGTGATTAATGAAATATATAAGAAATCGAAAATTTGTACATTATAAATCAAAAAGATACGAAAAATAAGAAAATGTAACTATTGAACATTTTGTTAAATGAATGAATAAAATAAACTTGTGTAACATTCAATTACATTCTAAAATACATATATATGTACGACTTACCAAAATATTAAAAGTTGAAATGTTAATAATAATATGTGATAGAATATTATACAAGTAAAACTTAGGAAATGTAAGTGTTCAATGGAATTATGTTTATAAATGAAGTATTAAGACGTATAAGAATATTATAAACTTATGTTAATAATTTGAAATGCTAGAAATTGAATTTAACAGGATAATGTAAGTAATGATGATGAACTTAAGTCAACATTTTAAGCTATTTATAATCAGATTGAATAGTAAAGGTGAATTCTATATTGAGTAAATGATTATAACTTCTGAAAATGTGAAATGATTCAGAAAAAGATTTAATATTCAATTGACATTATAAAAGGAAAGAGTAAATGTAAATTAACGGTAGAAATACTTAAGTATGATATGATTTATTTGTTGGAAATCAAGTGTATCAACTAATAATAAATGTGAATTAAACTACAATGAAAGTAGGTAATACTTAAATAATGAATTCATTGATTGTTTTAAATAATTGAATGGAAACAACATAAGTAAGCAAATGAATATAAATTAATCGAAAATGGCATTGCATCAATGAATGGGAAATGAATTTTATAAGTAATTAATGTAAATTAAAGAAAATAATCATTGTATGAATGAAAAGCACTAGCATCTTAAAATCTAATTTATTCGTGGAATGAAATCCACTTCGAGCCCGTTAAAGGGATAGAACCCTAAGTAGGATGGAACCTACGAAAATTCTAGTGGAACATTGTTTTGTATCCGCTAACTTTTATTCAAAATAATTTTTCAAAATTATATCCTGTTTTCAAAATGTTTTCAAAACTTTCCTTTTAAAAGATTCAAAACCCTCGATCCTGATTTTAAATAATTTTAGCCTCAAAAACATCTTTATTTTCAAAGTCAAATTACTCCTAATTTTAAACTATCTTTTTAAATAATATATTTAACTTTTAAATATTTATACTTAGATTTAAATATAAAATTATAGTTAAAATCTATATATATTATTCTTTATATTTACTTATGAATTTTAACTATAGTCAAGTATATTTATAAAGGATAAAGGTTATTTTCAAAGAAAATCAAAAACACCAAAAAATCCTTTGGGATGTCGACATGCCTAGCATGACCATGTCAACATAGTGACAGTTTGATTCAAAAATTCAAATTTCAAAAGAAGTGTCTATTCGCCATAACTCTTCATGAATGGTCATGGCTGTTGTTCTTCTATAAATAGAGGTCAGTTTCAACAAATTTTAAATCATAATTTTATGGTTTTCACTCCTCTTCTTCTTCCTAGTTTCTTAATACGTATTCTTATCATTACTCTGCCGAAATCAGCATTGAATCATACTCGATTACTTCTAGTTTGATTCTCTATCACTATCTCTATAAGATTCTCAGTGCTATTCAGATGCTACTTAGAAGGTAGCCTTAAGGTCCGTAATCCACATTTATCACAGGGTAGAGTTCTCATATAATAATAGTTATCAGACCAGTACTAGGATGGCTCTATTTGAGGCTTTGTATGGAAGGCCGTGTAAGTCGTCTACATGTTGGTTGGCAGCGAAAGATAGAGTTGTGTTAGGATCGGATGTAGTGAAAGATGCTACTAAGAAGGTAGCGCTAATCCGAGCAAGGATGAGGGCAGTGCAGTCAGAGCAAAAGAGTTATGCCAACACAAGGAGAAAGAGTCTATTCACAGTAGATGATCATTTGTTCATGAACGTTTCTCTAATGAGAGGTGTGATGTATTTCGGGAAAACTGGGAAGATAGAACCCTGGTATGTAAGGTCATTTCTGATCATGGGATGGATTAGAAAGGTGGCGTACAAGGTGGATCTGCCTAGTGTTAGGGATTCATAATGTATTTCAGTATCATGTTTATGGAAATGCATTAGGGACCCAAGAGCAGTAGCTGATCGGTGGGCGGTACAAGACCTGGTTATTAAACCAGATATGACTTATGTGTGCATAATGTTTTGGATAGTGGATCGAGACGAGAAGCGAATTCAGAACAAGGTAGGGAAGCTAGTATCCATTTGGTAGGGTGCAAACTAGGAGGAGTGCATGTAGGAAACAGAGGATAAGCTTAGGAGGACCTACCCAAAGTCGTTTGTCACAAATTAGCACATATGCGATGTATCGAGTTGTGCTGATGTAAACCATATACAGGCAAAATTCCTTTAAGGAAGAGAGACTATATAATCCAAAATTTTATAAATAAATAAATAAATAAAATAAAGGGAAAATGCAGGTTAAATAAAGTGGGTGGAGAGGAGCAAACAAATAGGAGCAAGTATAAGGGCCCAAGCCCAACTTATTTTCGTACAATATACATTATCCATTTTTATTCGTTCATTTTATTCTGCTCAAAATTAAAATAAAACGTGAGAGAAATACTTTAACGGTGGAAGCATAAGAAGGTAAATAAGAAAAAGGTAAGAAAATACAAGCTAGAAGAGACTAAGAAGATTAAAGCTACACATCAAAAAGATCTAGATGACTAATAATTAACCCTTCTAATCTGATTTTTTATATATCTATGGGATCATTTTAGATCTGTATGTTTTAATGTATGATGGGGTTTGTATGGGTATACAAGTAGAAGTATAAATGGTTAATGAATGCTTTTTGGGAAGGATGTGCATACGTGAGATGTTTACATGTATTTTCCTTACTCTAGTGATTTCAAACATTAATGGAAGTTCTATATGATGTTTAAGACCAAATTTGGGAAGTGATTTTAGAATTTAAGAGATTTCTTAAGCTTGTATAATTATATATGAATTTTTGCAGTTGAATGATTCTAAATAACGAAAATACCCTAAAAAGGTGAAATAAAGTTAACTTATGGAAGAATGGGGATTTAGATAATTTTAGGGAATTGATTAGAATTTTCTACAATGAAATAGAGGTAAAACCAACTAAAACTACGCTAGAGTAAATGGGTAATGCGGAGATGTAGTAAAATTATTAACTTGCTTTTTGGTAAAGCGAATTTAAATTAGACTTAGAAGATTCAAATGAGGACAAAACGACTTGAAATCTAAAAGGCACACTCAAATGAACTACGGAAATAGCTCGAGAATATTCCATCCAAAAATATGCTAAGTCCGTAACTCGGTACCGAATTATCACCATAGGTTGGTACCGAGTTATCACGAAGGCAGCTTCAATTAGACGTAAAAGATCGAAATGGAATTGGAATGACTTGAAACTTGACAAGTGCACTTAGAAAAATACAAGGAATGACATGGAAAAGGTTTTAAGTGGTTTGGATCACCCACCTAAACTCAGGATCGACTTATCCTATAGGTCGGGTTCGACTAATGGGTGCTCACCCAGTAACCACTCGGACTTCATGCATGGCTCACTCTACTCCATTGCTTCATGCTCAAGTGATGGTGTAAGGAATTGATGACTTACTTTGAGTGTTTCCTAAGTATGATAGCTATGTAGATGGATATCTAAGAGGTCGCAGGTTTGACTCGAAGACGATGCAACAATGGCTCAAACATCTCGATCAAAAGCAAGGAGAAGCATGCAATTAGATTTGTGCAAAATGCACTAAATATTATAACTCAAGTCCGATCTATGGGCATAGGTCGGCACCGAGTTATAACTATAGCTTGGGTTGGCTTGGTCTTTCTGATGGGGCTCTGACCTATCTCTTCGATCTCTATGTTGATGGGCCTCCGACTCTATTGTGACGACCCACCTTTTCGACCCTTAGGAATCGACACTAATACATTCATGGTATTCACATGCCAAATATCCAAGTGTCAGAAAGACAGATTTATCAAGGGTAAAAAGAAAAATAAAGACAGAATAGAATCTTACATGAATAGAATAACATATATTATTTCAATATATAATCTTCACAGCGGAAATTTTAAATACATACATCAAAGTCTATCCTAATCTCAGTCTGGACAGAAATGGAAATGGATAACCATCTACAGAGGAAACTCCAACTCCTTCTCTAATCTCCTTATAATGCTCTAAGCTCATCGTGACTACTTGGCTGGCCGAAAAATATGGCACCTAGAGTTTAAGAGAAAAGAAAATAAACTCCGGGTCAGTCATAGGACTGGTGTGAGAAAACTCAAAAGAGAAAACTCAAAACACATATACTTTTGCAAACAAAGGGTATCTCATAAGACTACACCGTACATAAACATGGATGGGTTTTTACCTTATGATAACTAAACATTTCTATGTAAAATTCAGTGATATTATAATATTATCTAGATTAGAAGTGCATATTAATCTTAGCCAAAATTGTTACATTGATTAAATTCCAGCATAATAGATATACAACTATGTCCAAAGGCACTTATTAAAGAATGGATTCCATAGAATGGAAAGTAAGGGACTACCCTTCGTATAGTACATCTTTAGAGAAATGTATCGAGGACACACTAACAATCCTTTGCATCTAGCAAGACCGACGTACCCCTATCTGGTAACCAGCATAATAGTCATGGATAGTACCGAATAAAACATCACCTCGGTCATTCCCGACCTATTAGAGTTGTCCATATCATACGCAAAAAACTCGATATGTAGAGGGTAATATAGAGAGGTGATGACCATACCCTAATGGAAGCGACCCACATAGCTGTACGGCATACCCAGTTTCAGCCATTTCCAAATGTGAGGCCTAAGGTAACGTCTTACCTTTTATAAAATAAATTCCACTTTGAATGCCACATTGCAATTTCTAATAACGCTTTATTAGTTTCCACAAAAGTACAACCCCCGAGTTCATACGCCTCAAGGAAGGGTGTTAAGTGTAAGAGGGTTATCTCCTACACCACCAAACAGATGTACATTTGTAAAAATTAATGTATGTGGTCTTAAAAATGCAATGTCAGACACTCATCCATACAAGTTGTTCAGGAACAGGACAAACTAAAGGTACTCCTTCTACTCAATCACATTTGGGAATCACCCCTAAGATTAGTAGCAAGTAGTCCTTGCAAATTGAAGATTTTGAGGATGAAGGCACTACTGCTACCATATATATAATATGAGAATCACCCCGGAGTTTAGTAGCAAGTAGCCTTACATTATGAAGATCTCCGTCTTCAAAAATCATCATCTTCACATGTCTTCACTTTCAAACATATATTGGTTCGAATTGCTTTTCGGATAGGAATCGTCCAAATCCAACCCGGTTTCTCGTAACCAATTATCGATAAAAGATGTCAAGTATGTGGATAATTATTATTTAATTAATCAATATCTTTTATCCAAGTAAAATATCTCTTTATAAATATACATCTTTAAATTATATTCTGTTTTAGTATATACGGGATAATTAAACCTCATTTATAAAATTCTTTGGTTAATTGAACCCTTTTTAAAACTTGGAATAATTCCGAATGATTTCACCTTTTACTTAAGAAAATATTTCCAAATCGTTTATTTAAATCTCAACAAAGATTTCCTATTTTGAAATCATAACTTTTAAATAGGTCAAAAATAATATTATTAAGACATCGTTTACTATAAACCCAAACAAATTTGTATCGAGTAACAAGGATCCATAGAAATTATACTAGTTATACATTAATACTAATTTCTATATTCAACCTATACTATCGTCGAAGAACAGTGAAATCGCCATTTAAATTTACACAGATAATACAAGTTCCCTCTTGGAATTTAATATAGAGTTTAACCAATACATTTCATATATCACCAAAATATTATTACTCTAAAATCTTGTTTAACTTTTGGAAATCACCAAATCTCTTTTTATCTTAGGAAAATGTGGTCCGAGTAAATCAAATTTACTATCCCCTTTGTTGGACTAGTCCGAATAGCTTAAGCGAAACCCAGAAACTAGTTGTCTAAGCTCGTCTCTAGAGACTATCTCTCTATTATCCATAAGGCCGTTAAGTTATTCGATAAACTCTAAACTCTTTTACATGATCTTATAGAGATTATTTTCATTTACTTAACACAATTCCAAATATTGTTTAAAACAATTTTCCTTTAACCATTTATTTAAAAATCCTTTAGAATAATTATAAGACTTTCAAACCATCTTTAAAATACTTAATTATTCATTTGAAAAGACAATAAAAAGATTGTGAAATAATAATTAAGTTAAAACCATAATTTGCAAAAGTTACCGAAACCGCTGTAAAACTACTACGAATAGTGTTTTTCAAGTTTCTTTGTTCAAAACACTAATTACATTTCATTTATGTCCATTTTTACAACTCAAATCCCTTTTAAAACATTCTAACATATTTATAAAATTTATTCCATATTTTAAAGATTAAAAATATCCATCTTAAAGCATTTACCACTTTGGTTTCCAATACTGCCAAATAGCGATGTTTTTAAAAACTCGATTTGGACATAACTCAAATTCTGAAACCTTGATTTTTCTTCTTCATTTGAAAACTATAGTTATAACAGCTCGAAAAAATTTTCTATTGAATAATTCTGAGCTATATTCCATCCTACACATTGATTTAACTTTTATGGCGCGAAATCGCGAACTACAGTTACGCGACGCGCTTATTTTGACTCCATTTTCGAATCTTTTTCTAACTTTACCGAAATGAGTTTTAACATTTATAAAACATTTATAAACCATTTTAAACCATTTTATTCATGTTTAAAGTGGTTTAACTATTCCGCAACGCTTTTATAATTCATATAGGAAAGTGATTTTCTTTGTGTAAATTCGACGCGTATTTAATGTGAATTATTTCTGCAATCAAACAAATATATTATTACATCCAAAACATGATGATCAAATAAATAAATAAAATCATAGAAAATGTATCATATCATCATATAAATTGTCATAAATTAGCGGAGTAATTATCACCTTCATTGGCTTTTAGATTCACTAAATTTGACTATAGCTTCGCTGTTACCGCATTAAAGCTAATGAAATCGTCCCTAGGACCCTTGGAAGTGTACGACCTTACTTGTATGAAGAGATGAAGTTCGGCCTACGGGGTGCAAGGGTGGCCATGAGTTTATAATGGGTAGAGGAGGTGTTTGAACTTGCTTTTGAGGTGGATTGATATCCTATACTTGTATAAAAAAAAATCTCTTCTACTTGCAATATTTTTCCATGATTTATTTATGGTGAGAAGCCATTGAAATAGCTTGGAGGAAGAATAAGAAGAAGATGGTGTGAAGAAATGAGAGAATGGAGGGTGGTATTCATAAAAAAAATAAGTGAACAAATATCTAAATGTGAAATTACCAAACTAACCCTAACCAACTCCACTCCCACAAGCATGGCCACTCCCTCTTTGTCTTTATCTCCATATGCTTGAGTGATGATGGTGTGTAAGGAAGTGATGGTCGATGGTTAGTTTTCTTTTAGGATGCCTAAGTAGGAAGAAAAGTGCAAAATATCATGATATTTTGTGATATATGTGTATATATGTGTGTATACATATTTTATATGTTTATATGTGTGTGCGTATGTATGTTAGTGCATATATGTTGATGCTATATATGTCCACAAGACATATAAAAAAAGTTGCAATCGTTGTGAACAATTTTCGTTCGTGAAACCGTTGAAAATCAATAAGTCGATTCTTAGCCACATTTTCACTTATTAATTAGATTACATATAAATATAAACAAATTTTGCAAACTAATTTCTTATTATTAGTAGTTAATTAAAATTATCGCATTTGAGTTATAAAACCTTATAAATCAATATTAAATCAGTGTTTGCAAAAAGTGTTGTCATATCGACAAATGTTATGAATTTTCTTATATTTTTAAAACAAATATATACCTTTACAAAAAAAATTATAAATGATTTATCATCACTATATAACTTATTAAAATGAATTATAATTATTTTAAAACAGGTATCTGATTATTTAAACTTAATGTAAAATTCCAAAGAATATATAGAAGTGATGATATCCTTGATGATGACATAAATATATTTTATTTTCAAAAATAAAATAATTTTTGTTTCATATTTTTACTTAAATAAATAATTAAGTACATGTTTCAGTTCTGTTTGCTTTAATATTGAGAAAATCTTAATTTTCTAAAAACTAATTTTCTTCATTTTTCTGATAAAAACCCACAAATATTCATATTTGTTAATATACCTTTAAAACAAGTTTACAATCATTATTTATGGTTCAAAACATTATATTTGTGTTATAAAATCTTGTATTTGAATATTTCAAATATAAATATAATTTATCAAAGTGACAAATTTGCTGAACGTTACATCTATGCTACCCAATTCCCTTATAAATACCAACGTACCTGCTGCCAGAAAAGGAACTTCTCTCTGTTGGATTTCCATCTACACTCTAGACTCGGAGCTTCCATTAGACCTTCAATTTTGTTCTCCATGGCACAAACACTCTCAATCCTCATTGTAAATCTAGGATCCACTAGATTGTGGCCAGATATGATATAACTAGTTGTAATCTAGAGAAAGAACAACTAATAAATTAGATTGAAGTGGACGTAGGCTGGAGATTGCACCGAGCCATTATAAAAACTTCTGCGTGTTCTTGTCTATTTTTTTACCTTTTCTTTTACTTATTTCTAAACTGATGCTTTCATATGATTTTGGGTATTGATCCATTTTTTGGATTAGCATTTTGGTTCTTTCATCGAGAACAAAGTTAGATTTGAAAACTTGAAGCTTGAATCTAAGGTTTAGAGAAGACGAAGAGGCCTAATATTATATCTAAAACTAGAGCAAGCCAACCAGAGCCTAGGGACAACCAGGAGGAGTCTTAAAATCCTCATTAATCCATCTACATGCCCATGGAAGAAATGGAGATAATGAGGAGACGCAAGATGGGATGATAACTAGACAACATGAGATGCTGGAAGGATTTTGCCAAAGGATTGGTCAATAAGGAATAGTTAGAGCTACGGGAATTCAGAACCAGGGATAAAGAGCAAATGCAGGAGCATCTGGAGCCAAAGTGGAGCAAACAAGAACAATGCCCTCATAAACAGAATAACTTGGTATTGAAAGGATTAAATTGGGGGAAACGTTGGTGTAGCTGCTGGAATGTTGAAGATGGATAATGATGGAACTTGAAATGCAAATCAAAATGTAAATGCACAATAAAAAGAGGGATATGTGTCAGAGCTTCCCCATAGGAATAGAGGATAAAATGAAACTAGAGCTATAGATCAAAATGCTAACATGCAACCAAAGGAATATGTGCCAGAGTATGTGCTAGAATTCCACTATATGAATCGGGGGCAAAGTATTGTTTTTGGACGAAGACCTTTATAATATGGTGAAAACTGGCATGCTAAGTTGGTATGTAGAATAATTTGAGATGGACCCCCAGATGAAAGCTTGGATGATGTGAGTAGGAATCCACTCGTATTAAATATTCGAAATGCGAGATATCCTCTCGATTTAAAGCTTCCGAAGCAAGAAATGTATAATGGAAAGTAGGATCCAACGATCCATCTAATGAGATACATCCGATATATGGAGGTATGGGGTACTTTCGAGGAGGTAATGGGGTGGTGCTTTGCATTGTACTTGATAGACTTGCGGCGATGTTGTTTAGACAGCTGGAAAATGAGTATATTAACACGCGGACTAATCTGGTGAGAAGTTATTGAGACAGTTCAAAGTTCACGTCTCGCGAACAAGAATGTGATGATGTTATAAAGCATGAATCAAAGGCCCAAAGAGACCTTGCGAAGTTATTTGACCATATTCAACGCGACAGCCGCATCCGTCGATAAGCTGGATTCATTACTAATCCTAATGGCGGTAGTATCTAGAGTTGCAAGTAAGGCCAAATTTAAAATTTGCACTAGAAAGGGATCCATATATGGATCTTGCAGAATTCTACCATGAAGTTGAAAGACATTTGTGCTAGGAAGACACCAAAGATGACGATGAGGAGTTAACGTTGTAGATGTCAGAGGACTTTCTGGAGCGAGAAACAAAAAAGATAAAGGAAAAAGGAGAACTGACGACAACTTCGAAGAATCAAAATGACAAAGGAGGAAGCCGAAATTCTCTTCTTATACATACTTGATGGAAACTCCAAAGAGGATATATCTAGATACTCGAGGGAAGATCCTCTATCAGAATATGCTAGGAGAGAGCCTATTGATTAGGAGAAAAGGTCTGGAAAGTTCTACATTTTCCATGAGCTGGATGGACATGAAACAATTGAGTGTTGACACCTTCATGATCTGATAGAAGAAGTATATTTGAGCAACCAACTGCAATAGTATATGAGCAATCGAAATGCGATGATGCGGTCGGAGCAACCATCTGTAACGAATGCATCAAGGAATAACCAAGGATCTAGTTTGGGATTCGAAATCCCATGATCGGATGAACGGAGTCGAACTCGATTCTCGCACTTAGCATTTTCATTTCTTTTTTTTACTTTTCTTTTCTCATTATGCAATAAAGACAATAATAGCCTTAGGCTGCTTACATGTGTATGGGATCCTAAACGATCCGTAGACACGCTCTGAATCAGATGCCTGAGATAACTATTTAGGACGATAACAACCTCGAATTGGTTACACATGTAAGAGACCAAGATCGGTCCCTCGGCACACTCGAGTTGGATGTCTAGGATGAATGCTCAAAGTTTTTGGTTGCTTGCTTTGCTTTGATTCAGATATTTTACTTTGGAAAAAATCCACATTGAATGTGACGATTGATATTGATTGCTTTAAGTACCATCCGAAAAGATGGGACTGAAGTGCAAGGTGTAAGTCCCCTTGCCGAAGAACGAGCAAATGGTCGTGTACAATATTTATCGGTTTAAGCTACCGACCTGAGTGCAAGAAGTAAGTTACCCCACCGGAGAGTGAACGGATGAGTTTGCTTATCGTTCCCCTTACCAGAAAGTGAGTGTATTAGACTCAGCAAGGAACTGGAGAGATCAAGGGCAGGTCCTCTTACTTGATAGTGAGTGGATAGGTCTACTCGATCTTAGGTCCCCATGCCGGAGAGCAAGCAGAGCGGACTTAGCAAATGAGCACCAAAGAAATTGAACCCCGTAATGGATGAATAGACCCAAGAGATCAAGTCCTCAATTGGAAGATGAATGGTCTGGTGAGACCATGCCCCAAAGTGGATGCAAATTGGATAAATGGATCTGAACGCCTTGCAATCGGACAAAGAAAAATACCTAGGCGAACACAGGATGACCTGGATTTTAGTGACGATATTCCCAGATGATAGACTAGGATTTGGAAAGCCAGAGAGCTTGATTTATGCAGCCAAAAAGCATGATTTTGATTGGACCAGCCGGAGAGAGTAAAGAATAGCCAAAGAGCTCAACTATCGAGATTTGGTTTTGGACTACCAGAACTTTTTCTTGAGCAAAGCACACCTTGCCTTCGAATGGTGTACTTTGGAAGGCAAGTGTTAATCGATTTTTGGCAAAGCCGATTTCAATTAGACTCATAAGATTCAACCGGGGATGAAACGACCTGAAATCTGGATTGTACACTCAAATGAACTAAGGAAATAGCTTGGGAAAATTCCATCCAAAAATATGTTATCACCATAAGTTGGTACCAAGTTATCACCATAGGTTGTACCAAGTTAACACCAAGACAGTTTCAACTGGACGTAAAAGATCAAAACAAAATTGGAATGACTTGAAACTTGACATCTGCACTTAGAAAAATAGAAGAAACGACTCAGGAAAAGATTTTAAGTGGTTTTAACCAACCACTTATACTCGAGGCTGAGTTATCCTATAGGTGGAGTCTGATCTATGGGCGCTCACCCAGTAACCTTGGCTCTGCTCAAGTGATTGTGCAAGAAATTTATACTTACTCTGAGTGTTTCTTAATTATGAAAGCTAAGAAGATGGATATCCAAGAGGTCATAGGATTTGGCTCGAAGATGATGGAACAAAAAGGTTCAAACATCTCGACCACAAGTAAGGAGAAGCATGCAATTGTATTAGTGCAATATGCACTAAGTACTTTAACTCGGGTCCGACCTATAGGCATTGGTCGACACCAAGTTATAACATTAACTTGGGTTGGCTTGGACTAACTGATAGGACTTTGACCTATCTCCTGGACCTCTATACTGATGGGCCTTTGACTTTTTATGCCCGATTCCCTTATAAATACCAACCTAACTGCTACCAAAAAAGGATTGTCTCTCTACTGGATTTCCATCTACACTCTTAGACTTGGAGCTTCCATTAAACCTTCTTCGCTTATGTTCTCCGCAACACAAATACTCTCGATCCTCATTGTAGATCCGAGATCCATTATATTATGGCTAGATCTGATATAACTAGTGGTAATTCAGAGAGAGAACAACTAATAAAATAGATTGAAGTGGACGTAGGCTGGAGATTACGCCGAACCACTGTAAAAATTTCTATGAATTCTAATCTATTTCTACTTTTTTTTACTTTTATATGAACTATTGCTTTCATCTGATTTCTGGGTGTTGATCATTTTTGGGTTAATAAAAATAAACTCCATGTAAAAATAGATTAGAAAAGGTTAGGAAAAAGGGAGACAATATCCAAATTATTTGCTGAAAAGAAAACTACAGATAACTGAAAGTGAAATAATATCCAATGGGATAGCAACATGTGTAAATCAATTTATAGGGATGTTAGAGTTGTTGGGTCACGACATTGGGACGGCGACTCTAAATTTATAAGCAAGAGTATAGTGCTAAATATGAAGGAATCATATTGCTTTAACATTTAAAGAACACTTAATAATTAAAGTGTAGAGCGTATTGCACAGGTCAATGGGGCTGTACTAATAGGGTGAAATGTGTAATACTTATAAAAGATAAGTTAAAGAGACTTGGTGAGAGGCCAAGTCAAAACGGGGAAGGAATCCTACGTTAAAATGAAACGATGAAGTTGGAAGTGCTATTGACACCAGGTGGGGAGCTCACTCGAATGCATGCCCAGGAAAAGGTGAGGAGGAGCATTTAACTTCCAAGAACTACGATGGAAAAGGCAAAGTAGTTCCAAGTTAAACAAATGTTTAGTGGCTGCATATGGATTTCTTTGCGGCCTAAGGCTGCATGTGGGTTTCTTTGTGACCTAAGGCTGCATGTGGGTTTTCTTTGTGGTCTACTATGGTGGAGTGGATCCAAGAAATTTGAAAAATGATAAATAAATTATTGCGGTGGGGTGATGCCAAGTAGTAAGGATATTTAGTAAATAAATGTTGAGGGACTGTAAGTGGCTCTTTCTTTGCAGTCTAAGGCTTAACCAAATAAATAGTTAAATACTATAAGGGGGTTGGTCCACATAGTTCAAACTAGAGAAGGAATTTAAGAATACTATGATGGGGGATTCCAAGTAGTATGAGTAAAGAGACAAACCTTAATAGGAAGCCAAGTTAGTTTTGCATAGGAGTGGCATGTCCAACACTTTAAAAGAATGCTTTATAGATCAAAGAAAAATTTATAAGGATTCAAGTGGTCAGTTTAGGGAACGCAGCATTTTATACTTAAATTTAAAAACAATCAAAACCAGGACTCCAGTGGGGTCAGTGCAGGGTGCACAGTAGTAAAGAAAATATGTTAACGAAGCATTTAATTGAAGACATAAATAAGAAATAATCACATTAAAACTTTAATGTGTTTCTCATAAGATTGATTGAATAGTGAGGGGGAACCCTAACCTGTGTAGTGCAGGTTGGTTTAACTATATGCTTTTTTTTTGGGTAAATGTTGTTCATACCTGCCTTTTTGTCTAATCCGTGTTTTTATTATTCTTTTTTCCATAAACTCACGGTTACTTATTTGAGTAGGCTGAGTTTATGGACTTAGGCAGGTTTGGAATAATGATCATAGTACGAGGACTAGGATAGAGCATGAGGCTCATTAGCTAATAAAGATTTTGTTTGCGCTACATGGAGTGTGGCCTCATCTTCATATATAGATCTGGCTCTTTATGGTGCTATTTTCTATTATATTTGATCTCTGCGTAGGCACATGATTAGGAAAATTTTGACCAAAGTAATTGTAACGAAAATTTAAAAGAATCAATAATGTACTGAAATGTGTTAATTTGTTCTGTTTACATATGTGTTTTTCCATATTATACTAAACTCACTTTAGTCATCAGAATATAATTCTGGTGATGACTGCAACATCATCGGCGTTCATCTCTATGTTTCAAGTGGAGGATGTTACAATATCCACAAAATTCTACATAATGGGAACTTATTCCAATAATCTTATGAGGTATCCAACTAATATAAATAGCTCAACATCATTGAACTCTCGAGATCACAATAAACATTAAGCCCTTTACTATCGCTATCCTTCATATGAATAATGCATTCATTACAATCAATAATAACCCCATGCTTGGTTATCCAATCCATTCGTAGATTATGTCCATAACCTAAAAACCGAGTATATAAGCATAATAAAAAAATATGGACCTACCCTAAGGTAGTTTAAAATCAATACATATTGTAGAAAACGTATCGACTCCTGATTGGATTCAATACAATAATAGAATCACTAATAACATAGGGCACTAGGCGCAAACCATCACCAATATAACTGGCAATAAAAGAATGTGTAACCACCATTTAAAATGAAACATGTATAGGAAAGTCATAAATAGAAAACACTGATAGAGTTAAGGTATATCCTAGGGAAATTCTGTAATTTACTGTAAATTATGAACTCTACAATAAAATCTCTTTCAAAATAGAAGGTGTTTGTTTTCTATTTTATGTATCATAAAATGTAAAATCTTTAAATAATATATTGGTGATGATAGTTACAAGGAGTTGTAACAATGAGAAAATTATCACAAAATAAAAAATATATTAATTTAAATATACCTGGACAAGATGTTTCGAGATTGGAAATCGATACATCCGTTGAGATATATATATATATATATGTAACACTCTCCAAATGATGGGCAATTTATTACCCATGATTACTAAGGGACGAAAGGGTTATGTACCCATGGTTATTGGCTAACTATAGAATAAATCTCCAAGAGTCTCCTGTTGGTTAACAACAACGTGGTCTGACGCAAAATCTTAGGGTGACAATGTTACAAGGTTCCCACGACCACTATAGAACTTCAATGTCAATAGTCTACTTTGGTTATAGTTAAATCATGGCAAGGAAATTCATTGAGGGATTATAATTGGGTCTCAGTTGAAGCATTGGAAGTGAAACACTATTCAATACAGAATTCATCCCCTCAGTTATCTGAGGTTAGGTTCATGGTCAATTGTATCAACTCAAAGTCAAAAACTTTGGTTGGAGTAATACAATTAATAATAAATGTTATTATTAAACCAATGACTTTGTTTATGGATTAACCGAGACGAATAAGGATGATATTAGAATTTTAACCAAAATGAAATTACTTCAATCATAAAGTGATATAGTGTTGATGAATGATATGTGTGTAAATTATCATTACTAAAAGGTACTATTTAAGATAATATTAAATTAGATTTTACTTAAAAGATCTATAAGTGATTAATTCAGCCGAACTATCATACCAGTAGCTGAGGTGATGAGTGAATGTTAATATTTGAATTCTTCAATATTAATTTCTAACTGAATTCACACCTCTGAGTCTTACGATCATATTTGTGAATTCACCAAAAAAACCCACATGGTTTTATTTGTTTATAAAAAATTCAAGTTAATTACTATTTTATTAATTTATCTCATGTTATATTAAAATTATATATGCTTGTATCTTATACAATATTAGTGTGCAGTTAAACTGGCTATAAATACAGTTAATTACTTGAGGGCTTTTTGGAAAATTAGTCCATGTAAGTGTACCATCCATGAAGGGAAAGGAGGTGATTCGGTTTGATCAAAAATTGATTGCATATTAAACGAGGAAGGATTTAAATAAAGAATAGGTTTCTATTCTCCCCTTAAAAAATTTCGCTCATTTATTTCCTCATTCAATTTCTTTTTTCTCCTCTGCCCTCAATCATGGTAGAAATTCCATCTCTATTTTTCTATAAATTACCAACTCCAAATCAAATCAAATCAAAACATCAAATATCATAAAAGTCTATATGGTCCATCCATCTCTTGCAAATATTGGTTATAGATTCAATGATCTAAGGGGGGATTTCTAAATCAAAATATAACTTATTGGCTGGCTCTAATAGACAATATTTATGAAATATTGTTTTATTAAAAGTAACTATGTTGGATCTAGTTACACCCATTAGAATTTATAGGCTCGCTATGATCCAAATGTGGGAAAAAATTGAAACTGACATATTTCACCCATTGCAAAGTGAAGGGTTCCTATAATGGTATCATATTTCGTATAGCCTATGCAATCTAATTGGCCAGCACTAAGGGCCAATTAACAAAATTTTCTACATGATGGGTGTCTAAAATACTAGGGTTAGACTCAGGGTTGAATAATCAAGTGTCCTTCCCTCCCTAGCTACTGGCCTTGCTCAATGGGTAGAGCACATCAAAAGGTTGGCTTAGATGTAAGACCAAATTGACGGGCCTTACAAAAATTTCAAATTAGGATTTGAAAATTTAAAATATATTTTAAGTTTAAATGTTAATGTGACAACTTGCACCTCTTTATACACCTAAAATCTATCACATTGAGAAATATGGATCGTCTGGTTTAAAAAAACTAGCATCACAGAGACTAAGATAACAATACAAAGAATAAACTATATAATCCAAACGTATCACAATGGAAGAAATATAACACATGCGCGCGCACATAGATATATATATATATGTATATGTATATATGTATAAATATATAAAATCTCAGAAAAATATAAGTTGTCTTAGAAATTTCAAATCATATCGTAGTCTTAGAAAATATCGGTACATAAGCCAAAATTAGACTACATCATAAAATATCTCTTAAAAATTGAAACATAGAGATAATTGTACTGAAAATTAATACATGATAAAGGATAAGAATAGTAAGCTTAGGTCCAGGCTAAGCACAACTATTTAAAACCAAGAATGGGCCAGTCACGTACTTCCATGTCCACCTAAGGTAGGGAATAAGGAAAAATGGAATTGGTCGGACAAAAGCCTGGTGAATGTGAACAAGACTAATAAGATGATCAAGTACAATTAAATATAAATCTACTCTAAGTGATATATAGTGCATATACAGTGTCTGTGCAATCCTTGGGTCATATTCCTAAGTATACTTATCTAAATCAATGGGTCAATCTACGAATCAAGTCTTACATGCTCGATCGGCCAAATTGGACTCCAGCTGTCCTATTACTACCTAGCAAAAAGGCCTTTCCTGTGTGTGGACTCCCTTAGTATCAGGCCCTACCTAGTCGTTTTGTTTTCATTTTCTATAGGCCACTTACTGTCTTGCTCCAGTATCTACTCGTACTACGTTTGTGCAAGAAGAACGTGCAGTATTTGGATATCCTACATGATGGGGTTCCTCGGGTAGAGTTCCTACCAGTACCATGCCCACCCATATTAAACACATCATGAGCTTAATGCGAAATAATCATGGCATCTCTCCAAGTCCAGCCTCGACATCTGCCTGACGGTTAACATCAATCCTTTCATTCCCTTTATGGAGCTTCCAGATCCTAATATGTCCTGATATCTTTGCAAAATAAACTCGCTCTATATCTCAGATAGGAATTAACTTTCCTATTTTATTGCTCACATGTCATGACCTAAAATAATTCATTTTTTTCAGTTCAATAACTATCAAATTAGCATTCGTTTAATTGGGCCTAAGGCCGAGGTTCAAGTCATCAACTTTTATGTTGGACGGTCAACTTGAGACCCCTACAGGCCGACCGCTTCCGGTCCATCTTGGTGGGTCCAAGGTGCCTTATTTTTTTATATTTGTTGTTATTATTATTTTTCTTCATATGACTTATTTTTATTATTTTCATTATTACTTTCTAATCACTTAATTTATGATTTAATCCTAATTTCCAGATTATTTAATCTACAATGTTAACCTTAATAGTTTCTAGCATTTCTAAGGTTTACAGTTTACAATAATAGGTGTCGGGTTAACAGTTATAAGATCAAATTTCAAGTATAATTAAAGAGTTTATAGTTTGCCAATTTAATTTCCATTTAACAGGTTAATATGGTTTTTAAGAAATATAATCAAATTAAAGTAGATTTAAAATAACTCAAATAATAATCTATTAGATCTATGCTCACTGATCTCGGTCCTAAGTTTCAAATCCAAGAAAGACTAGTCCCCAATCTATGCTTCCTCTAGATCTCCTTGGTCTCTTCTCTAATTGCTTGCTCCTCTTTTTAAATTTTCCTCCAGATTTGATTAGAGTTGGGATTGGGTTTATTTGATCTTTTTTAGGTTTTGAGGAGATAGAAATTCAATTGAAATTTGGGCAGAGTTTTGTTGCTGAAATCTAAAATTAGAGATTAAGGTTTAGGTTTAGCGTTAATTTATAGAGGTAATTAGTTAATTAAAGCCATTAGATTATCTTAGAAATCATTTTAGTAGACCATCGTTTATTTCACTCTAATGCAATCAACTTCGGCCATCAATCTCAGATCAAAAAAAGGAAACAAGATTTGAACACATCACCACACAGGTCGACTGCCCATGTGCGTAGGTCGACTACTACCGATCGACCTTAGACCCACTTGGGTCGACCAATATACATACATATGCATACATATACATATACATATACATATACATATACATATACATATACATATACATATACATATACATATACATATACATATACATATACATATACATATACATATACATACACACACATATATGTGTGTGTGTGTGTGTGTGTTGACAACAAAATTGGCCACGAACAGCCAATTATGTAAAAGATCCAATATCCAATCCGATCATAGAAATATGAAGAGAAATAAATGAAGAACGAAATGACAACAACCAAAAATCAAGTTAAAGGACACATGATTTATAGTGGTCCGGCTAACTGTGGCCTATGTCCAATCCCTTGACACCATGCATGATGTATTAATAGGGGAAGACATGCATGAATCGAGCTGAAATTTTAGCAGAAGGTTCAGAAGACCAAGACGAGTCCACGAAAAAGTTTTCAGGCCCATTAGGGCCCACAATAGGGATCGGTACAGATCCCTATTGTGATGTCCAAATGCGGTGCGATCCCTCTGAGTGGTTCCATATGATGTTTGCTACTTGCCCTCCAAATTTCATGTTATTTCGACTTACGGTTTGTGAGATATTGCGTTTTCCGTGGAGTAGTATTACTTGAATTCTGATTTCTATCGATCCCTCCAACTTGCTCCAAACACCATGCGATCCCTAAAGGAGCCTCTCCATGTTGTATTATGCTTAGCCTTCAAGTTTCATGCCAATTGGAGTAGTAGAACTCGAGTTATTGATCAATCTTTGTTGCATTATGTTGTGAAGACTGATTATAGACGATCCTCATGGAGGGATAGGTATCGATCCCTCCAGATTACACCAAATGCCATGTGATCCATATGGGGTGTTCATGTGTTCTAATTATCTTGTCCTCTAAGTTTCATGTCAATTGAATGTGTAGATGTTGAGATATTAATCGATCTTCGCTATGAAATTAGGTTTAGCCGACCCTTAAGAGGTTTAGGTACCGATCCCTCTTACTTTATCCAAATGATATGCGGTCCTTAGGGTAGGATCCCTAGGGTCTCTACATCTTTCTCACAAAATTTTATATGTGTTGGACTTGTATATCGTGAGATATTGAATATTTTTCACAAGACTGCCTTTATACGCTAAAGTATGCTGATCCCTGTTGTTGGAGCCAATCTACGTCGATCCCTCTCATACATTGAGCCAAATTCAATATTTCGAACATTCTACCCGGCTTATCTATCAATTCCACTCAACCTCGACTTGATATTATTATCTTTACTTGATTTTAGGCTCTACAATCATAGATCTGGACTCCTTGGCCTTAATACTTGTGAAGTCTATTGGATTAAATCCGTCTGTATACTGCCTTAGCAAAAGATGGTTTAACACTTTGCTCTTAAAACATGCCCTTGCGATAGGAAGGCATGTTTTGTATCTCCATAAGTCCATAATCCACTGATATCCATATTGTCCAATCTTTGCCAATCTAAATCCATGATCTCTCCGGATAGTTAGTGGAATCCATGACCATTCTGAGTCAATTTCCAATTTCGAACCCGCCATCTCTCCGGATTGTCAACCAAAGCCCAGACTGCTTCAGGCCTATATCCAAATCCATAGCTGTTTGAAGATGATATCCAAATCCATAACCTCTCCGTGTTGTTATCCTAATCCAAATCCTTGATCTCACTAGATCCTGGCCGAGCACAATCCGCACTCGACGACCTAAGCAGGCCGATCCATCGCGTTTGAGCAAAGCGATCTACCCCTTTCCAGGCATAGTCTTGATCTCTCTAGATCCTTGTTGAGCACAATCCATGCTCGACAACCTGAGAAGGTCGATCCATCGTGTTCAAGCGAAGCGACCTACCCCTTGCCAGGCATAGTCCATACTTGACGACCTGTGTTATCCATTACGTTGATCCAAATTTATGCATTCCTAAGTCCATAAAATAAGAGTCCGTACAACCAATAAACTAGAGTTCAAATAAAACCAGAAAAATAAGAGTTCGAAGCAAAGAAGAAGAAAGGAAAAAAACAAATTTCACAAATCCTTGCATTACAGTTTATCGTCATCTCAGAGCATGCCTAGGCACCGTCCTTGATCCCATACATGTGTACGAGACTTAGATGTCTTACTGTGGAGTTTGCTACTTATTCCATGCCATCCTGATCAATTGATAACAAGTTCATGATGATGCCTTGATCCAATTCCATTTTCGTTCAAGGTGGACGGTGGCTGCTCCTGTTCCACCATCGCAGCCCGAGTCCTTACGTATTGTTGTAATTGACCATTCCTCGCATATTCCTCAATGATATCCTTCAGCTGCTAACCGTCATTTGTATTGTGCCCATCCAGCTTATGGAATAGGCAACACTTTTCTGATGTCCATTCACGTTTAGAGGGCTCTCCCCTTGCCAGCCTCCTATATGGAAAGTGCCCTCGAGTATCCAGATATAATCGTTCTATGGTTTCATTCAATTCCGAGTAAGAAGAGAATTTGGGTTCCCCCCTGTCGCTTTGATCCATCAAAGCTATTATCCTTGTTCCGTTTACTCTTGTCCTTTCCTGAGCTTTCACCAGACGGTTCTCCACCCCATACCGTATTAACTTCCTTTGCCTTTTATCAGCTTTCACATCTTCTTGTCGTAGAAACCTCTCTGCTTCATGGTAGAATTCCCCGAGATCCATCGGTGAATCTTGTGTCAATGATATCTTAAAATCTAAATTATATGCAACTACTGAAACTGCCGCCATCAAAACCATTGATGGATCTGGTCGATCCACCGAAACAACTACTGCATTGAACCTGGTTAAGAAACTCTTGAGTGATTCTCCTACCCACTACTTTACTAATGTCAGTGTCATCACATTCTTGATCTCGTAATGAGAACCCGAAACTGCTTCATAAATCTTTCGACCAATTCCATCCATGTGCTAATAGAACCGCTCTCCAACTGTATGAACCACGGCATAGCTACATCCATTAAGTACCAGGGGAAACATCATGCCAGGACTTTTTTCGATTCCCCCAGTATTTCCATGGCCACATAAACCTCATCATATGCATAGTTGGATCCGACTTTTCGTCATAAGTTTCCAGTAATTTGAATTCTGGTGGATTCTTAACATTCCTGATATTTGGAGCGAATGGACTTCTATTTACATCCTCCAGTATGCATAGCTCGCCTTATCGTCTCCATAAACTTGTCATTGTCTTCCAATGATAGTCTCCTATCATCATGCCTAAGCTGGCCTCCGAGTCTACAAGGGAATTCAGGAATGTATTCCTCCAGACGAACATCCAAATTCCAATTCGCACCAACCTCCATGGGATCGATTGTAGGTCCTCCAGCATCACGATCAACCAGACCCGGGGCCATGGCCCATAGCCTTTGGGGATCGGTGTTGATCCCTCTAGGATGGCAGGAGACTGCTCACGGTTATTTGTTCTATTCCTTTTGTCTATTGGCTCCATATTCATGTTACCGGTTTTTATTTCCAACGATTCTTGCTACTTCAATTACGTGATTCTGTGCTCCAACTTGTCCAATCAGTTGGAACAAATTCTATATCTTCTCCTCCTGTCTTTTTAGCATCCTCTCTTGCATAGCATCCATAATCATTTCCATTTCATCCTTAGCGATGCAGATAGATGCTTGATTAGCTCCAGCTTCCAAGGAAGCCTCCCGACTCCTTTCATGGTGGATCCTTTCCAGTAACACTGTACTTGTTGATTGTATAGTCATTGCTTTCTAGATCCAAGTATTCAAGCATCCAAATCTAAGATCTTGGCTTCCAAATCCTCGGGAGCAAGTCCTTCTCAGTGGAAGCACCAAATATTGGGGTCAAAATTGGCCACCAGCACCCAATTATGCAAAAGCTCCAACATCCAATCCAATCATAGAAATATGAAGAGAAATAAATGAAGAACAAAATGAAAACAATCAGAAAGCAAGTAAAAGGAGACATGATTTATAGTGGTTTGGCTAACTATGATCTACATCCACTTCTAAATAATCCTTTTTATTATACTGAAGTTTGTTTATAGTTACAATCTAAAATCCATGAATAAAATTGATAGAGTGTAGCCTAGTTTGAAGATAAAGAGAAGTAAAAAAGAAGATCCCTTTTCTAACGCCATGCCTAGTGTATTTATAGCGGAACATGAATCGAGCCGAAATTTTAGCAGAAGGTTCAGGAGACCAAGATGAGTCCATCTAAAAATTTCCAGGCCCATTGGGGCTCAAAATAGGGATCGATGTCGATCCCCATTTTGGCGTCCAAATGGGGCGCGATTCCCCTGGGTGGTTCCATATGATGTTAGCTACTTCCCTTCCAAACTTCGTATTATTTTGACTTACGATTTGTGAGATATCACATTTTTCGTGAACTGGTATTACTTGCATTTTGATTTCTGCCGATCTCTATGAAAGGATAGGTATCGATCTCTTCAACTTGCTCCAAACACCATGTGATCCCTAAGTGAGCTTCTCCATGTTGTATTATGCTTAGCCTCTAAGTTTCTCACCAATAAGACTATTAGAACTCGATTTATTGATCAATCTTTGTTGTAATATGTTGTGAAGGCTGATTATAGTCGATCCCTATAAAGCGAAAAGGGTCGATCAATCCAACTTATTTATGAAAACTTATTGTCTGTGAAATCATTATATTATGAAAAAAAATTGGGAAAATCATTATAGATACAATGGTGCAAGTTCCGTAGCCAAATTCGGACATTTATGGAAACTTATTTTTTAAGTGCTTGTTTATTCTTAATTTAATTTTCTTATTTAATTTTCGGGTTGTTACATTCTTCCCCTTTAAAAGGATTTTCTCCTAGAAATCTCTAAGGGCAGAAAAACGCAACTAACACATAGCAATCAAAATCTACACCCATCTACTCACCCATTACCATGGAAACCATAGTCCTTAATATTTCTAATCCAATAATGCACTTATGCAACGTGGAATGCACATCAACTATACTAATGCAAAAGAGTAGTCGACCTCTTGTTTATGCAAAATGCTCGTACTATGCATCCAAATGTATGCAAGATCCTAATGATATACAGATAATTCTAAATGCATGAACAACCATACGACCATACACAACATCTATATGCATAACTGTAACATCCTCTACATTGAGGCCTGAAGCTAAGCGCTACGAATGCTGCACATCTATAGTGTTAACTTTCAGTGACAAAATACGGCAATGTTAATAGTATCCATAATATCAAAAGCACATGAATGTGAAATAAAATCATAGATTTCAAAATCAACTTTTCTAATTACATTTCAAATCCATATTTCATATTCAGTTACATAATTCCAAAATGATTCTCAAGTTTTGATCAAATATAATTATTAGAAATTATGCCAAGAGCAACATATGAAGATGCCCCACTGGATGATCAGAGTACTAGATAAACATATTAGTCATAAATACGTCACAGTGGAAATACTATTAAATAGGTCATACATAACTAGCTTTGCCTCCTTTACGTCTTCGAAATCTTATTCGTCCAACCTACTAAACCTGAAAATCATTAACTCCCAATATACTCAAATTAATTTTGAGCACCCGAGAGTTTAAAAGGAAAACATAAACTTCGAGTCAGATATAAAGCCTGGTGTGAATAATACTATTACATCTCGATTAACTGATATTAAGTGGGACCATGCCACTTAGCAAAATGGGTTTTTCCTTACTAATATCATTTTAAAAGCATATTTTTAAAAATCAAAACCTTATAATCAAACTGATTATAATAGCAAGAGTAAAGGCATATATGCATACAAATCAGGTAATTAATGGACTATCTATCCAACATTACAGTTTTATCTGGCTAAATATTAACCATTGGCTGAATTGGGCCTACCTGACATAATAAATAATCTAACCTCTATTGGACACAATATTGGACGGTTTGTCCCTATTGTACATCTCCTTGGGTCAACTGATACTAATGGTTTTGCGGGCTTACCAATAACCTATCTTTTTTGTATATATTCCTTTATGTGTGTAACATCATTTTAGTCTTACATGTGACAATGCCCTACACACTAGAATTTTGGAATTATTTTAGCTAGGGGTTAATGGTTATAAGTATAGGACGCGACCCCGTACCAGTCACATCTGGTCTTCCAACATATGAGTCATAAATTTAGGGTTAACTGCCCCCATCCACTTTTCCTTGAAAACATTTCTTTCAAATTGATTTAACCCTTTTAAATCATACTTAAAAAAGAAAAATATACCCTTCGCTTTACACAAAATACATTTTCCATGATATATGCTTTACACAAAACAATGTTGATGAAAACCTAGTTCAATAGGTTTATATATCCCTTTAAAACAAGTTAAAGCCCTTTTTAACTTAGAAAACATTTGGTTTTAAAGCCAAGACATCACCTTCAAAACCCTTATTTAAAACCTTAAAACATGCCTTTCAAAATCATTGAAAATAACCCTTACGAAAGCATAACATAAAACTTTAGACATTCTTTTTCTAAACCATTTGAACTTACCTTTCGAAAGCATAAGAACTTTCTTTTTGAAACACTTAATTCATATCCTTCAAAACACTTTTAATATACCTTTCGAAATCATTGATTCAAGTAAACATTTGTGGAAATATTGCTTTGAAACCATTTAAAATTATCCCTTTCGAAATCATTGGTTCAACATTTAATATAATTAAGGGTTATAAAAGAACAGAGGCAAAAGCATTACTTTCGAAAGGATTAATCCCAAGTGAAAGAAAGAGGATTGTTTTGAAACCCACCTTTTCGAAACCATTGCCTCCCAAAACCATTTTGAAAGTGGCTACAGGACCTTTTCGAAAGCATCGAGAAGGCGGCTTCAAAGTACAAAGGCGAAAGCAACCTTTCGGACACATTATTTTAAGGCTACAAAGAAAAGCGGCCTTAACTAGTTCGAAAGGTATGAATGCGGTAGCATGGGTTTCAAATAGGTTCAAAGTGGCTATCCTTTCGAAAGCTTCTTTTAAAACAAAAAGGCGAAAAATCTTACGAAAGCTCTTTTTTAAAACAAAGAAAAGTTGATTGGTTCGAAAGTAATACAACCCCTTTGAAAGCATCCTTTATAAACAGAAGTAATTCAAAATTAATAAGAGTAGCTTCCACCCCTTCGAAAGCAAGGTTTCGACACTGTCCCTTCTGCCTTTCTCCAATGCACTACGTATAAATTGCTTGATACCATGTGCATTGGTTTTGAACGGGTTCTTTGGCGGAGGTATGGTGTCAAAAGCTAACATATGGAAGTGGCGAAGTAGTAAATCTAAGAAAAACTGGTTTTTAACCTTTTAAAGTAATTCTTTTTACTTAACTTGCCTTATTGTCGAAACAAAATTGGTTGCCATTTCTTTATCGAAATCTTTTTTCTAAAATGCTGCCAAATTCAAAATTATTAGTAAAAATGTTTAATAATAAGCTCTTCTCCTTGATAAAACATTTAAGTCCCTTAACTTAAATAATTTTATAATCATAGTAAAATACTTAGGAAAATTCCCCAAAAATCATCATAATTCATTTTTAATATGTTTTTCTAATATACATAAATTTCAGACCCAATATCAATATATAATAGCCATAAATAAGTTAAACCCAATAATAGCTATTTTCTCTCATAGAAAATTCATAATAAACCCACAATGACTTAGAAAATTACAAAACTTGAAACCCACTTCTAATATAATATTTTTGATCATATATCAAAAACGCAAGTCATTTGGATGCCATTTATGGGTTTTTCCAATCTAAACTTGTTATAAAATCTGTATGAAACAATATAAATCATCAACAAACATACACACACACACATCCATATAAACAAATATAACATGACATATTATTTGCAAAATAGTTCGAATCAAACCATATAAATGAAATCATTATCAAAAGTGAGATGCAAATCGAATTATTTACCTTATCTTGGTGTTAAGAAGGTTGAGATTTGTTCTTTGCTTAATTTCTTCGAAAAATTTACTTGATTCTTCATGTTTTTTACTTGATTCCTAGCTTATCTCCTTTTGATTCTTCTTAATGGTGGCCGGCTAAGCTTGTAAGTATTTTGGTTTTATTTGTAATTGTTGAAATGAATAAGAAATGAAGGTTAGAAGGGTTTAGGGTATAAGAATAAAGTCTATTCCTATTCTGCTCTTGCCATATTCCTCCTACTTACTTATTTTCATTTTCCTTTCGTTTATACATTCGTTAAGGCACGACCCCTTTTTTAATTAACAAATCTCAATACCTTAACTATCTACATTATTATATTTAATTTACCCCACTTAATATTTTAAATAATGTTTGTCAATATTAGGATCATTACAATAACATCCACGGATAAGCAACAAATCAAAAGGAAATATGTACATGGTATGAGTGTATGTGTCTAGGACTACTATTCTACCGTATAGAAATATTAATGCAACTAATACATCCATAAGCATCCATATACATCCAATAGCATCCATCACCCCTAACATGTCCTATTGACATGTTTACAAACATCCCTATCCTCCAACAATCTCTACCTATATACCCTCCTAATTTTATCAAGAGTTCTAACTAAAGAAAGATAAATTTAAGCTTAAGGCATACCAGAAAAGAGTTGCAGGTAGGAAGCTCGGATCTTCTGCTTAGGCTTCCATGTACTCTCTGCTGGATCGTCTCCTTATTGAACCTTAACTAATCAAATCTTCTTATCGCGGAGTCGCTTTGTGCCATGCTGTAAGATATGGGTAGGTGCATGGTGAATGAGAGACTCATGCTTCACCTTAACCTCCTCCAACTGATTAGGCTCAACCACAGCAGATAACTCATGCAGGCATTTCCGTAAGTGCGAAATAACGAAGACATCATGCACTCCCGCCAACTTCTTCGAAGGCTCAACTCGATACGCTGATTTTCCAATCCTAGCCACAATTGGGAAAGGTCCAAAAAATCTCAGTGCTAATGTCCCCGACCTACAAAACCTCGTCACTTGTCTCAAGAGTGAAACCTTCACAAATACCATGTCACCTACTACAAACTTCAACTCAAAGCGCCTCCTATCTACATATGACTTCTTCCTATCTTGGGAATTCTTCATCCTTCTCCTAATTAAATCTACCTTCTGTGACGTTCCCTTAACCATATCCAGTCCAAGATTGATCCTACCTATCGTGTCCCACCAACACCATGGCGATCTACAAGGCTGCCATATAAAGTCTCAAATGGTGTCATCCCAATGCTAGCCTGATAAATATTATTATAGTGAACTCAACTATTGGAAAATGATCCTCCTATGAACTCCAAAGTCAGTGATACACATCTATAGCAAATCTTCCAAAATTTGATTTACCCTCTCTGTTTTCCATCGGTCTGCGGATGGTATGTTGTACTCAAGTTCAGCTTAGTCACCAAAGCCTCCTGTAGAGTTCTCCGGAACTCACCTGTAAAAAGTGGGTCTTGCTCGCTAACTATACTAGTAGGAACTCCATGAAGTCTAACCAACTCTCTCACATACAAAGCCTCCAATGATGCCACCATCCTAGTACTCCTCACTAGTATGAAATGAGTGCACTCGGTTAGTCTGTCGTTATGACCCAAATGCTCTCATTTCCTCTCCTAATCTTGGTAATCCATCAATAAATTCATAGAAATGCTCTCCCACTTCCACTGAGGAATGTCCATGGCTGCAATAATCCTCTAAGCTTGTTCTGCTACGACTTCACCCTTTGGCAAGTCATATACCCCGCTATATACTCTACCACTTGCGTCTTCATACTCAGCCAAAATAAAACTCGCTATATATCCATTTACATCTTATCACCATCGATATGAATGGTCATCCTAAAATGTTGAGACTTGGCCAACACCTCATCAATCAAATTTGCACTATAAGGAACACAAATCCTACCATCCCTTCGCAACCATTCTCTTAGGTCTATGGCACTATGCCTCAAGTGACCCAATGACTCTCCTCTACCAAACCTATCAAAATCTCCACTAAATTCTCATCCTCCCTTTGTCGGGTTCTAGAACACTTCAAAAAGGTAGGTTGAACATCCAAATCTGGTAATAATCCAAGGGTAATATCCGATGATGGTCTGAAGTCAAAGATAAAAATATACTCCAAATATCTCTATTCCATGAATAGAGGGCTCAATACTACTCTCTGCCTACTCAAAGCATCTGCTAGTACATTACTTATGCCTATAGTATAAGAAATTTCGAAGTTATAAAATGCCAAGAAATCATCCAAATCTAATGTCTCAATTTCAAGTCCTTTTGGAAGAATAGGTATCTTAAGGACTTATGATCAATGAAAAGATCAAACCTCTCTCCCTTAAAAGATAATGCATCCATGACTTGAGTGCGAAAACTATATTAGCCAACTGAAGATCATGTGTCAGGTAATTCCTCTCATAGGGTCTTCAACTGCCTACTTGTGTAACACACTACCCTTCCTTCCAGCATCAAAACTACGCCTAACCTTGTACCATAGGCATCGATATAAATTGTAAAGGGCTTAGCCCCATCTGGTAACACTAATACTGGTGCACTAGTTAATGCCTCATTCAATGTAATGAAAGCTTCCTCACATCTAGCATCCTATGAAAAGACAAGATTCTTCTTTGTAAGGCAGGCCAGTGGAGCGGAAGTCCTCGTAATGCACTTAATGTACTTTCGATAATAACCCATGAGACCAACAATCTGTACTTTTGTGACATTCTTTGGAACCTGCCAATCTCGAACTATAATCACCTTACTCGGATCATCTGTTAAACCAGTCTCTGTTACAGTATGTCCCATAACGTGAACCTCCTATCTCCAAAAGTGGTACTTCGAAAATTTAGCATTCAGTTATGCGCTCGGAATGTCCAAAGCACCTCCTTCAAGTGCAAAGCATGCTCCTTCTACTCCTTGAGTATACCAAGATATCATCCACAAATACCACAACATAATTATTTAGAAACTCCCAAAATACTCAGCTCATCAAATCCATTAAGTTGGCAGGTGCAATGGTTAGTCCAAAGGGTATGACTAACCACTCATACAATCTGTCTGTAGTACGAAAAGCTATCTTCTGAATATTGTCCTTGGTAATTCACAACTGATGAAATCCAATAGCCAAATCTAACTGAGAAAATACTCTAGCTCTGACCAACTGATTGAAGAGATCATCTATGTGGGTGCAAAGGATAGTGATTCTTCTTCATCGGTATATTAAGCTCCCTATAATCGACACAGAGTCTAAGAGAACTATCTGCCTTGGTAGTAAAGACGATTGGTGCTCCCTACTAATAAATACTCCTCCAAATAAATCCCTTCTCCAACAACTCATTAACCTTCTCATTCAACTCGCATCTTTCCCCTGGTTCCATATGCCTTAGGGGTAAGGCAATTAGTTGAGCATTATCAACAAGGTAGATCCTAAACTTGATTTCTCTCTCTAAAGCAGGAGACTGGTAACCTCAGCAAATTCTTTAAGAAAATATCTAACTACCAGTATGAAGTAAAAATCATCCGGTGGTAGGTCTAAGGAATAAAGATAGTTCAACATAACTGATCCTTAAGGATTATAGAAAACCTCTAAGCAATGTCCACTACAAGTGCCCAACCTAACAACTTTTCTACCACAATCCAAAATAGCCCCATACATGAACATCAATCCATGCCTAATAGCAACCCAAATCAAAAAAGTCCTAATACATGGACATCACAATCAAACTCGACCCCTAATATCATCAACCTCAAACCCCTACATATCATAGACAAATAGGCCGATCCTCCTACGGGGTTTGACACAACTATAGGGTTTGTTACAGTATTAGTGTCTAGGTGTAAATCATCAACAAGTCTACTAGAGATAAAGGAATGAGAAGCCCAAGTATCGAATAAAGTATGAATGGAAAGATCAAAAAGGGATGACACGCCTTTAACCACCACCTTTTCCGCTTTGTCCAGTGTAGGCTACACAATGGAACTATGGACTGCCTTAAGAGCATAAGTCTGAACCACTTGAGTTGAAGCATACGAAGAAGCTCTGGGTGGTGCTAAAAAAGCTTAATTCAAATGTCCGAACTGATCACAATTATAGCACTTCTCTCTAGTAGGGTCCAACTTGCAATCCTTAAACAAATGCCCTATCTTGCCACACTTATGGCATTTCTTCTTTCTCTTCTAAATCTTCACTCTCGGCTCAAATCCTCCCTTCTTCTTGCCTTTTTGGTAATTTCTCTACAAATTTTGAAGCCTCTTCCTTCACCTCTTTCTTGTCAATAGTAGTAAGAAAAATCATCTCAACAAGTTCCTCAAATGTAGCACCCAAAGGAATATGACTCACTGCTAAATCCTGAATTGGCCGATTCAAACCCTTAGCAAACTTGAGAACTTTCTTATGTTGTGCACTTATCAACTCCATAATAAACCTTGTAAGCTCATTAAATTGATTCACATACTCCTTAACAAACATATCACCTTGCTTGAGATTGATGAACCTTTCTAACTGAAAACCCTCCTCAGCCTGTGACAGAAACTTCATCTCAAACCTCCTATGAAACTCTTCCCAAGTCATGTCACCACCCTTCGTCTTTGTGTCTAAAACTTCCCACCAGCTCAAAGCACTCCTACAGCTGCTAGGTAGCAAGCTGCCCCTAACTCCATCAGCTAATGTCATAAGACCGAATATCCTTTTGTAATTGTGGATCCTTGCTATAGGCTCCACGTAAGACTCCATCCCCAAGTAAGGCTTGCCTTCCAAGCTAGAAAAGTCCTTGCATAGATTTGTAAAGTCAAGAGCGATAGGTGGGGAGGTAGGAACCTAACCCGTGCTACACCCATAAGCTCTCTAATTGGTGGATGCTCAGCCTGTCCCCTAGCTTGTAAGTACTAGCGGAACCATATGGGCATTTTCACGCTTGGAATCTTAGGAGCATTGATAGAGCCTGATCCTACGTGATCGGCTATCTCTATCCGTGAACGATAAATATTTAATTAGCAACTTCTACCGATATCTCAAAATGAGAGTAGAGATAAAAGACGGTTTTGGTAGGAATTGAAATAAGCACAGGTACGAATACGAGGGATTTTGACAAATTTAGGAAAACCTTTTAGAAAATATTTATATATATACATATATACCTTAAAAATTCATTTTAGAAAATAATTTTTTTGAAAATCATTTCTTTTACCAAATATTATATACATAAATGGATATCCATACGTATCCAATACGATCCTAACCTACGAATATTGAACCTAGGCTTTGATACCAATTGTGATAACCCACACTTCTCGATGGGCCTAAAAATCATTGCATCAAGAAATGCAGATCATTTGATTTAAAATAAACTAGCATCATAGAGACTAAGTTAACAATATGAAGAATAAACTATCTAATCCAAACGTATCACAACAGAAACAATATATATATAAATACATATAATCTTAGAAAAATATAAACAGTCTTAGAAATTTCAAATCATATCATAGTCTTAGAAAATATAAGCATATAAGTCAAAATCATAGTACATCATAAAAATATCCCTCAAAAATCGAAAGATAGAGATAATTGTACTGATAAGTAATACATGATAAAGGATAAGAGTAGTAAGCTAAGCTTCAAGCTAAGCATGACTATTCGAAAGCAAGAATGGGCCAGTCAACTGCTGCCCTGTCCACTTGAGGTGGGGAAAAGGAAAAATAGAATGGGTTAGACCAAAGTCTACTGAATAAGAACAAGACTAATAACATGATTAAGTACAATTAAATCAAAATCCGCTCTAAGTTATATTGAGTGCATATATATCGTCTGTGCAATCCTAAGGTCATATACCTAAGGATACTTATCTAACTCAATGGGTCAATAACAAATCAAGTCTTACATGCTCGATCGGCCAAATTGGACTACATGTGTCCTATCTACCAGCAAAAAGGCTACTCCTATTCTACTCATAAGCCCACTATGTGTGGACTACGTTAATAGCAAGCCCTATCTAGTCATTTTGTTTCCATTTTCTATAGGTCCCTTGCTATCCTGCTCTAGCATCCACCAGTATTACATTTGCACAAAAAGAATGTATAACACCTAAATCTCATGTTGGACGGGGATCCTCAATTTGTGTTCTCGCCGGTGCTACACCCACCCGTACGGAATACTCCCTGAGCCCAACACAAAATAATAGCTATATCTCTCCAAGTCCAGCCTCAACATCTACCTAACAGTCAACATCAATCATTGCCTTTCGTTTATGGAACTTCTGAATCCTTATCTGTCCTAATATCTTTGCAAAATAAATTCGCCGTACATCTCAAATAGTAACTAACTTTCCTATTTTCTTGCTCACACGTCATGACCCAAAACAGTTCATTTTTCAGTTCAATAATATCAAATTAGCATTCATTTAATTGGGCCTAAGGTTGAGGATCAAGTCATCAAATTTTATGTTGGACGGTCGACCTAAGACCCTTATAGGTCGACCGCTACTGTTCGGCCTTGATATGTCTAGGATCGACCGCGCCTTATATTTCTTTTCATGTTTCTTCTTATTATTATTTTTCATTGTACGATTTATTTTTATTATTTTCATCGGAATTGCCCATCAATTAATCTCTGATTTAACCCTAATTTCTAGATTAATTAATCTATATATTAACCCTAACGGTTTCTAGCATTTCTATGGTTTACAGTTTACAATAATAGGTGTCAGGTTAACAGTTATAAGATTTAATTTCAAGAATAAATTATAGAGCAAGCAATCTAATCAAAATAAAATAGATTAAAAATTAATTCAAATAACCATCTATAAAATATGTGCCCACTCTGTTCGGTCCTAAGTTTCAAATCTAAAAAGACTAGTCTCTAATCTATGCTTCTCCCTAGATCTCCTTGGTCTCTTCTCTAATTGCTTTCTCTTCTATTTAAAGTTTCCTCTAGATTTGATTTGAGTTGGGATTTCGGTTAATTTTATTTTTTTAGGGTTTGAGGAGATAGAAATTCAATTGACATTTAGGCAAGGTTTCGTTACTGATATCTGGAATTAGAGATTGGGTTTAGGTTTAACATTAACATATAAAGTTGACTAGTTAATTAAGACCATTAGATTAGGTTAAAAATCATCTCAGTCGACCTCGTTTACTTTGTTCCAATGCAATCAACCTCGGCCATCAATCTTAGATTGGACAAAGGAAACGACATTCGATTATGCCACTCATGGGTTGACCGCCCATGTGCCTAGGTCAACCGCTACCGCTCGACCTGGTACTCTCTTACTTTGACCTATATGTATATGTATGTACATGTGCGTGTGTATTAATTTTGTTGACTCTCATATCTCTCTCGTACTAACTCCGATTATGACAAGTTATATATGAAAATTATCCAGAAAATCGTCGTAGACACAATGGTACAAATGTCGTAGTCAAATTCAGACTTTTGTGAAAATTTATTTTTAAGTCCTTGTTTTATTCTTAATTTAATTTTCTTATTTAATTTTCAGTAAATTTCCAAGGTGCTACAATTAAGCCAAAAATATAAAAGGAAATTTTATAAATACTATAAATAAACTTAAAAAATTTCTGAAAAATTAATCAAATATTTTTTAAAAATTTATAGATATTTAACTAATTTAATTAATTAAATAAGTAATCAATTAATTAAAATACGCATGTATAGTGATATATGCGCATGTAACTATAATGGTTATAGTTGAATATTAATCTTAAATTGTTTAAGGTAAACTAAAATAAAATGTGAGAAACTTACTAAATTATTTAACTAATAAATGATTTATCTAAATAAATAAATAATTAAATGTTAGTTATTTAATTATATATACTGGTATATGTAAATAAAATTACAAAGGTTATAGTTCAATAACTTAAAATATTTTGATTTTATAAAAAAACTGAGAAATTAAACTAAATAAATTTATTAAATATTTAGTTAAAATGTTTAATTAATTAAATTAACATATATATATATATATATATGTATGTATGTATGTATGTATGTATATGTAGTATATGTAACAGTAATGGTTATAGCTGAGTATTCTTCTAAATAGTTTAAGATAAATAAAATAAAATTTCTGAAATTTTAAACAAATTTTTTGAAATTTCAAATAAAATTTAATTAAACTGGTTAATTAAATTAAAGAACTAAAATTAATTAAATATAAGTTAATTAGATTTATAATAGTTCTAAATTAGTTAAACTTATATAACTGTATTTGTACAAGTATAATGAAAGTGGAAATGAAATAAACTCAAAATAGATTTTTAGGGGTAAATACATACGTATGGTACGTATATCAAGATTTCAGATGTGTACGACACTTGAATAACAGTGGCATTTCATAAGAAATAGCTTATTCCTTAAGTCGATCTTACTCAAAATATATTAAAGGTAATGATTCTCTAATATAGAGTTGTCCTCTGCCATTTATATATTAACATATCATATACATACTCTTTAGTTGTTGAGAAAACTTAAGTTAGGGATATTATGTATAGTGCTATTGATGTATTACAAGAAAAGGTAAGACACATGCATGTATTTGTTGAGAAAACTCGAGGTATATGCATTATACTTGGGTCGTCGCAAAATGGTAGGTGCAAGTGATTATTCTCATCTATTTGTTGAGAAAATTCAAGGTTGAGATTGAGATTAGGACAAAAACCACGGTTGCGAGTTTCATATGATACAATTGATAAAGGGTTATCCATCGCTTACGGACTTAATATTTGTTGAGCAAACTCAAGATCAGAATCCTAAGGCAAGCAAGTCCTAACGTCCATCAAAGGAATCCAAGGATTTCTATGCTTCTCCTAAGGTTTTGTAAGGCCGTATTAGAAAAATTAAATGGCAGATTTTAACCATTCTAATATTGTAAGAATGCATGCTATACATCTTAAAATTATCTACGTTGATAAATTTGTTATCAATAAGAATATACTAATTAACCAAATTAAGGTTGATAAAGAAATATAGAATTACAAATTTTTTTGGCATGTTGTTATCTTAAGACCCATGCAAGTGCTAAAAATTATATTACTGAACGCATTTGTAGCTTAGTGATTTAACTACTTATTTTCCCAAAACTGTATATTGTCTTTTATGAGTTTCGAACTTGAAAGCCATACAAGGATATGGATAACTTATCCATATTAGATTACCTATGAAAGCTGTAAGATGAATGGTTGTGATCATAATATATGAAATCTTGATGAAATTAGTTTGACGAACAAGTAAACAATAGTGCAAAATCATGTTTTTAGTATGATTGAATATGATGAGAATTTTGTTGCATAGAAAAACATTGAAAGACCGAGGACTAAAGGCTGACCAAGGAGTTTGATCACTAACATGTCAGTTTTGATTAGTTTACTTAAATGCAACATGTTTAATACTCTTAAAATGTTAAGAATATCCAAATGCATATTTGTGAAGAATTTGGTGTTGTCTTATAGTATAGTCACACTTTTGGATGCTGTGAACATTTAAAATGAAAATGAATGTTCGAAAGTAGGCGTAAAGAAGGCATAGTCAGGATGAAGAAAGTTAAGCATCAACTCTACTTTGTGAAGAGACATCAGATGCAAGAATTATATAAAATTTAGTAAGATACTTAATATGGAGTGAGAAATGTGGTTTCCATTCCAAATGTATTTTATTAAAGGAAACTGTTTTCTATAAAGATATTTTCATGAGTTTAAGATATTTGACCTAAAACTCTTGACTGTAAACTAGTTATAGTAGATGAAATATATAGCCCATAATAAGCGTTTGATGAAGCTTCATGGTTCATGCATCATTATAGTAATGACAGAAACAGTGGAAGCATACCATATGACATTTATAAATGAATGTATTGAGATACAAAAGATTGTTTTCATTTACATGCCAAATATTATTTATGAAATAATAAATGCTTTTAGTATTGATTATTAATATATATATATATATATAGTTTTATTTTGTTATGAATGTTGTGGATGTTTATTTTAAAGTAAATATGTGATAATTGTATTTGTTACATTAGCTATATAATATAGAAGTATCTAAATTTTTGATATTCATTTTTGGGGATTATAGATTAAGTCTATCTTGGAGGAATAATTCTTCAAACAATATGATTATGAACCATATGTATGACTTGTACCTTAAGGATTAAGTGCTAAGCACCCATTCAATGGGAGCGACAAAAGAGTTCATGAACTCTTTAGATTAGTACATATAGATGCTTGGAATTGAAGGTCAAATAATACCAAAATAAATCCACTTACTTCGTTGAATTCACCGATGAACTATCACATACATGAACATGTGTATATGACATACAAATGGTACATCTTTGAGAAGTTCATAAAATTTAAAATGGAAGTAGAAAACCTAACATGCAAAGGAAAAAACCATTCAATTTGATCCAATACGTGAGTATGTTGGAAGGATTTCCTAAAGTACCTAAAACGAATAAAATTGAATCTTAAAGTTACCCGTCCTTATGATACATAACAATGTATCGATAAGGAGTAATTATACTTTGTAGGACAAAGTACATTTCATGGTGAGTGATGTTGAATTCACTTCTTTCTATAATGATGTACAAATAACAGTATGTATATATGTTAAGTTTGATTTCATCTAAAGCACCATTGATGAAATCACATAAGATATGAATTAATATAAAACCGGTACATTTCCTGGATCAATGGGTCGGTAGATTGTGTGAGTCGAGAGGCTTCACGTAAAATTTAATCATAAGGGATCTAATATGAACCACTCAAAAGGAGTTTACAACTGACGAACAATTATCAACTAATTTATAACATGAGTATAAATTTTGGGAACTTGAAATTGAATCAGTTTTATATAAATATTCGGTAGAATCCAAGGACTCCAACATAAAAACTAATAATATAAGATAAAACGAAATTAATTAAGCCTAAAAAAATATACAAAACATTAGAATGTCTAATATAATTCTCATACATCAAAGAGAAATAATGGTTTTTTCATCAATGTTGAGAAAAATAATTGACAGTGATAATAATTTCCTCAATTGTCAATAAGCCACAAAGAGTGTATACTTTACCATATGATGTAATACCTTTAATCCGAAATGGATTCCAATTGTCAAAATATGATTTTGATAGTTGAGCCAAGGGATATAATCCTTCGACTACAAGTACATCTTCAAGAAGATTAATGCAGTTTAAATTATATAAAGGAGCGTTAATAGGAAATCACTTCATCGATTTCAAATGTCAAAATTAGTGATGTAATCTTGTTAGTCAATATGCAAAGCCGTACATATTCTTCACGTAAGTATCCTACAGTTTGATCTTGAGATTGGGCATGCTAGTATTAAAACTAAACTTCTAGATAATGATTTAGAAGAAGCTGTTTGCACATAATAACCAAAATGCCTCGAAGTTAGTGGAAGCGATAACATGATTTGTAAGTTTTGTATATGATCCAAATCGATACAACGATGGCGTGCAATAAGCATCAGAGGTGAACAAGTATTTTGACAGAGAAATCAAATAATTTGGTTTTTAGTCAAAAAACATAGAGGAAACATGTATCTATAAGAAAGAAAATTAAAGGTACTAAAATATTTCTAACACTATAAGTACAGATGTTGGGATTGTCGTAAATGATATATATACTGGCACCATATTGAAATCTTTAATATAGAACATATGAGATGAACTCCTTATGAATTAACCATAAGATTTATCATATGTGTCACACTCTATAATATCGTAGTTTACTTATGTAATTGGTAGATTAAGCAAGTATCAAATCCAAGTTAAAATTGCTAAATAGTAGTTAAGAGTATTCTCGAGTACTTAAGAAATACTAAAGAGTTATTTATGGGAACAACAAGCTCCTTATAAATGAGTATTCGGGCTCGAACATCGTAAGCGATATAAATTATAGTATATCAACTTTGAATTTACTGTCAACATTAGTTAAGGAGCTTTGAGTTGGAAATGTTCCAAACAAGAGATGGTTGTTGAATCAACTGAAAGTCTAAGACATTGCCTAGAATAGCACCATAACATAAATATAAATATAAATATAAATGCACAAATTTATAACTGAACTAGGAGTGGTTCCAAATATTGAGAATCCTATGACTTTGTTTTGTGAAAACAATGTCATAATATGGATCGTGAAAGAGCCTAGAACTTGCTAGAAGTTGAGAAACATACTCCTAAAAATTCCACATAATAAAGGCAACTTATCAACATTCGAGAGAGTTGATTGATAAAATAGATAATTAAGACAATATAGCATATCCATTCACGAAGAGACTCACTCGATCGGTTTTGAGCAAACTTATTGAAAGAATGAGATTAAATTCCATAATTGGCCCTAATGAAAGTAGGAGATTGAGAGTTAGGGGTATACCCTAGCGATAATTCTTTATTGTTAATTATTAAATCTATAATAAAATCTCATTTGAAATAAAAGGTGTTCATTTTCTGTTTTATACTTGTTATATTGTGATATATTAATTAAGTAATTAATTTAAGTATATTAAAATAGAAAATCCTTAAATGATATGTTATGTGGTAATAATTACATGAAGTTGTAATCATAAGAAAATTATCACAATATGAAATAACATATTATTTTAAATATTCGTAATCAATATGTTTAGGGAAAGGATATCAATACATCCATTAAGATGGAGTGCGTAATGCTATTCAAATGTTGGATAATGTATTACTTATGGCTGTTACAGGAACAAAAAGTTCATGTACTCTTAGTTACTGGAAAACCATGGAATGACTCATCTAAGAGTTTCCTATTGGTTAATAATAATTATGTCATATATGAAATCTTAGAGTGGTGATGTTACACGGTTCTCTTGACTTGAGAGTACCATGGAACTTTAATGTGAATACTCCACTTTAATTATAGTTAAATCGGAGCATAGCGATCCATCGAGTGACTATAGTTGATTCTAGGTTAAAGCATTGAAAGTGAAATACTACTAAATAGAGAATTCGTCTTTTCAGATGTATGAGGTCAGTATCGTAGTCAATTATAGTCAATTCAAAGTCAAAATCTCTTACTATATTAGTATGGTTAATAATAAATGTTATTATTAAATCAAGGAATTTGTTTATGGACTAACCAAGTTGAATAAGGATGATATTTGAATTTTTACCAAAACTAAATTCCATTTATCCTAAAGTGATATAGTTTTGTCAAAAAGAATATGTATAAGTAATCATTGATAAAAGTTACTGGTTAATAAAACATAAAATTGATTTTTTGTTGAAAAGATCAGCAATGAATTTAGATAATATATCACACCAGTAGCTAAGGTGACATGTAAACGTTTATATTTGAACTGTTCAATATTAACCGCTGACCGAATTCACATCTCCAAGCCTCAAAACTGAATTTGTTAATTCCACAAAAAAATACATTAATTAACTAGTTTATAAAACGTTATATCAACTAAATTAATTAATAATTAAGAAATATTAGTTATTATTAACTTATTTGATGTTATGGGTCTTGATAGTAATTATTTGAGGTGTACATATAAAAGTTATATGTGCTCATATCGATATATGATATTGGTATTTATTTAAATGGGTTTTAGAAACAATTAATTACTTAATAGGTTTTATGAAAATTTAGTCCATGTAAGTGTACATGCTTGGCCGACCATGTAAAGGAAAGGAGGAGATTTGGCTTAACTAAAAATTGACTAGGAGTTAAAAGGGGAGTGTTTTAAATAAATAATACGAAGGGTTTCTATTTTCTATTAAAACAATTCCTCTTATTTATTTTCTCATTCAAATTCTTTTCTCTCTTCCTCCCTCAACCATGGTCAAAATCCCATGCCTAGTTTTTTTAAAAACTATCAACTCCAAATTAAATCAAAACATCATATAAAACAAAGACTACATATGTAATCCATCTCTTGCAAAGACTGCGTGTAGAGTCAAAGATCTAAGGACGTATTTTCAAATCAAAATGTAACTTTTTGGTTAGATATGAAAGATAATGTTAATAAAATATGATTTTATGGATAATAACTAGATCTAGTGAAACCTATTAGACTTTATAGGCATACTATGATCCAAATGGGAATTTTTTTTGAAATCTACTTATTTTAACCATTACGAGACGGACAGGTTTCCTTCAAACACACCTTCCATGATGATGTTATTCCTCTTATTAAGCTCTGCTCGAGTGCTTGAACTTGAAGTATCTTGGATAACATAGGCTTTGACCACTTGTCCACCCATTGGAAGAGATAGAAAAAACCATTTTGAAATGTCCTAGTTGATCGCCTTTGAAACATTTCTTTGCTTTGAGATTGACCCGACAATCCTTAGCAGCGCGCTTCATGAAATGACATCGGTTGAAAATGATCCTTCTTTTTTTACCTTGACCTTGATCGTTTTTGTTCCACCTGCCTTTCCTCCCGTGTTGGAATTTGGGCTTGACCTCAACTTTAGCTTCCTCCTCCTTAGAGGCCTCTTTAAAAATAGAATTTAATAAAACAACTTTAAGAAGTCATTCGAAAGTAGCGCCCGTGTGAACATAGCTAATAGAAAGATCACTAAGAGGTCGATTGAGTCCCGTAGCAATATTATTGGCCTTCTTAGTGGGAGTATTGATGATATCCATCTTAAAACGAGCCAAAAGTGTGAACTCATTGATCTACACCTTTACGCTCTTATCACATTCTTAAAGATACAAGAATTTCTCCACT
Organism: Allium cepa; assembly: GCA_030765085.1. Classification (NCBI taxonomy): domain Eukaryota; kingdom Viridiplantae; phylum Streptophyta; class Magnoliopsida; order Asparagales; family Amaryllidaceae; genus Allium; species Allium cepa. Next base: position 559,980,723 of record CM060938.1, on the reverse strand, counting down.
TACTAGCCCCGCTTGGACTTAGAAATAAATCGAGCCTCATGATTTCTTTAGAACTCCTCCAATGTAATAGCATGCTTTTTCACCTCCTCGGTCATAACATCCTACCTGCACGAAGTTTATTCTTGAAGTTGTCTAAGAGAAAGTCGTCTCTTTATTAAACACTCAAGCACTATATCATCAAAAATCTGTTTGTTAGTGCAAAGCCATGCTTGAATCAATAAGTGACTCCATGCCTAAATAAGGTTTTGCGTATTATATGAATATAATCCTTACAAAGCAGAGGGAAATCAAGAATAGGCGATGAGGGTGTTAGCTATCTGTAGATGGAAATTATTAGCAATTCCCAAAAGATATTGTAGATCACTAGAAACAAAAGTTTTGGTGCCTAAATGTTATATGCACAAGTATAAAAAAAATACAAATATGATCTCTCAACTTATCCCAATTTATGGTGATTGGATAACTTATACTTTGATACTAAATGTAAGACCCATCATCTGTAATAACCATTATCAATGCATACAATCAAACAAAGTCAATAATTATCACAGATGATATTTCATTACTTGTTAGAATAAAAAACAACATAGAGCATATCTATTGTACATAAAAATATAAAATCTCATAGTGGAAGGAATATAATTTAATATCAACACAGACATATAATATAGTGCATATCATAAGATACATAAGAAAATGATACACCTAATCTCATATACAATATGTCTCAAAATGAATATATATACTGCATGTCAATATCCCAAAAGTAATATATATACATATGTATGTATGTATGTATGTATGTATGTATGTATGTATGTATGTATGTATGTATGTATGTATGTACGTATGTATGTACGTATGTATGTACGTATGTATGGCGGCAAATAGCTAAAGCTTGATAACTTGCCTCCAACTAGTAGTATCCCTACCTCTATGTTAACCTACTCAAAGAGTAGATAATAAAAGTTACAACAAAGGAAAGGTCAAACATAATGTCTATGAAAAGGAAATATCTTCAATCTACATGATTACCAATATGCTATTATATCACATACAATATCAAACGATAATGTATGAGGTAATGAAACTATATAATCGTATCAAATCGAACTGTTATGCACTTGCCTATTTGCTACCATTTGTTTAACAAGAGACCATAACACAAGTAATTTAAGGCCAATTAACTTTCACTACAAAGAATTCAAGGTATATTGCCTTTGCTGCCAAGATAGAATGCTTTTTATCTCCAAATCGGCATCGCCTAACATGCACAATCGAAAACAACCATGCATCATTCCACAGCTTGTTTATAAATATCAAATTCTGAACCAGTAGCTAGAGGATATGGACTTACTATGTATATGCAACATTGTTTGAAATCATATATCGCAATACACTAATCGTTATATGTCAACTTATCGGACAACTCTATAAAAGCTAGTGTAAGAATCGAATCGTGTTTTAAACCGTAACCCTGGCCCTATCTTATCTGATACCAACCACACATTTCACACGATAGGGTACCGCACTGAACTCCCCCTTGTTCTATAGTTACTACAGACCCTATGTGCATCGAATGGGTCCCAGAAACAACATAGTTCCCAAACATCAAAATTCAAAACTCAAAGCTTACTATCCAACTAACACATTGCAAATGTCTGACTTAAGGATTTAGACGTCTAAACTTGAGCTCAAACGTCTGATCTCCAAATCCAAACATTTGAAAACACCAAAATAACACATGAATATTGTAGGTTAAAAATACTAATTTCAAAATTTCAAACATTTGAATTTGGCATTCAAACGTCTAAATGTCCAATTCAGGCCAAACCAGAGACTGGATGAGGAATTTCCTTTAGTGGAAATCTTCCCCACATTTTCTTTATTCTCCTTTCTGTTTCACTTTTTTTCCATATGTCTCTACATCATCGAGATAGTCTACATCAATATCGTTTGACATGGACTCATGCCCCTGTTATGGGTCATTTGACGTTTGGATGGGTGAAACTTTGCACTTAATGAATGACTTTAAGGCATTGAACCGTTCCAACCACCATTAGTGTTCAACTACTCAATTAGAATTCCAAAACTATATTCCTTCATCATTCACCAATATCATGAATTATTTCATTACCATACAATCAATAACAAAACCAACGATTAATCCAACAATTAAACCAAAAATTTCAAAATTTAATATAAAGTTATTTAATACGCACATTCATTTTATAATCAACTTCTATTAAAAACTTTCATTAAACAAGATTATCTTCTCTAAAATCCAAATTCAAGTTCACTGACCAACCCCTAAGCAACATCAAATATTTATCATGATTTCAAGCATATTTTTAGTGATCATATATCGTAGAAAACAAATCTAACTCACTAATAGCTAAGAAATCCAAGCTCCAAAGTAGCCCTAATTGAAGCTCTCTCTTGATTTTCTAAATTCAATTCCAAACTTCTTCAAAATGATAAATTGAAGAGATAGATTTGTAGAGAATATCTCAAGTTGAATTTAGGTATTTATTTCGTAATTGTTAATGAAGAAATGAAGAATTTATGTTGGTCTATAGGTTGGTATAATAACCTACCATTTACTACCTTTTGATTCTACGTCCAAATTGATGTTCAAATCACAAAGGCTATAAACATTAGGTCAATAGGGGTGAAATATGATACAAATGCTTATAGAGATATCTACTTTAGCTATAACTTCTAGAACCACGATGAAAAAATATAATATCATATGCTATAAAATGTAAATTTTAGAATCAAAGCAGTCAATAACAATAAGTGTCATCACATCAAACTAAATGACACTTTCATACACATGGTTAACTATAATACATGATATCGAAATAGTAGATATCCAAATAAACCAAAATAAACAACATGGCTCCATCGGACTTCCATCATCATCTGCTTACCTCAAGCACTCTCTAACCCTTGTTAATATATCATGGATATATACAAATAGAGAAATATAGAGGAGGTCAGGCATATGTTTGGTGAGTGATAAAATAACTCTAAGTATATGATTCCAAGATGCTAATAAACACTATTGTAGACTAATACTAAACCTATCAATTTCATAGTTACTCGTCTTTGTATTCGTACCTTGTCCCTACTACAATCAACCTACTGAAATAAAAATTTAGGTGCAGTCGCCGTAGTGAATTAGATAGATGTCTCTATAACCTCCGGTTTAGGCACCGTATGTGATAAGACTCAACATATTATAACCAACTCGATTTTATATCAAACATGTCTTGATCGACAACTTACTTGTATTAGTATACATGTTCATCAAACTCATCATCCATGAGTCTCACTTTACTTACACATACATACATCATATGATGTCCTTGCTTTGTCACACAATCCATTTAATGCGCTTTAAACCATTTATAACAGACTCACAGAATCCATGTTCAACTTGTGCCTAGTATAGACTTTCAGATGTTAGTTTACACATTAAGGCATCATAGTACTTATTAAGACATTTAACTATCTTGTCCCAACAACCGATTACTATATGGAAAATTTCATTAGCTTTTTAGACGCCTAGTCCTTTGATTCAACTACCTGAATCAATACATGGAATGTCTGAACCATAATTTCAAACCTTTGAAATAGATGAAAAATGAACATATTTCACGTGGGTTTATTCTATGAAATTTTAGATATTGGAATTATAACGTCTGAAACATTGTGAATTCCAAATTTTCACTGTTTTCTTGAGTTTTCATTCAATATCTTATTAACTTTTATTTTAACTATACTCATACTCTTATATACATTGTAGAAATGCAGTATAATGTTTCTGTGGTTATTTTATCTAGATTATTTTATTAACATGTTACTTAATTTTTAAGTATTATATGATTTCATTATAGTTATATTACCACATCAATCTTTATCATTATTATTGTTCTTACCAATACAAATTATGGTTTCACCATGTACAAAATCCATATCACTTACGTATTCATATTGTTAAATAGGTTTTTAACTCAGCAGAATTCAAAAGAGTTAGAACATTAGATTAAGCCAGAACAACTCAAAACTTGACCGAATGGCCTAAAAGTACAAGACAAAGGAACTTTGGAAGTTTGACCCAAAAATATGCCATCATTTTGGGTCGGTACCAACCTGATCTACTTGGATCGATATCGATCCAAAAGACTAGCTTCTGGTTCCTCCAAACCACTTACATTATGTTTCTACCTCTCTACTAAGCCTATCTACCAAGTTTGGTAACAATTCAAGCATCGGAGTTCGAGAAGTACAGATATACCGGATTCAGACTACAGTTTGACTAAACCATGGGCGAACCGTCATCAAAACAAGTCAACAAGCTATGAATCACATGAAGAGCCTCACAAGCAAGTAAGCAAGCCAATTGGATAGAAGTTGTTCGAAAATTGCACAACTGTTTGGATCGGTATCGATCCAAAAAGTTAGCTCAGAATCATTCCAAACTTTTCGTGCTTCTTTTTATGGACAATTACAGGCTTCTGGTGCAATCGTTCTGATCTAAGTGCTCTCTAAATCCTATATATACCATCCTACCTTCAACAGAAAAGGGGTTCCTGGCCTAATCTCTGCTAAAACTCTACTGTTCTTTCTTCACTCCTCTTCTCCCACACAGCAGCCATGAAGAGGCAATTGAGATCCTCCTTTCGTTTCTAACAATGGTGTAACGACCCAACTTCCAAACTCCAGGAAGTCGCATCGCTAAGAAGAAAGAAAGGGATAGAAAAGAGAAAAAGAAAGGAAAGAAAGAACAGACAACATCAGAATCTCACAGCGGAATCGAATAAATTATAATATATCACATAAAACTTTACATAATATCATATACATCAGAGTTAAACAGCTAATACAACACAAACTAGACAGTTATAAACATCTGTCTAGCAATTACAATCCAAGTACATCAGAGAAAACAGATACAACTCAAAACACAGCGGAACCACTACATATATCTACACGTTGAAGCCTCCTGCTCCATTATCTCCTCCAGAACTCGATCAAAGCAATCCTGAAACACTTGACTACTCATACGTAATATGAGTACCCAAGAGTTTAATAAAACAGAAAATAAACACTCAGGTCAGACAGGGGTCTGGTGTGAGTAAACGGTGATAAAAATTGCTTAACTTTAGAAAATCCTTTGAAAACAAAAGGTATCACGTAAGACTTCCCACACATAAACATGGAAAAAAAATTACCTTACGCTAACCAAAACATTTGATAGGAAATCCAGTGGTATTATAATAGTGTCTAGGGTTTTCAAAATAAAATAAAGAAATAGCTGGAATGCTTACATCTCACGTTCCAACATAGTTGGGCACAATCAAAACCGTACAGGCACTTATCGGATTATGGATTCCATCAATGGCAGGGCTACTGGGGTACCGCCCGTCACAGTACGTGGCCTAGATCAACGTACCGAGGAGTACTCCCACTCCCCTGCAACACAAGGCCGGACCCATTCCTTACTGAACAGTTCCGAACAAGACCACCCCGGCGATTCTAGCTAGCAATCGCCTCACACAACCGAAATATAAAGGGACATCTAGACAGGGGTAAATCTCGCTCTCCAGTGGGGGCTACCCATGAAGCCTTGCTGCACCTCCCCTGTTTTAGCCATTCCCGGTTTATGAGGCTTGAGGCTACGATTACCTTAATAGGACATATCAATCTTAGAATGCTCATCGTCCTCCTAACGATGTTCTGAAAGCATTCAATCCATACAAGTTCGTTACGGGTTCGAACGAAACCGAAGGCACTATCTCTTTACACTCATTTTGGAATCACCCTCGGAGTCAACGACCATAGCCCTTGCACTCTAAATCTCCATCTCGAACCTATAAGTACTATTCCGTCAAACTCATTACGGAATCACCCACAGAGTTATACTGACGTATAGCCCTTACACCTCGAGTCTTCACTTGCTCCACTTGGATTAACGACCTAACGTTTAATTGGAATCGATGAGGTTTTCGGATATCCAAATATGGAAATCCGATCCCGGTCTCACCGAAACCCAACGCCATTTTAATGTCCAAGTTGTATTTAAGGGATTTTAAACAATTAACTCATTCATTATTATCTAATTCACATAGATAGATAAACTACATCTCAAAATAGATAACCACATTCATATCATAAACAGATAATCGTATCATCCATAAACAAATAATCATCTCAACCAAATAATCCATCACAAACCATCATACTTAATCCAAACATTCATGTCATACAGATACGACTCATCTCATTACTGAGATCACAACCATTCAATCAATAACATCCATAAGCAATGATTTATTAACCAACAATTATAATTAATTTAAAATGAATTAAATTAATTATAATCATCTCTAATTAATTTAAATTAAATTAAATTAATTACTCATTTAAATCCTGCTTAACACCCATTAATTAATTAACCTAGTTAATTAATTATCCACTAAGTATTTAACTTGATTAAATATCTTTGATTAATCATTTCCTAATTACAATAATTAATTAGTCCTTAATTAATTTCATAAATTAATTAACCTTAATTATAAGTAATTAACATTTAATTACGTCATTTATTAATTTAGTTTAACTTAATCAAACAATCCTTAATTACATCATTAATTATAATAATTAATGATCTTTAATATTTAAGTAAATTACTTAATTTAAATTAATTACATTTAGTAATTAATCTAATTATTAATAACCTTGATTAATATTAAATTAAGTAATTAACTATCTTTAATTACTCATAAATCAAATTAATTATCAATAATTAATCATTAATTAATTCCTTAATTAATTACAAAAGTAATTATCCAAATTACTAATTTCATTCCAGTACTTATCATTATTACTTCTCTGAGTAATCCTGCTCCATTAATTAAAATAAATAATTCTTAAAATCATTAGATAATTTACTTAAATTAATTAAACTGAATTAATTAACTTAATTAAATCACATATCAAAATTAATTACAATAAGTAATTAATTCCTTAATTACTTAACAAATTAAAATTAATTAGATTCAATTAATTAATCTGGTTAATTATCCAAAATTAATTCCCTTAATTAATTACTAAGTTATCCTTAGATAATCATCATCATTTATTAATTAACACATTTCATTAATTATATACTTAAGAAAACTTAAATTAGATTAATAAATCATTTCTAATTAATATTAATCTAAACCATTATTTAAAAGTCAAATAATTAAGAAAAATCCTTAATTATCTTATCAAATGACTCATTTATATTCAAATATATTAAAACAATATATTTCTAAATTAAATTCAAATTACAATTAAAAATTTAATATTTAAATGTTTGATCATTTAAACATTAATCCCAATTAAAATAATTATAAACTTTTAAATAAAAATGAATGTTTAAAGAACATTCATTACTTGGATATAAAAGAAAGATTTGAAATAAATTACTTGATTAAATACATTAAGCTTTGAAAAAAAATTGATTATTTCAACTTCAAATTTAAATTAAACATTTTCATATTTTAATTCAAATACTTAAAAGAAATAAATTCTTTCAAGTTTAAAAATTCACTTGAAATCAAATATCATTTAAACTATTTGAATATGTTCGTTACTATATTTTTTATATTTTATTTTTTTACAAACTGGTTTTGAAATCAAACTGATTTTCATAGAAACTTAAAAGCAGTTTTTAACTTGATTTCAAAATAAATTTAAGTTTTGCTTAAACATTTAAATTTGTTCACATTTTTAAAACTTACAAAAACTGTTTTAATTCAAAAATCATGTTTTAAAAGTAAACCTGAAACTGTTTTAAATATTGATTTAAACCCAAATTTAAATCTTGTTTAAATCATTTAAATCTGCTTAAAATTTTAAAACTAACAAAATTGTTTTAAATCAAACTGTGGTTTTAAAGATAACCTGAAACAGTTTTTAAAATCTTGATTTAAAACCAAAATTAAATCTGGTTTAAATTTAAAATTTTCATTTTTTTAAAACTTGAATTTCACACTATATTTGAATTCAGTTTCAATTTATACTTAAATCAAACCCTGCACTAGAATTTGAATTTCATTCAAAAGTTTAAAAAAAACTGCAAACAACTCTCTGGTTTAAACTCTGTAGCCAACTACCCGAGCAATCCTATCATTTACTTCGAGTTTCCATCCCAGTTACTTCGAGTCACAAGCACGAAAACCCGGTGATTGCTTCGAGTCAATTAAACTCTGCCTATTACAGAAGTTCACCATGCTTCAACCATGAATGGTGCACCTGCATCGGAGCTCTGATCAACTCCTGATACCCTAGGCCACTTCCCTTAGTTGCCTACCATCTCCTGACAAGCTTACAACCATCAAAAACATACTGTAACTCGAAATTTGAAGTTTGAGAAACCAATAGAAAAACCTGGAAAATCATCTACCCCTTAAGTCCAAACCTATCAACAGTCCAATAGCTCACCTCCGACCATCATCATCGACACGACCTTGGCCATAGCTACCTCTACAACCCCTCTACAACCTCTCAAATCCTTACCCCACTCGATGCAACAGAGTGAAGGTGCAGACCCTCAAAACTTCAACACTGCAACTCTTAAAACTAGGGTTTTGAATACCTAGGAAAAACCCAATATCATCTCCTCCCCTTCTGATCATCTATCACCAATATTTCCTCCCTGCTCATATCAATACTCCACTAACATGAAGTATCTTAACACCCTAAATCCACTAGCTCCTCAGAAAATTATACTTATTTCAAAACAGAATGCTAGTACTACAGTTCATATAAAATGAAATTTGTTTTATACTTCCTGATTTCTAACATGCATCAATGTTATAATCTTGATTAAAATAATTAATGATGTTAGTATCCTGATTTTAATTAAAAAAAAATACTCACTGCTATAGTTATTTCAGAGGCAACTGATTTAGATTTTAATTTATTTTAACTAATTCATGATTTTCCAGAACCTACACTTATACTAACAAACATATTTTATTTACACATATTATTTTCTACAGAAATTAATCAAGTGGATAAAGCTTATATTAATACTTATCTTAAGACAGAAATCTGTAGATTAGGATTCTATAATCCAATACATATATATATATATATATATATTCACACATCATATTGATCATAATAAAATCATACAAGCATTCCCAATCTTATGTATTCACATGCAACATATAGATTCAACTTCTTGCAGTAAATAAATAAATAGATAACAATGCAGTTTTAATCACCCAGATTTTAAATTAATGAACTAATATTTCATTCAGGAAATTTATAGATTTTTAATTTAAAAGAAACTGTTTTTAAAACAAGAAGTTCACTCACCTTTTAGAAGAATGTAGAGACAAACTTAAGTGCAGATTCAATTTCCAGAAAAGCATATCACAATTTCCTGGATCTGTTGAAACTTCATGATGAAATCTGGCTTCCATTAGCTAGTTGAATTTGCTTTAACTTGATGATGTAATTTGTTGAACATGCATGCAGACTCCATTCTCAAATGCACAGATTTGTAGTTTATTATTTGCAAATTTTGAAGTTGTTTGGTTTGCAGATTTGAGGTTATATGTTTTGCAGATTTGAAGTTGAATGCAGATTTTAAAACATGCATTTGTTTTGGGGTTTTTAATTTACTGAAATATGATTTCAGGTTTTAAATTTTGAAGAGAATGTGTTTTTAACAAAATGCTTTTGCTATGTTTTATTGTCTTGTTAATATATTTTAAACAAAAAGGTTTTTAAATAAATGCTACTTGTTATGCTATTATGTTAAATGTTTTACAAGTGTCTCTTTATGTTCTAAGAATTTAACACATGTATATTTTCAATATTTAAAAACAATTTCTTAAATTTATATATGTATTTGAATTATCTTAAAACCATCTCTACTTTATTCCTAGCATGTTTCAAATGTTTTATTAACATCTAGTCTTTAAAATGAATATATGCTTGCATATAAACTTCTTTATAAAACTATACATTTTAAGTGTTTGTTTAATTATTTTTCAAAATAATATTCTTTTAAAACTAAATTTCAAAAGAAAAGATTTTAAGAAGAAAAGAAGTGTTGAATTAAATTTTATTCAAGAGTTTAAATCAAATGTTATACTTTAACAAAAATGAATTAAATCTTTATTTCAAAGAAAAGAAACTTTAAATAAAACAAAACAAACTTTTATTATAAAATAAAATTTAAACAAAACAAATTCTTATAAACAAAATAAATGCTCACTTATATTTCTATAAAAATATAAGAAAGATTTTTAAAACAAACCTTTGAAAAGTTTACAATACTAATTTAAATCAATTTAAATCAAGTTTACAAATTATGCATTTATATAATAATTAGAAAATATCCTTTATTTAATATAAATTAAAATTAAAACCAAATCCTCTATTTACAATGTACAAACATTCATACATTATAGATAAAATATTTTTAAAATAATTTAGAAAGATAAATTTATTACTTAAATATTTTTAACATTTGAAAAGAATAAAATTCCCAAAAGTTATTATTATCATCATTATTATAAATATCATTTAACAAACTAAATAATTATTAATTTTCAAAAGAGAATTCCTGTTTGAATTAAATTATTAAATCAATATTTGACATTTTACAATAATTATTAATGAAATTATTAAATAAATATTGCTTAAATTTCCGGGACATCACAAATAGTGGCTTAATCCAAGCTCTCTTGTAATAGCAATTGATCAATAATAGCTATAAAGTGGATGTAGGCTTCATTAATAGTCAAACCACTATAAAAATCTCTTATCTCTTTACTTTTTTTATGATTTACGATTGCTTTTTCTATTTTATTTGCTTTGATAAACAGGGTTGGTGCTTTCACATTCATCCAGGGTGTTGATCCATTTTTCATCAACACATTTACCATCAATATTATATTATACTGAGTTTTAACTCATACTCCATTTATTTATAAAGTGCATTAGTTAAAATGACAAAGCTGAGGAAATTTTTTGAATCAAGGACACCGCCTAAAAAGTTTAGTCTGAAGGAAAAATATTTTGTGCCACTTGCCCCAACTTCATTGCACCCTTTGCCTACACTTCCTCACCCGTGGAGTTACCTATGTGCGTAGCATGAATAAAGAATTGGTAGAAAACCTCATCCTATTTTGCATTTTATTAAATAGCCTGAATGCAGGAGAAAGGAAAGGTAACATTTACATATCATCTCCCGATCTACAATATCAAAAACATGTAGATGTTCGATGAAACAAATACTTGGGCTAAATTACATAAAAGCTTAAAAACACAGACAATAAATTGGAATTAAAAGGCTTACAAAGAATCAGAGATACAATTGTAAATAAATCTTGTCAATATGATGCAAGAACCTCATGTATCGATGTATTTTCTCGTAAGCTAAGCATGATTCAATTGTAAGTATAAGTACCATTTTCACCTCGAATAATCAGATAGAATTACGTAGTCTAATGAAGTAAAATACTTGAATACATGTCCTATTCACCATTATATTCACTGTTATAATTTGTGACAGAATTGCAAAGCATAATTAAGTTTTCAATTGAAGCATTCAACTTAGGCTTGACAACCCCAACTTTTTTGCTGACTAACATGTGTTGGAATTAATACACTTGCACAAAATTTTAATAAACTGCATTTTTAGATTGGATATAAAACTGTTATCTACATTGTAAAGGAGGATCTACCTTTGTGCTCGAGTTCAATATTTGTAGCTTTTGTTCTGATGCCATGTGTTGTAATCTTGATTGTTTGACATAAAAAGTGTTCACAAATAAAGACTAGGTCAATAAGTCTATTAAAGACAACGTTTACTTGAAACTTATGCTATAGGTAATGTATAGATGCATAGCAACCAATACTATTGTATAACCAAAAAAGTAAAGCCTTAATACCCTATGATTACAACATGTAGTGAAATAATTATAAACATGTTAGGCATAAGAGCTAAAACACCATAAATGAATTTATTGTTGATAGATTTCAAGATTCAGAAATAAATGTTATATATGTTCACCAATGCAAAAAATATTGAAAACACACCATTCATCATGTAAGAAGCACATTAAAAGAAGGCAAACATTTAGTCATCTTAGTTGTCCAATAATCCAAAATAATAAATAAGGTTAAATTGCTTTATGAGTCTTAGCATCTCTCTTTAGTTTTAAGATACTAAGAATAAATGATCAAAATTAGTTAGATCATAGCTTTTTTCTCAACTAAAAGATACTCATCTTCGTCTATGAAAAAATTACACTCATAGAATCAGATGTGCATCATGTTTTATTCACATCCATATAACCTGTTATACATCAACATCGTTATCGATCATTCTTTTTTATGTAAAGAGTGATCATCCATAATTTAATGGATTAATATATATACTAAATTTCCTGTCTATATAATTATGTATTATTTTATTAAGTATAAAGGAAATTGAATATCCTTTAACAAGTCTTCTAATCACGAGTGTGAACCCGTCCTGCACAAACAAGGTTCACCATATAATTTATTTAACAGTCTACCTTTCAATATTTTAGTTAAATGCAAGTTTATGGATTGTAGTTTACCCTCATCCCTAAACATTGTTGACAAACAATTATTGCTAGTTCTAATTAAGTAATCTTAAAGCACACGGTGTGTAACAAACCTTTATAAATTTGATCAATTTATACATCAAACATCATTCACCATTTAATTCTTTCTTGAAAAGCATAACATTAGTGAGCATGTTAAGTAACTTTCAAACATAAGATATGCATAAACATAACATTGTATCACCTTGTATATAATATATAAATCAAATATATACACATTTTATATGATAATAGTATTCTAAATCTAGTATAGAAAAATCATGCTTAAAGTGAAATATTGTTTCAACTTTATTTTAAAATATTAATAATCCAACATTCGTTTTAGTTTTTTTATGCTTTTTAACAATATCTAACTAAACTAGAAAAATATTATTGTAGCTCACGTCATATTTTCTAACAACTATAACAAAAACATGACATGAGAAATGTCAATAAAACATAAACTTTAGGTTGTTTACTTTTGGAACAATCAAATAAACTTTTGTCTTTACTTCAAATACATGTTAAAATAACGATTGCACCAATATAAACATTAAGCTAAGTCTAACTGAAAACATGTATCGCCATACGAAAAATTATTTTTTGGATATCCATATAAAAACTCGAATGACAGTACATCGATGATGATTGTAATACCAAACAATGTAATAACCACGGTCCACAAAGTGAACAATCAATATACAATGTAATTATAACCCAATACAATTATAGAAATATTTGTGTTACCATTTATAACCCAGCAATGTGCATTATTATAATTACAACCCAATATAATTTATGCATATAATATTTTATATATATAATATCCTCTTTCAAGCATAAGTAAATATGTCACAACATCATGTTGTCATTAAAGCGTAAGCAAATATCACCTGATGTTATTTTGTGAAATTTCATTGAAGGAATTATCTACAAATATATGTATGTATGTATGTATGTATGTATGTATGTATGTTTGTATGTATGTATGTATCTATTGTCTTTAATATTTTAATTTTTTGTAATTTTTTTGGAAAAGTGTTACTAAGGATACAAAATGAGTTCACACTTACTATTATGTTGTGACACATATATTTCTTACAGTTAGAAAATATTTATTGGTTTCACGTAATACTTCATGTGACATATTACCTTGCAAATTAGAACATCTAAAAAGTTGATGACAAAATGGAAGAACTAAAAGAATTTACATATTAATTCTATAACTGATTACAAACAAAGGGAATTAATACGTAGTCAATTTTATTAATTTGAATTAAAATTAAAAAAAGATTTAATTGAAGTTGATTCTTTAATTACTTTGAATTCAACTTGATTAGAACTGAATAAAATTTTGTTTTAACAAATAAGCGGTAATAATATTTGATATGATTTTATAACTAATAACATCGTTGATTTTAATATAATTATCTATGAACATTTCTAAACTGCAAAAATATTCAAAATAATGTAATATAAAATAAACATAAAAGAAATCATTTAGATTTAGTTTACCCTATTGTTCAGCGAGATCACCAAGAATTTAGATGGCAAAGTAAATGTGTGTTTCTTATGAATAATTTTCTATTATATTAAGTAAAACTAGAAAAATATAATGTATAATTTGGTTAAAAAGGAAAAGAATCAGAAAAATATAAGTCCAAATAGACTAAGATTATACTGATTTAAATAAGAATTTGGTTTTAAATATGTTTCTAATGCTAAATTTTAGGTAAAAATATCGATTATCCTAAAATATTATATAAGAAACTATTATTTAAATGTATTATTTTACTGCAAATATAACTTGCTTCTCCTAACCTGATATTCATGTATGCCTATGTTTGACAATAAAAATGAACAATTTTACCTTTACTTTACTATACAAAATAACTTAAGGTCTTTTGAAATCTATGTGTTATTATACTTATAAATCCTTGCAAACTAAACAAAAGAATTCAAATTCATATTCTTCAACAAAAATAAAAGTCTAACGTAGATAGAATTTGATGTTAAATGTAAGAATAGAAAAAAGAATCAACTTTACCTTTTAAAAAAATTTACAGAACAATTTAAAATTATAAGATGATTATGTATGATGAAATCCAACAAATTCCTGTAAGAAATGAGGAAAACCAAAGTCATCACCATACTAATTAAAACAAAAATCATATGAGACTAAAAATGTGGACACAAAATTTGAATCAAAGAGATGAAGTTATGAACATAGAAAAAAATATCCCAAATCTAAAAGCAACCGGTAGAAAAACAAATACTACAAAATATGAATAAAATAATCAAGGATGGTATAAAGGTGAAGAAACATTGAATTCAACCAAATTATAATCGTTTAAAATAATGAAGATCATTAATAAATTGTTTGGAACTATACTCTACTTTATTTCGATTAAGAATTGAATATTATAGATGAAACTATAGAAGGAGAAGAAATAAAATTACAAGAAGAGGAAGAAGAAGGTGAAGGTGGAAGAAATAAGAAGTTTTTTCTTGAATTGAATTGAAAGTGTGAAAAAGAGGGAAAAAAGTTCATTGAATTATAAAGAATAAAGAATAAAAAAGAGTGGGGTGGATTGAAATAAGAATGTTGTAAACCAAATTACGTTTTAGGATATATATTTTTTATCAAATTTATGAGAAGAAAACTTTTTATGCAGTATAATAGATTAAATAGATATAGTAGATTCATTTATAAAATGATATTATTGCGAACCCATGCTACGCATAAGGATTTGCTTTATAATTAGTTTTGTATTTGTTTGTACAACTTTTCTATGCTCATGGAGATGATTTTTCAGCTTGAAATTGGATGTTGTCTTTCATATCTATAGGTAAAATTGCTTTTGTCTTGCTATGGAAAAAAATGTACAGCACGACAAAGGGGCCTAGAGTCAGAGCAACAATTATATGTCAACATCAACTAGTTGAAATATTTTATACATTAGAGTAAAAAAAAAATATGGCCACATATGAGTTTGATATCATATGCCAATCATGGTATATACAATGTAAATTAGATACAAAAATTTGTGATAAATAACTTATTTCATGTCGAGAACATATAAAGTGAGGTATGAGATACACACAGTAACGACATGGAAGATACCATGACACAAATGCCTCACTTAAAGAACAATGAACACGATAGAATGCTCATGCATCAAATAATTTACGATAAACCCTACATAAATATGCAGCACATCCAAACGCTTTGATTGGTTAAATAAGGAATGCTTTCATAAAATTTTGAAATCATCATAGATCCTGGCACTGCCAATCAGATAGTCAGACTATTCAAACCACTTAGACCAAATTATAATGATGGGTTGCTTACAGTAAGATATGATGTTTAGCATAGAAAAATTAGAATTGTACATAGAGACAATTAATTCCCACTATAGCCAACCATGGATAATTGACTTCAGTTCATATACTTAAAGATGAGTAAAAAACTCGATGTAGTCCTTCACTGACCCTATTTTTCAAACTTGGTTGAAATCAGTTAATGCTTCAGCCCACAACTTTAAAATGTGGTAAAATAGGCAATCTGCAATCTTAAATCTGATAACATCAGGTATGGTAACTTAATAATTTGAATGGATAGGGTAGTCAATATGAAATGAATCAAAATGAACATTATATTGTATTGATTTTTCTATGCAACAGACTATGCAATATATTTAAATTATGCAATATATTTAACTATGCAATATATTTGACTCATAAAAAGAACCATCTACTATATGCTACCACTAAAGCCATATAATATGGAGAAGTGGTATGTAAATAATACGTGTCCAAACTCAGTAAATAAACCACTGGTGCACAATTACATTTCCAAAGCTATACAGAAACACTTCTGCATTGATTATTTATAATAGATATGTATCTTGTAATTAGAAGTGGTGGGAATGATGAATTAATTTTCAATTGTTCTATGTGTGCATATATGTGTGTGTGTGTAATGTGTGTAGGGATAAAGAAAATGAAGATAAAAATTCATTTATGCTCTGTCAACCACTAAAATGTGCTTGATAAAGAAATAGAACCTCCAAACAGTGCATTTTATTTAGGTGGTGCAACCCTCTTGATACTCTGGATGCCTGGGGAGGTTGTTAACATAGTTCTAGTGACATCTGAGAAGAAGAAAGTTGATAAGAATTCCTCAAGAAAAATAAAGATGGAAATATTCATAGACACTTACATCTTGTAAATTTATTTTACTGAAGCCATTTCATATAACCTAAAGTTTGATTAGATTTGTGCACAGTGGTGCTAATGTTGGATATTTGATGTTATTCAAAAAGGAAAAACACAAATTAATTAGAGTACCGATGAATTTATGTTAAGGTCATGTAAATCAGATTATAGACTTAAACAGATCACCTATTATAATTAGAAGACAGTCCAAACTTTAATTGGTTAAAAAATATGATAGCGTCGTATGAATAATGACAAAATTTTATAGTTTATATGTATAATGAATTTATCAATAAAGAAACTATGACATCGAAACAAATATGACTGAAAAATCATAACAATGTATAATACCTACAAATGAAAATTGTTCCATAGCAGTTTTGTAGTTGTAGTAATGAATAATTTGTGTAAGAAAATACTTTCGATTTTTAATTAACATATAATAAACAATTTGTTATTAAATTCCTTTATTCCTTTTACTTATTTAAACATGATATAGTGTAGGATTTAAGAACACAGATATAGCATGCTCGGAGAAACATATATGTTCTTTACTTGCAGAATGGATTATGTAAAGATGAGTATACTAAAATATATTCATTTTATTTACGATACACATGGGAATGGATTTAAGATCGCCATACTTATAAATCTTACTCGCATTCCCCTTCTACTACAAATTTTTTCTTGAGAAAAAGTGAACTTATTTACGTATATGTTATATTTTTAATCAAGGTCAAAATGAATCAATGACCTAATTTTTTTTAAAGACTACGAACGTGATAAGAACATCATATTTGCAAAATATTAGCAAAAGCCAGCATACGTAGGGCGAATCATGTAATGGAGAATCTAGATCTGTTATCTCTGTGTAATTGTTAGAACGGCAATAGAAAATATAAAATAATAAGCATGTTTATAAACATCTATTGTGGAAACTTCCTCTTCTTTTTATTCAAGCAAAACAGTTTCATTAGTTCAAAAGAATTTATTCTGATTTTTTTAAATGTTGGAGCATGAAAGAGTTACATTTAATAGTTGACTTGATTAACATAAATGAAAATCCATATTAGTTGGTTTCAATTCTCCTCTGTCTCATCCATCATATTTCAAAATCAAGATCCTTAAATGCAAAGTCATAGTTATCGTTTAGCGGTAACAAAATCACATTACCAATGATAATTGGCATTTTAAAATTACAGTACAATTAGTTGATTAATGATTAATTATGTTATATTCGCTCTTATACAAAACACCTCCATCATGGTACATAGTGATAGAAAGCAACATTTAAAAAATGAACTGGTTATAAGAATATTAATGTGTACCAAAACATGCGAATTTGTGATGATTAACTAAGTTTATATTTAGTGTAAGGAGCGGATTTAAAAAAGGGAAACTGTCATATAAATTTATAGAAACAAACAAATTAACAAAACCAAAGATATTAAAAAAACACGCGTATTTAAAAAACCCGTAATACAAACATGTACAGAAAATCGCCTTTTGGTTGAAACAAAACCACGATGATTTGGAAGTGCTACAACCATGATTGAAGCAACAAAGATTTGGAGAAAGAACCAAATTTTCTTGGGACGTCAATACAACTGAATAATTAAAGCTATTGAAAAATGCTGAAATAAATTTTAAAAAAAATATTTTTTGGCAGACTAAATTTGATGCAAGAAATTAATGTCACAGCATACTAATAAACGGATTATTAATGATACGCTTGCATTTCGCTTTAAATATCTCCAATGGAATGATCAATTATGAACTTGTTTTCTTTGAGCAATTTGATGAAAAATGGTATATGGAATCATCAACATTAAGAAATGATTTTTTTTGTTTTTTAATAAAAAAGCCCTTAAATATTTAAAAAAAAGGATTTGATTTGCACAAGTGTTTGCTCTCACCAAAGTTAAAACTCATATTTTCTTTTATGGTTGCATCTTTTCTCATTCTTCCACTGTAGAATACATATGTAAATTTGTTTGATAAATTTTCTTCATAATATATTTTTATAGAGGTTATCATTTTCAATTGTTGTGCAACTATTTGGACTCACATTAAAACAAATAGAGCAGATATAATGATCTTAACTGTAACGGAACGCCTTTTTGTACGCTTAAGCAGACACATATGCCAACTCAAACCATACAGAAGGACGAATTGTTATTGGGGTGAATAAGAAAAATGAAGAAAGAAAGAAAGAAAACAAAACAGAATCTCACAGCGAAATGACAAAATATAATAATCAAATAATAGGTCATGAAGCTGTTTTACAAAACATTTGATTATACTTATACAACACAGAATCAGAGTTATACATACCAAAGAATAATAAATAACAATACAGCGGAACAGTGTGATGCAGTGAATAATATAGTAAATAATAGTAATACAATCTTCATCTTCGTCCTCCAGAAGTAAGGCCTTCAAAACCTGGAATGCTCAGGCTGACCCGAGCGAATTGAAAAGACAAAACACTCGAGTCAGAACTAAAAGATCTAATGTAAGTTAAATCATCGGTAAGTAATATGAGTGGAACGGCGTCAGAGATGTTTAAGCGATTTGACATCTCCTATCCAGTGTCAAACGTGAGTGCAGTAACTTAAGAGATGCTAGGAATTCACATCTCCTAAGGATCCGTTAAACTATTTACTATGTAGTAATATTTCTCTATTATAATAATGTCTAATAGTAAAGTAAACTTACTTTAAAATAGCGTTAAGGCTTTACATTTTCCACCTTAACACATAATAGTGCCAGTAGTCTATACAGTACCGTAATATCTCCTGATCGGGAGGCTACCAGAGGATACTCCATAGGAACGACAAAAATCAAACTCATACAAGGCACGATAGGGTAGGTGACACGGCACAACTAGAAAATGCCAGGGTAGATATACCAATTACGCATCCGGGGTGATGGTGACACATAGCGCGCAGCTACCGTCCACCTCGAGCCACACCCCCAAAAAAAATCAAAGGACCCCAATCAATCACAAAGCAATAGAATGGTATCGAAGGAGTGTGTCCGATAAGAGGGGCTACCTCACTGGCCCGTAAGCGCTCATGTTTTAGCCACCTTATGCCAACTCATGGGAGTCGAGTCCACGTATATACCTTAAAGGAACGCCGCCTCCATCCTACTTAATCTCCACAGCGTACACGGTTGTTAAAGTGGTTTTTGGAGTTGGCAGAGAGTATGAAAACTTCTGATCCCAGTCTCTTTAACAACCAAACGTTATTATAACACCACAGTCATTTCAAAATAATTTATACTTCAAAACCAGAATATAATATCCATTTCAAAACCATATAAATGCGATATCATTTCTATTTCAAAAACCAAATTAATAAGATATCATTTAAAACCCAAATCAATATAATATCATTTTTATTTCAAATATATCCTTTTCCAAAATCATAGCACTTTCAAAGTTATAACACTTTGAAATCAAAACACTTTAAAATATAACACTTCTAAATCAGAATACTTTGAAACTCATGACTTTGAAACATAACTTCCAACACTTAAATGGTTTAGTTATTAAAATACTTTATATAATAGAATAGTTTCTTCAATTTCACAAATCAATTCCAAAACAACACGAATTTCTACATTTTATATTTAACCAAATCCCAAATCATAAATTTCTATTCAATTCAGTTTCCAATGAACCATTCCAAATTATATTGATTTCAAGACAGATTTGATCCACAAAGTAAACCATTTCAAATTCAGTATATTTCAAACTTTAAGTATTCAACAATTTCAAAACTAAGTTTGATAATTCCATATATATATATATATATATATATATATATATATCAAATTCAATTTTCTATTATTTAGTTTCGAAACATTTACTTAATAAATCCATTATCTTTTAAATAAAATCCAAATTACAAATAACTAAATGTTCCCTTCAATTTATTTATACTTGCAATATTTATTTAATTCACCTTAAACCAATATCAAGTTACGGATCATATCCTTTAAAATCCCAATTTCCATAAGTTCCAAATCATTTTCATTAAATAAATTTGTACATTAAATACAATTCCAAACCAATTTCAATTTCAAATCTATCTTCTCAACCTTAATTTTATAAAAATCATTACAAACTTTATATTAAAATATAGTTTATATAAATACCAAACTATATTATATTTTTAATAAAATCAATCTTTATTATTAACTTGTTTTATACCAAACAAATTTATACATAGCTTAAAATCAAGAATTTAACAATATATATAATAAAGTGACATTTACATAATACCTAAAATAATTATTTTTATAAAACCAGATATTTCTTTACAAAACCATAGAAATCATTTCAAAATATTATATATAGACCACGGTGTTTGTATATAATTTTCTATCTTATGGTCAAGTAATACAGATATTTATCATTTCAATCCATAATTTAAAATATAAATACGGTTATATATCATCAAACTGTAATCCCAAATGAAATAAAAATTCATAACAATCTGCATTTTATAACAATATAAATGCAACATTCATCCATCCAATATCAATCATCAAACATTTATCACAATCGTCATCCAATTCAATCAATAACATCAATATAGAACAGATAATAAATAACAGGTATTTACTACCAGTTTATATTCATTAATAAATTAAATAACTATTTTATCCATATAAATTCAAATAAATTGAGATGTTGATTCAAAATATGCCAAACAGTCATTAATAAATTTCTAATCACATCATAAATCAATTTAACAAACTTAAGAAATTTTAGAAGTTGCGAGTGTGTTAAAACACTCACCTTTTGAATCTAAATTGAATTTAAATTCAATTTAAACCCACATTTAAACAGTCTCCAAATCCTTCCAAACCAATTTTAAAAGGTTTGGAATTTTAATACGAACCTAGCGCAAGAAACCGCGCGTGAAACGGACCTCGTATGCAGAAATTACGGAAATTAGAATGGTTGAAATTTAAAAATTAAAATAAAATATAAAAAATAACCTATACCACGTCAACCCTAGCATAGAGAAACGCGCCTGCTAGTGTGACGCCCCACCTCCATACCCTCACTAGACAAGGATACTACGGGGTAATGTCGTCAACTAGCATGGAGAATAAGGTTGTTGAGGAGCGACCATCTTCATAATTGCTTTGTGCGAGTACCGATATGCCAGATAAAAATATAACTTTCCATTGCAAGAGAAATCCGACACACCGACACAAACTCAAAGCTACTACATAGTGGCTATATGAAATCATCGAAAGAAAATATAGAAATATCATAACACAAATCAGTCACAGAAGTTCATATCACAATGGCAGAAATAGATATGAATATATATAACACTTAAAAGTGTTCATCAAAGTAGTGGTCTAACAAGATCCACAATATCACAAAAGAATAGTTACAAGTGCTACCCAAAAGAATAAGTATACATCATGGAGTCTATATCTCAAATGTATACAACATATATTTCTACTAATCTAAATAGTTAGCCAAAAGTCAGAATAAAAATCCCAGATGAGGAGTCAAGCAGAAGCACCTGTAACATCTCGGTCTGACCCGAGTATTATTAATAAGAAAATAACAAATGGATCAGTCTAGCTATAAATATCAGATGAAATGATATAGAATAAGAGATATGACAAAAACGTATGATAACCATAATGCTATACTGTGATAAGTACGTAATTGAAAATCAACCAGAGATTAATCAATATCACAAGAATCTTCTCAAAGATCAAAAAGGATGTCATACTCTTAATTTTTATTCACCAAGTCACAAATATTGTCAAACATCACAATGCCAATCGTAAAAGTTGTTGGGACACAAATTCACCAATGAACAAATATTGATAGAACTTATCAATGAAATCACAAAAATTGGCGAAACACAAATTCTAGAAATCATCAATAGAAATCCAGAAATCAAAAAAAGGGGGGAGAGGCCTATCAAAAAAAGGGAGCATGAAAGCTCACCAACACGTGTATCACAAAATGGAAGGCTATTCCATGGTTGCTAACCATTTATTTTGAGCCGAAGCTCCACAAAACGGTCCGAAGACCATGGGTCGCTACCCCCACCAATTTTTGAGCTGAAGATCCATAGAAACGGGGTTTAGTCTCCCTCGCAGACAAAGAGACATCGCACATTGCTAATCTAAATCACAAAATGACCATCATCGATCATCAAGAAGTGTCAATTACACTAAGCTAGTAAATAGATGAGTTTAGCTTCATGTCCCATAACCACTGGCTTAACTTAAATATTTACGAACAAACTGTAAGTCTCCACTCGAAAATTGTCACAAGAGATTCAATCGAACAAGTCCAAGCATTAACCGACGAAGTAAACGTAAGTGTTTCATACCACTTGTTTTACTAAGCCGTTTAATTAGATTTCTCATACGAGTGAGGCAAAGGTTTTTATATACTAATAGGTTAGAAAAATGGTTTTATAAACGAGTTTGATATTGAAAATAGAGTTGAAATCATCTTTGTGAAAGAGTTTGAATATTTACTACTAGTATAGAAACCTTTGCGTTTTAAAGTGACAAAGCACAAAAATGATTGTAGAAACAATCAATCACCAAAATTTCACGTTCAAAGACGTGAATTAAATCCAAAGAAATCGATTCCAAATCCATCAAAATGGATATACCCAAAAATTCCAAAATAGAAGTCATCAAGGTCGATAATAAATGATAACCACAAATCGAAAAACCATGAATCGATAAAAATTGGGAATCAACACAAAATAGGCTAAATAGGCAAAATAGAAGCAGGTCAGTCGACTGACTGAAAATGGCCAGTCGACTGGACCAAAAACTGAAAATTTCATTTCCTACAGCCAGTCGACTGATTACAGTGGCCAGTCGACTGATTGCAGGAAGCAGAGACTCCTTGTCTCTGTGTAAACAGCCTCGGAACCTTTATTTGCTACAGCCAGTCGACTGACTGCAAGAGGTCAGTCGACTGGCTAAGTTGTGGGATGTTTTTCAACCTATCAAATGAAGAGCAAACTCTTCCAAAATGCAACTGAATGGCGCTAGGGGTTTATACCCATCGACTACCCGGCCTCAAAGGCTCTTCGATTCATCACCAAAAGCATGATCAAACATCAAAGTTAGGATTTTTGAAGATTTGACTTAAAAACACCAAAAAATGGAATATTCACCAATTCAATCCAAAACAAAAGCAAACACACATGAATAAGTGTTAGGAATTCATACCCAACTATCAAAGATAGTTATAGACATGGATGTGAGATAAAAATCTCACCTTTTGCATAAAAACAAGGAAGAAGAAGCTATAGAGCAAGGCAAGAACAATCACTCCTCAATTTCAACCCAAGAAGCTTGAATCAATAGCTTCACTTTGAATTTGGAGTTAGAACTTGGATTTGCAATGGAACTAGGGCTTAGGAATTCTAATTCTTTTTCTCTTCCCCTATTTTTATGAAAGTTTGAAGGTATAAGGAAATAAGAGTGAATGAAGAGGAGTGGGGGTTGAGCTAGAGTTAATAGTTTAGGCTAACCCAAACCCAAAATCCAAAGTGCAAAGGTCAAATTTTTAGCTAGCTATAAACATATCGAAGTTTATACTCAAAAAGGTCGCAAACACCATTTTGAACTCAATGGAAGTGGTATCGAGTCCAAATTCGACCGTTTGCAAAAAGTAACCTTTCGGACTAAAATCAGAATAACGATGCTATATTTAGATAAAATATTTAAATACACAATCGTAAAATATGCGGGTTGTTACAGACTCCCCTCCTTAAAGAAATTGCGTCCTCGCAATATTTAAGAAGAAAATAAAAAGTAACAACCATAAAAGCATATCAACACAAAAGAAATTTGAAATAAAAAGTTCACCTCAAAGAGCTCAAGAGAGTAAGTCCGGATGTGTTCGCTCGATGAATTCTCTGGATTCTCAAGAACAATCCTTAGGATTTGAGGACATTGAACTTTCACAAGAGGAACATCTTTATTTCGAAGGCGTTTAATCTCCGAAGCAATGATACGAATAGGATGTTGCTCATAAGTCAAATTAGGTGAAACTTCAATTTCTTCCACAATACCTGTAACGACCCGTATTTTTACGGATCGAAACATTGTTTAACTATATGCATAAAAATCGTTTTATTGTTAAGTCATTTAAAGTTTGAGTCGACCATAATTTAAGTCGTATGGAAGCTAACTTGTGTGGTCCTTAAGTTGTGGGAAGCTTAGGTCGTATGGGGCGACTTAAGGTAGGTGGCCGGCCCATAGGGTTAACGGTTTATGGATGGCCGACTCATGGATTAACCGACCTAGGGAAACTAAGTGGGTTAAGGAGATAACCAACTCAATTGAATCGGCGACTTAAGGTTAGGTCGTAAGTCGGTTAGAGGCTAGGTCGGCCATAAGGCTAAGTCGTTAGGTCGCATATAGGGTTAAGTTGTGTGACCTTGTGTCTGTGTTGAGTCGCACATTGGTTAAGCCGTGCGCATGTTAGATCGTCTTAGAGTTAGGTCGGCATGCTAGTTAAGTCGTCATACGACTTAAGACTTAGGAACTGTGCGGCCTTGAGGTTGAGTCGTGAGCTGTGTGTGTTGAGTCGTATATGGGTTGTGCTGTGTTGAGGTGAGTCGGTAGGTCGTATGCTGGCTTGAGTCGTGAGTCGTGGACGACTCATAGGGGGGACGACTCATGGCTTAAGTCGCGACCGACTTATGGGCAGACGAGATAAGGATTCAGCCTATAAATAGAGGGCTTTGGCTCACTTTTTGGCACCGGATTTTGAAGCGACGAAGTGCTGCCATTTTGAGAGCTCGACTACAACACTTCTTCACTTCTTTTCTCCTCTCTAATCTAGTGCTAACATCCATCCAAGATTGAAGATCAAATCAAAGATCCAAGAGCCAAAGTTGAAGATCTTCATCCAACAAAGAGAGATTCCATCGATTGAAGCGAGATTTTACCGGATCAAGCTTGATTCCTTGCTGTCCAGATCTGGAGTTGATTGTTTTTGAGTTGTTTAGGTGATTCAGTGAGTGGTAGTTATCTCTCACACGGACCCAAGGGAGTATACTGGATTGGTGGCTTGTTTATGCGTCAAAGATAGTGATTTCTTGCATTTTCCTAAAGTCTGCATGTAGATCTATCATCTATGAAGTTTTGACACCTATTTTGCTACATGATTACTTGTATAAGTTCATTCATCAAGTTATAGAGACATTTTCCTATGATTCATACTTGTTAGATTTGGACACTTTAATTACCAAATTGCCATTATTGTTGTAATTGCTTATTAGATCTTGTTGAATGTTTGATTGCTTGGATTAATGATTGGTTTATGATTGATTTGATTGTTTCAAATTAGCTAGTAGTTGATTTGGATAAGTTGATCGAAGATAATTCAAAGTTAAGTGGAAAGGCTTTTGGATGGTGAAAGCTGCTTGTGGCATATGAAGCGGATGTGGAAGCTCATTTGGATAGATTTGATGATGATGGACTTTGCCATGATGCGATGAGGCAAACCATGATGTTGAGATGGGACTTTGCTATGATGCGATGAAGCGAAGTATGATGTGATGTAGTCTTGGCGTAATCCAGGCAGGGATCATTCCAAGCATGTTGATAACTCGAGGGATGGTTCGAGTTGGTTGATAATGGATTGCTCGAGAAGTAGCTTGGGCTAGTATGGAAATAGTCGTCGAGGAGGATGACTAAGAGGCTTAGATCTCATCGTTGTTGAAGGTTCTAGTAAACTCATAGCAAGGGTACATGGGATGCCCAAACGGCTACAGGTAGGTGGTCGGGACACCCAAAAGACTACAGGTAGGTGGTCGAGTACTCTGGGCAGAGTAGGTAAGTCCTAGGCACGGGTCACGATGACGTGCAGAGTTTATCTAGAACCGGGGTTACCATTAGCCCTTGACTGGCGGTCATTCAACTAACGATGATATCGAGGCAATGATAACAGTGATAGCCAGAGTCATGGATGTTTGATTGTACCATCATTCGATCTCAAGAGCGGTGTTTTCTGGGTGCTTATCTGATCTTGGTTTAGGCCTTGGGGGGTTTGTGCTTGGAAAACATCGACCTTGACTCGAGTGATAATTACTTTACTTAAATTGTCTGCTTTGCTATGCTTGTTTGTGCTTAGTGGGTCTGGGGGCTATCACTGTAGAATGAGGTGGAGTGGGATGGTTGAGTTCCTATTCCTTTTATCCTTTATGCTCTTTTAGTATGTTTGATAGTTAATTTACTGCTCACTAAGACTGTTGTCTGACTCAAGGTTTTATGTTCAACTCTTATTACCTTGGGCTGTTCATCCATGTTGGGATGAGCAGACTAGGTAGCAGGTGACAGGTGCTGTTCTTGGCTACCAACGCTGTTGATGACGAAGACGAGCTGGAGGCTAGCATATTAGTTTTCTTACTATACGTACTGGATGTTCCGCTGCTTGTATATGTTTTGAGTGTTATGTAGTGAGGCTTGATGTATTGATTGTTCAGATGCTTGTATCAAACCTTTATGAAGTCTATATGATGATATTCTGTTACGAGCTTCATTATATACATATATTTCTCTATTGTATTTTGTCCATGCGCTGTGAGTTGTACGATAGAGTTTCTGTTTTATCTTACCCTGACTATCGTCCATGGCTGCCTGGCACGCCTTTCAGCGCACCATTCTCTTGTTTTAGTGCGGGAGTCATGGGCGGTCGTCACATTTGGTATCAGAGCTTTGGTTAATCGATTTTAGCCAACGCTCGCTGACGTAACTACGTATAAGAGACGTAATTGTAGTTTGATGGATGATTACTATATATATAATATAGTAGTTTAGAAGGATTTGAACTCCTTATGTAGTTGTTTCTCAAGGTATTCTAAATCATTCCTTTTTGTAGATATTAAGGATGAGTCGAAGTGAGAGACAAGCTGCTAGGGAAAGCCGTGCTGCTAGGGGAGCTACTGACTATGCTGCAATGTTCGAAGCTATGATGACTTCGATCATGAGAAGGATACCAACTTCAGGACCGTCAGTACATGTTGGAGTTCAAGTTCAAGCTCCAAGACCAGTGGATTTTGCTAAGTTGTGTAAGGACT
Organism: Allium cepa; assembly: GCA_030765085.1. Lineage (NCBI taxonomy): Eukaryota > Viridiplantae > Streptophyta > Magnoliopsida > Asparagales > Amaryllidaceae > Allium > Allium cepa. Next base: position 559,952,747 of record CM060938.1, on the reverse strand, counting down.
GTACTGCTCTTGGAGGAAAGGTTTTCTTGGGAACAAAATCAACCATAGAAGTTCAGAGATGGATTGATGCCTGTAGAAGGATTTTTGGTGACTTGGGAATCGAGGATGCAACTAAGAAGAAGCTTGCATCGAGATAGCTTCAGGGAAGAGCTGCTGATTGGTGAGGTTCTATCACTATTGATACTCCAGAGGAAGAGATTACTTGGGAGCAATTCCAAGTTAGATTTGAAGCTAAGTTCATCTCTACGGCTCAGAAATCTATTCTGTTTAAGAAGTTTGTGGATCTCAAGCATGGTGGGAGACCAGTTCTTGAGTATGTTTCTGAGTTTGAAGCTTTGTCCAAGTATGCTCGATCGTATATTGAATCTCCCTATCAGAAGAATGAGAAGTTTGTGACAGGCTTGGACTATTATCTTGGGAGACAGTTGGTGGATCATTTGGACGATCCATTTGAGAAGCTTGTGGAGAAAGCTCTCAGGCATGAGAGTTTGTTTCCTAAGGAAGGATCTGTTGTTGTTGTAACCAAGGAAGGGTCTAGGCCACAGCAGGATGGAAACAAGAAGAGGAAGCAACAGCAACAGAAGGGTAAGGATGGCCAGAAGAAGCCGAAGGGCGAAGTGACGTGCTACAACTGTCAGCAGAAGGGCCATCTTTCCAAAGATTGTAGGAATCCCAAGGTGCCGGGAAAGTGTTACAACTGTGATAAGCTGGGACATATCAAGAAGGACTATCCAGAACCGAGGAAAGATAAGCAGATTGTGCAAGCTTATGCTTTGGGGGTGTTCCATCATCTTCTAAAGCTCCTACTGCTGAAGAGAAGGGGAAGAGTGTGGTGGTTCAAGGTACTCTTTCTATTTGTGGTGTTCCAGTTAGAGTGTTGTTTGATACTGGGGCATCGCATTCGTTTGTTTGTGATGATCTTGTAGGCCGGTTGAGTTTGGAACTGGATGTTGTTGATAGACCATTGGTTGTGACTAATCCAGTTGGGGGTTCGTCTTGTTTGTGTATGGTATGCCGTGGTCTAGTTGTGTCGAGTCATGATTGCTCTTTTGTTTGTGATTGCTTTGTTCTGAACTTTGCGGGGTTCGGAATAATTTTGGGTATGGACTGGCTTAGGAAGTATGCGGCAAAGGTTGATTGTGAGAAACTGGAGGTGACAGTCGAGAATGTGGAAGGGCGAAAGGTTGTGATACGATGTAAGCATGAAGAAGGCGTCTTCATGGGCTTCATGTATTCGCTGGTTGTTCCATGGGATGGACTGTCATCGATGCCAGTTGTGAATGGATTTGAGGACGTCTTTGACGAGGTCAAAGGGTTACCGCCGCATAGGGAGATCGTGTTTCGTATCGATCTAGTTGAGGGAGCCAGACCAGTTGTGATGCCCCTTAGACGGATGGCGCCTAGAGAACAACAAGAGCTGAAGGTGCAGGTTGATGACCTTTTTCGGAAAGGATTCATTCGGCGTAGTGTGATCGAATGGGGTGCACCAGTTGTGTTCGCAACCAAAGCGGATGGATCGTTAAGGTTGTGTGTGGATTATTGTGAGCTGAATAAGGTGACTAAGAAGAACAAGTATCCATTGCCGAGAATAGATGACTTGTTTGATCAGCTTCACGAGGCTAAGGTGTTTTCTCAGATGGATTTGGCAACAGGATTTCACCAGTTGAGAGTGGCTAAGGATAGTGTGCCGAAGACTGCTTTTAGGACACCATCGGGTTTTTATGAGTGGCTGGTAATGCCGTTTGGATTGACTAATGCACCAGCATATTTTGTGGATCTTATGAATAGGGTGTTCAGAGATCAGTTGAACAAGTTCGTACTTGTGTTCGTGGACGATATTTTGGTTTACTCCAGAAATGAAGAAGAGCACAAGACGCACTTGTGTATTGTTTTGGAAATCTTGCGGAAACATCAGCTGAAGGCTAACCTTTCGAAGTGTCACTTCTGGAAGAGTGAAGTGAGGTTCTTAGGCCATGTTATTTTTGGAAATGGAATAGCGGTTGATCCCGCTAAGGTGGAAGCAATCCAGGATTGGATTAGACCTAAGAATGCATCTAATGTGAGAAGTTTTCTTGGATTAGCAGGATATTATCGTCGGTTTATCAAAGACTTTTCCAAGATAGCTGCACCGTTGACAGGATTGACGAAAAAGAACCAAGTGTTCAGATGGGATGCTAAGTGTGAGCAAGCTTTCGTAATCCTGAAAGAGCGACTGACAAGTGCTCCTGTTTTGACTATTCCAAGTGGGAATGATGAGATGGTGGTTTACACCGATGCATGTGGTACTGGACTTGGAGCAGTACTGATGCAAAAGGATAAAGTTGTTGCGTATGCAAGTCGACAACTGAAGCCGCATGAAAGGAATTACCCGACTCATGATTTGGAGTTAGCGGCGATTGTTTTTGCTCTGAAGATGTGGAGACATTATCTATTGGGAGTTCGATTCGAGTTGTTTACGGATCATAAGTCGTTGAAGTATCTATTCTCCCAAAAGGATTTGAATCTTCGGCAGCAAAGGTGGCTAGAGTTTTTGGCATCATATGATTTTGATATAGCCTATACTCCAGGAAAAGGTAACGCAGTGGCCGATGCGTTAAGTCGAAGACATGCAGGATTGGGAGCCATGTTTTCGGAATGGAAGAATCTTGAGTATTTGGCCGGATTTGACTTCAGGCCTAGATGTGAATTAGAACCTGAGATGTTGGCAAACTTATCGATAAGACCTACTCTTATGGAAAGGATTGGCGAGAGCCAAAAGCGAGACGATAAGCTTGTCAAGATTATCCGTGATTTGGAATCTGGATTGAATCCAGAAAAGGATAAAGGATTTGAAGTCGATCGAGAGGGTTGGCTTCGGAAACAAGGACGACTAGTTGTTCCCGATATAGATGGATTGAGAGATGAAGTTCTTAGGGAAATTCATCACTCGAAGTTGACGCTTCATCCAGGTGGAAATAAGATGTATCGGGATATGAAGAGAACCTATTACTGGGAAGGTATGAAGAAGGATGTTGGAAATTTTATTTCCAAGTGTATGAACTGCCAGTTGGTAAAAGCCGAGCAAAAAAAGCCCAGTGGATTGCTTCAGCCATTAGAGGTTCCTACATGGAAGTGGGAGCAGATATCGATGGATTTTATCGATGGTCTACCTAGAACCAGGGAAGGGAATGAAGGGATTTGGGTCATTGTAGATCGTTTGACTAAGAGTGCAAGATTCATTCCTGTTCGGTCAACTAGGACTGCATCGAAATTGGCTGAGTTGTATGTTAAGTGGATAGTTCGATTCCATGGTATTCCGAAGATATAGTGAGCGATCGAGACCCATTGTTCACTAGTGGATTTTGGAAGAGCTTCCAAGAAGTTTTGGGAACTGAGTTGTGTTTGAGTACAGCTTACCGTCCCCAAACAGATGGTCAGACTGAGAGGATTAACCGAGTTTTGGAAGATCTCCTTAGAGCATGTGTTTTAGATTTCGGAGGATCATGGGAAGATCACCTCCATTTGGTGGAATTTGCATATAATAACAGTTATCAAACAAGTATTGGTATGGCACCATATGAGGCACTGTATGGAAGACCGTGTAACTCTCCGACATGTTGGTTGGAAACTGGAGAAAAGTTGATAATTGGGCCAGAGATGATTCGACAGACTACGGATTGTGTAGAGATCATTCGGCGACGAATGAAGGCAGCCCAAGACCATCAGAAAAGTTATGCCGATAATCGTCGTAAGGATTTGGAATTTGACGTAGGCGATATGGTTTTTGTGAAGATTTCTCCACTGAAGAATGTTATTAGATTCGGGAACAAAGGGAAATTGACTCCGAGATTTGTTGGACCATTCCCGATTATCGAGCGAATTGGAAAGCTCGCTTATAGATTGGAGTTACCGGAAAAGTTGGCGGGTGTGCACAATGTTTTTCATGTATCTTATCTACATAAGTATGTACATGACTCGAATACGGTGGTTTCTGCTGATAGCTGTGAAGATTTGGAAGTTGATCCAGTTGTTACGAGACCTCGTAAGCAGCTAATGTTGTTGAAACCGACACGAAACAGCTTAGGAGGAAGACGATTACGTTACTCAAGGTACAATGGAGTGATGATGTTAACGAATGTACGTGGGAGGGGGAAGAGAGGATGAAGGCAGCTCATCCTGAACTCTTCAAGGTATGGCCCTAAGGTGTCGTGACATCTTACGAATTTGTAGCTTGTTCTAAGTCTTAGAATTCTGCATGCTAGGCTAGTAACTGGATGCATAGTTTGTTGATTGCTATGGATGATAGGCATGCGGAATAACTTTGGATGCTCTTGTTTGTTTGGAATTTCGGGGGCGAAATTCCTAAGGGGGAGAGAATGTAACGACCCGCATTTTTACGGATCGAAACATTGTTTAACTATATGCTTAAAAATCGTTTTATTGTTAAGTCGTTTAAAGTTTGAGTCGACCATAGTTTAAGTCATATGGAAGCTAACTTGTGTGGTCCTTAAGTCATGGGAAGCTTAGGTCGTATGGGGCGACTTAAGGTAGGTGGCCGGCCCATAGGGCTAACGGTTTATGGATGGCCGACTCATGGATTAACCAACCTAGGGAAACTAAGTGGGGTTAAGGAGATAACCGACTCAATTGAATTGGCGACTTAAGGTTAGGTCGTAAGTCGGCTAGGGGCTAGGTCGGCCATAAGGCTAAGTCGTTAGGTCGCATATAGGGTTAAGTTGTGTGACCTTGTGTCTGTGTTGAGTCGCACATTGGTTAAGTCGTGCGCATGTTAGATCGGCTTAGAGTTAGGTCGGCATGCTAGTTAAGTCGTCATACGACTTAAGACTTAGGAACTGTGCGGCCTTGAGGTTGAGTCGTGAGCTGTGTGTGTTGAGTCGTGTATGGGTTGTGCTGTGTTGAGGTGAGTCGGTAGGTCGTATGCTGGCTTGAGTCGTGAGTCGTGGACGACTCATAGGGGGGACGACTCATGGGTTAAGTCGTGACCGACTTATGGGCAGACGAGATAAGGATTCAGCCTATAAATAGAGGGCTTTGGCTCACTTTTTGGCATCGGATTTTGAAGCGACGAAGTGCTGCCATTTTGAGAGCTCGACTACAACACTTCTTCACTTCTTTTCTCCTCTCTAATCTAGTGCTAACATCCATCCAAGCTTGAAGATCAAATCAAAGATCCAAGAGCCAAAGTTGAAGATCTTCATCCAACAAAGAGAGATTCCATCGATTGAAGCGAGATTTTACCGGATCAAGCTTGATTCCTTGCTGTCCAGATATGGAGTTGATTGTTTTTGAGTTGTTTAGGTGATTCGGTGAGTGGTAGTTATCTCTCACACGGACCCAAGGGAGTATATTGGATTGGTGGCTTGTTTATGCGTTAAAAATAGTGATTTCTTGCATTTTCCTAAAGTCTGCATGTAGATCTATCATCTACGAAGTTTTGACACCTATTTTGCTACATGATTACTTGTATAAGTTCATTCATCAAGTTATAGAGACATTTGCCAATGATTCATACTTGTTAGATTTGGACACTTTAATTACCAAATTGCCATTATTGTTGTAATTGCTTATTAGATCTTGTTGAATGTTTGATTGCTTGGATTAATGATTGGTTTATGATTGATTTGATTGTTTCAAATTAGCCAGTAGTTGATTCGGACAAGTTGATCGAAGATAATTCAAAGTTAAGTGGAAAGGCTTTTGGATGGTGAAAGCTGCTTGTGGCATATGAAGCGGATGTGGAAGCTCATATGGATAGATTTGATGATGATGGGCTTTGCCATGATGCGATGAGGCAAACCATGATGTTGAGATGGGACTTTGCTATGATGCGATGAAGCGAAGTATGATGTGATGTAGTCTTGGCGTAATCCAGGCAGGGATCATTCCAAGCATGTTGATAACTCGAGGGATGGTTCGAGTTGGTTGATAATGGATTGCTCGAGAAGTAGCTTGGGCTAGTATGGAAATAATCGTCGAGGAGGATGACTAAGAGGCTTGGATCTCATCGTTGTTGAAGGTTCTAGTAAACTCAGAGCAAGGGTACATGGGATGCCCAAACGACTACAGGTAGGTGGTCGGGACACCCAAAAGACTACAGGTAGGTGGTTGAGTACTCTGGGCAGAGTAGGTAAGTCCTAGGCACGGGTCACGATGACGTGCAGAGTTTATCTAGAACCGGGGTTACCATTAGCCCTTGACTGGCGGTCATTCAACTAACGATGATATCGAGGCAATGATAACAGTGATAGCCAGAGTCATGGATGTTTGATTGTACCATCATTCGATCTCAAGAGCGGTGTTTTCTGGGTGCTTATCTGATCTTGGTTTAGGCCTTGGGGGTTTGTGCTTGGAAGACATCGACCTTGACTCGAGTGATAATTACTTTACTTAAATTGTCTGCTTTGCTATGCTTGTTTGTGCTTAGTGGGTCTGGGGGCTATCACTGTAGAATGAGGTGGAGTGGGATGGTTGAGTTCCTATTCATTTTATCCTTTATGCTCTTTTAGTATGTTTGATAGTTAATTTACTGCTCACTAAGACTGTTGTCTGACTCAAGGTTTTATGTTCAACTCTTATTACCTTGGGCTGTTCATCCATGTTGGGATGAGCAGACTAGGTAGCAGGTGACAGGTGCTGTTCTTGGCTACCAACGCTGTTGATGACGAAGACGAGCTGGAGGCTAGCATATTAGTTTTCTTACTATACGTACTGGATGTTCCGCTGCTTGTATATATTTTGAGTGTTATGTAGTGAGGCTTGATGTATTGATTGTTCAGATGCTTGTATCAAACCTTTATGAAGTCTATATGATGATATTCTGTTATGAGCTTCATTATATACATATATTTCTCTATTGTATTTTGTCCATGCGTTGTGAGTTGTACGATAGAGTTTCTGTTTTATCTTACCCTGACTATCGTCCATGGCTGCCTGGCACGCCTTTCAGCGCACCATTCTCTTGTTTTAGTGCGGGAGTCATGGGCGGTCGTCACAATACCGGGCTCAAGAATAGAATCGGAATCTCGAAGGCATTTCCGTAATTGAGAAACATGAAACACGTCATGAATAGCAGAAAACTGAGCCGACAATATAAGGCGATAAGCCACGAAACCAATACGTTCGATGATGGGAAATGACCAATATATCGAGGTGCTAATTTTTCCGATCGACTGAAACGCACAACACCCTTCATGGGTGAAACACGAATAAACACAAAATCTTCCACAGAAAATTCTAATTTCCTTTTTCGGTTATCGGCATAGGATTTTTGTCTATTTTGAGCTTTTTTCATCCTATGACGGATAAGGTCAATCTTTTCTGTGGAATCACGAATAAAATCTGGACCTAAAACCATCCTCTCACCGGCCTCAAGCCAACAAGAAGGAGATCGGCATGGCCTTCCATAGAGTGCCTCAAAAGGTGCCATACTAATACTAGATTGGATGCAATTATTATAGGAAAACTCAACAAGAGAAATATGATCTTTCCAACTTCCACCAAAATCAAGAACACATGCGCGAAGAAGATCTTCAAGAGTTTGATTCACACGCTCGGTTTGTCTATCGGACTGTGAATGATAAGCGGTGCTAAAATTAAGCTTCGCTCCCAAAGCTTTTTGAAGACTCTTCCAAAATACACTAGTAAACAATGGATCACGATCGCTAACAATAGAAGTACGAACTCCATGCAATTTAATAATTTCTTTAATAAAAAGTTTGGCCAAAAGAGGTACGGTCTGATTAGACCGAATGGAAATAAAATGGGCAGATTTTGTAAGTCTATCAACTATCACGCATAAGCTATCATGACCCGAACGAGAACGGAGAAGACCGTCAATAAAATCCATGGAAATTTGGTCCCACTTCCAAATTGGAATGTCCAAAGGTTGCAATAACCCACCGGGCTTTTGGTGCTCGGCTTTAACTAGTTGGCAAGTCATGCAACGCCTAACAAAGTTAGCAATATCGGATTTCATCCCATCCCAATAATAAAGTCGCTTCATATCCGCATACATTTTACTATTACCGGGATGAATGGTAAATTTAGAACGATGAGAATCTTCTAAAATATCTTTACGAATATCACTAATATTTGGCACGATAAGTCTACCAAATTTTCGAATGCCGCCACGAGCATCAATATCAAAGTCTTTGAAACCTTCAATATTAATTTTATCCCCACGACTTTGGCTAAGAAGAGAAAATTCGGGGATCTAGCTCTTGAGCTTCAAGAATGTGGTCTAAAAGAGAAGGATGAGCCTCAAGGCTACATAAAACAAGAGATGCACATAAATTGGATTCACGATCTCGAATCTCACAAGTGGACAAAGTCTTGAGATTATTCCATTCGGATATAATCATAGAAATAACCGCTTGTTGCTTACGACTAAGTGCATCGGCAACACGATTCCCCTTTCCGGGAGTATAAAGAATATCAAGATCATAAGATGTAAGGAACTCGAGCCAACGCTGTGGACGCAAATTAAGTTCCTTTTGAAAAATAAATACTTCAAAGATTTATGATCGGTATAGAGAATAAATTTCTCTCCCAAAAGGTAATTATGCCAAATACGAAGGGCGAAAACAATAGCCGCGAGCTCTAAATCATGAGTGGCATATCTAGTCTCGGCTGGCTTTAATTGCCTAGAAGCATAAGCAGTAACACGTTCTTTTTGCATAAGAACTGCACCCAAACCAACGCGACTAGCATCGGTATAAACAATAAAATCTTGGTTCCCTTCGGGAATCACAAGAGTAGGAGCATCGGAAAGGAGTTCTTTTAATTTCTGAAAAGAAGCTTCACATTTGTCCGACCATATGTATTTAACTCCCTTCTTTGTCAAACTAGTAAGAGGCACGACAATTTAGAAAAGTCTTTTATGAAACGACGATAATAGCCTGCCAATCCAAGAAAGCTACGAATTTCCGTCACACTCTCCAGTCTCTTCCAATCTTGTCGCTCCGATCTTTGAGGGATCCACGGAAATTACGGATTCAGAAATAATATGACCAAGGAACTTCACACGAGATTGCCAAAAGTGGCATTTAAAATTTTTTGCTTTCATTTGATTGCTTCTAAGAGTTTCCAACACAATCCGAAGATGCTTTTCATGCTCCTCCTCGGTTTTAGAATACACAAGAATATCATCTATAAAGATGAGAACAAATCGATCGAGGAAGTCTTTGAAAACTCGATTCATAAGGTCAACGAAATAAACCGGAGCATTCGTTAAACCAAATGGCATAACAAGACATTTATAAGATCCATAACGCGTACGGAAACGGTGTTAAAGGAATACTATCCTCTGCAATACGAAGCCGATGAAAACCGGTTGCTAAGTCTTTAGACTCTAGCACCACTAAATTGGTCGAATAAATCATCAATCCGAGGTAATGGATATTTATTCTCGATAATAGGATTGTTCAGCTTGCGGTACTCAATGCAAAGCCTAACTGTACCATCAGATTTCTTCACAAAAATAGCCGAAGCTCCCCAAGGAGAGGAATTAGAGTCAATAAATTTCTTCGTCTCCAATTTGGATAATTGTTTGCGCATCTCCTCATTTTCCTTATTGGACATGCGATAAGGAGGCCGAGTAATAGGTTGAGCTCCAGGGATGAGATTAATTTTGAACTCAATTGATCGCTTAGGTGGTAGTCCTAAAATGGGCTCAAATATGTCGAAAAATTCATGAACAACGTGAATAAGAGATATGACATCTTCCTCATCATCACTATCGTCATCACGAGGATTTAGAGAATATAAGGATGCTGCCAAAGTGGAATCTGAATCTTTAAGAACTATAGAAATCTGATTACCAGATTGTGGATGTCGAAGATAAATAGTCTGCACATGACATAGGATATGAGCTTCATAACGGTTAAGCCAATCCATTCCCAAAATCATTCCAAAGCCTAAGTAAAGCATGACATGCAAATCGGCTTGGAAAGAAAAATCACATAAAACAATCTCAACATCTTTACAAAGTAAACTGAGTGTTACGGATCCACCAACCGGATTCATGATTCTGAAAGAAGTCATTAAAGCAACAACACTTAAAGAAAAAGTATCAACAAGTTCCTTTGATATAAAAGAATGGGACGCACCCGTATCAAAAAGAACTCGAATAGGATGATCACGAAATGCAATAATGCCATCAAGGATAGAATGAGAAGTACCTTGAGCACGAGAAGTGTTGCAAGGGGCTTGCGCCACATTAAGCTTTCCCTCCTTCTTGTTTTGGAGTTTGGGGCATGCAGATAAATAATGATCCGGGCTTTTGCAATAGCGACAAGCGCTGGGCTTTGAACACTTATTCGCATAATGGTCCTTAGAAGCACAGTTGTAGCATTGCCCACCACTAGAGGCAGAAGTCTTCGCTGCCAGAGATGCTTGTTTCCCCTTTTTATTGGGATAAGGACCTTTGAATTTATTAGGCATTTTCTTGTTGTTGTTGAAGTTCGGTTTGGCACTCCCAACTTCAACATCACTCTCCTTATCCGCCTCTTCAAGACGAAGAGCGATATCAATGAGTTGATCAAAAGAAACTTCCAATTTTATAAGTAATGGCTTCTTGAGATTTTTGTCCAAGCCATAGACAAATCTTTGGTTCTTCTTCAATGGGGTGTTTATGTATTCGACCCCGTATTTAGAAAGTGACTCGAAGGATGCGACATAATCTGCCACGGAGGATTCACCTTGAACAAGGTCTATGAAACGACGAGCCAATGTCACCTTCTTAGCTTCTGGCACAAACTTTAATTCGAATCGTCCCCGGAATTGCTCCCAGGTAAGATCTGTTTCATTCATTTCAAAAATTAGAAGCTCATACCAGTCTAATGCTCTTTCTTGGAGCATGTTAGAAGCCACTTGGACTCGATGAAGATCAATAAGATTCATGCGAGAAAAGATACGATCGCATGATCTAAGCCAAGCTTGGACTTCGATAACGCCCTCGGAACCCCTGAACGGCTTTCCATCCAAATTTATGTAATCACTGCACAGGCGTGCAAATCCGGATTTTGGATGAGTAGGTTCGGGAATGGGTCCGACAGCCTGAGCGTTCCTTACAAGATCAAGAAGTTGTTGTGCATACATAAATACTCCATCCTGTGGAGTAGCACTAGATTGACCGGTGCTGGGACAGCCAGGTCTAACCATTTCTTTTCTTTAAGAAAGAAAGAAAGAAGAAGCAAAAGGTTATTCACAAATTGAATACCAAACAATAATGATTGATAAAACAAGGCATCACAAAAGAAATTAGGATAAGACGGTACGAAGACTCGAATTAAATCCTAAGGCACGACTCCTAAGATGGACTTGGGACGATGATCCTTGTTAAATTATTCTACATTGTTCCGAAGTTTGGCTCTGATACTAACTGTGACGCCCCACCTCTATACCCTCACTAGACAAGGACACTACGGGGTAATGTCGTCAACTAGTGCGGAGAATAAGGCTGTTGAGGAGCGACCGTCTACATAATTGCTTTGTGCGAGTACCGATATGCTAGATAAAAATATAACTTTCCATCGCAAGAGAAATCCGACATACCGACACAAACTCAAAGCTACTACACAATGGCTATATGAAATCTTCAGAAGCAAATATAGAAATATCATAACACAAATCAGTCACAGAAGTTCATATCACAATGGCGGAAATAGATATGAATATATATAACACTTAAAAGTGTTCATCAAAGTAATGGTCTAACAAGATCCACAATATCACAAAAGAATAGTTACAAGTGCTACCCAAAAGGATAAGTATACATCATGGAGTCTATGTCTCAAATGTATACAACAAAATCAACTACTAATCTAAGTAGTTAGCCAAAAGTCAGAATAAAAATCCTAGATGAGGAGTCAAGCAGAAGCGCCTGTAACATCTCGGTCTGATCCGAGTATTATTTAATAAGAAAATAATAAACGGATTAGTCTAGCTATAAATATCAGATGAAATGATATAGAATAAGAGATATGACAAAAACGTATGATAACCATAATGCTATACTGTGATAAGTATGTAATTGAAAATCAACCAAAGATTAATCAATATCACAAGAATCCTCTCAAAGATCAAAAAGGATGTCATACTCTTAATTTTTATTCACCAAGTCACAAATATTGGCAAACATCACAATGCCAATCGTAAAAGTTGCTGGAACACAAATTCACCAATGCACAAATATTGATAGAACTTATCAATGAAATCACAAAAATTGGCGAAACACAAATTCTAGAAATCATCAATAGAAATCCATAAATAACAAAAAGGGATGGGAGAGGCCTATCACAAAACGGGAGCATGAAATCTCACCAACACGTGTATCACAAAACGGAATGCTATTCCATGGTTGCTAACCATTTATTTTGAGCCGAAGCTCCACAAAACGGTCCGAAGACCATGGGTCGCTACCCCCACCAATTTTTGAGCCGAAGCTCTATAGAAACGGGGTTTAGTCTCCCTCGCAGACGAAGAGACATCGCACATTGCTAATCTAAACCACAAAATGACCATCATCGATCATCAAGAAGCGTCAATTACACTAAGCTAGTAAATAGATGAGTTTAGCTTCATGTCCCATAACCACTGGCTTAACTTAAATATTTACGAACAAACTGTAAGTCTCCACTCGAAAATTATCACAAGAGACTCAATCGAACAAGTCCAAGCATTAACCGACGAAGTAAACGCAAGCGTTTCATACTACTTGTTTTACTAAGCCGTTTAATTAGATTTCTCATATGAGTGAGGTAAAGGTTTGTATATACTAATAGGTTGGAAAAACGGTTTTATAAACGAGTTTGATATTGAAAATAGAGTTGAAATCATCTTTTGAAAGAGTTGAATATTTACTACTAGTATAGAAACCTTTGCGTTTTAAAGTGACAAAGCACAAAAATGATTGTAGAAACAATCAATCACCAAAATTTCACATTCAAAGACGTGAATTAAATCCAAAGAAATCGATTCCAAATCCATCAAAATGGATATACCCAAAAATTCCAAAACAGAAGTCATCAAGGTCGATAATAAATGATAACCACAAATCGAAAAACCACGAACCGATAAAAATTGGGAATCAACACAAAATAGGCTAAATAGGCAAAATAGAAGCAGGTCAGTCGACTGACTGAAAATGGTCAATCGACTGGGCCAGAAACTGGAAATTTCATTTCCTGCAGTTAGTCGACCGATTATAGTGGCCAGTCGACTGATTGCAGGAAGCAGAGACTCCCTGTCTCTGTATACAGCCTCAGAACCTTTATATGCTACAGCCAGTCGACTGACTGCAAGAGGTCAGTCGACTGACTGAGCTGTGGGCTGTTTTTTAGCCTATCAAATGAAGAGCAAACTCTTCCAAAATGCAACCGAACGAGTAATGGCGCTAGGGGTTTATGCCCATCGACAACCCGGCTTCAAAGGCTCTTCGATTCATCACCAAAAGCATGATCAAACATCAAAGTTGGGATTTTTGAAGATTTGACTTCAAAACACCAAAAATTGGAATATTCACCAATTCAATCCAAACCAAAAGCAAATGCACATAAGTGTTAGGAATTCATACCCAACTATCAAAGATAGTTATAGACGTAGATGTGAGACAAAAATCTCAACTTTTGCACAAAAACAAGGAAGAAGAAGCTATAGAGCAAGGCAAGAACAATCACTCCTCAGTTTCAACCCAAGAAGCTTGAATCAATAGCTTCACTTTGAATTTGGAGTTAGAACTTGGATTTGCAATGGAACTAGGGCTCAGGAATTCTAATTCTTTTTCTCTTCCCCTATTTTTATGAAAGTTTGAAGGTATAAGGAAATGATAGTGAATGAAGAGTAGTGGGGGTTGAGCTAGAGTTAATAGTTTAGGCTAACCCAAACCCAAAGTCCAAAGTGCAGAGGTCAAATTTTTAGCTAGCTCCAAACATATCGAAGTTTAAACTCAAAAAGGTCGCAAACACCATTTTGAACTCAATGGAAGTGGTATCGAGTCCAAATTCGGCTGTTTGCAAAAAGTAACCTTTCGGACTAAAACCTGAATAACGATACTATATTTAAATAAAATATTTAAATACACAATCGTAAAATATGCGGGTTGTTACAGCTACCCTCCTCAATCAGCCACCCCAACGAACATCACTTTCCAAAATTCACCGCCATGCCAGCCACAGGCACACACTCCGATTTCGCCGATCACGCCTCTGGCCTTGACCCCCTACTCGCGACAACTCCGAAGCCCACTCGACCAACCGAATGCGAGCAAAAGGAAGCAGCCGCTGCAAAAATTTCGAACCCTAATGAATTAATCGAGGCAATCTAGCCGTTAACTCATCACGAAACCCACATGGATGCGACCCCCTCGGCTTTCTCCACAATACTGTATCCTCGAATCAATGATCAATCGAAGTTGGTCGCGACTCAATGAATGACCATGAATTTTTCTTAAATTTCTAGACAGACAGAGGTTAAGATTGAAAAATGAATTACAGATCTGAAATGCGCTCGTCGAGAGCTTCAAATAGATATATAATTCGATATATATTTAGGTGTTTGAATTTTGGAAGTTGAATTTTGAATTGAAATTGGAATGTGAATTTTAGGGTTTGTCTGCCATTGGAATGAGGAGGTGCAACTAGAATTATACATATAGAAAAATGAACATACGAAATAGGCTAGGGTTTATAACGTGGTATATATAGGAAAAGCTGAAATTAGAATGGACCGGATTGATTTGGACTGAAAGTTGAACGAAAAATGGCCCGAAAAGCCCGTTTCAACTTCAGAATGAAAATGGATCAACCCATATTTCAAAATAGATTTTTTTGAATATTTTAAAATCAATGGAACATATTTCAAGTCCAAATTCCATCGTATGAAGGAGTTATGTTAAAATCAAGTTATTTCAAATTGATTTCACTTTATTTCAGTTAAATTGATTTCTAGGCGTTTCTAGTCCGTACGATCAAACGACAAGTCCGATCGTTACGAAGCATGAGATCCTACAATAATTCACCATTATGGATCCGATGAAACTGGTTTCGTCGAAATCCGAATCAGTGGCCAAAATGGCTATTATTCTAATTAATTAAATAAATAAATATTAAATTAATTAAATCAAATCTTCAATTCAAAGTTAATAAATCACAATTTCTATCATTTTAGATTTCATTCACAATAACTTAAACAAATTTAGATGTCAATTTAAAGGTGATTAAATCATCAATCTCAGTGTTATTTTCCAATTTCATCAAATTCAGAAACTATAAATTAAAACTCCAAAATCCATTTATTAAATTTTTAAACCTTGTTATTCAAGTCTTTTTATTACAAAAGGATATAGCTAACATTGGTTTATATCTTGGTACATTGATATTCCCAATTCCATCTTAATTTCTATTTACGTAATATTTAAATATTAAATTTCGTTTAATTTCAGTTAATCCAATTATTAAATTTAAATTATTAAATCTTGATTCTCATTCTATTTATTCAATCAATCATTATCTTATAGACACTACAAGAAAAATGGTCATTAACAGCTCTTAATCTCAGCGTTTAACTATAATCCGCTGTCTTTTCTGTATTTTACAACTTAATTAGTGTAAAACAATTTGTTAAACCGCTGTCTAAAACCTAGTTCCATTCCCTCCCTTCGTTTCGTTTCCCTCCCTTCATTTCGTTTCCCTCCCTTCATTTCGTTTCATAAAAACCTAATTCCTCTATTACAATAAAAACACTCAGCCGACCCATCCCATTAAATCGCCACAGTCCCAATTGTCGCTTCCGCACCATCCTCCTCCCACCCCATCAAATCATTGCCGCTTGGCTCCTTCTTTTTCATCTGACCCTGACGCCACCAACAACACCGAATGACAAGCCTTTCTAGTAATCTCTAACGTCGTTGCCGTGCTTTTTTTAAGGTATTTTTAATTTTAAATGTTCAATATTTTAAAGTTATTTTTATTGCTGTAACTAAGATTTGCTACACCAGATTTGCTTCACATTAAGCGAATTAGAAAAATATGATTAATATTAAGGCAGAGGTAATGCAGTTGAATGTGAAGTAGTAAACTTGTTGTATAATGGTTGGTTAGTAGTTGCAGTTGGGGATGGATGTGCAGGCTGGTGGTGACCAGCGAGGAGGCTGGAGGCAGTTAAGGCAGAGGAAGGATTGGTGAATTTTTTATGGGATGAGGCAGTGGTTTGGGATGTATGTGTGGGATGGAAAGAAATGGGTAGATGTTATAAGAGGTGGTTTGATGCAGAATGGTATGTAGCAAGTGAGGATGTCAAGGGGTTGTTGTTATAGTTACAGTATAGAAGTATGATGAATTATGATGGTTAACCGAGGGTGGAAGATTGCGATAATACTAAATAATTGTTCCTGTATTTGTAGTGTGTGCTAGCTGGTTTTAATATATTTTCTCTTCATTTAATAAAGGCTAAAGTACTCATGCTCCCAGTCAAAAAAACAAAAACAATAATGATTTCCTCCGATCGTCCATCACCGTTTCATTCCAATATGTGTCCATTCTTTGTTATTCAGACGATTTTATCAATAGATATTTGATCAGTGGTTATAGTGCTAACAGCATACATATCCTATCCCATCTGTGTCTTTATATGTTAATAGCTTTAGCTTCAACAAAAAACAGAATACTTCTAACACCAAACATTAAAGTGTAATGATTCTAAATAGGCTTAGTACAGTATATGTTTTTGGTTTTTGTTTACAGTCCTTCATATAATGTTGTCCAGGTTAAATAAATTTAACCATTTCTACTGTAGCTAGATTATGTCAAAGTTTGTTTACCTGACAGTTTATAATTTTTTTTAACATGATTTAGTACTTTGATTATAGGTCATAAGAAAGCTGGAGTTTGTTTTCCAATTAATGCCAATACAAATCGAGTGAAGGAATAATAAGAGGAGCAAAATTATACCCTCACATTCTTTGTGTGATTAAAAGAAGCTTTATGCTAACTAGATTACAATAATCTTTCATAGAAACTAAATATACCAATGAACCTCTGTTTATATTTTTTCCTTGCTGCAAATATGTTACTCTTACAAATAATAAATTTATAAATTTGTGCATAGTAGAAACTAACTTGCATATAGGCGTCACAATCAGGGTAGATTTGATCAAAAAAGTGAAAACACTTGCTTTTTTCTTGAAATTTAATATAGCAAAGCAACCAAAAAACCATATGTTATATATGCTCATAAAAAGATTTATTTAAATAAAACAAAAAATAATGTTAAAAGTATTTATTTTCTGATTTCCAAATTTATAATAATTTATGCCAAAGGTGTTTTCTTAAATTGAATCATTACACTTTGAACTTTGGGTATTATTCACAAACATGTTTGCTTCAATATCAAACCACACAATCTTCCATAATATATAAATGAATCAATCACTAGATTCTTCTAATAGTTTATTTTTGTAATATATAGAATTTTTTGTGTCACAATCTTCCATAGTATCAGTATCTGTTTTAATTTATTTCTAAATCTTGGTCATTATGGTCATCTTGAAAATTCTTTTCAGTTTAATGAGCGTGACATTTATACATGTGTAATTTATACAGTTTGGGTTCAGCCAGAGCAGTCAACAGGATGATATAGATGTTGTCACTATCGTATAAGGTCTAAATGATATTGATGAGGCATAGTTGAATAGCATAAAAATTGGGAAGATTCCTAAATTTTATGCTATTTAGCTCTTGCCTTATCAATATCATAGGTAATCTGAAGATTCTGGACTTTGGTTAAGCTCCTTTACTGGGCTGGATGTGTTGCTTCACCCTATGTGTGGGACTCCGGTTCATGCTGTGATGGCACAAAGGTAACCTAAATTCTCATCACGCAAAGGTAACTAATAATATTATTTAGTTATTTTCAGCAAGTAATTTCCTTTATGTTATATACCTGATTATTTCTGAAGCATACTGTTCCTAATCTAATGGTGAGATCATTTGGTTAACAGTGAGTCTAACAAACCTCTCTTTTTTGATTTAATTTAAGCATACTTTGGCTTGCAAATACAGCAGTGGAAAAAGCAGCACATTGAATATTATCAATTTGTTGGTTAATAGTGAATATTATCAATTTAAACATCTCCCCAAACAATAAGTTTGCACTATCTTAAAGAACTGCTAACTGCCAACATCATGTTAAAGTTTGCACTATTTTCTATAAGTTGGCATTGTAAGTTTGTCTCCTGAAACAAACTCTAACAAACATAGAATTGATATCGAATCAGAACTCTATAAAGCTTCTATAAAATTCTAGTTGGAATTTTGGTCAAATTGGAACTCTACAGATTCAAATCTTTTTTTTTCAATTTATGTTGTAAAAAAACTTGAATTAAAAAAATAGTAAGTGATAATCAAATCTGATATCAGTAGAGTTAGAGTGGAGTTGATAGGAATGCAATCACAGTAAAGCACAGTGGATGGAATCGTAATAATATTTTGAGCATCTGTATGATCAAAATAATTAAGCCTTTTAAGTGATTTGATCATTCAAATTGTTCAAGTTGTTGAATTAACATCCTTTTGCATGTACAGTCATGCTAGATTCATATTCTTTTATTATATACACACGTGTGCGCACATTTTGTGTGTATTTATAAATTTATACAAGGACATAAAATGGAAGTACAACTCTTTCCGGTCTCACATATTTTTAGTTGCTCTAGCTGCAGTACCATTTCATTTAGTCTATGTATGATAAAATATGCGGATTATCAACTTATCAACTTGCTGTTTTTTCATGATATTCATTTAGTCTAAGTACAAAGGTGTCTATGCTGTTTGCATTCATGATAACTTTGTTGTTTAATTCAGCTATGCAGGTATGGTGGCTGCTCTAACAAACGAGAGTGCCACAAGCAAATCAGTGTACTTTGCGCATTGCACTTCAGAAATGATATTCATCACACACTTGTTGACAGAAGAGCCAGAGAAACTAGCAGGACCACTGCTAGCAGACACTTATGTTACCTTGCTTAAAGGGCGTAATGCATGGTACCTGGAACTTTCCTGTTTGTCTTTCCTTTTCTGCTTGAATGTTTTTTCTATTTGAGGTTATTTTGATTTATAAAAACAGACCTGATGTTTGACATATGGATTTGCATTTCTTATAGCTTGAACATGATATTGCTGCTTTCTTGATTGCAAGAATCAATTGAATTATTGTCCTCTTGCTGCATGTGCTTGGCAGAAAGTGGTCTTCCTATTGACCGTTTCATGACTTCAAAGGCACTAGGGTTTACTAAACCTTTGAGAAACAGGTAAATTATTATTATTTGGGTGAAATTTGAAACTTAACTAATGGATGTTAAGCTGATAACTGTAAAACTATTTACACCATCAATTTTGTTTAGCGAACCCTATGCATAGGAAACCTGTAAAATCATAAGGAAAAAAATGATAGGAAACCTGTAAACTTGATAACAGTTATTGGTTGTATTCTCTCTCTCTCTTTTCCCTTTAAAATATCCAACCAAAACAGGTGGTGGCATAAGTCGCCTGTTTGAAATATTTATTATACTATTTCCCGTTATTTCCCAGAAAGTAGTTCAACAATAATTAACTCTTGTATGTAGTAATTAGCATATACTTGATACTTGATAGTTGGTTAATTGATTTACTACTTGATAAATATGGGCCAGTCTTGTTACATATAGTACAGATCTAATGGTTAGTTGGTATTTCACTTTCCATTTGGTTACAACGCATGATTTGTAAGCACATATTGGCCATACTTCTTTTTACAGCTCAACTACTCTCTCCGTAGATTTTATTCTCACTTATTAGTACTCATCCAAATATGTTTTTACTGATAGAAATGGAAACTAAGTCAACAATTGGACTTTCTTGGGCTCCAAAATTACCTCCCATGCTAACTGATGCAGAAAAGAGCTCAGAGAAAGGGAAAGATAAGGTTGATTCTTTTGCATTTGCATCTTTTTGTTATGTGATGCAAATTATTTTGTACACAGGTTTGACATGCCTGCTCCGACTATGACTCCTGAGTTGAAGAAGGATCTTGAAGTTCTCCAGGTATATCATCTAAGTGTTTATATTTTATTTCAATGAAGTATGCAGGTGCAGTAAACAAAGAGATAGAGGATGAGTTTGTTGGTGGTGGGGGTATTGCAGTGTAACATAAGGTTGGGTGTTTGTGGTTTGGTGGTGGATGATGTAGTAATGGCAGCAGAAGGGAAGTGACGTGGAAGTTTGCAAAATGCAGAAGGCAGTTTGAATGTGAAGAAGTCTGGTAGATTGTTGAAGGGCAGCCTATGTGCAGTGGTAACAAAGGCTATGGTGGAATATGCAGAACAAGGCACTGTTCTGTGATTCAGTGAGGAGTGTTCGACAGTGCAATATGGTTGAAGGAGAATGAAGGAACTGTAGAGATTTAATAATGGTTGTAATTGTTTGGTGAGTAGGCTATTTGAACTGTAGAGATTTGATAATGGTTGTAATTGCAAAATGCAGAAGGCTCATTTATGTAATTATTGTGACCAATAACCGATTTTGATTGAATGGACGTTTTTTTTCCAGATGTGGACTAATCTGATTCAAAAGGCAAAAGATGGTGGTTTGGATGTTATACAAAAAGTGGAAGACAATATTGGTATGCATCTTTATTTATGCACTATTCTTTATTGTTTAATTGGATTTGTTTCATTGGTATTTTCTTAATTTGGTTAAGAATAAGTGTGATGTATATAACTACATACATATTAATTTGTCATTCAATTCATCACAGGTTGAGAAGACTTTTTGGACAAAAGTTTAATTGGAAAGGTTGCTAAAATAAGCAGATCTTGACATCTAGTTGCTAGGGGAGAATATATATTTACAGGTTTCTTCCACTCTTCATGATGATTTAAAGAATTCAATTTATTTGAATTGCAAAATTTTAATTGATTATTGCTGGCAGGTCACTTTCTAGGAATCGTCTTTATGGAAGAATACCAGATGAAATAGGAAACATATCAACTCTACAATCTCTGTAATTCTCTTATACCAAAGTTTTATTCAGTCCATTACGCTGCTTGTACTTTTCCTTATTCCTTATTGAGAAATGAGGGTGACAACTATTCACACACTCTTATAATTGTATCCTTGTCTATATTCATTTCACTTCACTTCACTTCTTGCATTTCATTTAAAAAAATAGTCACGGTGCCTTTTCATTTTGTTAAACTTTCTTTAGTTTCTTTTTCTTAGTAATACCACTTGATTATGACAGTGTGATCAAAGAAAACCAATTAGAAGGTCCAATTCCCGTAACTCTGGGCAAACTGACCAAGTTAACTCGACTGTCAATATACCGTAAAGAAAATTTTATTCCAATAATGTGAAATATTATTGATTGTGGTTGCATTCAGGCTTTTATCATACTATTCATATAGGTATATTGCTTCCAATAATTTCTCTGGTGAGTTACCAGAGTCACTGGGGAATCTTAAGAAATTGTCCACCTTGTAAGTTAACAAGTATATTGTATTTTTGGTATTTGTATTTATTTATGGATTCACTATTTATACATTGCATCATTGATCCACTGGTTGGTATTGCTGATACGCATGTTAAAATGGTTGTCCAAGGCATAGTTTGGTGTTCAGTATTTTTAATATAGCTTAAAATATCCACGAGTGGGTGTGCTTAGGATTTAAATTCACAACTGGTGGAAACCTACTAATTTGTTTTCATCTCGTTTCAAGCCTTTCCAAATATATGCATATTGATATTATATATAAAACTTGTATGTAATGGAAAATGCTGTTATGTGCTTACACCTTTCTTATTAATGTAATAATGTTGTTGCTACATGTTAATAACTTTATTTAACTTTATTTATTTATAAATTAATCTGCAGTATTATGGATGGAAATCCAATCTCTGGAAAAATTCCTGATTTTATCGGTAATTGGACCCAACTCAAGCGATTGTGAGTGTAAATCGTTACTTCATGTAGACTTTCTCCATTATAATTAATTTCATTCTAGAAGACTATAATTCTCAACTTATACTTTAACTTTTGCAACCTATTTACAGAGATATGCAAGGAACATCCTTGGAAGGCCCATTTCCTCCTATTTTTGCTAACTTGAGCTCAGTCGATGAACTGTAAGACCGTTCGTTTGAAAATGACTTGAATTCTGTAGTTATAACAAACTGTCCTTTTTATACTACCTTTTCTTCTTCTTTTTATTTTTGTTTTATGTTTTTTTTGATGAAATATAGGAGAGTCAGTGATATGAGAGGGTTCACAAATTTTCCACCACTTCAGAAAATGAAAGAGATGCACCATTTGTAAGTTTCATCAGGTGTTAAACCAAAAATTGCAGGCACGTGTCTTTATTCTGGGTTTCTATAATGCATGATATGATATAGGGTTTTGAGAAATTTGTTAATATCTGATCGGATCCATGAGTATATAGGTGGATTTTCTAATTGGTATTTTCTTAATTTGGTTAAGAATAAGTGTGATGTATATAACTACATACATATTAATTTGTCATTCAATTCATCACAGGTTGAGAAGACTTTGTGGACAAAAGTTTAATTGGAAAACTCCATCAAACTGGAAAGTGCAGTTTTGCTATATCAGTGGAGATCGCGGCAATGAGTTGGAGGATGACGTGGTTCGTGCTAGGAGGAGTTCGAGGTGGTTTCGAATTAAAGGTTTGATTTTTGCGGTAGGGAAATGAAGTCGATGAGGTCACGGGTGAATTGCAGTGAAGTACAACAGTGGATAGGGTGTGTACTAGATTGTAAGGCAAGTTTCTGGTGAATAGGAGAAGAACTGCTGTGGTTGTTTGATGAAGGGGTTGTGGGTATTGGATGCCGTAGAGCAGCAGTGAGAGAAGTTGGACTGTGTGAAGTAGACTGGTGGTTGGATTGGTTTTCAAGTGGTGCGGAGTGGATGTAGGAGTGGATGATGATGTTTGTTGCTGTGAATATGGGTTTGACAGTGGAGGTGTTGATATTGATGACAGTGGAGTTATGGAGTTCAGGTGGAATGAATGGGCAGAGATGTATATGGATATTTGCAGAGTAGATCAGTTGGATAAGGAAGAAGATGGTTTAGTGATATTGATGAACTGTGTTGTATGTATGGCTGGTGGTAGCAAGTTGGAGGAGGGGTGAGAATGAAGTTGAACTACAGTTGTGAGTGTGAAGTTGAACAAGGTTATGTGAGGATGGTGGCAGATGCGTTGGAAAAGTCAGTGGCAGGTGGGTGGTTGTTGTTCAGGCTGATGGCAGCGGTTTGTTGGGCAGTTGTATGGTGATGGAGATGCACACAGTTGTGTGGACAGTTGAAGGTGATATGTGTTGTCGGATATGTGTTGTCTGATATGCTTATATGCGAACAGTTGAAGGTGATATGTTTGAAGGGTTGTTATACTGAATGTATATATTTGTAATTGTAATATACTGAACGTATATATCATGTAAACGTTTATGTATCTGATTAATAGTTATTAGAACATGTTATATATGCTAGTTGCTTCAATATACTCAAAATATAATTCTGGAATATTCAAAAATAGAGTGGAATATTAAAGCTGTTATATAAATAGAAGACAGCGTTTGATTAATGTTGTCAATGAAGAAACAACAGCGTTTAATTTGTGTTGTAATTATCTTGAAATTGTCAATAACAGCGTTTTTACATGCTGTCGAAAATAGTTGATGATTTAATAACAGCGTTTAGAAAACATAATACAGCACGTTATAAACGCTGTTGAAAACATTATTGACAGCTCGTAATAAACGCTGTCACAGAGATATTTCAACAGCGTTTATAGAAACGCTGTTGTAAGTTATGTATATACGACAGCATGTCGTTATACAGCGTTTCTAATAACGCTGTTGTATCATATTACAACGTTTATCAAACGCTGTTAAAAGCCTTTTGTTGTGTAGTGAGATAAATTTAACATCACTATATATCCAATTTCCCTAATGGTTTATAGTCATCAACTAAATTCATATTAACTTAGTATTTAATTACGTTTAATTGCAATGGATTTAGATCTAATTCAATAAATTAAATAAGTGGGTAAACAATTAATAATTATCATTATTTGCCTAATTTAATCACATTCATACTTTATTATCAACCAACAATTATTATAATTAATTATCTAGCATAGATTCTACCAAATTACAATTTATTACGTATTATTTTATCAATTAACATAACTTTGAATTTATTTCCCAACTTACTAATTACAATTGGCTATAACCGTACAATTATTTCAATTAATTGGGATTGCACTAAATTAGTTATTTATGAACTTGCATTAAAATTATTACCTTAATTTACATTCAATTACTATTAATCAATATATTATTTCATTGGTTAATTCAATACTTTATTTACTTATTTTAAATTTTATAACCAAGTGCAAAAATTTACACTATTTCATTATTGGGATGTCACTCCAATTGTCAATAATTAGTTTTAATTACCATTGCTACATTTCATTTTTAACATTCACTTCATTATAAATTATAAAGTTTTTTTTCTTTCTAAATTTAATTACAAAATCATATTAAATAAACCAATCTAATTATCAAAATTTACGGGTCGTTACACTCTCCTCCACTCAAAACTTTTCGTCTCCGAAAGGAAAAAGAAGGAAAAGAAGGAATTAAGTAATCAATATATCTTATTCAAAATATTAAATTTATAAACAAATAAATTCATAAAATTTAATAATTTAATTAAAATATATCAATTTAAAACCATTAAATCCTTTTATATTCAAGTAACAAAATTTATGGAAAATATTTCATAAAATTTTCTAAGTCCAAAATTCAAGGAAAATTCCGATAGAGTCTCCTTTGTACGGAGAGGCTTGGGAGAAAATATAATATCAAATATAACAATATATCATAATATCTCAAAATAGTATATCCCCACAATGGGAAAATAATATAATAACGCTATAAAACCGTAATCCGAGAACGTACCTATTTGTTGGGAATTAACGCTTATTTTATGAGACCAAAAGCAGTAGCAATTGCTTCCATGACCTGTATTTCACATATATAATCCAAAAGAGGTTAATAATCATAGAAAATTAAATATTTATAGCTGTTTCAACCACTAACAAACAAATCCATATAAACAACAATCACTTGCAACCAATATACAATCATCATATAAAATCGACACAAATCAATTATCCATTCATATCAAACAAAACAAATGGTTGTCGGGTTTAAAAACTTTAAATTGTACAGAATGAAGAATAAACTACTAAGTGCACCATTCACTCAGCAGTCTTAGATGAAACTTGATAGATTATTCATACATCCAAACCATTTTAAAGTATGCTTGCCGAAACAACCATAAACCAAACAAACAACAATTTCAAACAATAGATCAAGTTCATTCTTATTAATTTCATTTCATACATTTATTGTTTGATATCCTTTTCATTCATATAATGATTTATGTTTTAATTTACATTTATTTCTTGCAAAATTTTATTTCCATCCATTGATTCAGTGTTTATTTCACTTATTTGCACTTACACTTACATAAATTCATTTTTATTTATTCATATCATGTAAATTTTCTTTTCATTGCATTACATTCATTCATATTTCAATTTCATCTATTTTCATTCATTTTTCCATGGTATTCATGTTCAATTCAGTTACTTGGCATATCAATTTCATTTACTTAAGTTTAAAATCATCTACTTACAAAACTTGCCTTCTATCATATTTATTGTAGCAACATTTCAATTGTAACTTAAGTTTATAACTCTATAACATCAATACTTATTTATTAAAGAGTTTCATTGAATGCTTTCATTATTTCAAGTTTTACTTGTATAATATCCTATTACAATTTCTTATTAAACATTACAACTTTTAAATTTAGTTATATATATACCTTTAAGAATGTGATGGAAAATTACCCAAGTTTATCTTATTTCTTTTAATTAATTAAATATTCAATAATCATGTCCTTTCCTTTTTATAGATTACAAATTTCAACTTTCTTGTTATTTCATTTACAACCTAGCATTTAATATATAATTTTAGTTAGAGGTTCCAATTATTAAATAGTTACATTCCATTTCACTATAATAATTGGAACTATTTATTCAACAGAAACTTAAGAACTAAGTACCGGGTTAAATATCAAATCATTTTAAAATAACAGATGGATGTATATACTTACAATTTATATATCCAATAATATCTAAAATAATTTGAAATTTATATTTTTTATCGAAATAAATTTGTAGTAAAACTGCTACAATGGACTTCCCACTTTGAAACTCGAAAATGAATGTCGATGATGCGCGCACTCATCACCGAAATTATTTTCCAGCGACATAAAGTGGAGTACAGAACTTATTTCTTTCCAAAGTTTCTTTAAAAAAATTCTTTCAATTTATATTGAAATATTTATATCAGAAAATACTTCTAACTAATATTATTATTTTATTCCAAAATCATTCGAAAGAAATTTTAAAAAACCCCGGGACTTAAGTTCTAAAATTTCCAATTTTCATTGATTTTATTTTCTTCAAATCTTGTTTCCAATTAATATTTATAAATTTCACTACCTAACAGCCAATATATTAAAACCAAATATAACCTTTATAAAAATTTATTTTATATATAGAAAATATAGAAGGCAAAATTATTTCATTCGCCTATATTCAAAACAAATATTGTGTCGGTCTGTCCTATTAAGTATTTAGAAATCCCTATTAATCTCGTAGCGTCTTATGCACCAACCAGAATTTATAAATATAAAACGGAACAAATTAACGCAATATCAAAGCCTTTTTATAAAACTAACAAATACGCTCTCTCATATATATACACTCAATGACTCGTCATAGGGTATAACTACCCTATTAGTAAAGAGTCAGACCCCACAAAGCTAAGGTTTATCGCTAAACCAAAGCTCTGATACCAAATTGTAATGGACCATCTTTTTGTACGCTTAAGCAAACACACGTGCCAACTCAAACCATACAGAAGGGCGAATTGTTATTGGGGTGAATAAGAAAAAGTAAGAAATAAAGAAAATAAAACAAAATCTCACAGCGGAATGATAAAATATAATGATCAAATAACAGTTCATGAAGCTGTTTTACAAAACATTTGATTATACTTATACAACACAGAATCAGAGTTACACTTACCAAAGAATACTAAATAACAACATAGCGGAACAATGTGATGCAGTGAATAATATAGTAAATAATAGTAATACAATCTTCGTCTTCGTCCTCCAGAAGTTAGGCCTTCAAACCTCGGAATGCTCAGGCTGACCCAAGCGAGTTGAAAAGACAAAACACTCGAGTCAGAACTAAAAGATCTTATGTAATTAAATCAACGGTAAATAATATGAGTAGAATAGCGTCAGAGATGTTTACGGGATTTGACATCTCCTATCCAGTGTCAAACGTGAGTGCAGTAACTTAAGAGATGCTCAAGATTCACATCTCCTAAGGATCCGTTAAACTATTTATTATGTAGTAATATTTCACTATTATAATAATGTCTAATTGTAAAATAAACATACTTTAAAAAAGCGTTAAGGCTTTACATTTTCCACCTTAACACATAATAGTGCCAGTAGTCTATACAGTACCGTAATACCTCCTGATCGGGAGGCTACCATAGGATACTTCATAGGTACACACAAATCAAACTCGTACAAGGCGCGATAGGGTAGGTGACACGGAACAACTAGGCAATGCCAGGGTAGATATACCAATTACGTATCCGACCTGATGGTGACGCATGGCGCACATCTACCGCCCACCTCGAGCCATACCCCCAAAAAAATCAAAGGGCCCCAATCAATCACAAAGTAATAGAATGGTATCGAAGGAGTGTGTCCGATAAGAGGGGCTACCTCACTGGCCCATAAGCGCTCCAGTTTTAGCCACCTTATGCCAACTCACTGGAGTCGGACCCATGTATATACCTCAAAGGAACGTCGCCTCCATCCAACTTCATTCTAAAATCTCCACCGCGTACGCGGTTGTTAAGGTGGTTTTCGAAGTGGGTAGAGAGTATGACAACTTCCGATCCCGGTCTCTTTAACAACCAAACGTTATTATAACACCGCAGTCATTTCAAAATAATTTATACTTCAAAACCAGAATATAATATCCATTTCAAAACCATATAAATACGGTATCATTTCTATTTCAAAAACCAAATTCAATACGATATCATTTAAAACCCAAATATAATATCATTTTTATTTCAAATATATCCTATCCCAAAATCATAGCACTTTCAAAGTTATAACACTTCGAAATCAAAACACTTTAAAATATAACACTTCCAAATCATAATACTTTGAAACTCATGACTTTGAACATAACTTCCAACACTTAAATGGTTTAAATATTAAAATACGTTATATAATAGAATAGCTTCTTCAATTTCACAAATCAATTCCAAAATAACACGAATTTCTACATTTAATATTTAACCAAATCCCAAATCATAAATTTCTATTCAATTCAGTTTCCAATGAAACATTCCAAATTGTATTGATTTCAAAACAGATTTGATCCACAAAGTAAACCACTTCAAATTCAGTACATTTCAAACTTTAATTATTCAATAATTTCAAAACTATGTTTGATAATTTCATATATTTATCAAATTCAATTTTCTATTATTTAGTTTCAAGACATTTACTTAATAAATCCATTATCTTTTAAATAAAACCCAAATTACAAATAACTAAATATTCCCATCAATTTATTTATACTTGCAATATTTATTTAATTCACCTTAAACCAATATCAAGTTATGAATCATGCCCTTTAAAATCCCAATTTCCATAAGTTCCAAATCGGTTTCATTGAATAAATTTCTACATTAAATACAATTCCAAACCAATATCAAATCTATCTTCTCAACCTTAATTTTATAAAAATCATTATAAATTCTATATTAAAATATAATTTATATAAATACTGAACTATATTGTATTTTTAATAAAATCAATCTTTATTGTTAACTTGTTTTATACCAAACAAATTTATACATAGCTTAAAATCAAGAATTTAACTATATATATAATAAAGTGACATTTACATAATATCTGAAATCAATGCTTATATAAACCAGATATTTCTTTATAAAACCATAGAAATCATTTCAAAATATTTTATATACAGACCACGGTGTCTGTATACAATTTTCTATCCTATGGTCAAGTGATACGGAAATTTATCATTACAATCCATAATTTAAAATATAAATACGGTTATATATCATTTCAAACCGCAATCCCGAACGAAATAAAAATCCACAACAACCTGCAGTTTATAACAATATAAATGCAACATCCATCCATCCAATATCAATCATCAAACATTTATCACAATCATCATCAAATTCAATTAATAACATCATAATAGAACATATGATAAATAATAGGTATTTACTAGCAGTTTATATTCAATAATAAATTAAATAACTATTTTATCCAAATATATTCAAATAAACTGCGATGATGATTCAAAATATTCCAAACAGTCATAAATAAATTTCTAATCATTTCATATATCAATTTAACAAACATAAGAAATTTTAGAAGTTGTGAGTGGGTTAAAACACTCACCGTTTGAATTTAAATTGAATTTAAATTCAATTTAAACCCAAATTCAAACAGTCTTCTAATCCGTCCAAACCAACATCAAAAGGTTTGAAATTTTAATACGATCCTAGCGCAAGAAACCGTGCGTGAAACGGAACTCGTATGCAGAAATTACGGAAATTAGAATGGTTTAAATTTAAAAATTAAATTAAAATAAAGCAAAATAACCTATATCACGTCAACCCTAGCATAGAGAAACGCTCCGGCTACCCTCCTTAATCAGTCGCACCAACGATCGCCGCTTTCCAAAATTCGCCGCCACGCCAGAAGCCACGAGCATGCACTCCGATTTCGCCGATCACGCCTCTGGCCTCGACCCCCTCCTCGCGACAACTCCGAAGCGCACTCGACCAACCGAACGTGAGCAAAAGGAAGCAGCCACCGTAAAAACATCGAATCCTAATAAATTAATCAAGGTAATCCAACCGTTAACTCATCACGAAACCCACATGGATGCGATCCTCTCGGCTTTCTCCACAATATTGTATCCTCGAATCGACGATCAATCGAAGTGGATCGCGACTCAATGAATGGCTGTGAGTTGTTCTCAAATTTCTAGACAGATAGAGATTCAGATTGGAAAATGAATTACATATCTGAGATGCGGTTGTTGAGAGCTTCAAATCGATATATAATTCGATATATATTGAGGAGTTTGAATTTTTGAAGTTGAATTTTGAATTGAAACTGGATTGTGTATTTTAGGGTTTGTCTGACATTGGAATGAGGAGGAGCAACTGAAATTGTACATACAGAAAAATGAACATAAGAAATAGGCTAGGGTTTATAACATGGTATATATAGGCAAAGCTGAAATTAGAATGGACTGGATTGATTTGGACCGAAAGTTGAACGAAAAATGGCCCGAAAAGCCCATTTCGACTCCGGAAAGAAAATGGGTCAACCCATATATCAAAATAGATGTTCGTGAATATTTTAAAATCAATGGAAAAGATTCAAGTCCAAATTACATCGTATGAAGGAGTTACGCTAAAATCAAGTTATTTCAAATTGATTTCACTTTATTCCAGTTAAATTGATTTTTAGGCGTTTCTAATCCGTACGATCAAACGACAAGTCCGATCATTTCGAAACTTGAGATCCTATAATAATTCACCATTACAGATCCGATGAAACTGGTTTTGTCGAAATCCGAGTCAGTGGCCAAAATGGCTATTATTCTAATTAATTAAATAAATTAATTTAAATTAATTAAATCAAATCTTCAATTCAAAGTTAGTAAATCGCAATTTCTATCATTTTAGATTTCTTAATTATTCACAATAACTTAAACAAATTGAGATGTAAATTTAAAGGTGATTAACTCATCGATCTCAGTGTTATTTTCCAATTTCATCAAATTCAGAAACTATAAATTAAAACTCCAAAATCCATTTATTAAATGTTTAAACCTTGTTATTTAAGTCTATTTATTACAATAAGGATATAGCTATCATTGGTTTATATCTTGGTACATTAATATTTCCCAATTTCATCCTACTTTCTATTTTCTTAATATTTAAATATTAAATTTCATTTAATTTCAATTAATCCAATTATTAAATTTAAATTATTAAATCTTGATTCTCGTTCTTTTTATTCAATCAATCATTATCTTATGGATAAATTTAACATTACTATATATCCAATTGCCCTAATGGTCTATAGTCATCAACTAAATTCATATTAACTTAGTATTTAATTACGTTTAATTGCAATAGATTTAGATCTAATTCAATAAATTAAATAAGTGGGTAAACAATTAATAATTATCACTATTTGCCTAATTTAATCCCATTCATACTTTATTATCGACCAACGATTATTATAATTACTTATCTAGTATTGATTCTATCAAATTACAATTTATTACGTATTATTTTATCAATTAATATAACTTTGAATTTATTTCCCAATTTACTAATTACAATCGATTATAACCTTACAATTGTTTCAATTAATTGGGATTGCACTAAATTAGTTATTTATCAACTTGCATAAACATTATTACCTTAATTTACATTCAATTACTATTAGTCAATACATTATTTCATTGGTCAATTTAATACTTTATTTACTTATTTTAAATTTTATAACCAAGTGCAACAATTTACATTATTTCATTATTGGGATTTCACTCCAATTATCAATAATTAGTTTTAATTACCATTGGTACATTTCATTTTTAACATTCACTTCATTATAAATTATAAAAAAAAATTCTTTCTAAATTTAATTGCAAAATCATATTAAATTAACCAATCTAATTATCAAAATTTGCGGGTCGTTACACTCTCTCCCATTCAAAACTTTTCGTCCCCGAAAAGGAAAAAGGAGGGAAAGAAGGAATTAAGTAATCAATATATCTTATTCAAAATATTAAATTTATAAACAAATAAATTCACAAAATTTAATATTTAATTAAAATATATCAATTTATAACCATTAAATCCTTTTATACTCAAGTAACAAAAATTTTGGAAAATATTTCATAAAATTTTCTAAGTCCAAAATTCAAGAAAAATTTCGGTAGAGTCTCCTTTGTACGGAGAGGCTCAGGAGAAAATATAATATCAAATATAACAATATATATCACAATATCTCAAAATAATATATACCGACAACGGGAAAAACAATATGATAACGCTATAAAACCATAGTCCGAGAACGTGCCTATTTGTCGGGCAATTAAAGCTTATTTTATGAAACCAAAAGCAGTAGCAATTGCTTCCATGACCTGTATTTCACTTATATAATCCAAAAGAGGTTAATAATCATAGAAAATGAAATATTTATAGTTGTTTCAACCACTAACAAACAAATCCATATAAACAGCAATCATTTGCAACCAATATACAATCATCATATAAAATCAATACAAATCAATTATCCATTCATATCAAACAAAACAAATGGTTGTTCGAGTTTAAAAACTTTAAATTGTACAGAATGAAGAATAAACTACTAGGTGCACCATTCACTCAACGGTCTTAGATGAAACTAGATAGATTATTCATACATACAAACCATTTTAAAGTATCATAGCCCAAACAACCATAAACCAAACAAACAACAATTTCAAACAATAGATCAAGTTCATTCTTATTAATTTCATTTCATACATTTGTTGTTTGATCTCTTTTTCATCCATATAATGATATATCTTTTAATTTACATTTATTTCTTGCAAATTTTCATTTCCATCCATTGATTCAGTGTTTATTTCACTTATTTGCACTTATACTTACAAAAATTCATTTTTATTTATTCATATCATGTAAATTTTCTTTTTATTGCATTACATTCATTCATTTCTCAATTTTATTTATTTTCATTCATTTATCCATAGTATTCATGCTCAATTCAGTTACTTGGCATATCAATTTCATTTACTTAAGTTCAAAATCATCTACTTACAAAACTTGCCTTCTACCATATTTTATTGTAGTAACATTTCAATTGTAACTTATGTTTATAACTCTATAACATCAATACTTATTTATTAAAGAGTTTCATTGAATACTTTCATTATTTCAAGTTTTACTTGTATAATATCCTGTTACAATTTCTTATTAAACATTACAACTTTTAAATTTAGTTATATATATATATAGACCTTTAAGAATGTAATGGAAAATTATCCAACTTTATCTTATTTCTTTTAGTTAGTCTAATGTTCAATAATCATATACTTTCCATTTTATATATTACAAATTTCAACTTTCTTGTTATTTCGTTTATAACCTAGCATTTAATATATTATTTCAATTAGAGGTTCTAATTATTAAATTGTTACATTCCATTTCACTACAATAGTTGAAACTATTTATTCAACCGAAACTTAAGAACTAAATACCGAGTTAAATTTCAAATCATTTTAAAATAATAGATGGATGTATACACTTACAATTTATATGTCCAATTATATTTAAAACAATTTGAAATTTATATTTGTTTATCAAAATAAATTTGTAGTAAAACTACTACAGTGGCCTTTCCACTTTGAAACTTGAAAATGAATGTCGATGATGCGTGCACTCATCACCGAAATTATTTCCCAGTGACATAGAGGGGAGACAGAACTTATTTCTTTCCAAAGTTTCTTTAAAACAATTCTTTCAATTTATATTGAAATATTTATATCAGAAAATACTTCTAACTAATATTATTATTTTATTCCAAAATCATTTAAAAGAAATTTTCAAAAACCCCAGGACTTAAGTTCTAAAATTTTCAATTTTCATTGATTTTATTTTCTTAAAATCTTGTTTCCAATTAATATTTATAAATTTCACTACCTAAAAGCCAATATATTACAACCAAATATAACCCTTATAAAAATTTATTTTACACATAGAAAATATAATAGGCAAAATTATTTCATTCACCTATATTCAAAACAAATATTGTGTCGGTCTATCCTATTCAGTATTTAGAAATCCCTATTAATGTCATAGCATCTTATGCACCAACCATAATTTATAAATACAAAACGGAACAAATTAACACAATATCAAAACCTTTTTATAACACTAACAAATATGCTCTCTCATATACATACACTCAATGACTCATCATAGGGTATTACTACCCTATGTAAAGAGTCAGACCCCATAAAACTAAGGTTTGTCGCTAAACCAAAACTCTGATACCAAATTGTAACGGACCGCCTTTTTGTACGCTTAAGCATACACATGTGTCAACTCAAACCATATAGAAGGATGAATTATTTTTGGGGTGAATAAGAAACAGGAAGAAAGAAAATAAAATAGAATCTCGCAGCGGAATGATAAAATATAATAATCAAATAATAGTTCATGAAGTTGTTTTACAAAACATTTGATTATACTTATGCAACACAGAATCAGAGTTACACATACCAAAGGATAATAAATAACAATATAGCGGAACAGTGTGATGTGGTGAATAATATAGTAAATAATAGTAATACAATCTTCGTCTTTGTCCTCCAGAAGTAAGGCCTTCAAACTCTGGAATGCTCAGACTGACCCGAGCGAATTGAAAGGACAAAACACACGACTCAGAACTAAAAGATCTTATGTAAGTTAAATCAACGGTAAATAATATGAGTGGAATAGCGTCAGAGATGTTTACGAGATTTGACATCTCCTATCCAGTGTCAAACTTGGGTGTGGTAACTTAAGAGATGCTCGGGATACACATCTTCTAAGGATCCCTTAAACTATTTACTATGTAGTAATATTTCGCTACTATAATAATGTCTAATAATAAAATAAACTTACTTTAAAATAGCATAAGGCTTTAAATTTTCCACCTTAACACATAATAGTGCCAGTAGTCTTACATACATCCATCCAATATCAATCATCAAACATTTATCACAATTATCATCCAATTCAATCAATAACATCAATATAGAACATATAATAAGTAACAGGTATTTACTGGTAGTTTATATTCAATAAAAAATTAAATAACTATTTTATCCAAATAAATTCAAATAAACTGAGATGATGATTCAAAATATGCCAAATAGTCATAAATAAATTTGTAATCACATCATAAATCAATTTAACGAACATAAGAAATTTTAGAAGTTGTAAGCGGGTTAAAACACTCACCGTTTGAATTTAAATTAAATTTAAATTAAATTTAAATTAAATTTAAACCCAAATTCAATAGTGTTCGAATCCATCCAAATCAGCATTAAAATGTTCGAAATTTTAATACGATCTTAGCGCAAGAAACCGCGCGTGAAACGGACCTCATATGCAGAAATTATGGAAATTAGAATGGTTGAAATTTAAAAAATTAAAATAAAATAAAACAAAATAACCTATACCATTCAACCCTAGCACAGAGAAATGTGCCTGCTACCCTTCTAATCAGCCACCCCAACGATTGCCACTTTCCAAAATTCGCCTCCACGCCAGAAGCCACGAGCACGCACTCCGATTTCGCCGATCACGCCTCTGGCCTCGACCCCCCCCCCCCCCCCCCGGGCGACAACTCTGAAGCCCACTCGACCAACCGAACGCGAGCAAATGGAAGCAGTTGCCGCAAAAACTTCGAACCCTAATGAATTAATCGAGGCAATCTAGCCATTAACTCATTAACGAAACCCACATGGATGCGATCCCCTCGGCTTTCTCCACAATACTGTATCCTCGAATTGACAATCAATCGAAGTTGATCGCGACTCAATGAAAGGCCGTGAATTATTCTCAAATTTTTGGATAGATAGAGGTTCAGATTTGAAAACGAATTATATATCTAAGATGCGCTCATCGAGAGCTTTAAATCGATATATAATTCGATATATATTGAGGAGTTTGAATTTTTGAAGTTGAATTTTGAATTGAAACTAGATTATGAATTTTAGGGTTTGCCTGCCATTAGAATGAGGAGGAGCAACTGGAATTGTATGCAAAAAAAATGAACATAAGAAATAGGCTAGGCTTTATAATAAGGTATATATAGGCAAAGCTGAAATTGGAATGGACCGGATTGATTTGGACTGAAAGTTGAACAAAAAATGGCCCGAAAAGCCCGTTTCGACTCCGAAACGAAAATGGGTCAACCCATATATCAATATAGATGTTTTTGAATATTTTAAAATCAACGGAACAGGTTTTAAGTCCATATTCCATCGTATTAAGGAGTTACGCTAAAATCAAGTTATTTCAAATTGATTTCAATTGATTTCAATTAAATTAATTTCTAGGTGTTTCTAATCCGTACGATCAAACGACAAGTCTGATCATTACGAAACTTGAGATCCTATAATAATTCACCATTACGGATGTGATGAAACTAGTTTCATCAAAATCCGAGTCAGTGGCCAAAATGGGTATTATTCTAATTAATTAAATAAATTAATATTAAATTAATTAAATCAAATCTTCAATTCAAAGTTAATAAATCGCAGTTTCTATCATTTTAGCTTTCTTACATATTCATAATAAATTAAACAAATTTAGATGTCAATTTCAAGGTGATTAACTCATCAATCTCAGTGCTATTTTTCAATTTCATTAAATTCAGGAACTATAAATTAAAACTCCAAAATCCATTTATTAAATTTTTAAACCTTTTTATTCAAGTCTTTTTATTACAATAAGGATATAGCTAACATTGGTTTATATCTTGGTACATTAATATTTCCCAATTGCATATTAATTTCTATTTTCGTAATATTTAAATATTAAATTTCATTTAATTTCAATTAATCCAATTACTAAATTTAAATTATTAAATCTTGATTCTCATTCTTTTTATTCAATCAATCATTATCTTATGGATAAATTTAACGTTACTATATATCCAATTTCCCTAATGGTTTATAGTCATCAACTAAATTCATATTAACTTAGTATTTAATTACGTTTAATTACAGTGTATTTAGATCTAATTCAATAAATTAGATAAATGAGTAAAAGATTAATAATTATCACTATTTTCCTAATTTAATCCCATTCATACTTTATTATCGACCAACAATTATTATAATCACTTATCTAGCATTGATTCGATCAAATTGTAATTTATTACGTATTATTTTATCAATTGATATAACTTTGAATTTATTTCCCAATTCACTAATTACAATTGATTATTAGCTTACAATTGTTTCAATTAATTGGGATTGCACTAAATTAGTTATTTATGAACTTGCATTAACATTATTACCTTAATTTACATTCAATTACTATTAGTCAATATATTTCATTGGTTAATTCAATACTTTATTAACTTATTTTAAATTTTATAACCAAATGCAATAATTTACATTATTTCATTTGGGATTTCACTCCAATTGTCAATAATTAGTTTTAATTGCCATTGCTACATTTCATTTTTAACATTCACTTCATTATAAATTATAAAAAAATTCTTTCTAAATTTAATTACAAAATCATATTAAATTAACCAATCTAATTATCGAAATTTACGGGTCGTTACATTAACCATAAAACTGGACATAATATAGAATTTGAGAGAAAAGGCTACAAAAGCTTGAGGCCTTTTTTAGGCATAAAACTGCGTAAAATTAACATATGGCCAAACATGGAAAAATTAGGGAAATATTAAATATACTTACAAAGGATGCTAGGTAGATCTACCTAGCTGGTTAAGAAAGACCACTTGCTTGTAAACTGTCAAAACCAAAGTTAATTTAAAAATGCATGAAGATAAGGATGATCGATGCTAGATAAAAGAATACTTCATTAATATTATGAAATGTTCAATTCTGGTGTCGTTTCTAATATTGGAAACGGACACTCATTGCTTCAATTTGATATTAATTGGAAATTAAATTAATCAATTCATGTTGATAATTTAAAAGAAACAATATGTTGCAACTTATAAGGGAATGCTATTAAAAGCTAATATCCTAATTCTATTTTAATTACTTTTATAAACATAGGAAAACAAATAGGTGGAGCAACAAAAAAATCTTTAATCTTTTATTCATCGAATCATTTTTTCATTATAGTTGGTGGGAAATACATAGGTATTAATATCGGTTTTCTTAATGTATTGATGACCTTATCTTATGATTGGATATATAATCAGAATACTTTCTCTTTTTATCAGAATACGGTACATAAATTTTATAACATTTCTATGGAGAAAAATGAAATAAACCTTTCGATATGAAATACCTTTGTTTTGTAGGAATGCTTACTGCTGCTAAATTGTTGATTAGATATATAATCTGAATCCTTTCTCTTTTTATCAAAATATGGTACATAAATTTTATAACATTTCTATAAAGAAAAATGAAATAAACCTTCAGATATAATATACCTCTGGTTTGTACGATGCTTATTACAACTAAATGGTTGATACACTCTTATCTTTTTGTATTCTTACTGCTCAAAATGAAGTGTGAAGTAAATGTCGGTATCACTTATGTGGAAAGTGCATTAAGCAAGGGTGCAGGTCGGTTATTTCATTTGTAGCGTTCTATTATCCCTTAATTTCTATAAAACAAAATTGCAGATTTTCCTAATATATTTGTTTCCAGTCTACCTTTAAGATTATTGATTCCTTTTTAATACTCCAGGTATATTTTTTATAGTTTGTTTGGATGGAAGTCCCTGCTTATCAACTATATAGAGGTTTTAGTGAAGGTATCAATAACTGGTTGATTCACTTAGAGATTAGATTTATGTTTTCACTTCAAGTCAAAAACTATTTATTTTTCTATTTTTTTTAGAAAAAATGAAATGTATAACTTATGCTTAAGTGAAGTATAGCATGGAAGTCCTCGTTAAAACTTTGGAGTTCAAGAAATTTATCATTATATTAAAAACGATCATATTAGGCAGATACATGGGACTGAAATAACACTGTACAAAGTTTAACTTATGTGTGTCTTTATCAGCAAGGATATATGATTATATTTTTAAATAAATTTGAAAATATAGGGAGGCAAGTGGTGCAATAATGTAAAGCATATAGAGTGGTAGCAGATTGTTAAATTTTGGTGATACAAAATCACAAATAGAAGGAAAGAAATATGCAAAAGAAAGAAAGAGAAGATTTTGTTTCCCCTAATTAATAGGCATATTGAGTATGTTTATTTCTTTCTCTAATTGGCTAATCAAATTATCTTTTACCATCTAATGTTAACTTGGGCATTAAGTAATTGATTATATAAATAGAGACTAGAAGAGAGGGTAAATGTATGGTGGAAAATCTATTTGCTAATTTTCTTTTCTTCATTTTTTTCTTCTTCTCCAATAATTTTAGCCATATAGATATTTACTCCCTTTCTTAATTTGGTTATTGATTCAAAGGTATTTTTTTTATTTTGGTTTTGTTCTATTAATTGTAAACAAAATTTTTGGTGAATCAATAAAGTAGGTGGTTGAGTGGAATATCTTGTGTTATTGCATTTTGATTTCAATTCTGTCTTGTTTCTAATCCAAGTTATCTCTTTATGATTTTGGTGACAAAGATCCGTTGATATAAGCTTCCGCAAAGCACTGCCATTTTTTCACAATAGTTTGGTATCAGAGCACAGATCATTGCAAAGCTTAGAGTAATTTTGGATTGAAAAATTAGTGATGTTGGATATGATTTCATTTTCAAAGATGGCTATTTTGGATGGAAAAAATTAGGGTATTTGGAAGCCTAAGATGGAGGATTTTCTATAATTGAATGATCTTCATGTTCTGATTGATGGAGATGGAAAGAAGCCCTCTGATATAGACGAGGGAAAATGGAAGAAGATGGATAAGAAGGCGATTGCTTTGATTCGCCAATATCTTGATGATTCAGTTTTCCATCATGTGGCTAGTTGTGAATCCGCAAAGGCTTATGGGATAAGTTGGTATCTTTATATGAGTCAAAGAGTGCTACTAGTAAGGATTTTCTAGTTTGAAAGTTGGTACAACTGAGATTAGATGAAGAGAAGTCTGTTATAGAGCATTTGAATGAATTTCAGGATGTAAAAAATCAATTGGCAAATATGAAGGTCAATTTTGATGGTGAGTTATAGGCTCTTTTATTGATGAGTTTGCTTTCAGAAAGTTGGGAAACTTTGGTTGTTTCATTGAGTAATTCCAATGCTAATGGAACTATCTCTTTGGAAACTGTTTGAAGCGGTCTTTTGAATGAGGAGCTTAGAAGAAAATGGTTAGGTATGAAATCAATTCAAAGTGAGGCTATGGTGACAAGGGACTCGAAGAAAGCTACAATTTGGAAGAAGAATGACGCTAATGGTAAAGGTGTTATCACTTGTCATTATTGTACTAAGAAAGTTCACATACGTAGCAAGTGTTATGCTTATAAAAGAGATCAGAAAAAGGTTGCGTACGGTGATACTAGTAGTGATGCACATGCAGGTTTTGCTGAAGATAACGATAGTGATGCTTCTTATGATGTCCTCTTTAGTGAAAATAAGCCTTGGAAGATGTATTCGGGAGCTAGTTTTCACATTTGTAGAGATGTGAATTGTTTTTCTTCTTATGAGAAGATTGTCGACATGATTAGGACATCCAATGGAGAAGAGCTACCGATTTGTGCTATTGAATCTATCCGGTTTCGTATGCATGACAGTGTGGTTAGAGAAGTCTCTGGAGTCAGACATATACCCACTTTTTTGCATAATCTTATTTCTCTCGGTCAGTTGGATCGCCGTGGTTGCACTTATGATACTCAAGGTGGAGTTTTGAGAGTGAAGAAAGGTGGACATGTAAGGATGAGAGGAGTACTGGAAGAAGGAAACCTTTATAGCATGGTTGGGTCTGTAGTCGACTATGGAAAGCAAGTGACGGTTGAAGAACCTAGTCCACAGCAAGGTGGATAGGTAATGTGGTCATTGCTTATGATTCTAGCATTAAGGATCATATTTTAGACAGGCGTAATGAACTCAAATCGAGTGATAGACGGGGGTCGAGTTGCAAAATCCACAAAGACAAGATGGTGATATTTTTGGTATTACAAACGTTTTTGAGACTGAATTTGTATGGTCCACCTCATGTGGGAGATGCATCACTTGTAGGCGGTGGTAGAGTTTTGTAATTTGGTATGGTTGAGATATAGGGAGTTGTGATAGATCTAGATATGGCATGTTTGATATGTTGGAGATATGTGATTTTGCATCAAGGTGGAGTGTTAAAGTTTGGTGATACAAAATCACAAATAGAGGGAAAGAAATATGCAAAAGAAAGAAAGAGAAGATTTTGTTTCCCCCAATAAATAGGCATATTGAGTATGTTTATTTATTTCTCTAATTGGCTGATCAAATTGTTTTTTGTCGTCTAATGTTAACTTGGGCATTAAGTAATTGATTATATAAATAGAGACTAGAAGAGAGGGTAAATGTATGATGGAAAATCTATTTGCTAATTTTCTTTTCTTCATTTTTGTTCTTCTTCTCCAATAATTTTAGCCATATAGATATTTGCTCCCTTTCTCAGTTTGATTATTGATTCAATGGTTTTATTTATTTTAGCTTTGTTCTATTAATTGTGAACAAAAATTTTGGTGAATCAATAAAGTAGGTGGTTGAGTGGAATATCTTGTGTTATTGCGTTTTGATTTCAATTTCGTCTTGTTTTCAATCTAAGTTATCTCTTTGTGATTTGGGTGACAAAGATCCGTTAATATAAGCTTCCACAAAACGCTACTATTTTTTCACAAACATATAATGGTTGCATCTTTTATATCAGGCGAAGCAATTTCAGATTAACCATCATATAACTGCTCTTTATGCAGATGGACATAGAAAATGATCCATCATATAATATAACCTCATATTCTAATGATGCATCCTTGTGAATTATTGATTATATATTTATTATCTTAATTAAACAAATTTTGTAATTACTACATTGAAAAATCCATGAAATTACAAAGGAAAGCATGGTAGAGAACTCAATCCATCTTTACTTCAAATTTTGGCGTGAATGATGATCATGTTTCTTATGTCCTTTTTAAATTTTGATACTTTAGTTTGATGATAAATCTTTGTCCTTTTTTAAGTACTAAAAAATAATTTTGTAATTGTAAAATAAGTATGTAAATTAAATAAAGACAAACAAATTTTGGAATTACTACTTTGAAAAATCCACGAAATTACAAATCAATGCACGATAGAGAACTCTATCCATATTTTCTTCAAATTTTGGCATGGATGGTGACCATGTTTCCTATGTCCTCTTTAAATTTAGAGCCTTTAGTTTGATGATAAAACTCTGTCATATTTTAGACCATACCTAAAATGTATTATAGGCGACACTCGATATAAACCACAAAAAATGAATAAACATTGAATTTTAGACTGTACACTTTTCCATTATATTTCGTCACTTCATACATATTGTAATGACCCGTAAATTTTCGATAATTAAAATAGCTAATTTAATAAGATTTCGTGATTTAGGGTTCGAAAAAAATTGTAAGTCGTTTGGAATTATAATAACTAGAATGAAATGCAACAAATTTTATCTAAGTTAATTATTTATGAATTGAATGAAATCCCAAATCAATTGAAATAATATGTAGTCAAAGGTAATTGAGTGAATTTGCATTGTATAGGTAATTGTGACGCTTGTTTGTAAATAATAAACTTATAAGTAATTAAAAGTTAACGGTGATAATTATTTAAGTTACCTATTCATTTAGTTAGTCGAATTGAAGTTGTGAACCAATTGCAATTGAAATGAAAGTTTATATATTAGTTGAGTGCATTATCTCTAACTGTAGTTAAATAATAATATGGAATTCATTTGAGGTAATATAGTAAATCGACCGATAATGAAATTTTTATTTAAAAATCCAATATTGAAATCCGTCAAATATTGAACAATTAAAATTTTTAAATTTAATATTTGGAATTTATTGAATAATTGAACAACGGGAATTGAATAACTGTTTTAATGAAAATGGTTGTTCTATAATTTGAATTTGGTAAATTTTATAAGTTCGTTTTGAATATTTCAAAAGATAGTGATTTAAGAATAATCAAATTTGTATAAATTTAATATTACAAATGTTTGAATAATTAAATTCCGAATATGATACGATTAATTTGATATTGAAATTTTATATATGAAAATAGAGTGAATAATTGAAATTTGATTTAATATGATTCAAATTTGTTTCCAAAGTGAATGTAAGTTATATTAGGATTATAATAGAGTTAATAAGATTTTAAAATTGGAATTTATTGGATAATTGAATAACGGGTTTAATATGATTAAAAATGATTTGTAAAATTTTATTTTATCGTATTAAAGTTAGAATGATGTTGTAGAACTTTTAAAATCGAATTAAAAGAAAATTTGTGAAAATTGAATATTTTAATATTTAATTGATGAGTTAAAATAGCCATTTTTCAAACAGTCTCGGATATCGACGAAACTAGTTTCATCGGATCCGTAATGTGATATTATTGAAAGATTTCAAATTTCAAGTCAATCGGATTTATCGTTTGTCCGGGGCATTCCAAAACGCCTAGAAATTTAGTTAATGGGTTTAATTTAAATTTGATCGTTTATTGGCTTAACTCGCACAGACGATCGAATTAGCTTCCGAAACCTGTTCCATTGTGTCCGGAACGCGGGATAAAACCTAGAAACGCCAGTCACCGCGCGTAAATCGGAGTTCGAAAATTTAGAAATGAATAGTGTTTCGAAAATTTATATAAAAGGACCATAATACATTCATTTTTCACAAATTTAACCTAGCTAGGGTTTCTAAATGCTCCAGCCGCCAGTGATAATATCAATGGCCAAAAAACAATCACCATCCCCTCCAATTATCTTTTGATTCCTAAAGGAAAGTTGAAGAGCTTCGCGAGCTCTACGTTGTGAACGACTACGATCGAAATTGGAGCGGCGAGGCGGGAGCTACGGGGCCGCGATGGCCGGCCGTTCGTCATGGTTTTGCGTGCTCTTGGGGAGGCCGAGTTCAATAGGGTTCTGGCCGATGGTGG
The DNA here is from genome assembly GCA_030765085.1 of Allium cepa. NCBI lineage: Eukaryota > Viridiplantae > Streptophyta > Magnoliopsida > Asparagales > Amaryllidaceae > Allium > Allium cepa. The sequence continues at coordinate 559,908,613 of CM060938.1, read as the reverse complement.
CTTAGGGGATGGGCTTTCAAACTGCAGTCGCTGATCGTCGTCGAAATGCTTGTGGTGGTCGCGACCTGGAGGTATACGAACGTGCGATGGGTTTTGGGTTTTCACGAACGAAGATGGAAGAGAAAAGGGAGGCGGCTCAGATTCTACAAACCCAAAATCAACGGGCCAGATCTGATTAGGTTTAAAATGAATAAAAATGTGAATTAATTTATATTTAAATTCGTATAAACTTTACAATGATGTAACTTTTCCATACGAGGTCGGAAAATTACGAAACAAGTTGCGTTGTCTTTTCGTTTCGTCGAGCACTACGCAATGGAGCTGGTTTGGAATCATTTGGAGATAGTGAAAATTTCGGATAAAATTAAACGCTCGTTTAATTTTATTCGAAATAAAACGTTGGAACTACATTGAAATCACGGTGAGTGTTTTATAACGCTCACAACGTACTAAATATCTTTATGGTAGTTAAATTTGATATTATGAAGTGTTATGATTTTATTTGTCGTTGTTTGATAAAATTTAATTGTCATTTGAATTAACCGTTGAAAATTAAATTGACAGTTAAATTGAAATTGAAATTGAATTGCGATTAAATTACCTGACATTGATAACTATGAAATTGCCATGAATTGCATTGTCTATTGGATGATGTATTTCGATGGATGTTATTGGTTGATATTTAAATGATTGGATGTTTATTTGCTTATATATATCCTGTTATGCATACATATGACACTGTGATTTGGTTTAAGTGATATATATTCATCCCTGACATTTAATTGAAATAAATAATCACTTAGTCATAGGATGGAAAATTATATACGGACACCGGATTGGCTAAATTAATAAATTTTAAAGTCGTCGATATAAAATTTATTTAAATGTTTTGATTTAAAAGTTATAAATAAAATCAATTTATAGAAATCGAATTTATCAGAAAATTGAGTTTGGAATGTTGAAATAAATTTTGGTTGAAGGAAATTATTAAATAATTTAAGTTGAGACTTTGAGATTAAAAATCTAGATATGATTAAATTTCGAAAATTTATTTGTTTTAAAGATTGAACATTATTTCGAGCTTTGAGTTATTACTAAGTAAAAGTGACATAAAAATGATATTTTGAAATTGAGCTTGGAATTGAATCATATTTGAAATTTGGATTTAAATTTGAATATTGAAGGATAATTTTGTTAAGTGTTATAAATTGATATTTTGAAAATCAAGCTCCAAATCGATATAAATTGAAATTGAATTAATTGAAGGTGAATGTAAAATTGAATTAATTTGAAGTCAAAGTTGACGTTGATTTGAATTGAAATCGAAATTGAATTGGTAGAATGGAAATTGAAATTGATTTGAAGTGGGAAGTTATAATTGAAATGGACTGGTTTTGAAGTTGTTTTATTTGGTTTTCCAAATTACTCAGTTATATAAACCATTTTTGAATACTTAAACTATTTTAATCTATTTTAAATCTACTTAACCCAATTTAAATTATTTTAAACTAATTTATCTATTTTAAATCCATTTTAAGATTTTAAGTATTTTTAACTATTTTAATTGTTTAAACTATTTTTAAACTACTTAAAACTATTTTCTAAAATTCTAAGCTGGTCAACAAGGTGAAATGTTTATATTTAAATCTTGAATTTAAATACGAGTTGGGTTAAATGAAGTTGCAACCTAAATTGAATTTCGAAATGATTTTGAAATCGAAATGAGATATTGAGACGAACATTGATTTTTGAAACGGAATCTTACATTTGAATAGATACGATGATATTTGAAATGGATTTGATTTTTGAAGCGAACATGATATTTTGATATCAATTATGAATCGATTTGAAATGTAAAAGAGCCAACGATGTAATAATTCGTAGTTATTAAAGAGACCAGGATCGGATATGGACATACTCTCTATCGATACCGAAAACCACTTTAATAACTATTATACGCGGAGTGTTGATCCAGAATGAAGTGGATGGTTTGGTGAACGCGTTGACTGAAGAAAGAGAACGATATTGGATGACCCCTGACATGACTAAAACAGGAGCCGCGTCGGGCCATTGAGGTTCGCCATCTCTAGCGGACACACTTCTTCGATACCATATCTATTACATTTGTGATGCGATTTGGGTGCACCCCATGATTTGGGAGTGTTGTTTCGCGGTGTTGGGGTAGCTGCTACATCTCAACATCAATCCGGATCACGCAACTACTAGTATCCTAGTTGGTATCGCCTCATGTACCTTGTCATACTGATTATCCTATTCGCGACAACTACGTTATGTTTTGTGTTATACCTATGGGGTACCCTCTGATAACCACAAGTTTACGGTGGGGCTTACGGTGCTGTATTGACTATGGCATTATAAAAATGTGTTTAGGGGGATTATGGTAACGCCTTAACGCTATTTTGATACTTTATATTACTGATAGGCATTATCTACTTAGCGTACATTACTACATAGTAGATAGTTTAACGGATCCTTGAGAGATGGAAAATCCCGTAACATCTCTTAAGTTATTACACGCACGTTGACACTGGATATGAGGTGTCAAACCCCGTAAACATCTCTGACGCCGTTACACTCATATTTATTTACGGTTGATTTAACTTTCATAAGGATATTTTAGTTCTGACTCGAGTGTTTTGTCTTTTCATTACGCTCGGGTCAGTCCTGAGTTTTTCAGATTTTTAAAGATCTATTCTGGAGGATGAAGACGAAGATTTGGTATACTATTACTATTATTACCCTTGCATCATGCTATCTGCTGCATTATTTTAATTGTTCTGTTGTATGTGTATAACTTTGATAAATGTTGTATAAATAATTGTCAAAGTATAGCAAACAGCTTCATGAACTGTTTATTTGACTATTATATTTTATCGTTCCGCTGCGAGATTCTGTGTTGTTTCTTTTCCTTTATTTCTCTTTTCTTTTCTTTTCTTATTTACCCCAATAACCATCTGCCCTTTTGAATGGTTTGGAATCGGCATGTGTATTTGATCGTCGGTTTAAACTGTCCAAAAAGGCGGGTCATTACAGTTAGTATCAGAGCTTTGGTTTAGCGATAACCTTAGCTTTGTGGGGTCTGACTCTTTATAAATAGGGTAGTAATACCCTATGATGAGTCGCTGAGTGTATACATATGAGAGAGCGTATTTGTTAGTGATATAAAATGTTTTATATTGTGTCGGTTGATTTGTTGAGTGGCTTATGGATTCTGGTCAATACGAGTAATTAACGTCATTGATTGAGATCTCTAAACACTTAAACAGAATAATTCGACATAGTATTGTTTTGAAATTGGGTAAATGAAATAATTTTGCTCTAATTATATTTGAATATAAAGAAAAAATTTCAGAAATTATTGTGACTTATCTAGCTTACCTGGTTATTAGGAATGAAAATATTGGTTATTATCATTAATTGGATATTGTAATTTAATAAATAAGGTGAATTACAAAATGAACAATGATAAAACACTTGTGGATTGTTATAAGAAAAAAAATCCTATAAGAATATTTTTAAGGTGACTTATGAATTAAAATAGATTTAAATTGGAAAATGTTGAATTTAAGACCCGAAGATTTGAAAAATGGTTCTCAAAGTTTTGAAGAAATATATAGTATTATTAGTTGGAAATTGTTTATGGAAATATTTTGAAAGGATTTTTAAGAAGGAATGAATTCAGTACCCCTCTCTTATGTCGCTGGAAAATAATTTCGGTGATGACTGCGCAGCATCATCGACGTTCATTTTCGAGTCTCAAAGTGGGAAGACTTCTAAGAAGCTTTGCTTTTCTTCGAAATTATTTTAGGTAAATGGATTTTGGTTTAAACTCCAAAGGTATGATTTGATATATTAAAGATATAAGTGTATATGTTTATTTCAAACGATTTGAAAGGAACCGGGCATTGAAATTTCTAAGTTATGTTAATTAGTAATTTTCAAATTATTTGAATGAAATGTGAATAACCAAAATTTATAAAATAAGAGGATTAGGATATCTAAACTATTGTTTGGGAAAACTTTAAAGTTGAAAGGTAAAGAGGATTTAAACAAATTAAATTTGTGAACATTCTAATTAAGTAAAATGAAATTCTATAAATTTGTATAATACCAAATTTGCATTCTAATAACATATAATATGACTTACCAAATATTAAGAAGTTGAAATGATGTTTTGGATATGTAATGAGATATTGTACATCTAAACAGAGCCTGAAAACAATTAGTATACAAGTAAGGAAAACTCAAAAGGAATTAAAATGTATATAAATGAAAATTTTGGTTGTGATAAAAAAATGTTATATACTTAAATATAGCATGAAATGATGAATGGATAAATGGAGCAAGTAAGTGAACTTAAGAAAGAAGATAAATGAATCGTATTATATCTTTGTAAATTGGTTATAGAAAATAAATATAAATTACAAAGGGGTTGAGAAAAAAAAATTGTAACCTTTAAGATAACTGTAAACTAAGAAAAGTCATTTATGAGAGGTTAGACTTTTATAGGATGATTAATAAACTAAAGTGCTGGTTAATAAAATGTTCCATAAATAAAAGTTTTGTTAACTAAAATAATGAAACTGAATTTAATTAAATTATATAGAATGTTTAAATGAACTTGAGTAAGCAAATTCTATGATATGATGTTTAAGAAAAGATAATGTTAAAGAATATGCTATGTAAAGAAATGAATATACTAACTGAATAATGGATTGTGAGTAATTAAGTGAAAAAAAATAAATAGAAGTCAATAAAATAATTTAGTATAGATAAATTGGATAGAAATCCATTGCAAGGTAATACATGAGATTGTACGTATATTATTTTATTCGCATAACGATTTGATCCAAATTCGAGCACAAAATTTCGAGATGATAATATATCGATCCAAGTTAGGATTTTTCACTCGATTTTCGACGGCGAACCCTAGATATGGATTTTTAATTCGATTCTTGAATTCTCTATCATAGTATATGGCTATGCAAGGAGAGTAACAGTTTCCAATCAAGGAACCAAATCTGAGTCCGCACTAGAGAGTCGTGTGAACGATACTAGTTTGGAAGTGAAATTGTGTGATCGAATAAGCGATTAGATTGATATTGCTCATGGATGATATATGTACGGCTTACGGACTTAATAAAAAGTTAATATTGGAAATTTAAGATGCCAAATATGTGAAGATAAATTTGTAACTTTTGAGATAACTATAAACTAAGAAAAGTCATATATAAGAAGTTAGACTTTTATGGAATGATTATAAATTAAAGTGAAGATTAATAAAATGTTCCATAAATAAATTTTTTATTAACTAAAATTATGAAATTGAAGCAAATGTAAACAAAAGAATTTAGTATGGCTAAGAATCAATTGGAATTGAAAGAGATAAACCAAATTGAATGTACAATTAAAAATTTGGTTATGTTAGGTATGATTTGGTTGTTATATGATTGTTAGTTGGTTGTATATAATTCATTAAGTGTTAATGAAATTGAAAGCTATAAATCATTGAAATCAAATTAGAAGTTAAATGAATTTAAATAGAATTTAATTTGATTCAAATTGAAAGTAAACTAATGTAATATAAATTAGTGAATGTTAACTAATTGAATTGAGAATGAATGTTAGTAAAATCCAACGTTAATGAATCAACTGTGATTAAAATTGAAAACCAAGTGAATAAATATTAATGAGAAGTGAATTTATATTGATTGATTATGGATTTGTTGGATAATTATTGATTCGGTGAATGCATTTGTTGTTTAGTTGCATTTGCTATGTTGGCACATGTAGTTGTTATGTTGTTATATGATGTATATTGATATTATTTTCATATATGCATGTTTCTCATGGTTTGTTGAGTGTTTAGTAGGTTCGGATTGCGCTTGCTTCGCATTTGGAGCTCGCTTTCGCGCTATATTAGCCGTATATGCTCGCTAATAATATATAAGGTACATATCTCGGATTACATACCGTACTTTTACACTTTTTCCCTGCGGGATGCCTCATCACTTGATGAGATGTATATTTGTGATATATATACTGTCATTTTTTTTTCCGATCGAGCCGCGCAAAGGAGACTCTGCCGAAATTTTCCGTAAAATCCGGGTGTTAATTTTTTTTTCAAGTTTTAAAAAAAAAAATAACTTGTTTTGATAACTAACTTTTAAAGTTAGAAAGCCGTTTGGAGTAACTTAGTGGAAGCGTAGTTATGACTTTATAAATGGAATTTCATTGTTTTATAAGTTGGTAACTTTGAATAAAATATATCTAATGTTGAATCCTATACTTAGTTCCTTTTCCCTTCTTTTTCCTTTTCGGGGACGAAAAGTTTTGAGTGGGGGAGAGTGTAACGACCGTAAATTTTCGATAATTAAAATAGCTAATTTAATAAGATTTCGTGATTTAGTGTTAGAAAAAAATTGTAAGTCGTTTGGAATTATAATAACTAGAATGAAATGCAACAAATTTTATCTAAGTTAATTATCTATGAATTGAATGAAATCCCAAATCAATTGAAATAATATGTAGTCAAAGGTAATTGAATGAATTTGTATTGTATAGGTAATTGTGACGCTTGTTTGTAAATAATAAACTTATAAGTAATTAAAAGTTAACGGTGATAATTATTTAAGTTACCTATTCATTTAGTTAGTCGAATTGAAGTTGTGAACCAATTGCAATTGAAATGAAAGTTTATATATTAGTTGAGTGCATTATCTCTAACTGTAGTTAAATAATAATGTGGAATTCATTTGAGGTAATATAGTAAATCGACTGATAATGAAATTTTTATTTAAAAATCCAATATTGAAATCCGTCAAATATTGAACAATTAAATTGTTTAAATTTAATATTTGGAATTTATTGAATAATTGAACAACGGGAATTGAATAACTGTTTTAATGAAAATGGTTGTTCTACAATTTGAATTTGGTAAATTTTATAAGTTCGTTTTGAATATTTCAAAAGATAGTGATTTAAGAATAATCAAATTTGTTTAAATTTAATGTTACAAATGTTTGAATAATTAAATTCTTAATTTGATACGATTAATTTGATATTGAAATTTTATATATGAAAATAGAGTGAATAATTGAAATTTGATTTAATATGATTCAAATTTGTTTCCAAAGTGAATGTAAGTTATATTGGGATTATAATAGAGTTAATAAGATTTTAAAATTGGAATTTATTGGATAATTGAATTACAGGTTTAATATGATTAAAAATGATTTGTAAAATTTTATTTTATCGTATTAAAGTTAGAATGATGTTGTAGAACTTTTAAAATCGAATTAAAAGAAAATTTGTGAAAATTGAATATTTTAATATTTAATTGACGAGTTAAAATAGCCATTTTTCAAACAGTCTCGGATTTCGACGAAACTAGTTTCATCGGATCCGTAATGGATATTATTGTAAGATTTCAAATTTCAAGTCAATCGGATTTATCGTTTGTCCGGGGCAAGCCAAAACGCCTAGAAATTTAGTTAATCGGTTTAATTTAAATTTGATCGTTTATTGCCGTAACTCGCACAGACGATCGAACTAGCTTCCGAAACCTGTTCCATTGTGTCCGGAGCGCGGGATAAACCCTAGAAACGCCGGTCACCACACGTAAATCGGAGTTCGAAAATTTAGAAATGAATAGTGTTTCGAAAATTTATGTAAAAGGACCATAATACATTCATTTTTCACAAATTTAACCTAGCTAGGGTTTCTAAATGCTCCAGCCGCCAGTGATAATATCAATGGCCGAAAAACAATCACCTTCCCCTCTAATTATCTTCCAATCCAAACCCTTTTAGCTTTCGATTCCTAAAGGAAAGTTGAAGAGCTTCGCGAGCTCTACGTTGTGAACGGCTACGATCGAAATTGCAGCGGCGAGGAGAAAGCTACGGGGCCGCAATGGCCGGCCGTTCGTCATGGTTTTGCATGCTCTTGGGGAGGCCGAGTTCAATAGGGTTCTAGCCGATGGTGGCTTAGGGGATGGGCTTTCAAACTTCAGTCGCTGATCGTCGTCGAAATGCTTGTGGTGGTCGCGACCTGGAGGTATACGAACGTGCGATGGGTTTTGGGTTTTCACGAACGAAGATGGAAGAGAAAAGGGAGGCGGCTCAGATTCTACAAACCCAAAATCAACGGCCCAGATCTGATGAGGTTTTAAATGAATAAAAATGTGAATTAATTTATATTTAAATTCATATAAACTTTACAATGATGTAACTTTTCCATACGAGGTCGGAAAATTACGAAACAAGTTGCGTTGTCTTCGTTTCATCGAGCACTACGCAATGGAGCTGGTTTGGAATCATTTGGAGATAGTAAAAATTTCGGATAAAATTAAACGCTCGTTTAATTTTATTCGAAATAAAACGCTGGAACTACATTGAAATCACGGTGAGTGTTTTATAACGCTCACAACGTACTAAATATCTTTATGGTAGTTAAATTTGATATTACGAAGTGTTATGATTTTATTTGTCGTTGTTTGATAAAATTTAATTGTCATTTGAATTAACCGTTGAAAATTAAATTGACAGTTAAATTGAAATTGAAATTGAATTGCGATTAAATTACCTGACATTGATAGCCATGAAATTGCCATGAATTGCATTGTCTATTGGATGATGTATTTCGATGGATGTTATTGGTTGATATTTAAATGTTTGGATGTTTATTTGCTTATATATATCATGTTATGCATACATATGACACTGTGATTTGGTTTAAGTGATATATATTCATCCCTGACATTTAATTGAAATAAATAATCACTTGGCCATAGGATAGAAAATTATATACGGACACCGGGTTGGCTAAATTAATAAATTTTAAAGTCGTCGATATAAAGTTTATTTAAATGTTTTGATTTAAAAGTTATAAATAAAATTAATTTATAGAAATCGAATTTATCGAAAAATTGAGCTTGGAATGTTGAAATAAATTTTGGTTAAAGGAAATTGTTAAATAATTTAAGTTGAGACTTTGAGATTAAAAATCGAGATATGATTAAATTTCGAAAATTTATTTGTTTTAAAGATTGAACATTATTTCGAGCTTTGAGTATTACTAAGTAAAAGTGACATAAAAATGATATTTTGAAATTGAGCTTGGAATTGAATCATATTTGAAATTTGGATTTAAATTTGAATATTGAAGGATAATTTTGTTAAGTGTTATAAATTGATATTTTGAAAATCAAGCTCCAAATCGATATAAATTGAAATTGAATTAATTGAAGGTGAATGTAAAATTGAATTAATTTGAAGTCAAAGTTGACGTTGATTTGAATTGAAATCGAAATTGAATTGGTAGAATGGAAATTGAAATTGATTTGAAGTGGGAAGTTATAATTGAAATGGACTGGTTTTGAAGTTGTTTTATTTGGTTTTCCAAATTACTCAGTTATATAAACCATTTTTGAATACTTAAACTATTTTAATCTATTTTAAATCTACTTAACCCAATTTAAATTATTTTAAACTAATTTATCTATTTTAAATCCATTTTAAGATTTTAAGTATTTTTAACTATTTTAATTGTTTAAACTATTTTTAAACTACTTAAAACTATTTTCTAAAATTCTAAGCTGGTCAACAAGGTGAAATGTTTATATTTAAATCTTGAATTTAAATACGAGTTGGGTTAAATGAAGTTGCAACCTAAATTGAATTTCGAAATGATTTTGAAATCGAAATGAGATATTGAGACGAACATTGATTTTTGAAACGGAATCTTACATTTGAATAGATACGATGATATTTGAAATGGATTTGATTTTTGAAGCGAACATGATATTTTGATATCAATTATGAATCGATTTGAAATGTAAAAGAGTCAACGGTGTAATAATTCGTAGTTATTAAAGAGACCGGGATCGGATATGGACAAACTCTCCGTCGATACCGAAAACCACTTTAATAACTATTATATGCGGAGTGTTGATCCAGAATGAAGTTGATGGTTTGGTGAACGCGTTGACTGAAGAAAGAGAACGATATTGGATGACCCCTGACATGACTAAAACAGGAGCCGCGCCGGGCCATTGAGGTTCGCCATCTCTAGCGGACACACTTCTTCGATACCATATCTATTACATTTGTGATGCGATTTGGGTGCACCCCTTGATTTGGGAGTGTTGTTTCGCGGTATGGGGGTAGCTACTGCTATGCTCAACATCAGTCCGGATCACGCAACTACTAGTATCCTAGTTGGTATCGCCTCATGTACCTTGTCATACTGATTATCCTATTCGCGATAACTACATTATGTTTTGTGTTATACCTATGGGGTACCCTCTGATAACCACCAGTTTACGGTGGGGCTTACGGTGCTGTATAGACTATGGCATTATAAAAATGTGTTAAGGGGGATTATGGTAATGCCTTAACGCTATTTTGATACTTTATATTACTAATAGGCATTATCTACTTAGCGTACATTACTACATAGTAGATAGTTTAACGGATGCTTGAGAGATGGAAAATCCCGTAACATCTCTTAAGTTATTGCACGCACGTTGGCACTGGATATGAGGTGTCAAACCCCATAAACATCTCCGACGCCGTTACACTCATATTTATTTACGATTGATTTAACTTTCATAAGGATATTTTAGTCCTGACTCGAGTGTTTTGTCTTTTCATTATGCTCGGGTCAGTCTTGAGTTTTTCAGATTTTTGAAGATCTATTCTGGAGGATGAAGACGAAGATTTGGTATACTATTACTATTATTACCCTTGCATCATGCTATCTGCTGCATTATTTTAATTGTTCTGTTGTATATGTATGACTCTGATAAATGTTGTATAAATAATTGTCAAAGTATAGTAAACAGCTTCATGAACTGTTTATTTTACTATTATATTTTATCGTTCCGCTGCGAGATTCTGTGTTGTTTCTTTTCCTTTATTTCTCTTTTCTTTTCTTATTTACCCCAATAACCATCTGCCCTTTTGAATGGTTTGGAATCGGCATGTGTATTTGATCGTCGGTTTAAACTGTCCAAAAAGACGGGTCATTACACATATTCTTGGTCTTTCGAACCACACGTGAAGATGGATAACAAAACCATTTGAATGTACAGAAAAGGATATGATTCAATTTTGCAAAGTTTGTAATTGGGTTGTCTTCTGATATCCAACTAAAAGAGAAAATGATTCCTTGTTAGCTCATACTTTGTCGGTTTATGATAATATAAAGAATATCCATTTTTACTGAGTAGGTTGTTTTAAAATGCCAATATGCTAAATAGTGGACATGACGGTTTGAGTAACTACATTAAATATTTTTTCAACTTAGATACTTTCTATATTAAATTCTTTTAAAATTATATAATTTTCATATTGAAACCATAGCAAAAAAAATCAAGTATTAAATTATCGTAAGCGAGAAAAACATAATATCTAATCAAAGTTTTATGATTCCTCTTTAACATTATTATATATTACACTTTTCTAAAACACTGTCCTAACTTATAACACTACATTCTTATGTTTCTCATCCATTTCAATAAACCCCAGGTATAATCATACAAAAAACCTTTATCAAAACTCAATCCTAAGCTATGACGTTATATTCTGTTTTGCTCATCTAGTTAAAAAAACTCTTGAGTAGAAATATTTTGGACTTATTATAATTCAAAATTTTGCAATACACCATGATTTATTTAATACCTTGACATTACATGTATTACTATATTAGACCCTATTACAATTTAATTTTTGGTAATGAAAGATGAACTGAGATGAAAAATTGATGGTACTTGATTCTTTAGCCCAACGCCTCAAAGTCCTTCTATTTCTCATGGCACCACATATGCCCACTTTGACTCATTGATCATAAGTCAACACAGGTATGCTCTTCCTAAAAAATAATATCGGAAATTGTTACTTCAAATTCGAAAGCAGATTGGCAAATCTCATATGAGGGTGTAATATCTCACTTAAAGTTTATCAGTTTATACAATTCAAGATAAAATGAATATTCAATTCAGAATAAAATTGTTAAAATGCATTGTTCTAACAAAGCCATTCACCCTCATTGATAAAGTATACCAATCATGCTTGATATTTATGAAAGTTTAGTCCATTTATTACATATTTAAATAATCCTGACAGCACTAACAGTATATATTGTAGAGTTATCGACTAAACTGTAGCTAAGAAGATGTATTCAAATAGTATAAGAAAATAGATTCTAATAACTATACCACGCCAAAATTATATGATAATGAAATAAAATTATTTTTTAAGTCCGAGAAGATATTGGAAAAATGAAGGATTAAAGATAACCCACGACTAAAAATAATATGTAATACGGGAACTTTATTGATTAATGTTTAACAAACACGAAACGGTAATACAAAGAAATGTAAATGTATATTATTTAATAGTATTTTCGAATAGAAATTGGATCCAAATAATTTTTAATGTTAAATCAGTGCTCTTCCCTTTTGTCGCTGGAAAATAATTTCGGTGATGATGGCCGCATCATCGACATTCATTTTCGAGTTTCAGAGTGGAGAAACCATTCTGTAGCTTTGCTACACTTTGGTTTGAAAAATGAAATTGCTTTGAATTCCTCAAATATGACTTGATTTATAATATATTGGTATATGATCATAGATTTGATTTTATATATTGTATATATGGATATATTTATCTCCAAATTGTTTGAATGGAAATCAGAAATTAAATTTTAAATTTTTGTTAAAGGATGATTTCAAGTATAACTAAATCTAAAAAAATTGAATAAATATTTAAAACTTGAAATAATTGAGTTGGGAGAATTTTAATTGTATAATACTCAATTACATTGTAATATAACTTACCTTAATTATTCAGAAGTTATCTATGAAATTGAATAATATGCAGTATAAAATGATTTTTATAAATAAAATTTGAGTGGTTATAATAAATGTTACACTTAAATTTTAATTATAAAAATGTTAATAGAGATAAATGGGATAATAAGTTGAATGAATAGTAAATGAGACAAATTAAATTTTGTTTTGAAAAAAAACATTTTTGTATCAAATATTAATAAATTGAAATTAAATCAACTTAATGAAATACCTTGAATTTAAAATCTATTATTGAATATAAATTAATTTAGTTTAAAATTTATAGGGTTTAAATTAATGGTTGGGATATGTGTGTTTCGAATCTATTTTTTTTCTGGTTGTCTCTATTCTCCTACCTCCTTACTTTTCGGGGATGAAACGTTTTGAGTGGGGGAGAGTGTAACGACCCGTAAATTTTAATAGTTTTATTATTATATTTAACTGGAATTTTACGAAATTTTAAATAATAAAATTTTGGAATATAAATTTGATATTTGGAATACGTCTATTTAAACATAGCAACGGGTAAATTTTCAACGGATAATATGAAAGTTTATTTTCTTGTGTAATTCCATTTCAATTCAAATCGGTTAAATTTGATGATAATAAAATATTTTTCAAACCTGAATATTTTTACATAACATATTCGTAAATCATCTTCTGAGTGAGACGTCACATTTGTTTTCTTAAATTTTGACTGTTATTGCTTCGTTTATCTTAATTCTGACATTTTGGCAACATTTTCGGTACCGATTATCGACTTTTCATCGGTTGATCATGCTACTGATATCTATATATCGTTTTGATTGGCTCGTCGTGCTGATCTCTACAGTATATTCAATTCTTTATTTTGAAGCCCAATACCCAGCGGAATCCGTGAAACGGTAACCATATCGGTTTCGCAACTTGCCTTTTGTTTTGTCCGTGACTATTCATTATCCATCGGTTAACTGTGTAGCAATTTATAATTTTTATTCCCTAAATTCAGCAGATAACTTTCGCTATTCCCAATTTTAATTTATTATCTGCTGGTTCGCATATTTGCTTTTGTAATATATTTGCAATTTTGCCTATTCATTTATTTGCTTTCTTTGTAAACTTATAAACTCGTCTGCCTGTTCATTTTTTTCTTTTGCCATCTTGCTGCTCCATACGAAATTGTCATCACCTCCTAGACTTGGTCTCATGCTAGTTCCACGTCCATACCCAACCACCCGGCCGTGCTCCCTTCTATCGACACGTCCCTCCAAATCCCGACCAAGCCTCCATCATTCGCAACACCATCAAGATCTACCACAGTATGACCGAAACAAAACCCAATCACCACCTTGCAGCCTCATAGCCTCTTCTCTCTTGTGTAAGAATATATATTTTATATGATAGTTTATTTATATTTTCTGTAGGAGTCTATATTTAAGTGTATATGTATATGTTTAGATAAAGGTCTGTAGTGTATATGTATAGCAGTATGATTTTTAGGAGTATACTTTAATAAAACTAAGTTTATGAAAATATTCTTTAATAAATATGATCTTAAGATATAATATATATGCAAGCTGTATACAGTATGTAATATAAGAAATGTGAGATCTGTTCTTTGGGAATACAAGTTTATGTTGGTTATATGTTGCTGTCAATATATATATATATATATTAAACTAGTATATGATTTCGATAAAGTTGTTTAAATATGGTTGTAGTTGTAATATAATCTGCTTTATATATGTGAGCTATACATTTCAACTATGTATATATTATTTTATTTTATTTTCAAACTCATACTACAAGGTGGTCTATATTATATATATATATATATATATATATATATATATATATATATATATTCATGTTTTATATATTACCAGTATGGTGTGCGGCTTTTATCATTTGGGTTCCATGCCTTTATATATGTGATGTTTACTAGCTTAGATAGTTGATGCCTTTTTTACAGTGTATATTGTATATTAGTTTTATATATAGGTATGTGCGATCTGTTGGGTTTTTTTATATCTGTTATAATAGTCTATACATATATATAATCTGTAGCTAATATGTTAATGTGTGTATATAACATATATTTCTAAATTTTATAAGATAATGTTAAACTTGTATGCATATGTATAAAAAAAAATTCAAAAGTTATAATATATATGTGATTATATAGTAGTTTATACATATCTTCATATGGACCTGAGTTTGGCTTCCAATATATGCGTGCCTTAGATATAATACTGTTTTAATTATAATGTATTTGCATCTTTCATATTATATATATAAATTTATATATGTTCTTAGTTCTATAGTTATATATTAGTATATATTGTGTTTAGTATATTTTATTTTAAAAGTATTATACATATTGTCTTATTAAGTTACTGACCGGTTTGTTAATGATATATTCATACAAGAGATACTAGTTTAAAATATATATAAATATATATGTAAGTTATGCAAATTATATATATACTGTATATGTATATTTCGCGTCTTTTATCAAAGGTTTATATATGCATTGTTTTGTAGTATACAATTTGGTTCTTATATGTATATATATATATATATATATTGCTGATGTACTATTATATTGATTATATAATAATATATTGTTTTATTTGAAATATATATAACATGTAAAGGATGGTATATCTGAACAAGATTTATTTCGATTTGTTTAGGTGTTGATTTTTTATATAAATCTTTGATTTTTTTACCTATATTTTAAGAATAATGATTCGAATTATATATATATAATTTATGTTCCTATCAAACTGATTGATTTTTCTCATTGGTTCATATATATCAGCTTTGTCCATCGTGCCTGTTTTCTTCATCGAATCGTGTCCATCTAGCGTTGCTATGGAATTCGTAGCTCAATTCTTTGAAAAATCTATCTAGCCTCAAAAGGTGAGTAATCACTCACGATTAACGTTCTTATATTTATTAAATTTGATTTTAATTGAAACGACAATTGAAACATGCTGTTGTTAGTTATTTACATTGCTATATATCATGTTATTATCTATACATGTTCACTTGTGACACCTTACACCATTATCTGTTATTTGTATTGATGATACATGCCTGTTGTATAATTATCATATCTGTTATCACTCTGCAAGTTCTCTGCTAGTATAGAATTCACTATGGGTAGAAATGATACATACCCAAACGATTTGTAGAATAGGAGAAAATCGTTGTGGGTTGAAATGATAGACCCAAGCGATTTTCATCTAATTAAATTTGGGATTACGGGCTGAAATGGTATATACCCGTATATATTTAAATTACGGATTGAAATGATAAATATCCGTATCACTTGACCATATGATAGAAAATTATATACATACACCGTGGTCTATATATAAAAATATTTTTGAAATGATTTCTATGGTTTTGGAAGAAAATATATGGTTTAATAAATATTGATTTCAGGATATTATAAATAAATATAGTTTATAAAGTTTGAATTCTTGAATTTAAATTTATATGTTTTGAAAATCTTAAAATTATAAGTTAGGTTTGAAATTATAAATTTTAAGAATTTTATTTAATTAAATCGATTTGAGACTTATTGAATTTGGTATTTTTAAAGGATATGATTTTATAACTTGATTTTGGTTTAAAGTGATTCATAAATTGAAGGAAATATTTAGTTCATGGGTTTAATTTAATGATATTAGATTTTTATTAAGTGGATATTTCAAAGTTAAATAATAGTAAAGTGAATTTGAGATATAAATGATGTTGTCGAATTTGATTTTGAAATGTTTGAATATGTAAAGCTTCGAAATTTATTGAAAGGGTTTATTTTGTAGTACAAATCTGTTTTTTTGAAATGGAGATAATTTGAAATGGTTTGTTGAGAAACTGAATGGAATTGAAATTGATGATTTGAGATTTGATTTAAATTTTAATTTTGGAATTCGAGTTGATTTGGAATCAATTTGTGAAATTTGAGGAAACTATTTTATTGCATAAAGTATTTTTAAAAATTATATTTAAAACTATTTTATATTTTAATATAATTCATTTTTAATATAAACTATTTTAATATACTAATTATTTTAATATAAACTATTTTAACTTATAACTCTTTTATTTAAACCATTTTACTTTATAAATTATTTTATTATATATGTATTATTTTAATATCTAACTATTTAAGTGGAGGAAGTTATGTTTCAAAGATATGAATTTCAAAGTATTATGTTTTGAAGGTGTTATAAATTCAAGTGTTTGGTTTCAAAAGTGTTGTAACTTTGAAAGTGCTATGATTTTTGGGAATGGATATATTTGAAATGGAAATGATATCGTATTGATATGGTTTTGAAATGACAATGATATTTGGTTTTGAAGTATAAACTATTTTGAAATGACCACGGTGTTATAATAATGTTTGGTTATTAAAGAGATCGGTATCGGAAGTTGTCATACTCTCTGCCAACTTTGAATACCACTTTAAGAACCGTGTACGCGGTGGAGATTCTAGAATGAAGTAGGATGGTGGCGACGTCCTATTGAGGTATATACGTGGACCCGACTCTCGTGAGTTGGCATAAGGCGGCTAAAACAGGAGCAATTCCGGGCCATTAAGGTAGCTTCTCTTATTGGACACACTCCTTCGATACTATATTCTAACTTTGTGATTGATTTGGTGGCCACTTTTGATTTTTGATTTTGGGAGTGCGGTCGAGGTGGGTGGTAGCTGCGGTTATGCGTTACCACTAGTCCGGATGCGTAATTGGTATATCTATCCTAGCATTGCCTAGTTGTGCCGTGTCGCCTACCCTAGTGTGCTTTACTACGAGTTTGATTTATGTCGTACCTATGGAGTATCCTTTGGTGGCCTCCCGATCAGGAGGGACTACGGTACTGTATAGACTATTGGCACTATAAAATGTGTTAAGGTGGAAAATGTAAAGCCTTAACGCAATTTTTAAAATATATTATACTTTACTTTAGACATTATTATAATAGCGTATATTGCTACATAGGATATAGTTTAACGGATCCTTAGAGGATGGTTATCCCAAACATCCTTTAAGTTACTTGTATTTCAGTTGTTATTTCACTTGAGTTGGATTTATTGATATAAGAATGTTAATCCTAACTCGAGTATTTTTTGTTTTTCTTTACGCTTGGGTCAAACTGAGTGTATCAGTATTCGAGACTCGCCTTTAGAGTTGGAGCTTCGCTTGGAGATCCAGCTATCTATCCAGCTTTCAAATATTCAGTTGACTCTAGTGATGTGTTCTGATCTTGTATTTGACTATTGTATTCGAGACTTGTGTTGTATCTTATTTAACTCTGTTATATATATATAATAGCTTCATGAACTACTATTCTCTTGTTTCCGCTGTATTGTTGTTATATTACTCTGTGTTTGTGATTATTTTATATATATGCTGAGTTTTGCCAAATATAAATTAATAACTTGATATTTTGAGCAATTCAATTCTGGCATGTTTGGATGCGAATGGTAGAAAATATCGGGATGTTACAGGATGTTACATAGACCAACCATTGAAACGAACGCGATGTAATGTAACGACCCGTAATTTTCGACGATATAAATTTGTTATATAAAGAGATTTTGGTAGTATAATTTTGTAAGAAATAAAATTTATGTATTAAGAATGAAATAATAATTAGAATTAAAGGTATTAACGTTAATATAAGTTGACTATTGACAATTGGAATGAAATTCTAATAAATGAAGTAGCGAAAATGTTATACCGGGTTATAAATCGAATATAAGAAAACAAACGCAAATATTGAATTAATTAGTGATTTTATATGTATTGAATGGTAATTGAATAAAATCAATGCTTAGTAAGAAATTATAAAATTGGTTTGGGAATGATAAACTTATAAAAATGTGATTGAGAGTTAATGATAACAAGTATTATAAGTTAATCATGTATTTAGTCCATTAAATCAAAATGTGTAATCAATTGCAATGTATCTCAATTCAATATTATGTTAGTGTAAATTATGGAAATATTTGGAAATAATGTTAAGTTATTCATAATTGGACAATTTGTTGAACTATAAGAATGAGAATAAAGATTTATCAATTTATTTGGATTGGAACCATGATAATAGGAGTAATTGCAATTAAATGAAATTAAATATCTAAATATTACATTAATAGAGATTGAGGTGGAATTTGAGAATATTAATGTAATAGATCATGAATCCAATGTTAATTTCATCCATTTGGTAGCAATGAATTGAATAACAGAACGAAAAGTGAATTAAATGGAATTATTGGAAAATTAGTTTATAATTTCTGGATTTAACAAATTTATAATTTAACGCCGAAATTGATGATTGAATCAACATTTAAGTGACATCTAAAATTGTTTAAAATTATTATAATGATTAAGAAATATAAAAGTGATAAAAATTGTCAATTATAGAGTTGAAATTAAAAATTGGATTTAATTAATTAATTATTAATTTATTTAATTAATGAAAAAATAGCCATTTTGGCCACAGACTCGGATTTCGACGAAACCAGTTTCATCGAATCCATAACGGTGAATTATTGTAGGATTTCAAGTTTCGTAACGATCGAACTTGTCATTTGAACGTACGGGCTTGAAACGTCTAGAAATCAGTTAATTGAAATCAATTGAAATCAATTTGATTTTAGCATAACTTCTTCTACGATGAAATTTGGACTTGAAACCTATTCCATTGCGTTTAAAACATTTAAAACTATTTGTTTTGATATATGGGTTGACCCAATTTCGTTCCGGAGTCAGAACGGGCTTTTCGGGCCATTTTATCATTCAACGCGCAAATCAATTGTGTCCATCTGTTCTATTTTAGCTTTGTCTATATATACCATGTTATAAACCCTAATTCATTTCTTATTCCTCATTCTGTACATTTTATTAGCTCCTCTTTCCAATGGCTGCAAACCCTAATTCCTAAATACAATTCCAAATCAAATCCAAAGCCAAAAATTCAAACTCTCCAAACAGTATCATATTTTTATCGTCGGAAAGCTCTCGAAGAGCGCATCTCAGTTCTGTGATTCGCTTTTCGATATGAAGCACGGTTTGATCAAAAATTTGTCGTTTATTCACGGCCATTCATCACACGTTGATGAACTTCGTCCGAACGATGAATCAAGGGTACCATCGCATAGAGGGGGTGGAGCGTAGTTCATCGAAGTTGTTTGTTTGCGTAGTTAACAGCTGGATCGAGCTGTAAAATTCGATTAGGGTTCGTTTGGAGGCGGCCGCCGTGGGGAGTTCTGCTCGTTCGAGCATCACGGGGGTGGTTCGCCGTTGCCGAGGATGCGCACGCGGCGGCGGCGGCAAATCGCGAGGGCCACGGTGGCGCTGTACATGGTGGGCACGCGTGAAAAAAAATCCAACGACGGAGCTGCTTCGTGCTTCTAGAACGTGCTGTATGGGAGAGATGACTGACGTGTAAGGTTAGGTTATATTTATTTAAATTATTATTATTTTATGGTTGATGGTTCTAATACGCATAACTTTTGCATACGAGTTTCATTTCACGAGCAAGTTTTCTCCGCTAGGTTCGTATTGTAATTCCGGACATTTTGACGTTGGTTTGGATGAATTTCGAGACTGTTGAAATTTTGGGTTTAAATTGGATTTAAATTCAATTTAAATTCAAAAGGTGAGTATTTTAACCCACTCACAACTTCTAAAATTTCTTATATGTGTTAAATTAATTTTTGATGTGATTAGAAATTTATTTATTGTTGTTTGGTATTTTATCATCATTCCGGTAAAATTGAATTTATTGAATTAAATCGTTATTCAATTTATTATTGCATATAAACTGCCAGTTAAATTAATTTATTATTGAACATAAACTGTCAGTAGTTACCTGTTATTTATTATATGTTCTATATTGATGTTATTGTTTAAATTGGATGATGATTGTAATAAATGGTTGACGATTGATATTGGGTGAATGGATGCTGTATTTTATATTGTTATAAACTGCAAGTTACTATGCATTTTAATTTCACTCGGGATTACGGTTTGAAATGATATATAACCATGTTTATATTTAAATTACGGGTTGAAATGATAAATATCTGTATCACTTGACCATAGGGTAGAAAATTTTATACAGACACCGTGGTCTATATATAGAAATAATTTGAAATGATTTCTATGGTTTTGTAAAGAAATATATGGTTTTATGAGATATCGATTTGGATATTTTTATAAATATTATTTTATATATAGTTAAATTCTTGGTTTTAAGCTATGAATAAAATTGTTTAAAGTATAAAATAAGTTTAATAATAAAGTTTGATTTTATTAAAATATAATATGGATAAGTATTTACTTAAGTTATATTTTAATATAGAGTTTATATTGATTTTTATAAATCAAGGTTGAGAACATAGCTTTGAAATTGATTTGAGATTTTATTTAATTAAGAGTTATAATTAATAAGAATCCATTTGGAACTTATTGAAATTGAGATTTTAAAAGAATATGGTTTTATAACTTAATTTGGGTTCTAAGGTGATCTAAGTGAATATATCTAGTCTAAATAAATTGAGGAATATTCAGTTATTGAAATTTGAAGTTTTATTTAAAGGATATTGGATTTATTAAGAAAATATTTCAAAACTATATAATAGTAAAGTAAATTTGGTGTGTGTATATATATATGAATTATGAAATTTAGTTTTGAAATATTGAATATTTAAGCTTTGAAATATATTGAATTTGAAATGGTTTATTTTGTGGATCAAATCTGTTTTGAAATTGATATAATTTGGAATGGTCTATTTAAAAACCGAATTGAATTGAAATTTATTGGAGATTTGGTTAAATTTAAAATTTAGAAATTAGGATTGTTTTGGAATTGCTTTGTGAAATTTAAGAAGCTAGTTTATTTTATAAAATATTTTGACATTTAAACCATGTAAGGGGCGGAAGTTATGTTTAAAAGTTATAAATTTCAAAGTATTACGTTTTGGAAGTGTTATAGTTTTAAGTCTTCGATTTCGAAATTTTATAACTTTGAAATACTATGATTTTAAAATGATATCATATTGATTTGGTTTTTAAAATGAAAATGATATCGGATTTATATGGTTTTGAAATGAATATTATATCCTGATTTTGAAGTATAATTATTTTGAAATAGCCGCGGTGTTATAATAACGTTTGGTTGTTGAAGAGACCGGGATCGGAAGTTGTCATACTCTCTGCCAACTTCGAAAACCACTTTAACAACCGTGTACGTGGTGGAGATTTCAAAGTGAAGTAGGATGGTTGCGACGTTCTATTAAGGTATATATGTGGACCCGACTCCCGTGAGTTGGCATAAGGTGGATAAAATAGGAGCAATCTCGGGCCAAGGAGGTAGCCCCTCTTATCGGACGCATCCCTTCGATATTATACTCTGATTTTTGGATTGATTCGGTAGCCACTTTTGATTTTTGATTATGGGGTATGGCTCGAGGTGGGTGGTAGCTGTGCGCTACGCGTTACCACCAGCCCGTGTGCGTAATTGGTAAATCTACCCTGGCATTGCCTTGTGTGTCGTGTCACCTACCCTATCGCGCCTTGTACGAGTTTGGTTTTCTTCCGCAGCCTGTGTGGTATCCTCTGGTGGCTTCCCGATCAGGAGGGACTATGATATTGGATGGACTAGTGGGACTATTACGTGTTAAGGTGGAAAATGTAAAGCCTTAATGCTATTTAAAAGTAAGTTTATTTTACCGTAGACATTATTATAATAGCGAAATATTACTACATAGTAAATTGTTTAACGGATCCTTAGGAGATGTGAATCCCGAGCATCTCTTAAGTTACTGCACTCGCGTTTGACACTGGATAGGAGATGTCAAATCCCATAAACATCTCTGACGCCGTTCCACTCATATTTTACCATTGATTTAACTTACATAAGATCTTTTAGTTCTGACTCGAGTGTTTTGTCATTTCAATTCGCTCGGGTCAGCCTGAGCATTTTAGGATTTTGAAGACCTTATTTCTGGAGGACGAAGAAGAAGATTTATTATTATTATCTACTATAGTATTCCACTACATTCATACGGTTCCGCTGCATTATTTATTATTCTCTGGTATGTGTAACTCTGATATGTACTGTATAAGTATAATCGAATATTTTGTAAAACAGCTTCATGAACTGTATATTGGATTATTATATTTTATCATTCCGCTGCAAGATTCTGTTTTGTTCTTTTTCTTTCTCTGCTTTTTCTTATTTACCCCATAACAATCCACCCTTCTGTATGGTTTAAGTCTGACGTGTGTGGTTTATCGTCAATTTAAAGCGTACAAAAAGGTGGGACGTTACAATCTGGTATCAGAGTTTTGGTTTAGCGATAAACCTTAGCTTTGTGGGGTCTGACTCTTTACTAATAGGGTAGCAATACCCTATGATGAGTCGCTGAGTGTATATATATGAGAGAGCGTATTTGTTAGTGTTATAAAAAGGTTTTAATATTGTGTTAATTTGTTTCGTTTTGTATTTATAAATTCTGGTTGGTGCATAGGACGCTATGACATCAATAGGGATTTCTAAACACTTAATAGGACAGACCAACACAATATTTGTTTTGAATATAGGTGAATGAAATAATTTTGCTATTATATTTTTAGTATATAAAGTAAAAAAATCTATAAAAGTTATATTTGGTTGATATATATTGGTTGTTAGGTAGTGAAATTTATAAATATTGATTGGAAACAAAATTTAAAGAAAATAAAATAAATGAAAATTTGAAATTTAGAGTCTAAGTCCCATGGTTTTGAAACTTTCTTTCGAATGATTTTGGAATATAATAATAATAATAATAATAATAATAATAATAATAGCTAGAAGTATTTCTTGATATAAATATTTTAATACAATTTGAAAGAATTTTTTTAAGAAATTTAGGAAAGAAATAAATTCTGTACTCCCTACTCTGTCGCTGGAAAATAATTTCGGTGATGAGTGCATGCATCATCGACGTTCATTTTCGAGTTTCGAAGTGGGAAGGCCACTATAGTAGTTTTACTGCAGGTTTATTTTGATAAACAAATATAAATTTTAAATTGTTTTAAATATAATTAGATATATATAAGTTGTAAGTATATACATTTAATTTATTATTTTAAAATGATTCGAAATTTAACCCAGTATTTAGTTCTTAAGTATCCATTAATTAATAGTTCAATTAGTGTTGTGAAATGAAATTCAACTAATAATTGAAACCTCTAAATGAAAACAAGATATTAAATGATAGGCTATAAATGAAATTTCAAGAAAATTGAAATTTGTAACTTATAAAACAAAAGATATAATTATTGAACATTTAAATTAAAAGAAATGAGATAAACTTGTATAATTTTCAATTGCATTCTTTAACATATATATATATATATAACTTACCAACTACAAAAAGTTAAAATGTTAAAAGAAAATGTAGTGGGAAATTTTATAAGTAAAACTTGAAGTATGAAAAGTATTTAATGAAATTCTTTTATAAATAAGAATTTGATGTTGAATTTGTTGTGAACTTAAGTATAATTGAAATTTTACTGTAATAAAGGTAATAGGAAGTAAGTATTGTAAGTATAAGATTATAAACTTAAGTAAATGAATTAATATGCAAAGAAATTGAATTAAACATGAATGCTATAAATAAATGAAAACGAATAGTTGTAAGTAATAAATGAAAATTTGCAAGAAATAATGTAAAATTAAAAAGATAAATCAATATATGAATGAAAAGGAAATCAAACAACAAATGTATGAAATGAAATTAATAAGTATGAATTTGATCTACTATTTGAAACTGTTGTTTGTTTGGTTTATGGTTGTTTGGGCAAGGGTACTTTAGAATTGATTAGATGTATGAATAATTTATCAAGTTTTATCTAAGACTGTTGAGTTAAATGAAATACTTCATAGTTATTTGTCATTCTATGTGATTTAAACTGTGTTAACCCGAACCAACCAATTGTTTTGTTATGATTTAGTGGTCGATTGGTATATGATGTGTATGCTGCTGGTTGCGAATGATTGTTGTTTATATTGATTTGTTTGCTTATGGTTGAAACAACTTTAAACATTTCATTTTATATGATTATTAACTATTTGGGATTGTACAAGTGAAATGCAGGTTATGGAAGCAATTGCTACTGCTTTTGGTTTCATAATATAAGCATAAATTGCCCGACTAATAAGTACGTTCTCGGATTACGATTTATAGCGTTATTATATTATTTTTCCCGGATTGGGATATATATATTATTTTGGAAAATATATGTTGTATATTGTTATATTTGATACTATATTTTCTCCCGAGCCTCTCCGTACAAAGGAGACTCTGCCGAAATTTTTCGTAAATTTTGGACTTCGAAATTTTTTGAAAATGTTTGTCAAACTTTATTAATTTAGGTATAAAAAGATTTAATGGTTCTAAATTGGTATATTTTATTTAAATTAATCAATTTTGTAAATTTATTTGTTATAAATTTAATATTTTAAGTAAGATATATTGATTTCTCAATTCTTTCTTTTCCCTTCATTTTCCTTTTCGGGGACGAAAAGTTTTGAGTGGGGGAGAGTGTAAGGACCCGTAATTTTTGATGATATAAATTTGATATATAAGGAGATTTTGGTAGTATAATTTTGTAAGAAATAAAATTTGTGGATTAAGAATGAAATAATAATTAGAATTAAAGGTATTAATGTTAATATAAGTTGACTATTAACAATTGGAATGAAATTCTAATAAATGAAGTAGCGAAAATGTTATACCTGGTTATAAATCGAATATAAGAAAACAAACGTAAATATTGAATTAATTAGTGAATTTATATATATTGAATGGTAATTGAATAAAATCAATGTTTAGTAAGAAATTATAAAATTGGTTTGGGAATGATAAACTTATAAAAATGTGATTGAGAGTTAATGATAACAAGTATTATAAGTTAATCATTTATTTAGTCATTAAATCAAAATTTGTAATCAATTGCAATGTATCTCAATTCAATATTATGTTAGTGTAAATTATGGAAATATCATTTACTTGTGTACTTGGTTTGCTTGCTGTATTTATTTTTGGATTTTATCAAGTACATGTCCATATGCCTAATATGTATAGCTGAACTTGTTCTGGTTTCTTTTTATATCTGTTGTCTTGTGCATGCCTCTGATTGTTGCACTTGCCTTGCGCTTGAGTTGTTTTCATGTTTGGAAATAATGTTAATGTTATTCATAATTGGACAATTTGTTGAATTATAAGAATGGGAATAAAGATTTATCAATTTATTTGGATTTGAACCATAATAATTGGAGTAATTGCAATTAAATGAAATTTAATATCTAAATATTACGTTAATAGAGATTGAGGTGGAATTTGAGAATATTAATGTAATAGATCATGAATCCAGTGTTGATTTCATCCATTTGATAGCAATGAATTGAATAACTGAATGAAAAGTCAATTAAATGGAATTATTGAAAATTTAATTTATAATTTTTGAATTTAACGAAATTGTAATTTAACGCTGAAATTGATGATTGAATCAACATTTAAGTGACATCTAAAGTTGTTTAAAATCAGTATCAATGACCAAGTAATATAGAAGTGATAAAAATTGTCAATTATAGAATTGAAATTAAAAATTGGATTTAATTAATTAATTATTAATTTATTTAATTAATGTAAAAATAGCCATTTTAGCCACTGACTTGGATTTCGACGAAATCAGTTTCATCGGATCCGCAACGGTGAATTATTGTAGGATTTCAAGTTTCGTAACGATCGAACTTGTCGTTTGATCGTACGGGCTTGAAGCGTCTAGAAATCAATTAATTGAAATCAATTGAAATCAATTTGAAATAATTTGATTTTAGCATAACTTCTTCATACGATGGAATTTGGACTTGAAACCTGTTCCATTGCGTTTAAAACATTTAAAACCATCTATTTTGATATATGGGTTGACCCAATATCGTTCCGAAGTCAGAACGGGCTTTTCGGGCCATTTTATCGTTCAACGCGCAAATCAATCGTGTCCATCTATTCTATTTCAACTTTGTCTATATATACTATGTTATAGACCTTAATTCATTTCTTATTCCTCATTTCTGTACGTTCTATTAGTTCCTCTTTTCCAATGGCTGCAAACCCTAATTCCCAAATACAATTCCAAATCAGATCCAAAGCCAAAAATTCAAACTCTCCAAACAATATCATATTTTACATCATCGGAAACCTCTCGAAGAGAGCATCTCAATTCTGTGATTTGCTTTTCGATATGAAGCTCGGTTTGACCATAAATTTTACGTTTATTCATGGCCGTTCATCACACGTTGATGAACTTCGTCTGATCGATGAATCAAGGGTACCATCGCATAGAGGGGGTGGAGCGTAGTTCATTGGAGTTGTTCGTTTACGAAGTTAACGACTGGATTGAGCTGTAAAATTCGATTAGAGTTTGTTTGGAGGCGGCGGCCGTGGGGAGTTCTGCTCGATCGAGCATCGTGGGGGTGGTTTGCCGTTGCCAGGGATGCATGCACGGTGGGGGCGGCAGGTCGCGAGGGGTACGGTGGCGCTGTACGTGGTGGGAACGCATGAAAAAAAATAAAAAATCGAACGACGGAGCTGCTTCGTGCTTCTGGAACGTGTTGTAGGGGAGAGATGGCTAATGTGTAAGATTAGGTTATTATTTATTTAAATTATTATTATTTTATGGTTGATCGTTCTAATACGCATAACTTTTGCATACGAGGTCCTTTTACGCGCGGTTTTCTCCGCTAGGTTCGTATTGGAATTCTGGACATTTTGACGTTTGTTTGGACAAATTTGGAGACTGTTGAAATTTTGGGTTTAAATTGGATTTAAATTCAATTTAGATTTAAAAGGTGAGTGTTTTAACCCACTCACAACTTCTAAAATTTCTTATGTGTGTTAAATTAATTTCTGATGTGATTAGAAATTTATTTATTGCTGTGTGGTATATTTTATCATTATTCCAGTTAAATTGAATTTATTGAATTAAATCGTTATTCAATTTACTATTGCATATAAACTGCCAGTTAAATTAATTTATTATTGAATATAAACTGTCAGTAATTACATGTTATTTATTATATATTCTATATTGATGTTATTGTTTAAATTGGATGATGATTGTAATAAATGGTTGATGATTGATATAGGGTGAATGGATGTTGTGTTTTATGTTGTTATAAACTGCAAGTTATTATGCATTTTTATTTCATTCGGGATTACGGTTTGAAATGATATATAACCGTGTTTATATTTAAATTACGGATTGAAATGATAAATATCCGTATCACTTGACCATAGGGTAGAAAATTTTATACAAGCACCGTGGTCTACATATAAAAATAATTTGAAATGATTTCTATGGTTTTGTAAAGAAATATATGGTTTTATGAGATATTGATTTGGATATTTTATAAATGTTATTTTATATATAGTTAAATTCTTGGTTTTAAGCTATGAATAAAATTGTTTAAAGTATATAATAAGTTTAATAATAAAGTTTGATTTTATTAAAATATAATATGGATAAGTATTTACTTAGTTTATATTTTAATATAGAGTTTATATTGATTTTTATAAATCAAGGTTGAGAAGATAGCTTTGAAATTGATTTGAGATTTTATTTAATTAAGAGTTATAATTAATAAGAATCCATTTGAAACTTATTAAAATTGAGATTTTAAAAGAATATGGTTTTATAACTTAATTCGGGTTTAAGGTGATTTAAGTGAATATATCAAGTCTAATTAAATTGAGGAATATTCAGTTATTGAAATTTGAAGTTTTATTTAAAGGATATTGGATTTATTAAGCAAATACTTCAAAACTAAATAATAGTAAAGTAAATTTGGTGTGTATATATATATGAATTATGAAATTTAGTTTTGAAATATTGAATATTTAAGCTTTGAAATATACTGAATTTGAAATGGTTTATTTTGTGGATCAAATCTATTTTGAAATTGATATAATTTGGAATGGTCTATTTGAAAACCGATTTGAATTAAATTTATGATTTGGGGATTTGGTTAAATTTAAAATTTAGAAATTCGGGTTGTTTTGGAATTGCTTTGTGAAATTTAAGAAACTAGTTTATTTTATAAAATATTTTGATATTTAAACCATGTAAGGAGCGGAAATTATGTTTCAAAGTTATAAATTTCAAAGTATTACGTTTTGGAAGTGTTACAGTTTTAAGTCTTTGGTTTTGAAATTTTATAACTTTGAAATACTATGATTTTAAAATGATATCATATTGATTTGGTTTTTAAAACGAAAATGATATAGGATTTATATGGTTTTGAAATGAATATTATATCCTGGTTTTGAAGTATAATTATTTTGAAATAACCGCGGTGTTATAATAACGTTTGGTTGTTGAAGAGACCGGGATCGGAAGTTGTCATACTCTCTGCCAACTCCGAAGACCACTTTAACAACCGTGTATGCAGTGGAGAATCCAGAATGAAGTAGAATGGTGGCAACGTTCTATTAAGGTATATACGTGGACCCGACTCCCGTGAGTTGGCATAAGGTGGCTGAAATATGAGCGATCTCGGGCCAAGGAGGCAGCCCTTCTAATCGGACACATCCCTTCGATATTATACTCTGACTTTTGGATTGATTTGATGGCCACTTTTGATTTTTGATTTGGAGGTGTGGCTCGAGGTGGGCGGTAGCTGCGCGCTATGCGTTACCACCAGCCTGTGTACGTAACTGGTATATCTACCCTGGCATTTCCTTGTGTGTCACGTCACCTACCCTATCGCGCCTTGTACGAGTTTGGTTTTCTCCCGTAGCCTGAGTGGTATCCTATGGTGGCTTCCCGATCAGGAGGGACTATGATATTGGATGGACTACTGGGACTATTACGTGTTAAGGTGGAAAATGTAAAGCCTCAATGCTATTTAAAAGTAAGTTTATTTTACTGCAGACATTATTATAATAGCGAAATATTATTACATAGTAAATTGTTTAACGGATCCTTAGGAGATGTGAATCCCGAGCATCTCTTTAGTTACCGCACTCACGTTTGACACTGGATATGAGATGTCAAATACCGTAAACATCTCTGACGTCGTTCCACTCAGATTTTACCATTGATTTAACTTACATAAGATCTTTTAGTTCTGACTCGAGTGTTGTGTCTTTTCAATTCGCTCGGGTCAGCCTGAGCATTTCAGGATTTTGAAGACCTTATTTCTGAAGGACGATGACGAAGATTTACTATTATTTTTGATTATTGTATTCCACTACATTCATACGGTTCCACTGCATTATTTATTGTTCTCTGGTATGTCTAACTCTGATATGTATTGTATAACTATAATCGAATATTTTGTAAAACAGCTTCATGAACTGTATATTTGATTATTATATTTTATCATTCCGCTACAAGATTCTGTTTTGTTCTTTTTCTTTCTCTTCTTTTTCTTATTTACCCCATAACAATCCGCCATTCTGTATGGTTTAAGTCTGATGTGTGTGGTTTATCGTCGATTTAAAGCGTACAAAAAGGAGGGACGTTACATGTAAGCTACCCGATCTGGCATGAGCAATCAAACGAAGAGTAGTGGAAGAAATCGCCTAAATTGAGTATATAAAATATGGTCAAAAGGAGGCAGAGGAGAGGAATTGGATTTAACTTGGAAGAAATAAATTACCTCTAATTAACAGTATTTCTTCAGAATTTTGGTTCGATGCCCTTTATGTTTTAGATCTAGTTCCAAAGTGACGGTGGATACTTGGTATGGAGGATAATAGTGGTATCAATTTGTAGTCGATGATTGAAGTGTAAGATAGAATGATTTTATCTGAAATCTAATTGGAATTAGGGTTTTTCCTGAGGAATTTATTATTTCAGTTGGAAGAGAATGGAGGAAGAGGAGAGCAGCGATGTTTTGAAAAAAAATCGACTGGACGAAAAGGCTGAGAGCTTGTTACAAATAGAAAGTAATTAAAATAGTGACTGTTGGTTTCACAAATTTACTAAGAGGCTTGCGTGCTCTTAAAATCCAACTCAATAATCATATTATAGTATAGATCAAACATAGTAAAGAACATATTTGTCTAAGCATAAGTTCTCTACCATTGGGACATTTCTCACAGAAATTAACCCATACTTGTCACACTTTAAGGTGGGTTCCTCATAGACATCTTGCGATAGGTAACTAATATAAAAGGATGTCTAAAGAAATCAAATCACAAAATATAAATTTCAAATTATACTATGTTGAAACATGATAACTATTCTATATACTTGAAAACCAAATGAGATATGCACAAAACATAACTAAATTGCCATAAAAATACAACAAATTAGAACTGATGAAAAATTAATATAAAATATTATAAACGATGATAAAATAAATTAATAGCATGCGTACAGAAGTTACCGTGGAAGTTAAATCAAAATTGCTTCTAATATCATTAGTTTGACATTTCAACAGATAGACTACCTGCAACAAAAAGTAGTCGCGGTACATTTTGGAATAATAATATCATTTAGCTTGTTTTTCCAAATCAAATTATATTATACAAAATGGTCACATGTTGGAAACTGAGAATTGGTTTAGTTTACATATTAATTTAAAAAAGTCAATTCTAATTCTTATAAACTCAGTTAATAGAAAAAATATCGCATGCCCAAAGCCATAGCATATTCGATGAAGGAAGAGAGGAGATTCTATGACTCTAGAAAAAGCAATAAGAAAACACATTTAACAAAAGAAGCAAAATTTCCTTTTTGTTTCAAAAGCAAAAGAGCACAGATAGATGATCATACACGAATATTTAAGATTATTTCTTAAAATGAAGAAGAAACAAAGATGAAAGTAACAAAGAAAAGTGAAAGTGGAAGACATATCCAAACAACGAAAAAGAAAGTGAAAAGGCACATGGTTATTATCTTACAATGGAAATTTTACCTTCACGCGGAACATTATTATAGCTTTTACACAAAAGAAAATTATATATGATACATTAATAATTTGCACGATCATAAATCTTTTGCACTAATTGTATCGAAAGCTAAGAGCATATGAAAATATATTAGTTAGATATACATCAAAAATGAGAAAATATCGAGGGTGTAAACGTAAAATTTCACCTAGAAATTTTAATAATTAAGTATTGGGACTTGAATGGATGAGATAAGAGATAAGTTGTTTTCTTATACTCACTTTCTTCAATTTCATATATAATAGAATATGTATACACATATATATATGTACATATATATACATACACACATATATATGTCTTAGATAATTGATTTTTCTTATGAAAGAAAACAATTTTAGTGAGAAGAATAATTTAGTTTTAATGGATGTGAGAAGGAAATAAATGCGTAGGGTAATTGGAGGAGAAATATATAATTAAAAAGTGTCATAAATAGAAGACCGTTGAAATCTATGGTAATTAATCTAACATTGTTAATTTAAAGATTAATGTTGGTTTTAATCCATGGCAAGTAAGAAATTGATTTAATTTAGAAGGTTAATGTAGGCTTTAATGGATGAGAGAAAGGATCATAAACATGTAAATTATCAAAAAAATAAGTGATATAAATTAAGAAAGTGTCATAAATAGAAGACTGTTGGTTTTTGTTGTAATTAATGTGATAATGTCAATTTAAAGATTCAAATTCTTAGGACCATACTGTAAAAGTAGTGAAAGATAAAAGTAAACAAAAATACATTAGTGAGATATATCATTTAAAATGAGAAAATATCGAAAGAGTAATTTGTAAAATTTTATTTAGAAATTGTAATAATTCACTTTCTTATATATTAGAATAGTAAGTATAATACATAGATAGATATATATAACAGATTTGGGATGAGAATGAAAATTATTCGAGTAAGAAGATTACTATATATTTTAGTGGACGTGAGAAGGGGATATAAGTGTAGTGTCAATTTAAGGAAAAATAATGAGAAAATTATGAAAGCACCATAAATGGAATACCATTGGTTTCTATGACAATTAATATGACAGTGTTATTTTAAAGGTATATGTCACGATTCAAATTTCAGCGTTCGAAAATCGACACCCGTACTTCACTCGTACATGAATGCCGCAGATTCAACCGTTAAAATTTGACTCGTGCCGAAGCTTATAACACATCAAGTACAACACAGCGGAAGAAAATGAATAATACATATGATGTACAACATTTGATACAATAACTGATACAATGATGATACAACAGAATGATACAATAGATATCAATACTATCAGAGATACAAGAAATAGCAGCGGAAAAGAATATCTTCAATGCCAAACTCCACGAACTCCATCTTCAATACAAAGCAAGCTCGAACCTTCATTAAGTTTCACAAAGATAAGCAAATTCAGTTGCGAATGCTGAAGTGTAGAAAATGCGATCCACAAATCTAAAGAGGAAGCTGAAAGCTACTGAATAGATATCTACTATTGGACTATCTGAAGAAAAAAAACTTGTTTCAGAAATTAAGAGCTCTTCCTCGAATCAGTTTTAGGCTTCGAGATCTAAGTAAAATCTATTTGTATGACCATGATTTAAGTTTTAAAAGTAAATTTAGGTATAAGTTGTTAAAGTATTTTCTGGAAATTTTAGAGAGAAAAAATAGTGGAAAACCAAAAATAAGTTTCCAGGCCTGAGTCCTCTGTTCAAAAGAAACTCAGGTAAGCAAACCACTTGAGCTTGATTTAATCTCTTGATGTCTGATGAGTTAAATATGCTTGTGTATTGCGTTAATCTGCCTGCCTATGTTTATATATGTGTATAACCCTGTGGTGCATGTCAGTATGTATTGCTGATTTCAGATTTACAGGGTTTACAAACCTATTTAAAATTCTTACACCCCCAAAGAACGAGTGTTTAAGCTATGATCCTTAACAGGAAAATAATGGTAATATTATAACATCATTTTTTTAAATAAATACAGATGGATTTATTGAACAATTATTTCAAATTCAGAGATTTACAGTAATAACTAAATTTAGGGAAAAAAAAGAAAAAGAAATCAATGATTTTGATTTCATATTTCGGTTTTACAAATTGATTCATAATACAAGATTATGAATTTAGATAATCATTACATGATTTTTAGATCTGAAAAATCGTTTGATTTTAGAGTTGAACAGAAAATGGATTATCATCAATTTTCGGTGATCAACGTCAATTCGTGGATCAAGCTTGATGTTGAAGATTGCTTGAGAGGTTGTGATCCTTAGAAAACTAGTGAATGAATTTTTAGATTACTGGTGAACACAGTCGACGTTAATTTAGGGTTTAGGATCCTATTTTGGTCACTATTGGAATTGAGGAAATGGCATCGTCGTGGTGAACCGGAATAGCTCGGAGGCAGTGAGATCGAAGCATCATGTCGTGATGCATCTCGAGTTGGGTGGACGAGATTCCAGGTGATCGGAATGGGCGATGCAAGTTAATTGGGTTAACTGTGTTGTTCCAGGAAAGGGGATTGATGGATCGTTTGCGATTCTCTGATGATCTCGCGTTTCTGGGTGCTCGAGTTAGTGGTCGTAGTCGTCAACGACTTATAAACACCATTGAAGTCGATCGTAGTTGGCCATGGTGGTGTGCACGTTGCACTGGTGCGTGGTGTATCTGGCTGTGTTATTGGAATTTTGGGAAGAAGGATGAAGCACGGGTTCATCTCGAAGAAACATACGTATTTACTCGGGAAAAATGAGAAGAAAGGTAACCCGAAGTCAAGCTCGGGTGAATCTCGAAATAGCTCGGGTTGGTGATCAAAATAGTTTTTGAATTAAAAACATAATCAAGTTTGTAAAACACTGCCCTAATTAAATGTTTTTATACTAGTTTTGTTAGTTAGATAAAGTCTTAAAAATAATTAAGTCTAGGTGTTTTAATTCCTTATTTAAAAGATCTTTTTAAAGTTTATTATAAATAAATTTAAAATAATTTAAAGATATACATAAACTTTTATTTTGAAAGTTTAACTCAATAATATTAAGGATTTGTTAAAGAATGTTGAAATGGTTAATTAACTTTTAAAGCTTAAAGTTAATCTACTTGTTAAAAGAAATTAATTTCTAGAAGTGAATTACTTAATAAAGGTAATTAAGCTAAATTTGTTAATAATTTAAGTTTGATTAATCGAGTAATCAATGAATAATTGATTTAAAGGATAATTAATTTCTAAAAAAAATATTACTTAAATGAAAGTAATTAGGGGTGGATAATTATTGATTAAAGATTGATTAATCAAGTATGTAAAGGATGATTAATTTAAAAGAATAATTGATTTATGTGATTAAGTAATTTAGGTAATTAATTTGAGAATAATTAATTAATTAATAGAAGTGATTAGGAAATGACTATTCATTAAGGATTAATTAATTAATTATTGTAATCAATTAGAAATAATTAATCAAAGTATTAATTATAAATTAAAGGTTAATTAATAAATGATTAAAGAGTAATTAATCAAATTAATTTGTAATTAATTAATATTAATTTACCAGGATTAGTAAATTATTCATAAGTTATTAACCTGATTTAAATTAATCAGTTGATTAATAAAGCCTACTTATGAATGTTTTGGATTCCTTTAAATGTTTGAATGGTTTGATATTCCTCATTTTTGATGCTTTGTATTATGATTTGTGCTGTAAACTATGATGTAATGTATTCATTCGTGATGTAACTTATTTATCTGTGAATCTGTGTATATAGATAAGAGTTATTGGAATATACCGCTTATCGATATTGTTATGATTGAATCTGTGTTGATTGGTGTTGTTGCACTATTGTGTAAAACCCCTAGACCACACTACACACACACAAATGTGGATTGCACGAGGAAATCGGTTAAGTCACAAGATTTTTTTATGATTTTAAAAATTGAATTCTTGAATCCAAATAGTTTTGGAATTTGAATTAAAAGCTTTTGAAAATGAGTTTCAAAAGTAAAAGTTATTTTAAATAACTTAATAACTTTTGAAAATAATTAATTTAAATTTGAATTCAATATTTGAAGTTGAATTCAATGATTTGGAAATTATGGTCTAAAAAGATTATACAAGTTATAAAGATGTTTATATATGTTTTTAACCATTTAAAAAGTATGGTTTGGAAATTTAAATTTAAATCTAAGTTTTATACTTGAATGGCTTTAACTTATGTAAATTGTAATCGGTTTTTCCCAAAACGAAAACTATTTGTTTCAAATAATAATAGCTTTCATAAAAAGGAAGGATTTCAAATTTGTATCGAAAGATTTCAAGTTAAATGAAATTGTAAATAGTTTGGATAAAACTATGAATTAACCTTTGTCAAGACGATTAAATCTTGTTTTGAAACCGAAGAGGATTTTAAATGGTGCATCTTTTATATAATAAAGATTTGAATTGGAATTGGTTTGAAAGTTATGAATTTAACCTTTAACTGAAAGATTGGATGAGTTAATCCAATTTGAAACGGAAATTGTTTTGAAATCCATGAATGGATCTTTGTGAAACCGGGTGAACTTTGTGGAATGAATTTTTTTGTTTGAAATATTTAAAATGGTAATTTGTTTAAACCATTTGGAAGAAAGGTTTTGGGTAATAAGTTGTGACTTAACTGAAATCCCATTATCCGTATGTTTTTATATATTGCGCTCATTATTCGGTTTAGCCGGGAGAGGACCTTTATGTCATATAGCCCATTCCGAATAATGATACGTCATTATGGATAGCATTTGAAGACCGGTGGTGAAGACCGGGTATTTTCGAGAATGAAAGGATAACCCGTCGATTGTCTCTGCACTGAGTCGCGCCGGTATAGAGATTTCTGAAGTGATGGAAGTCCGATCGGGATTGAGAATACCCGGATTTGCAAGGGCTTCTTCGGAAGTGCCTTCGGTTTTGTTCGAACCCAGAACAGACTTGTATGGCTGTATGTCTGACACTACACTTTGAGATATAAAGCAAATTTCTTTCAAATACATATCTGTTGGTGGCGGAGAATTTATTCTCTTAGCTTAACACCCTTCTCTGAGACGTACGAGCCCAGAGGTTATGTAGTTGAAGGTTATCAGTGATATACTCCCAATTTGGTAGTGTGTCATGCTAAGTGTTGCTGTGTGTTGATGATCATTTGTGATCAAAGCATGGCTTTCGTGTAAAGCGTAGCTTTGTGGACGAGACCTCAGCGAGCCTGACAAACCGGTAATGGTCGAAACAGGAAAGATGCGGCAAGGTTTCAGGGGTAGCTCCCTTAGGGTATGTCTATTCCTTCTGGAAAAGGGTAGTATCATGGTATGGAGCCCAGATACTCACTCATGTGTACACTGTATATTTATTACCGTGTGATGTTGTTGGTGTTGAGAGCTCTCGGATAAAGGTCGCAAACGAGCGGGGGTGGCATATCTTAGGTTTTACTTCCCGGGAAAGGGGTAACCGGCCTTGTGTTGGCAGAGAGCCGGGTAGGTTCTCGAGGCGTCCCTCCAGAGGTGTTCCCATGTGGCAATAGGAAGTTCCTTAGCCTGACCATTTGTTAGAAATCCAAATAAAAGAATACGAGCCTTGTACGATTTTAGTTGTAGAACCTGCCATTTAAAATGGTAGCTATAGCTGGCATAATATAATCTTTTCAATTAAAATGTAATCAGCTTTAACCTTGTGAAATAAATCTTTTTAATTAAAAAGATTTGAAAATTTAAATAATTTGATTTAAATTTGAACTCAAGATCCCCCCCTTTAAAAAAAATTCATCCTCAGAATTTGAACAACAAATATAGGTACACAAAGATAGAGAAACTGTTTTCCCAGGTCAAACTGGATATCAATTCTGTATTTGGCTCACTAAATCAGAATATCAACAATAGATACAAGAACAAACTCATTCAATGCTATACAACGGGTCATCAAATCTATGAAATATGCAAGGCACTGGTTAGTCCGAAGGATAACTAACCACTAGTAGAATATATCGAGACCCAAATAATAGATAAATGGATTTAATTTTCCTCAACTTTCAAACACTAGATATGGATTCCAAACTCAAGTCGGAATACCCCAAAGTATATACAATTTGTCCCTCTTCGGACTTTGATATTCATAAGAAATTGCAATAGAATTTCAAATTTGGTTTAATCGAAATTGTTTTATCGATACAAATCTTCATATTCAACTTTATATTTAATCTACCAATTTATTTCAAATAGAATTTCAAATTCATTGAAGTTAAAAATGAAAAGCTGATAGAAATTTAACGAAGAGAATACGAAATAGAAACTTATCTACACGATTCGTAAGGGCCACCATCACACCAAAGCTTCTCCCTCGAACTGCCACAAAGCCAATCAAAGAATTGAAATCGAATCAAAGGAAATTGATAGAGAAAGATTGTTTCCGTTATTGCAGGGTATTGACCATTCGTAGTGGTACTTTCCTGTCCCCTATCTCGTCCACTTCTTGCACTCACACATACTATCAGTGAATAGTAAGAGAATTTACTGAGGCATTCGAACGGATACCTTAGGGATATACTCATTCTAGGGTATACTTCTCCCTATCTCTAATGAGCTACTTATTGTGTTATACTCCTAAGCTAAAGTTTCAACCTTTAGCTTTGATACCAAAATGTCACGTTCCAAATTTTAGCGTTCGAAAATCGACACCCGTACTTCACTCGTACATGAATGTCGCAGATTCAACCGTTAAAATTTGACTCGTGCTGGAGCTTATAACACATCAAGTACAACACAGCGGAAGAAAATGAATAATACATATGATGTACAACATTTGATACAATGACCAATACAATGATGATACAACAGAATTATACAATAGATATTAATACTATCAGAGATACAAGAAATAGCAGCGGAAAAGAATAACTTCAATGCCAAACTCCACGAACTCCATCTTCAATCCAAAGCTAGCTCGAACCATCATTATGTTTCACAAAGATAAGCAAGGTCAGTCACGAATGCTGAAGTGTAGAAAATGTGATCCACAAATCCAAAGAGGAAGCTGAAAGCTACTGAATCCATATCTACTATTGGACTATCTAAAAAAACCCAACTCTAGACTGCCGGTGTGGAAAATAGTGGGCACCCAGAGTTTAGGAAGGAACAATAAACTCCAGGTCAGTCTTGGGACTGGTATGAGCCAAAAAAATCGGTTTGTCTTTAAAAACAATCAAAAGAATTCAATTTTGAAATCCGCAATGCTATTTGGAAAATGAAACTACCATAAGGCCTCCCGCCACACACACCATGCAAAACGCAGAATTGGAAGAGATTTCTCCTTATGATAATAAAAAATGCTTGATACGCGAAAACTATTTTTGATATTATTATTATTGCATAGTGGAAAATATTTCGAAAATATAATATTAATTTTAGCCAACATAGGTACCATTATATTATGCCAGCTATAGCTACCATTTTAAATGGAAGATTCTACAACTAAAACCGTACAAGGCTCGTATTGTTTTGTTTGGATTACCAACAAATGGTGATGCTAAGGAACTTCCTATTGCCACATGGAAACGCCTCTAGAGGGACGGCCCGAGAACCTACCTGGCTCTCTTCTAACACAATGCCGATTACCCCCTTCCCGGGAAGTAAAACCTAAGATATGTCACCCCCGGTCGTTTGCGACCTTTATCCGAGAGCTCTCAACACCAACAACATCACACAGTAATAAATATACAGTGTCCACATGAGTGAGTATCTGGGCTCCATACCATGATACTACCCTTTTCCAGAAGGAATGGACATACCCTAGGGGAGCTACCCCTGAAACCTTGCCGCATCTTTCCTGTTTCGACCATTACCGATTTGTGAGGCTCGATGAGGTCTCGTCTACAAAGCTATGCTTTACACGAAAGCCATGCTTTGATCATAAATGATCAACAAATGATCATCAACACACAGCAACACTTAGCATGCCACACTACCAAATTGGGAGTATATCGCTGATAACCTTCAACTACATAACCTCTGAGCTCGTACGTCTCAGAGAAGAGTGTTAAGCTAAGAGAATAAATTCTCTGCCACCAACAGATATGTATTTGAAAGAAATTTGCTTTATATCTCAAAGTGTAGTGTCAGATATACAGCCATACAAGTCTGTTCTGGGTTCGAACAAAACCGAAGGCACTTCCGAAGAAGCCCTTGCAAATCCGGGTATTCACAATCCCGATCGGACTTCCCATCACTTAGGAAATCTCTATACTGGCGTGACTCAGTGCGGAGACAATCGACGGGTTGTCCTTTCGTTCTTGAAAATACCCGGTCTTCACCACCGGTCTTCAAATGCTATCCATAACGACGTATCATTATTCGGAATGGGTTATATGACACAAAGGTCCTCTCCCGGCTAAACCGAATAATGAGCGCAACATTTAAAAACATATGGATAATGGGATTTCAGTTAAGTCACAACTTATTACCAAAAACCTTTCTTCCAAATGGTTTAAACAAATTACCATTTTAATTCTTTCAAACAAAAAAATTCATTCCACAAAGTTCACCCAGTTTCACAAAGATCCATTCATGGATTTCAAAACAATTTCCATTTCAAATTGGATTAACTCGTCCAATCTTTCAGTTAAAGATTAAATTCATAACTTTCAAACCAATTCCAATTCAAATCTTTATTATATAAAAAATGCACCATTTAAAATCCTCTTTGGTTTCAAAATAAGATTTAATCGTCTTCACAAAGGTTAATTCATAGTTTTACCCAAACTATTTACAATTTCATTTCAACTTGAAATCTTTCGATACAAAATTGAAATCCTTCCTATTTATGAAAGCTATTATTATTTGAAACAAATAATTTTCATTTTGGGAAAAACTGATTACAATTTACATAAGTTAAAGCCATTCAAGTATAAAACTTGGATTTAAATTTAAATTTCCAAACCATACTTTTTAAATGGTTAAAAACCTATATAAACATCTTTATAACTTGTATAATCTTTTTAGACCATAATTTCCAAATCATTGAATTCAACTTCAAATATTGAATTCAAATTTAAATTAATTATTTAAATTTGAAGTTTTATTAAGTTATTTAAAATAACTTTTACTTTTGAAACTCATTTTCAAAAGCTTTTAATTCAAATTCCAAAACTATTTGGATTCAAGAATTCAATTTTTAAAATCATAAAAAATCTTATGACTTAACCGATTTCCTCGTGCAATCCACATTTGTGTGTGTAGTGTGGTCTAGGGGTTTTACACAATAGTGCAACAACACCAATCAACACAGATTCAATCATAACAATATCGATAAGCGGTATATTCCAATAACTCTTATCTATATACACAGATTCACAGATAAATAAGTTACATCACGAATGAATACATTACATCATAGTTTACAGCACAAATCATAATACAAAGCATCAAAAATGAGGAATATCAAACCATTCAAACATTT
This sequence comes from Allium cepa, assembly GCA_030765085.1. Lineage (NCBI taxonomy): Eukaryota > Viridiplantae > Streptophyta > Magnoliopsida > Asparagales > Amaryllidaceae > Allium > Allium cepa. The sequence continues at coordinate 559,867,280 of CM060938.1, read as the reverse complement.
AAAGGAATCCAAAACATTCATAAGTAGGCTTTATTAATCAACTGATTAATTTAAATCAGGTTAATAACTTATGAATAATTTACTAATCCTGGTAAATTAATATTAATTAATTACAAATTAATTTGATTAATTACTCTTTAATCATTTATTAATTAACCTTTAATTTATAATTAATACTTTGATTAATTATTTCTAATTGATTACAATAATTAATTAATTAATCCTTAATGAATAGTCATTTCTTAATCACTTCTATTAATTAATTAATTATTCTCAAATTAATTACCTAAATTACTTAATCACATAAATCAATTATTCTTTTAAATTAATCATCCTTTACATACTTGATTAATCAATCTTTAATCAATAATTATCCACCCCTAATTACTTTCATTTAAGTAAAATTTTGTTAGAAATTAATTATCCTTTAAATCAATTATTCATTGATTACTCGATTAATCAAACTTAAATTATTAACAAATTTAGCTTAATTACCTTTATTAAGTAATTCACTTCTAGAAATTAATTTCTTTTAACAAGTAGATTAACTTTAAGCTTTAAAAGTTAATTAACCATTTCAACATTCTTTAACAAATCCTTAATATTATTGAGTTAAACTTTCAAAATAAAACTTTATGTATATCTTTAAATTATTTTAAATTTATTTATAATAAACTTAAAAAAAACCTTTTAAATAAGGAATTAAAACACCTAGACTTAATTATTTTTAAGACTTTATCTAACTAATAAAACTAGTATAAAAACATTTAATTAGGATAGTGTTCTAAAAACTTAATTAAGTTATTAATTCAAAAACTGTTTTGATCACCAACCCGAGCTATTTCGAGATTCACCCGAGCTTGACTTCGGGTTACCCTTTCTTCTCATTTTTCCCGAGTAAATACGTACGTTTCTATGAGATGAACCCACGCTTCATCCTTCTTCCCAAAATTCCAATAACACAGCCAGCTACACCACGTACCAGTGCAACGTGCACACCACCACGACCAACTACGATCGACTTCACCGGTGTCTATAAGTCGCTGACGACTCCGACCACTGACTCGAGCACCCACAAACACGAGATCATCAGAGAATCGCAAACGAGCCATCAATCCCCCTTCCTGGAACAACACAGTCAACCCAATCAACTTGCATCGCCCATTCCGATCACCTGGAATCTCGTCCACCCAACTCGAGATGCATCATGACATGATGCTTCGATCTCACTGCCTCCGAGCTATTCCGGTTCACCACGACGACGCCATTTCCTCAATTCCAATAGTGACCAAAATAGGATCCTAAACCCTAAATTAACGTCAACTGTCTTCACCGGTAATCTAAAAATTCATTCACTAATTTTTTAAGGATCACAAACTCTCAAGCAATCTTCAACATCAAGCTTGATCCATGAATTGACGTTGATCACCGAAAATTAATGATAATCCATTTTCTGTTCAACTCTAAAATCCAAACGATTTTTCAAATCTAAAAATCATGTAATGATTATCTAAATTCATAATCTTGTATTATGAATCAATTTGTAAAACCAAAATATGAAATCAAAATCATTGATTTCGTTTTCTTTTTTTTCCCTAAATTTAGTTCTTACTGTAAATCTATGAATTTGAAATAATTGTTCAATAAATCCATCTGTATTTATTTAAACAAATGATGTTATCATATTACCATTATTTTCCTCTTAAGGATCATAGCTTAAACACTCGTTCTTTTGGGGTGTAAGAATTTTAAATAGGTTTGTAAACCCCGTAAGCCTAAAATCAGCAATACATACTGACATGCACCATAGGTTTATACACATATATAAACATAGGCAGGCAGATTAACGTAATACACAAGCATATTTAACACATCAGACATCAAGAGATTAAATGAAGCTCAAGTGGTTTGCTCAACTAAGTTTCTTTTGAACAGAGGACTCAGGCCTCGAAACTTGTTTTTGGTTTTCCACTGTTTTTTTCTAAAATTTCCAGAAAATACTTTAACAACATATACCTAAATTTATTTTTAAAACTTAAATCATGGTCATACAAACAGATTTTACTTAGATCTCGATGCCTAAAACTGATTCGAGGAAGAGCTTTTAATTTATGAAACAAGATTTTTTTTCCAGCCAATATTCTTAAAACAGGGATGTACTTAATCAACAAACATGCACAGCCACACACCTATGTGTGTATATATATGTATATATATGGTATACATTTAAGCAGATTCACAACTTTACTTCAAGCATGCATCAAGTCATAAATCAGATCAGAAGGTAAGGTTTGCTCACATGAAACTGCTTGAAACAGAGGCAGAAAAGCCTGGAAAAGGTTTCAAAATCTGGAATTGAATCTTCATTTTGATCTAGGCTTTGATAGTGTTGAACCTATATTTGATTTACTGCTCATGCTTGAAATTTTCCTTTGATATTGAAACTGGATTTGGTTTGCTTAGTTGTTAAACGAACGAGAATAAAGTAGATGTATATATAAAGAAAAAATGTTTGTAGGAGAGGCTTGTTGTACAAGCCTTTCTTTTAGTCAGATTTTTTTTCTTTGTTGACTAAAGATTTTTTTTCTCTTTAGTTGGAGGCTGAGATGATGCTGAGATGATAGTAATTAGTGCAAGTTTTTCCATATAGGTTTACATGCATCATCTCATTTGATTTTTTTGCATGTAGATATTTTTTTGTTTTCTTTATTTTATTATCTTCTTGCACACATTTTGTTTTTATTAACTTGCCTACACTTGTATTTCTCATGAATCAAAAGCTTTTAAATAAATCTTATATCACATTTTCTTATTTTATAAATACATCTTCTTAATCATTATTATATACACATTATTTAAAAGAAAATGCTTTTAAAACTAATTACCCATTAAATTAATTTACATAGATAATAATTTCAAAACCCAAATCATTTTTCTCTAAGTCATTTATTTAAATTTTAAATATAAATTCAATATTCAAATTCAAATTCCAAAGTCAAATTAAAATTTTCTCATATATACATATACATATGTATTTCAAATTCAAATTAATTTCAAAATCTATTCCAAAATTTACATTAACTATTAATTTAAATTTAATTCAAAATTGGGATCGTTACAATATAAATACTTTAGGACTCTAGTGTAAAATTTATACTAGAAATGAGAAATTCTTGAAATGAAAAGGTGTCACAAAAAGTTGGTTTCCACGGCAATTAATATGACAATGTCAATTTCAAGCTTCAACGTTTAGGACCGTATTGTAAAAAGTAGTGAAAGATAAAAATATACAAAAAGATTTAGATATATCATCTGAAATGATAAATTATTGAAGGGGTAAAATGTAAAAGTTGCATAATAGATTTTGAATGAGAGTGAAAATTATTTGATTGAGAAGATTAACATAGGTTTCAGTGGACTTGAGAAGGAGATATAAGTGTAATGTCAATTAGAGGAGAAATAATGATAAAATTACGAAAGTGTCATAAATGGAAGATCAATGGTTTCTATGGCAATTAATGTGAAAATGTCAATTTAAAGGTGAAAATGCTTAGCGACTCTAGTGTAAAATGCATGCTAGAAATGATAAAAAGTTACAATTTGAGATGAGACTTAATATGGCAATAGATAAATATTGAATCCATATTTAGTTTCTTATAATTATATAATAGATTTTCCTCGTGAGAATACGATTTAAGTGAGAAGATTAATGTTGGTTTTACTTGATTTGTGAAGGGGAATAAGTGTAAATTGGAGGAAAAATAAAGATATAAATTAAGAAAGTGTCATAAATGGTTGTTTTCTATGGCAGTTAATGTGACAACGTTTTAAAGGTTCAAATGCTTGAGACCGTATTGTAAGAAGTAATGAAAAATAAGAGCATATAATAATACATTAGTGAGATATATCATCTAAAAGGAGAAAATACTGATGGGGTAAAATATAAAAGTTCATCTAAAAATTGTAATAATTTAGTATCTGGGATGAAAATGAAAGTGGTGAGAGATAAGTATTTGTCTTCAGTTTCCTATATATAATAATACATAGAATAGTAAGTACAATTCATAGATAGATATAGAACTTTCCTCATGTAAGAAATCTATTTGTTTGAGAAGATTAATGAAGGCTTTGATGGACGTGAAAAGGAAATATACGTATAGTGTGAATTGGAATAGAAACAGAAATAAAATAAAGAAATTTTCATGAATCGTAGACTGTTGGTTTCTATGGCAATTAATGTGACAATGTTAATCTAAAGACACAAATTCTTAGGTATTATAATGTAAAATATTTGCTAAAAAGTCTGATAAATCACCATTTGAGATGAGTTTTACGTATGTTATTGCTACATTTTAAGCACCTGACTGGATTTAAAAACATACTTCCATGAATTAATATAGGACAAAAATCAACTTCAAAATTGCATAAACCTTTTTAAACATCTATTACAACTTATCTAGATAAACATAAATGGATAATAGTTAAAAGTAGTTACAGTGAAACAAATAACAAAATCAATAATCTGAACTCATTTCATAAACTTAGAGTACATGGTTGGATTTACAAAAAATGCTATATAAATTATTTATTCATACAAAGATATTCAGATAAGTATCCCTAAAATGAAAGTGAATATAACTAATATAAAAATTTGAAGAAAAAAAGTATTAGATTGATAAATCTACTTTTATTGTTATTAAATATAATAATTTAAGAACAACAATCAAAATTAAAAAAATCCAAAATAAATAAATTTAATAATTTAAACTTACCTTGAGATGTTCTCAAAATATCGACTTCATTACTCAAAGTCAAAACATTGAAGGTTGTGAGAGAAAAATTTGAGTTTTGAAATGATTTCAATTGTTTTTTGAAGACCTAAAAATTAAGCTTTCTTCTAAACTCTAAGAAAGTATACACCAAACCCACAGCGCATACTTCAGATAATTCATAGGGAAAGAACGGATTTATTGAATGCTATATAATCAGTTGAATTAAGAAGAAGAATTATGATATGAATTGAGAATGAATATGGAATGAGAATAAGAGTTAAGAAGAAATGGAAAGATACGTATATAATAGATTTTATAACATCCTGCATAGGAATTTTAAGAGGTAGGAATTAATATTTTTGTGGTTTGAAGAAAAATTGATAACAAATAGAGGGTTAAAATGAAAATTTGATCCTAGGACTAAGGAGAATTGAGTATATTGACTGAGAATGAACGAGAGAGCGGAATACTAATGGTTAAACATTGAATTTCTTATATAATAGAATATATAGATATGTCTACATCATGTTAGATATATTTATCATATATTTATTAGAAATGATATGTATATATTTCATTAAATCAGCATTTGCTATCAACGTAAACATTCATAAATAGAAGGTTTACATTTTAAGAACAAATTTTTGATTGGTTAACAACAACAATATGGACTACTATAAAAAGATTGAAATAGGAAATTTTTGTTGATGTAGTGAGTACGTATGAACATGTCTAATAAGGTAAACTATAAGATGCTTGCTTACGGCGAAAACCAATATTGTTTCATCAATTTGAAAATGAAGTGAGAAGGACAGAAATAAATGTTTGCTAAGATAGGTACTTATTGTACATAATGTAAATTTGGTAAACAAACATATGTTTATGATAATAATACATAATTATTATGTAGTATGCTCACAAAAAGCTGACATGTACAACTGTGCATTCATGGATTATGCCATCCTTTTCTTTCAGCAGAAAGTCAAAAGGATGACCTGGCAAGGCAAAGAACATATGTATTGAATGATTTTCTACCCAGCATCATAGAAGAAAAGACAAATAGCAAATAGTGAATTCGGTAAGATATCACATTTTTCTGGACAGCAGAACTAATAAAAGAAATATATATTGTGATTCCAAATATTTGAATCTTTTTATAGAAAATAGATAAAACAAACGACCTTTCCAAACATCAACGAGGAAGGAAAAAAATTAAGACCTGTTGATTTTTTTCTTAAATAACACAGAAAAAATTACATGCTAGGATAGAAAAAATAGCACATAATATAGATCTCTTTTCCAAACAGTAATGAAGAGGAACAAAATGGAAAGTGAAGATTTTTTTTTCCTTCAATAGCAAATAACTCAATTTTACCAATTTCGTGTGGTTACCATAGATCAGTTATACCAGTGGTACATCTTTCACTAATTATAAATCTAAGATAAGTTAAATTTAAGTAAGCATGGATAAAAATAATCAAACCACAATATATTCAAACCATCAGTCGAGCATTTAGAGTACATATCAATTTTAACTGCACTGAAAGCACAGTCAAGCATATGGATGGAATAAATGATTTATGAAGGCAGTAAACATAAATGGGTCCCATATTACACAAACCAAATTATGAATCTACAATAATCTTTCAAGGAGAAAGTGGAGAGTACCTTAAAGATTGTCAAAATTTGTTGTTGTTTAGGTTAAAATTTACGATTTCAGTAGTCAGTCATTAAATTATAGACCCTTGGGCTGTGAACATCCATATAGGGTTGAACATGACAGAGGAATAAGAACATTAGCAAAATCGGAACGACTGATTAGAATAATCATTACCATCGTTGGAAAATTAGGCTATTTAGTACTGCTCAAGTTTATAAATTTAAACCATGTAGTTAAATTAGGACTCATGGAGGAAAAATCCATAATTTCGCACGTAAATAAAAAATTAATAAATCTGTCACTAACATTATACTTAAAATAAGAGTTACTTGACGTGAATCAAAATTTAAGAGATGTATTAGAAACCTTTGATCCACGTTCCTAATCCAACGAAGACGGTTGAAGGCGTCGATATCGGATAATAGGCAAAATTCTTCACCGGGGACGATGTTTTTGTTAATCTGATTGATCAAAAAAGCGTGAAATCGGATATGAATTTCAAATTGATAGGGTTTTATCATTCTTCGTACTTTCTGTGGCTGTGGTAAATTAGGGATTTGTTTGGAAAGAGAAGAAAAGGAGATTAACGGCCTAAAAGATAACGGTACCAATCTTATGACAAACTGGCAGACAAGGTTAGCGTTTGCGTCCGATGAAACGACCCGCAGTTCTGTACCCCTTAAGTCGATACTATTCTCCATCAATCAACTCAAGGTAAACGGAAATACGAACCATTTGGATTAAAGAAGAAGAGGTAGAAGAAGAAAATAGAAAACAAATCAGAATCTAACCATCGCAGCGGAATAAAATATAATAGATAATAAATGATCTTTACACACAAACAAATCTGTTTATACATCACATAGTCAGAGTATACATAACACACAACTGGACGGTAATCATAACATATCCACACAATCTGAATACACAGCGGAATATTTAACACAAATACGGAAGTACGTATTGCCATCCAGCTCGTCTCCTAAAATCCACAGCATCCTTTCTTGTATTTTATAATACTCGGTCTAACCCGAGCATTATAGTTAAATAACACCCGAGTCAGTCTGGAATACCAGCGTGAGACTCAAATTGATTATTAAAGTTTTAAAATTCTTTTGAAAACAAAAGCATCTCGTAAGACCACGCCACTAATAAATATGTCGGGTTTTTACCTTACGATAGCCAAAACACTTTTCATCAAATCCATCTGATATTATAATAGTGTCTATAGAAAGTAAAATAGAATCTAGCTGAAATGCTTGCATCTCACGTTTCAGCAATAGTTTGGCACAATCAAAACCGTAAAAGCGCGTAGGGAGAATGGATTTCCAACTAATGACTAGGCACTGGGTACCGCCTGTCACCGTACGTGGCCTAGATCACCGTACCGAGGATTACTCCCAATCCCCTGCAACACAAGACCGGGACTACCCCTTACTGGATAATCCTGAGTAAGATAATCCCACGGTTGGGATCAGCAACCGCACCACTAAGCCAAAAAAAAGGGACATCTAGGGATGACCTCACCCTAATGGGTGCTACCCACTTAGCCTTGCTGCATATCCCCTGATTTTCAGTCATTCCCGGTTGATGAGGCTCGAGGCTAAGCGTTACCTTTTTAGAACATATCACTTAGAATGCTCACCGTCCACCTGACGATGTTCTGAAAGCATTCATCCATACAAGTCCGTCTCGGGTTCGAACGGAACCGAAGGCACTACTCCTACTACATCCATTTTGGAATCATCCTTAGGATTAGTAGCGACTAGCCCTTGCACTTCATTGCTCCACCTTCGAATCCAAACTCTTGTTTTCCACACAAAAAAACAGGATCGAAGTGGTTTTCAAGAAATAAATCCCGATCCCGGTCTCTTCGAAACGATCGGCGCATTGGCCAATATTGATAGTCGGTTATTTAACTATCAATTAACATTCACAAACAACGATCAAACATAAATAATTTGCAAATTATTTATTAACATTAAAATATCTACGCAAGATATATTTCCACTTTCAAACCTTTTTGAAAACAGTTTTCAAACCATCTTCCTCTCACGGAATACATTTCCCAAATATTTTCCATTTCCACTGAAATCACCAAGCACAAACACTTTAGATTTTAAAATAATTTAAATCACTATATTATAAAATATACTTTAACATTTAAATTTAAAAAAAAACTACTTTAATACTTTATTAAAAATATATACTTTAAGAATACTTAAAATAAAGCTACTTTATAAAATATAAACTAAAATTTTCTCTTTTAAAACATAATACCAAGTCACCTTTAAATAATTACTCCAATAATAAATTTGAAAAAGACTTACTTTAAAATTTAAAGATTTAAAAATAATAAATTTTCTAAAACATACTTCTTAAAACAACTTTAACTTTGACTTATAAATTTGTTTTGAAAACGTACTTGGCTATCCGGGGAAATACGCTTCTCTTTCACATCTGTTTGCGCGAAAAGTGGGCAAACACCTCCAAGTCGTGAGATTTAATGGGTTTTATGTGATTCTTAATGATTTAGATGAGTTATGTAAATATGAAAAAAGCAGGGACTGAAATGTAAAAGACACACAGATTTATAGTGGTTCGGCCAGAACGTGCCTACGTCCACTTTATATGTTATTATCTTCTTTCTTTCGGATTACAAGTACAATGCTGTGACGACCGCCCATGACTCCCGCACCAAATCAAGGAAATAATGCGCTAAAAGGTGTGCCAGGCAGCCATGGACGATAGTCAGGGTAAAACAAAACAGAAGAATCTCTATCGCATAACTCACAGCGCATGGATAAAATACAATAGAGAAATATAATATAGTGAAGCTCCATAGAACAGAAACATCATCATATAAGCATCACAGTAGTTTTATACAATCATCTACACAAATCCATACATGAAAGCCTCACTACAAATCACTCAACCAAATACAGCAGCGGATACCCAGTACATATAGTAAGAAAACTAATATGCAAAGCCTCCTGCTCGTCTTCGTCATCTTCAGCGTAGAACTCCTAGCACAGCACCTGTCACCTGCTACCTAGTCTGCCCATCCCAAACATGGATGAACAGCCCAAGGTAATAAGAGGAGACATAAAACCTTGAGTCAGACAAAGTCTTAGTGAGCAGTAAATCAACTATCAAGCATACCAAAAGAGCATAAAGGATAAAAGAAATAGGAACCAAACCATCCCACTCCACCTCTTTCTACAGTGATAGCCCCAGACATACACTAAGGAGAAGCAAGCATAACAACATAGACAATTAAGGTAAAGCGAATACCACTCGAGTCAAGGACGATGTTTTCCAAATACAAACCCCCAAGGCCTAAACCAAGATCAGATAAGCACCCAGAAAACACCGCTCTTGAAGCCGAATGATAATACAACCAAACATCCATGACTCTGGCTATCACTGTTATCCTTGCCTCGATTTCACCGTTAGTTGAATGACCATCTGTCAAGGGCTAATGGTAACCCCGGTTCTAACCATAACTCCGCACACTGCCTTGTGCCTAGGACTTATCTACTTTGCCCAGAGTACTCAACTACCTACCTGTAGTCTTTTGGGTGTCCCGACTACCTACCTGTAGTCGTTATGGGCGCCCCATGTACTCTTGCTTTTGAGCATGCTAGAACCTTCAACAACGACGAGATCCAAGCCTCCTAGCCATCCTTCTTGACGACTATCCTCATACAAGCTCAAGCTACCTCTTGAACAATCCATTATCAACCAACTTGAACTACTCTTCAAGTTATCAACATGCTTGGAATGATCCCTGCTTGGATTAAGCCAAGACTCACATCATACTTCGCTTCATCGCATCAAAGCAAAGTCTCAACTCAACAACATGGTTTGCCTCATCAAATCATGGCAAAGTCCCATCTCAACATCATCCAATCTATACATATGAGCTTCAACATCCGCTACATATGCCTTAAGCAGCTTTCACCATTCAAGAGCCTTCTTCCATAGCTTTTGAATCCTCTTTCATCATCTTGTTCCAAATCAACTACTAGCTAACTTGGAAACAATCAAATCAATCATACATTCAAATAATCAATCATTCAAACAAGATCTATTAAGCAATTTAAGCAATATCAACTATAATGGCAATTTCGTAAATAAACGAGCAAAAGTCCAACATATGTGAAACCATAGTTTTTAGCATAGATCTATCAATTATAAAACATGGGTTTTGTCTCTAATGCTTATTAAACAAACTTGCATAAGTAAACATCTTCAAAAACCATGGATCTAGACTTAGATCTAAGAAAAATGCATGAAATCTCTAACTTTAACACCCAAACATGCCACCAATCCAATATACTCCTTTGGATCCGCGTGAGAGATAACTACCACTCACCAAATCACCAAAACACCTCAAAAACTAAACACTTCAGATCTGGACAGCGAAGATCAAGGCTTGATCCGGCAATATCTCGTCTCAATCGATGAAATCTAGCTCAAACGGATGAAGATCTTCAACTTTGGCACTTGAATCTTCAATCTAAATCTTCGATCTTGGATGGATGTTAGAACTAGATTGGAATAGAGAAAAGAAGGTGAAGAAATGTTGTAGTCGAGTCTTCAAAATGGCAGCACTTCGTCGCTTCAAAAACCGGTGCCAAAAAGTGAGCCAAACCCCTCTATTTATAGGCTGGATCAACCATGAGTCGTCGTCCCTATGAGTCGTCCACGACTCATCATGAGTCGTTGCCGACTTATCAGCCCTTACCGACTCAACATAACACTGCCTACTTACCATGAGTCGTTCACGACTCATTGCCATGACGACCTACCCCAGCCGACTCAACTGCACAGCCTTCCGACTCAAGCCAACGACTCAATACACCAAGGCACAAGGTCATACGACTCAAACCCAAACCGACTCAACACCTACCGACTCACGACTCAAGACCAGTGCCGACTCAACATAAGTCGGTCACGACCTAAAAGCCTCCGACCTAAGACACTGCCGCGTTTTCCCCAAGTCCTAAGTCGTACGACGACTCAACAATACACACTCACGACTCAACTATGATGCCGACTCACGACTCATCAGGCCCTACGACTCAAAACCCTGCCGACTCATTACCCACGACCTAAGCCTAAACCCCTTAAGTCGCTACACCCTTAACCCGTTAACTCCTTAACTCGGCAAACCCTATGAGTCGTAACTCGTTGACTCGGCCACACTTCTTATCTCGGCCCTCTATGAGTCGGTCATCCTATGAGTCGCCTAACTTCTTGAGTCGGTCCATCCTTATCTCGGCCAACACTTTAAACCGCTACCCCTCCTTGAGTCGGTCCCCTATGAGTCGGTCACGACTCATCACTTGTACCCGGGTTAACTTCTAAACGACTCAAGCTAGAAGCAACACAAACAACACTATCGACCTGCAAATTCTACGATTTATCGACTCGTAAAATACGGGTCGTTACATTCTCTCCCCCTTAGGAATTTCGCCCTCGAAATTCCAAGCAAACAACAGCAGTCACAATTATTCCGCATGCCTACCATCCATAGCAATCAACAAACCATGCATCCAATTCTAACCTAGCATGCAGAATTCTATGACTTAGAACAAGCTACAAATTCATGAGATGTCACGACACTTTAGGGCCATACCTCGAAGAGTCCGGGATGAGCTGCCTTCATCCTCTCTTCCTCCTCCCATGTACAGTCGTTAACATCATCACTCCATTGTACCTTGAGCAACGTAATCGTCTTCCTCCTAAGCTGTTTCGTATCGGTTTCAACAATACGAAGCGGCTTACGAGGTCTCGAAACAACAGGATCAACCTCCAAGTCTTCACAGCTATCAGCAGAAACCACCGTAGTTGGGTCGTGCACATACTTCCGTAGATAAGATACATGAAAAACATTGTGCACACCCGCCATCTTTTCCGGTAACTCCAATCTATAAGCGAGCTTTCCAATTCGCTCGATAATCGGAAATGGTCCAACAAATCTCGGAGTCAATTTCCCTTTCTTCCCGAATCTAACAACATTCTTCAATGGGGAAATCTTCACAAAAACCATATTACCCACGTCGAATTCCAAATCCTTTCGACGATTATCTGCATAACTTTTCTGACGATCTTGGGCTGCCTTCATTCTTTGCCGAATGTTCTCTATACGATCCGAAGTCTGTCGAATCATCTCTGGCCCAAGTATCAGCTTTTCTCCAGTTTCCAACCAACATGTCGGAGAGTTACACGGTCTTCCATATAATGCCTCATATGGTGCCATACCAATACTCGACTGATAACTGTTATTATAAGCAAATTCCACCAAATGAAGGTGATCTTCCCATGATCCTCCGAAGTCCAAAACACATGCTCTAAGAAGATCTTCCAAAACTCGGTTGACTCTCTCAGTCTGACCATCTGTTTGAGGGTGATAAGCTGTACTCAAACACAATTCGGTTCCCAGGACTTCCTGGAAGCTCTTCCAAAACCTACTAGTGAACAATGGGTCTCGATCGCTCACTACACTCTTCGGAACACCATGGAATCGAACAATCCACTTCACATAAAGCTCAGCCAACTTCGATGCGGTCCTAGTCGATCGAACAGGAATGAATCTTGCACTCTTGGTCAAACGATCTACTATGACCCAAATCCCTTCATTCCCTGCTCTTGTCCTAGGTAGACCATCGATAAAATCCATCGACACTTGCTCCCACTTCCATGTAGGAACTTCTAATGGCTGAAGTAATCCACTGGGCTTCTTCTGCTCAGCTTTCACCAACTGGCAATTCATACACTTGGAAATAAAATTTCCAACATCCTTCTTCATACCTTCCCAGTAGTAGGTTCTCTTCATATCCCGATACATCTTATTTCCACCTGGATGAATTGTCAACTTCGAGTGATGACTCTCCCTCAGAACTTCATCTCTCAATCCATCTACATCGGGAACAACTAGTCGCCCTTGCTTTCGAAGCCAACCCTCTCGATCGACTTCAAATCCTTTATCCTTTTCTGGATCCAATCCGGATTCCAAATCACGGATAATCTTGATAAGCTTATCATCTCTCCTTTGCCTCTCGCCAATTCTTTCCACAAGAGTAGGCCTTATCGATAAGTTTGCCAACATCTCAGGTTCCAATTCACACCTTGGCCTGAAGTCAAACTCAGCCAAATACTCGAGACTCTTCCACTCTGAAAACATGGCTCCCAATCCTGCATGTCTTCGACTTAACGCATCAGCCACTGCGTTACCTTTCCCCGGAGTATAGGCTATACCAAAATCATAAGATGCTAGGAACTCTAGCCACCGTTGCTGTCGAAGATTTAAATCCTTTTGGGAGAACAGATACTTCAACGACTTATGATCTGTAAACAACTCAAATCTAACTCCCAATAGATAGTGTCTCCACATCTTCAAAGCAAACACAATCGCCGCTAACTCCAAATCATGAGTCGGATAATTCCTTTCATGCGGCTTTAGTTGTCGACTAGCATACGCAACAACTTTATGCTTCTGCATTAGCACCGCTCCTAGTCCAGTGCCACATGCATCGGTGTAAACCACCATCTCATCATTCCCACTTGGAATAGTCAAAACAGGAGCACTCGTCAGTCGCTCTTTCAGGATTATGAAAGCTTGTTCACACTTATCATTCCATCTGAACACTTGATTCTTCTTCGTCAATCCTGTCAACGGTGCAGCTATCTTGGAAAAGTCTTTGATAAATCGACGATAATATCCTGCTAATCCAAGAAAACTTCTTACATCAGATGCATTCTTAGGTCTAATCCAATCCTGGATCGCTGCCACCTTAGCGGGATCAACCGCTATTCCATTTCCAGAGATAACATGGCCTAAGAACCTCACTTCACTCTTCCAGAAGTGGCACTTCGAAAACTTAGCCTTCAGCTGATGTTTCCGCAAGATTTCCAAAACAATCCTCAAGTGCGTCTTGTGCTCTTCTTCAGTTCTGGAATAAATCAGAATATCATCCACGAACACAAGCACGAACTTATCTAACTGATCTCTGAATACTCTATTCATAAGATCCACAAAATATGCTGGTGCGTTAGTCAATCCAAACGGCATTACCAGCCACTCATAAAACCCGGATGGTGTCCTAAAAGCAGTCTTCGGCACACTATCCTTCGCCACTCTCAACTGGTGAAATCCCGTTGCCAAATCCATCTGAGAAAACACCTTAGCCTCGTGAAGCTGATCAAACAAGTCATCTATTCTCGGCAATGGATACTTGTTCTTCCTAGTCACCTTATTCAGCTCACGATAATCAACACACAACCTCAACGATCCATCCGTTTTGGTTGCGAACACAACGGGCGCACCCCATTCGGACACACTTCTCCGAATGAATCCTTTCCGCAAAAGGTCATCAACTTGCACCTTCAGCTCTTGCTGCTCCCTCGGTGCCATCCGCCTAAGAGGCATCACAACAGGTCTGGCTCCCTCAACTAGATCGATACGAAACTCGATCTCCCTATGCGGCGGCAACCCTTTGACTTCCTCAAAGACATTCTCAAACTCATTCACAATAGGCACCGATGACAGTCCATCCCGTGGAACAACTAGCGAATACATGAAGCTCATGAAGACGCCTTCTTCATGCTTACATCGTATCACAACCTTTCGCCCTTCCACATTCCCGACTGTCACCTCAAGCCTCTCACAATCAATCCTAGCCGCATACTTCCTAAGCCAGTCCATACCCAAAATAATTCCGAACCCCGCAAAGTTCAGAACAAAGCAATCACAAACAAACGAGCAATCATGACTCGACACAACTAGACCACGACATAACATACACAAACATGACGAACCCCCTACCGGATTAGTCACAACCAATGGCCTATCAACAATATCCGGTTTCATACCTAACCGGCTTACCAAATCATCACAAACAAAAGAATGCGACGCTCCAGTATCAAACAACACTCTAACTGGAACACCACAAATAGAAAGAGTACCTTGAACAACCACACTCTTCCCCTTCTCTTCAGCAGTAGGAGCTTTCGAAGACGATGGAACAGCCCCCAAAGCATAGGCTTGCACAACCTGCCTATCTTTCCTCGGTTCTGGACAATCCTTCTTGATATGTCCCAGCTTATCACAGTTGTAACACTTTCCCGGCACTTTGGGATTCTTACAATCTTTGTAAAGATGGCCCTTCTGCTGGCAGTTATAGCAAGTCACTTCACTTTTCGGCTTCTTCTGGCCATCCCTACCCCTCTGTTGCTGTTGTTTCCTCTTCTTATTGCCACTCTGCTGTGGTTTAGATCCTTCCCTGGTTACAGAAACGACAGAACTTTCCCTAGGAAACAAACTCTCATGCCTAAGAGCTTTTTCCACAAGCTTCTCAAATGGATCGTCCAGATGATCCACTAACTGCCTCCCAAGATAAGCATCCAGACCAGTCACAAACTTTTCATTCTTCTGGTAGGGAGAATCAATATACGATCTGGCATACTTAGACAAAGCTTCAAACTCAGAAATGTACTCAAGAACAGGCCTTCCCCCTTGCTTGAGCTCCACAAACCTCTTAAACAAGACAGATTTCTGGGAAGTAGAGATGAACTTAGCTTCAAATCTAACTTGGAATTGCTCCCAAGTAATCTCTTCTTCTGGAGTATCGATGGTGATAGAATTCCACCAATCAGCAGCTCTTCCCTGAAGCTGTCTCGATGCAAGCTTCCTCTTAGTTGCATCCTCAATCCCTAAGTCACCAAAGATTCTTTTGCAAGCATCAATCCATCTCTGCACCTCAATAGTCGACTCCGTCCCCAAGAAAACTTTCCCTCCAAGAGCAGTATAATCCTTGCAAAGCTTGGCAAAATCCACCGGTCTCGGAGCTTGGACTTGAACTCCCACATCCACAGATGATCCTGAAGCTGGTATTCTCCTCATGATTGAAGTCATCATGGCCTCAAACATAGGAGCATAATCAACAGCTTCCCTAGCATCACGGCTACCCCTCGCAGCTTGTCTCTCACTTCGACTCATCCTTAATATCTGTAAATAAGAATGATTAGAACACCTTAAGAAACAACTGCATAAGGAGTTCAAACCCTTCTAAACTACTATATTATATATAGTAATCATCCATCAAATTACAATTACGTCTCTCTTACGTAGTTACATCAGCGAGCGTTGGCTAAAATCGATTAACCAAAGCTCTGATACCAAATGTGACGACCGCCCATGACTCCCGCACCAAATCAAGGAAATAATGCGCTAAAAGGTGTGCCAGGCAGCCATGGACGATAGTCAGGGTAAAACAAAACAGAAGAATCTCTATCGCATAACTCACAGCGCATGGATAAAATACAATAGAGAAATATAATATAGTGAAGCTCCATAGAACAGAAACATCATCATATAAGCATCACAGTAGTTTTATACAATCATCTACACAAATCCATACATGAAAGCCTCACTACAAATCACTCAACCAAATACAGCAGCGGATACCCAGTACATATAGTAAGAAAACTAATATGCAAAGCCTCCTGCTCGTCTTCGTCATCTTCAGCGTAGAACTCCTAGCACAGCACCTGTCACCTGCTACCTAGTCTGCCCATCCCAAACATGGATGAACAGCCCAAGGTAATAAGAGGAGACATAAAACCTTGAGTCAGACAAAGTCTTAGTGAGCAGTAAATCAACTATCAAGCATACCAAAAGAGCATAAAGGATAAAAGAAATAGGAACCAAACCATCCCACTCCACCTCTTTCTACAGTGATAGCCCCAGACATACACTAAGGAGAAGCAAGCATAACAACATAGACAATTAAGGTAAAGCGAATACCACTCGAGTCAAGGACGATGTTTTCCAAATACAAACCCCCAAGGCCTAAACCAAGATCAGATAAGCACCCAGAAAACACCGCTCTTGAAGCCGAATGATAATACAACCAAACATCCATGACTCTGGCTATCACTGTTATCCTTGCCTCGATTTCACCGTTAGTTGAATGACCATCTGTCAAGGGCTAATGGTAACCCCGGTTCTAACCATAACTCCGCACACTGCCTTGTGCCTAGGACTTATCTACTTTGCCCAGAGTACTCAACTACCTACCTGTAGTCTTTTGGGTGTCCCGACTACCTACCTGTAGTCGTTATGGGCGCCCCATGTACTCTTGCTTTTGAGCATGCTAGAACCTTCAACAACGACGAGATCCAAGCCTCCTAGCCATCCTTCTTGACGACTATCCTCATACAAGCTCAAGCTACCTCTTGAACAATCCATTATCAACCAACTTGAACTACTCTTCAAGTTATCAACATGCTTGGAATGATCCCTGCTTGGATTAAGCCAAGACTCACATCATACTTCGCTTCATCGCATCAAAGCAAAGTCTCAACTCAACAACATGGTTTGCCTCATCAAATCATGGCAAAGTCCCATCTCAACATCATCCAATCTATACATATGAGCTTCAACATCCGCTACATATGCCTTAAGCAGCTTTCACCATTCAAGAGCCTTCTTCCATAGCTTTTGAATCCTCTTTCATCATCTTGTTCCAAATCAACTACTAGCTAACTTGGAAACAATCAAATCAATCATACATTCAAATAATCAATCATTCAAACAAGATCTATTAAGCAATTTAAGCAATATCAACTATAATGGCAATTTCGTAAATAAACGAGCAAAAGTCCAACATATGTGAAACCATAGTTTTTAGCATAGATCTATCAATTATAAAACATGGGTTTTGTCTCTAATGCTTATTAAACAAACTTGCATAAGTAAACATCTTCAAAAACCATGGATCTAGACTTAGATCTAAGAAAAATGCATGAAATCTCTAACTTTAACACCCAAACATGCCACCAATCCAATATACTCCTTTGGATCCGCGTGAGAGATAACTACCACTCACCAAATCACCAAAACACCTCAAAAACTAAACACTTCAGATCTGGACAGCGAAGATCAAGGCTTGATCCGGCAATATCTCGTCTCAATCGATGAAATCTAGCTCAAACGGATGAAGATCTTCAACTTTGGCACTTGAATCTTCAATCTAAATCTTCGATCTTGGATGGATGTTAGAACTAGATTGGAATAGAGAAAAGAAGGTGAAGAAATGTTGTAGTCGAGTCTTCAAAATGGCAGCACTTCGTCGCTTCAAAAACCGGTGCCAAAAAGTGAGCCAAACCCCTCTATTTATAGGCTGGATCAACCATGAGTCGTCGTCCCTATGAGTCGTCCACGACTCATCATGAGTCGTTGCCGACTTATCAGCCCTTACCGACTCAACATAACACTGCCTACTTACCATGAGTCGTTCACGACTCATTGCCATGACGACCTACCCCAGCCGACTCAACTGCACAACCTTCCGACTCAAGCCAACGACTCAATACACCAAGGCACAAGGTCATACGACTCAAACCCAAACCGACTCAACACCTACCGACTCACGACTCAAGACCAGTGCCGACTCAACATAAGTCGGTCACGACCTAAAAGCCTCCGACCTAAGACACTGCCGCGTTTTCCCCAAGTCCTAAGTCGTACGACGACTCAACAATACACACTCACGACTCAACTATGATGCCGACTCACGACTCATCAGGCCCTACGACTCAAAACCCTGCCGACTCATTACCCACGACCTAAGCCTAAACCCCTTAAGTCGCTACACCCTTAACCCGTTAACTCCTTAACTCGGCAAACCCTATGAGTCGTAACTCGTTGACTCGGCCACACTTCTTATCTCGGCCCTCTATGAGTCGGTCATCCTATGAGTCGCCTAACTTCTTGAGTCGGTCCATCCTTATCTCGGCCAACACTTTAAACCGCTACCCCTCCTTGAGTCGGTCCCCTATGAGTCGGTCACGACTCATCACTTGTACCCGGGTTAACTTCTAAACGACTCAAGCTAGAAGCAACACAAACAACACTATCGACCTGCAAATTCTACGATTTATCGACTCGTAAAATACGGGTCGTTACAAATGCTTTGTGTACAAGTATATGAAAGTAGTTTGAAAGTTCCTTCCGTGCTTGAGCTCTCAAACTTGTCTGCCATTGTTGTACCCCTGCCCCTCTATTTATAGAGTGAGGCTGGGGGCAGGGGTCCTGAATGTATATAGCTGCTGGTGGGCCCGGGCTGAAGCAATCTGGCCTGGTAGTTATCTGGTTCGGCGAGGCTTCATTCGGTGGTGAGGTATGTGTTTGGCTCGATGGTGTTGGTCCGGTTGTGTAGAGGAGGCGTGTTGGTTCGGTATGCCGAACCAGTTGGTTCGGTATTGGAGGGTTTGGACCGGTAGGACTTTGGTCCGGTGTGGCTGGTTGCTTTGGCTCGGTCGTGGACGCTTGGTTCGGTGGCCGAATGGAAGCTTGTGACCGGATGGCCTTATGCCGAACGAGCTTCTATATTAAGAATGCCGGATGGACTTCTATGCTTGTATTGAGCCTTGTGTTTGTCGAACGAAGTGGAGGTTGCGAACCCGGGTGAAACTGTCACTTCTCGGTCTCGAGATCTTCTGGGTGAGAATTCGCCCAACATTTGCCCCCCAAAGTGGGGCACGTGCTTGCATGTGTCGCGCTTTGTTTCCCTGCAGTAGGAAGGCGTATTTTGTAACGCCATGGGCTGGATGCTCGTATCCTGTTGATGTCCTGCAAAGGAATTTACAGTTTTAGTGTGACTTCAGATAACGACCGTTCAGGATCGAAGCATTTGAGATGAAGTGAATCGCGCCGTTCAGGGCGAGAGGTGTGCCCCGAGGGGGCTTAGCGTTATCGATGCCAGGTTCATGTCAGAGTGGGTCCCTGGATCGTTTGTCCAGGTGGTTTATCGCCAGCTCAGAGCATGCCTAGGGATCGTTCGCGACCCCGTACATGTGTAAGTAGCTTAGCCATTTCATAATTATTAGAATCAAATATCCATTTAACCGATGAGCTTAAAAAAAGGATGTCAAAGTGCAAATTCTCACGACGATAGGGTTAATGGCCATTTAGAGCGTGCCTATGGACCGTTCGTGGTCGCGTACACGTGTAAATGATTAACCTACGTTGGTGAGAGATTTACGACTCATTCATTGTTATCATATTCTCTACTTTATTAGTAGGTCCTAGAGTTCGGTACTTATCTGAGTGAGGCGCTCCGCGTGCCCCCTGCTTCTGACTTTTGCTGGTGGAGACAACGTCATTCGGTGTTTGGTTGGTCCGAATGGATGTTTTCATTCGGCATATGGTTGGTCCGGTATGCCGAACCATCTGGTCCGGTGGTGTTCCTCCAGTCTATATATAGGGGCTATACCCCCTTAGGTTTTCTTCACCGAATCAACAAGCGCCGAACCAATACTATACCGAATCAAACTTTAGCCGAATCACACTTTTGCCGAACCATTTCGTGCCGAACCAGGTATATGCTCTTTGCCGAATGATCCTTATTACCGAATGAACCTAATTTGCCGAATATACGCGTAAGGCTTTCAATGCCGAATGGTGCTGTGTACCGAATGAACTTGAGATACCGGTGCCGAATGAACATGAGCTTGTACTACCGAATGAACTTGAACTTCCAGTGCCGAATGAACTTTGTATTCGGACTCTGAGTGGAACTCTGGACTTATGTATGCTTGCTTGCTTACATCTATGTATTCTTTGTTTTAACAACCTGTCTTTTTGCTTCTGTGTATGCAGATAAATGTCTCGCAAGGCGGAAACACGATCAGATAGGCGGAAGTCGAGGGATGGAGGAGAATCTTCTTCCGTGCCCCCAGCCCAATCGGGGTCCGGGGAGCACGGAACTGCTTCGAGATCGCTGGTGGAGGGGTATGGACCCCATGAGCTCCTGGTCTCCCCTCCCGACTGCTTCCCTAGTTCTCTAAAGGAGGAGCAGCTTGATGCTATATCCCGTTCTTTCGGGATAGATAGGACGCTTATGTTGCTTCCGGGAGTCGGGGTGATGCCATACGACCCCCCCGAAGGGTATTTCGCCTACAGCAGGTACCATTGCATGTGCGGGGCCATTCCCCCTATCAACGCCTGGGTCGTTAGCTTCCTTACATATCTAAAGGTGGCGCCTTTCCAGCTTCAGCCCAACTCGTATGCCATCTTGGTGTGCTTATATTCTATCTTCCAGAAGAGGTACGGGCGCTCTCCATCCAACCGGGAAATCCGGTATCTATATAATCTGCGGGGCTATAGGAAGGGGTCCCCCTACATTAGCTTAGAGTCGGCCGTCTCCTTCAAGCCGGTCCTGGACTTGTACTCAAAGTACAGCATGTTCAAGAAGGAGTGGTTCTTTGTGAGGGACGATTCCGTCTCCATTCGTCGCTTCACTTCCGGATATAAGTTAACTCTTTATTCGTAATTCCTGTCTTGATTGCAATTCCTTTCCTTATGTGCTTCTGTTGTTTGTTAGCGACAGGTGGCTTTGCGGTGGTGGAGAGCGATCGCCTAGTCCATATGGCAGCAGAAGTTAAGGCTATCTCCGAAAGGGACAGGTCAGCCGCCTATCTAATCAGGAACGCTACCCTCCTGGAGTACAACTTGATCCTGCCGCACCAGTCCATGGTTAAGCAGAGGGACACGGTTGAGGAGAAGGCGGCTAAAGCTAAGGAGGGGGCCACGGTGAAGAGTGGCAAGAGGAAGCCCTTTGCACAACACCCAGTCGTGGGAGGTAAGAAACTTAAGGAGTCTGATGGCCCCTCTCCTAGTACTCGCCCGATCATTCCGGAGGAGGAAGGTGTGGAAGAGGGCGAAGGAGGCGATGTGGGAGGAGAGTCAGAAGGCGGAGGAGATGGCGATGGAGATGGTGACGGTGATGTTGGCGCCTTAACCTCTGGGAAAGATCCTGAACTAGATGAGGCCCTCCGTCAGGCCTTGGGGAATCGGAGGAAGAATCGGAAGCGGAAAAGGCAAAGGAGGCGGGCAAGGCTATGGCTGGTGCCGATCCATCCCCTAAAGGCTCCTCAGCTAGGGTAACTTCGGCGGTGCAAGGTGAACATTTGTCCTCTGTCGATTCCATTTTCGATAAGGACTTAGAAATATTTTATGGTTCACTTCCGTCCTGGAATGAGATTCAGGACTTATTGCAGTACCCCACTCCTCCGCAGGGTTTGTATAATAGACGTGCCTTCACACTTTTCTTTCTTTTTACTTAACATGTTTCCTGAATTGGGGACCATTGTATGTTCGTAACACTCGTTCTTTATTTCAGGGGCAGGCCAGGTGGTTACAACGTCAGACGTTCGACACCGCCTCGAACAATTCAAGTTGACGAGAGCTTCTGCGAAGCCTCCCACTGGTCGTACTGGGGACGTGGTCAAATACCGTCCTCTTCTTGGGGTCATCGAAGAGAGCATTCATAAAAAGAAGAGGAGTCGTTCTTTATTTGAGCCTTCCCCTGGTCCGCAGCTTCCTGTTCAGCCTCCTTGTGATGCCACGGAGGAGAGCACGGAGTTTATCCCCCCTCCACCTCCTTCTAAGAATCCCACAGTTATCCGTATAAGGCGTCCTGACGTGCCTCGTGACCCCTTTGCCGGTCATCCTGATTTAGACCCAAGCTCTCGGGATATTTCATTTGATGAGGCCACGGGTGAACACCTCCTTCCCCGCAACCCCATGGTACGAGTGTTAGACGAGGCTAAGTCCCTAGATCTTGATCTGCTCACCACTCGGGTAGTTACCATGGGAGATGAGGCCAAGGCTAATATCGATCGGGTGGCTGAAGAGACCAAGAAGTTAATGAAGTATCATGCTCAATTGGTCAAGGCCGGGGAGGAGATTGGGAGTGCCAATATTCGGTTGCGGCTGAAGGTTGCTGATCAGGCCGAACAGCTTGCCGGTCAAGCCGTTCAGATTTCTCGGCACGAGGAAGCCTCCAGGCGTCTGAAAGAGACCATGGAAAAGGCTAGTAGGGCGGAATTACGGAAGATGGAGGCCGCCTGTAAGGAGCGGATCGACATGGCCATTGCGACAGTGGATGAGGTTCGGAATGCGGATCTCGAGCAGGTAGAGGAGTTGTCTGGAAGGCTTGAGGCCGCGGAGATGGCTCAAGTCAAGTTAAAGGAGGAGATGGAGGAGATGAGGAGGTCTCTCCAGGCTGACTGCTCGAGATACCGATCAGAGAGGGATGTCGCTGTCGCCAAGTTGCAGGCTTCCGAAGCCCGGGTGAGGGAGTTCGAGGAGAATGAGGGGATGATGGACGAGATGCTGCAGGACATGTACTTCCGCACTTGGAAGGAGGGCAGCTTGTCTTGGATGGATGACTATCCCCGGGTCATGGCTAAGATATATCTTCGGGCTTTAGAGGAGGCCAGGGTCGATGCTGGTAAGGAAGGTGGAGCGGCTTTTAGTCTGGATGTGGTCACTGCTCAGTTCTCGAAAGAGGAGCAAGCGGCGGTGAAGGAGGGGATGCGGTTGCTTGCTGCGGAGGAAGCGGGTGTGCAACTGGAGGATGAGGATCAAGCGGCGAACGCTGGTGAGTTATTCTTCTCTTTACCTTTTCTTTCTGGGTTTTCATAACTTGATCGTTTATCGTTTGTTTAATGGATTCCTCTTCTGAATTGGACAGGTGGAACTTCCGATCAACACGCTGGGGGTTCCGGCCCTGCGGCCAAGTAGGCTTGGGAAGTTGGTGATGGAGTGTGGACGTAGCTGGTTACCTATCCGGATTCGGCCGCTTTTCATTTCTTTTTACTGTTGTTTACGTTAGTCCAAAACATTGATGTGACTGTAATAATATTATTTGCAGAGAATAACTTGGTGTGATTTTATAATATAAGCTGATTTTGTTATGTTTAAACGTTGTTGTCATTTTGATGTGCTGCGTGAGAAGTATAACTATGTATATGCCTGTGATTTTAGTTGTGTTTGACGTTAAGCCTTTGCTTGAAATATAATTTCATGTTTTGCAATGTTAGTGTGACATATGAATAAGCTATAGTTATGTATTTATGTACAAGAGAAGAGAGTACCGCCCTTCATGTTTTATTTGCAGGCGGTAGCTTTGAGCTTCTTGTGTAACCGATCATGGATATATCTGAGTACCTTGCCACCCAGTACGCAGGCTTAGATTCTCATGAGTGAATGCTCCCTATTTGGTTTCCTGTACTTTAGAGTTTGTTATACAGGATAGGAGAAAAGTATTTAAATGAAATGGAAATATAGAAAAAGTAAAACTTCCAGTCACGGAAGGCCGTCGACGTGCTTAAGTTCGTGGAAAACGGGTTTTGTAGTCACTTTCCCTAGCTGTGGGTCTTGGAGACATTTGTCACCCATCTTACGCCTCCGCGGGGAGTTTTCTTTTTTACCACAGCCGCACTTAAGACACATCGGAGCCGAGATCGCGCACGGTAACTACCCGAACCATTATGGTCCGTAATCGTGGGTATTATTCGATTTACCGTGGCCGGCTAGCGTGGGTGCCGTTGGCCGTGAACTACCCCTGGCTGGCCACACCTTATGTTGGGGCTTAAAGTAGGTTCACGGTTGCCGGCGAGCCGAACGCCGTAATGAGCTGCCATCGGCTATAGTCGGCCTTTATGATGACTTATAATCGGCTCATTACAGTTGGCTTTGAGGGCAGGCGCGAGCAATGAGTTAACCCGCAGCAGAGGGATGCTGGAGCAAAAGAGTCTCATTGGAGAGTGCATAGAATCGTAGCGTACCTGCTAGGCCTTGTCCATATGAGGCCGTGGTGCGTCTTGAGTGGAGATGCCATAAGATTTTGTTCAACAGAAAAGGATAAAGCTTAACAAGTAGCCAAGATATAAAGGAACAAGTTAAAAAGAGACAAGATTTTTTAAAGTGGTTCGGCATGAAAATGCCTACGTCCACTGATTCTCTTTGTTAATTCACTTTATATGGGCAGTACAAGTTAAGAAAAGTATCGACGGAGGTGTCGGATGTTCCATGCCCTCTGGAACACCTCTCCGTCCACTGTTGACAAAATATAAGCTCCGTTGTGGAGATCTTTATGAATTACATATGGTCCGTCCCAGATGGGGTCCAGTGCCCCGGGGCGCGGAAAGATTCGCCTGAGAACAAGATCTCCTTCTTGTAAGACGCGATGCTTGACTTTGGAGTTGTATAGTGCTGCCACTTTTTGTTTGTGAGCTGTTGCTTTGAGTGCTGCATCGTTTCTCCTTTCCTCAATCAGATCCAAAGACATGAGGGGTAGTTCTTCGTTTTCTTCTGGATTGTAGTGGATCCTACGGTGGGAAGGAACAATAGTTTCAACAGGGAGAATTGCCTCCGATCCGTATGCCAAAGAGAAAGGAGTATGTCCCGTTGATGTTCTGAAAGAGGTGCGGTAGGCCCAAAGTGCCGTAGGAAGTTCGTCCACCCAAGCGCCTTTTGACTTTTCAAGTTTCTTCTTGATTAGGGTTTTGAGAATTTTGTTGACAGCTTCGACTTGTCCGTTTGCCTGAGGATAAGCTACCGATGAGAAGCTTTTATGAATTCCATGCTCTTGGCACCAGTCGGCGAATTCTTCGCTGTCAAATTGGAGTCCGTTGTCTGATATGATCTTGAGTGGTACTCTGTACCTGCACATAATATTTTTGATCAAGAAGTTGATAACTTTTGCTGAAGATATTTTATTTAGGGGTTCCGCTTCCACCCATTTGGTGAAATAATCGACTGCCACTATAGCATATTTGGCCCCGCCCCTGCCCGTTGGCAGTTCGCCAATTAAATCAATTCCCCATACAGCAAAGGGCCAAGGGCTGGTCATTTGAGTAATCTCATTTGTGGGTAGTCGAGGCATCTTGGCAAATTTCTGACATCTGTCGCATCTCTTGACGAAGTCCAAGGCGTCTTTGTTTAGTGTGGGCCAGTAATATCCATATCGGAGTATCTTTTTTGCCAGAGTCTGCCCTCCAGCGTGATCTCCGCAAATTCCTTGATGGATGTTGAATAAGATTTCCTTGGCTTCCCTTCCAGCGACGCATCTGAATAAGGGGCTAAAGAAGCCACGTCGATAGAGGATGCCTTCTTGTATTGTGTAGTGGGGAGCTTTCCTCAAAATTCTCCTGACTTCATCACGTTTGTCTGGTAGTGTGCCGTCCTGCAAATATTTCCGAATAGGAGTCATCCAAGTTGCTTCTTCAATTGCAGTTATCAGATTCACTTGTTCAAAACTTGGGGCTAGCTGCCTTGAGATGGCTAGTGCTCCGGAAATGGTGCTATTCTTCATACTAGCTTGCTTTGCTAGTTCATCGGCCTCTTGGTTATCTTCTCGAGGAATGTGTTTGATTAGATAATTGTCCAATTGGTCGAGCAGCAGTTTGGTTTTCTTTAGATATGCTGTGAGTCGTTCTCCTCGTGTCTGGAATTCTCCTAGTACTTGGTTTACGATAAGTTGAGAATCACTATGAAGACATAAAGAATTGACTCCAATTTCGAAGGCAAGCTCCAATCCCGCTATTACTGCCTCATACTCCGCATCGTTGTTAGTGGTCGCGAATTCCAACCTTAATGCATAGTACAGCTTTCTTCCCCTGGGGGTGATTATCACAATACCTGCCCCCGAGCCTTGTTCGTTTGATGCTCCATCTACAAAGAGGTTCCACTTGATGTTTTTTGCTATTTCAAACTGATCCTTGCCTTTGTTAGTAGTGAATTCGGCAATGAAATCGGCCAGGGCTTGCCCCTTGATAGCGGTGCGAGGATGGTAGGTGACGTCATACTGACTTAGTTCAATGCACCATTTGAGGAGTCGTCCAGAAGTGTCGGGACGATGGAGCACCTGTCTTAGTGGCTGATCGGTTAGAACTCTGATGGAGTGAGATTGGAAGTAGTGTCGTAGTTTTCGTGACGCGATCAATAAACAATATGCCAATTTCTTAAGTTTAGGATATCTGGCTTCTGCCCCCGTAAATCTCTTACTTATAAAGTACACTGGGCGTTGTGTGCGGTCTTCTTCTCTTACTAGGGCAGCGCTTAAAGCATGAGATGATACAGCGAGGTATAGGTATAGCTCTTCGCCTTCGTTCGGAGTTGAGAGTACTGGTGGTTTCTGAAGGTGTTCGATCAGGTTAAGGAAGGCTTTTAAGCATTCATCGGTCCACTCGAACCTTCCTTTGTTTTTCTTGAGAGCTTCGAAGAAAGGGACGCACTTATCAGTTGCTTTGGAAATGAATCTGCTTAGGGCGGCCACCTTTCCGTTTAAGCTCTGCATTTCTTTTCGGGTGGAAGGTATCCTTATTTCTTTTAGAGCCCGGATTTGTTCAGGGTTTGCTTCAATTCCTCTGGAATGGACAATGAATCCTAAGAATTTTCCCGATGACACTCCGAAGGAGCACTTTAGAGGATTCAGCTTCATTCCATATCGGCGAAGTACCTGAAACATCTCGCTCAGGTGGCTTACATGATCGTCGGCTTTCCTGGACTTTACCAACATGTCATCCACATATACTTCCATAGTTCGTCCTATTAATTCCGCGAACATCTTGTTGACGAGGCGTTGATAGGTAGCTCCGGCATTTTTGAGTCCAAAAGGCATGACTTTGTAACAATATAATCCCCGGTCAGTGATGAAGCTAGTGTGGTCTTGATCGGGAGCGTGCATGGGAATCTGGTTGTATCCGGAGTATGCGTCCATAAAAGATAAAAGTTCGCGCCCGGCAGTACTGTCCACAAGTTGATCGATTCGGGGGAGCGGGAAGCAGTCTTTCGGGCAAGCGTCATTTAAGTTGGAGAAATCAATGCATGTTCGCCACTTCCCATTAGCTTTCTTTACTAGTACCCGGGTTAGCTATCCATTCGGGGTAGATGGCTTCTCGTATGAAGTCATTAGCAAGTAGGTTCTTTACTTCCTCATCGAGGGCTGCTGATCGTTCCGCTCCCAAGCTTCTCTTTTTCTGCTTTATCGGTACCTTGGTGGGATCGATGTTCAGCATGTGACATGCTATGTCTGGGGAGATTCCTGTCATATCGGCATGTGTCCACGCAAATACATCTAAGTTGTGGCGGAGAAAGTCAATGAGTTGATCCTTCAATTCTGTTTTTAGCTGAGATCCTATTTTTAATAGTCTGCTTGAATCACGTTTGTCTACAGATACGAATTCCATGGCCTCTGCAGGCTCAGCGGTAGCCTCCTCCTCCTTATCCCTGAGATCTAGTTCATTGAAAGGATCGCTGGTGTATCGAAGAGGAGGGGCTTTCTTTAGTTGCTATGCTTCCAAGCTTTTCATGCAGAGAGTGGTCTCTGCATCTTTCCCTTTATTCTTTCTATGGTTATTGCGAAGTTCAGTTACATAGCAATCTCGAGCGGCGTCTTGATCTCCTTCAACTTCTCCTATTCCGTTATCTGTTGGGAATTTCATCTTTAGGCACCACGGGGCTAGGACAATTTGGAAGTCAGACAAGGCTGGTCTTCCCAAGAAGGCGTTGTAGGCCGAGTGGTTTTCTATGAGTACGAACGTTTGTTTTCGCACAACGGAGCGGGGATGACTTCCTATTTCGACGAAGAGGTCAAGTTGCCCGAGGGGTATTTTCGCATCTCCAGTGAAACCGCGTAGGGGTTTGTTGCAGGGAGACACATCCTTCATTAACAGCTTCATTTTGTCGAAAGCATGCTTGAATAGGATATTTACGGAGCTTCCTGTGTCTATTAGAATTCGGAAAACTTTAGCTGGACCGAACCAGGCAGAGATGACCATGGGATCCATATGCGGATACTGTCTTCCTTCTAAATCACGCCTACTGAATATGATGTCGTCACTCTCTTTCCGTTTCGGGTGGTGTTCTTCCATAACGGAGTTAACATAGCCTTCAGCATTTCTAAGTGACTTGCCGTATCTTTCCATTTCCGCCCAGCTTCTGTCGGCGATGTGTGGTCCTCCCGAAATGGTATGGACCACTATCTTCTCTTGACTAGAGCCACTGGTGTTGCGATTCCCTCCGCCTACTTCTGGGACGGGTCGCTTTGGGTTCTCATTGGCAGGAGTTGGAGTCCTGTTCTGACCTTTCACATAGCGTTCCAGCCTTCTTCTTCTGATGTGTTCTTCGATCAAGTCCCGGAGATGGTGGCATTCATTGGTGTCATGTCCGTGGGATTCGTGGAAGCGGCAGAACTTTCCAGACTTGAGTGCGTTATCAGATTCTTTCTTGTGCGGGGGGCGCTTGTATCCGAGTTCGCCCTGAGTGGCTAGAAAGATGTTTTCGATTGTTTCATTCAAAGGAGTGTAGGAGTCAAATCTCGGTCCTGGTCGATATTGGCGTTTTTCAACCTTCCTGCCCCCAGCATTGTCTCTAGATTCATTTCTTCGATTGTCCTTGGCTGCAGCGGGAACCTTGTCCGAAGTTGTCTTACCTTGTTGCCCTGACTGCCTCTCAGTGGCGGCGTCTTCAAGTCTCATATACTTTCCAGCTTCATGGAAGAAATCAGGTAAAGTAGCTGGTTTTTCCTTAGTTAGTCTTCTAGCGAACTTGGTATCTGGGTGTACACCACTACAGAGGGCCATTAGGATGAGTTTCTCATCGGCATCTTGGACTGCGACCGCTGCGGCGTTGAACCGAGTTATATATTGTTGCAGTGTCTCTCCGGATTTCTGTTTGACATTGGATAGAGAATAAGCATCCTTGGGTTGTTCTACATGGATGCGGAACTGGCTAATGAATCTTTCTTTCAACATCTCCCATGAGCTGATAGATCCTTGGGGTAGATGGCAGAACCAGGAGGTAGCTAGATCTGCTAGGAATAGCGGAAAGCATTTACACAGCACCCCTTCTGTTGCTCCGCTCATGAGCATATGCTGGGTGTATCTTTGTAAGTGTACGATGGGGTCGGAAGTTCCCTTGTAAGGTTCCATGGTTGGCATTTTCCATTCGCGGGGGGTGATGGCAGTTTCGATACTGCGGGTGAAGGGGCTGGTGACCCTAGCGCCTATTCCTCGGTCCCTTTGCTCCCGTTGGACGCATTCTCTGAATAATCGTGCCATTCTTTCATCAGAATTTGGAGCGGATAGAAATGAACTTGGTTCTTCCCTGCGGGATCGATCTCGTCCAGATGACCTGTAGGGATGGTATAGTCTATCACTTCTGACGTTATCCAGTGGTTGCCTCTGGCTGCTCGGATGCATGCTAGGACCAGCTACAGTTGCCCCTTGCCTTGATCTTCCCCTGTGGGGTTCTGTTTCGGGCATTTCCATGGGGTCAACTTCGGGCTGGGTTCTAGCTCGGCTCCGTTCAGCGGGGTTTCTATGATTAGATGGCATGACTGGCTCAGCTACATCCGACCCTCGCCTGGCGCCTCCCCCACTGGGTTCGGTTCCAAGCGCTTCATCGAGTCGGAGTTCGGGCTGAGTCCGGGCGCGGCCCCTATCATTGTTGTTCCTGTTGATGGCTTCCTCGAAGAGGGAAGACCTTTGCTGTCTCCGAGATCCTCCAGATTGAGATTCATCCCATGATTCAGTGTTGCGGTTGGATTCTTCGACATCTCTCAAGCGTGACATGAGTTGGTTCACCAAAGCTTCTTGTTGGGATGCGAAGCGGTTAGTCACTTCCACCACAACTCTGTCTAAGTCTGCTCTAGTGATTATTGCCGGTTGTTCCGCGGCAGGGGCTGTTGGAATTGCCTGATCTACATGTGGCACTGCTGCTGTAGTGGGATGGTTCTCTTGATCTGGATCCACTGGATTTGGAGCGCTGCTAGTTGCAGCGTTCTTTCCCTTGTTGGCGTCTTTTCTTGGCCTAGAAGTCATGTTTCCTAGGCAATGAAGGGTGCTATTGGGAAAGAAGGTTGAATGAGGGAAGCTGAAGCTTCGAGTTCGAGTTCTCAGTGAAAGCACCAAAAATGTTTGCGCGAAAAGTGGGCAAACACCTCCAAGTCGTGAGATTTAATGGGTTTTATGCGATTCTTAATGATTTAGATGAGTTATGTAAATATGAAAAAAGCAGGGACTGAAATGTAAAAGACACACAGATTTATAGTGGTTCGGCCAGAACGTGCCTACGTCCACTTTATATGTTATTATCTTCTTTCTTTCGGATTACAAGTACAATGCTTTGTGTACAAGTATATGAAAGTAGTTTGAAAGTTCCTTCCGTGCTTGAGCTCTCAAACTTGTCTGCCATTGTTGTACCCCTGCCCCTCTATTTATAGAGTGAGGCTGGGGGCAAGGGTCCTGAATGTATATAGCTGCTGGTGGGCCCGGGCTGAAGCAATCTGGCCTGGTAGTTATCTGGTTCGGCGAGGCTTCATTCGGTGGTGAGGTATGTGTTTGGCTCGATGGTGTTGGTCCGGTTGTGTAGAGGAGGCGTGTTGGTTCGGTATGCCGAACCAGTTGGTTCGGTATTGGAGGATTTGGACCGGTAGGACTTTGGTCCGGTGTGGCTGGTTGCTTTGGCTCGGTCGTGGACGCTTGGTTCGGTGGCCGAATGGAAGCTTGTGACCGGATGGCCTTATGCCGAACGAGCTTCTATATTAAGAATGCCGGATGGACTTCTATGCTTGTATTGAGCCTTGTGTTTGTCGAACGAAGTGGAGGTTGCGAACCCGGGTGAAACTGTCACTTCTCGGTCTCGAGATCTTCTGGGTGAGAATTCGCCCAACAACATCCTTTAAAAATAAATCACTATTTATTTTTAAACAAATTTACCCATTCCTTTAATAAATTCCCACCGCGAATTTATCCTTCCAAATATCCACTGATATATTACTTTACTTTTATAAACTGAGTTTATAAATTTCTTAGTCCCATCCTCCTTTATAACTCCAATTTCAAACACTTAAATCAATTTCCAAATTACTCCATTTTGAAATAATTTCCTTTACTTACCCATTTATTCCAAAACCCATTAACTTCAGATTTTTATTTCTTACTTATGATTTAAAAAAATTTAACTGAAAAATACCAATTTCAGATTTCCAAAATTCCTTCTTTATCCTTTTAAATAAATTTAAACCTTGAATTTTAAAGTAAATTCTTTATTCCTTTAAATAATATCACTTAAGTTTTACAATTTATTATTTTCTGTTTATTCAAAATCCCATTTTTCCATACTCGGAATTATTTATTAGAATTTGAAAATCGTTTTTATTCTTATCCAGTTCATTTTTAAATTTATTCAAATTCTCTATGATTATTTTACTTAAAAATTCACTCTTTTATTTTCTTTTCAAAAATCCAATTCTATATATTTTGATAACTCGGTGTACCAAAATATATTCAAGCAAACCGTAGCGTTCAATATTCCAATTATCAATATAATTCATTACAGAATATCAAATATTCATAACACAGAATATTAAACAATCTAAATAATTTTGAGAAATCCAGTTGGATCCCTCCAACCTGTTTCCCTACATCCACAGATGTTATCACAATACCAATTCCACTTCGAGGTGGAATATCGCAGTATATGAGATTAATATACTATCATCCGCTATTATGTGGCATATAGGGTCTCATCCACTATATAATGCGGGAAATCAATCACTCCAATATATACTATATATTACTATATAATATAGCACATCAAATCAATTCAACCAATTATTTAAATTTAACCATTTATATTTAAATAGCTATCCAGAAGAGTGAGATTAACTCACCTTTGCCCCTTAAATTTGCAAATCCATTTCATTCTCGAATTGATTCCACGATTGACCTTGTATAAATATTTATGCAATTTATTAATATTTGAAACAGTCAAATAGTTAATTACCATTAAATTAATTAACTAATAGTTTATTTTAACAAATTTTCTTTCTTCTTTTTTTTGTAAATTATTTTCTATTGACCAAATAATTAGATAAGTTTAATTTCCATAATATTATTATTTTAAAAAAACAAACTAGTAAATGCAAATAGGTCTATCTGTATATTTATTCACTTTTGAACTATATGCATAAAAATAAATTTATAGATTTCAAAAATCAAAATTTATATAAACCTCCCATTTAAAAATTCCTGTATCTCCAGATCTTAATTATCATTTCTGATTTATCTCGAGACATACATATATACATTAGATTCTAAAATAAAATCCCTATATTACCCAAATCTTGTATATATATATTTGTATTATCCTTTCTCTTGAACAAGTATATAAAAGAAATTTTAAATTGAGAAAACAGATCGCAGCCATACCTTTGTATATTTTCTTCTTCTTCAGTAAATAACAAAAATAATATTTACTTCATTGATAATTTCTTTTTCGGTTTCCTAACTGATATATATTATTAATTTTAACTGAAAAAAATGAATTGTATATATATAATAACTAAATTCAAAACAGAGATACATCGGATTCACGTCAGAAGGCAGCGACTCCGTCGCGAAATAGCAAAGCAACACGGTCTTCATCCCATCAAGAATGCCCACGCCATCGAACCACGGCTAAGCCGAATCCCACAGCCGCGTCATCACCACCGCGTCCATTCATATCTCTTCGCGATCTGGAGTACGACATGAATGCAAATCGACAGCCCACCTTGACCTCGACAATTCACACGATTTTGAACCACAGTGAATAATCTTGCACGCGCGCGCGACACCATCTCCATTTGGATTCGATTGTAGTGCTCGTGCCCTACGCCGAAGCCCTAGCTCATCTTCCCCTTTTCGACCCGCCGCTCCCTACCTCGACTTCGCGCACAAAAGCTCGCAATCGAAACCCTCCCCCTCTACTCGCGTGCTCGATGCTAAGCAGGAGGATCTGAGCGCGATTCATTTGATCGACTCGAACGATCTCTTTTTTTTAACTAAGAGGCTTCGGCCATTTTTTTCCTATTCTTTTGATTTTCAATGCCTCGGCTGAAAAAAAGAGAGAGGGGACATCATGTTTTGAAAAGGAGATGGCATGCAAAAGAAGGCTACAGTGATTTGGGGGTAAAATGAAAAGGCTCTGATGTGAGTGTCATTGACCAGTCAACAAATATAGATATTTAAATTTTTAAACGTTCCGAAATCGTTACTCAAATTTTTGATTTCCTATCGAGGCGTGCCACTAGATAATTATAATGTTATACCACTATTATGAACGCAATGGAAAAAGTTCCTAGTCCTAATTTGATCGTATGGAGAAGATAGCTTTTTTTGGACCTAGTTATTATATTGAATTTTCGATATAAATTTCAGCGCGTTTATATGTCGTACGACCACACGACAACTCCAATCACTACGAAATTTGAAATTCGATAACAATACAATATTACGGATCCAATGGGACTTGTTTCGTCGAATATCAAGACTGTGCCTCAGAATGCTATTCTTTAAGTCAATTTAAACAATATATTCTCAAAATTTAACAAAACATTCCCAAATTCAATTTCAACACTTTTACTATCTTCAGTACTATCGATATAAATTTTACAAGCCTATAAAATATTTTTAGCAAGCTCGAAACTCAAGATTAAATATTTCACCCAATCTTCAATTATTGAATTGAATAATTATATTATTCAACAAATTGCTGTATCTACATTTGGAATAGATAAATCCAAAATTTCCATATTCAAAACCAATTTATAATTCCATTTCAATATTTAATACCATTTAAATATTCCAGATTCAACGTTGAAAAATCCGGGTCGTTACATTCCTCCCCCCTTAAAAGAATTTCGTCCCCAAAATTACTAAGGCAGAAGAATGCTCCAAACCCATTAACTTTACAAAACCTACTTAGTGAAATTCTCGTACTCACTTTCCTAACCCTTTAGTTCCAACTAAACAATTAGTTCCAATATCCATTTCCAAAATTCCTTATTCAATTCCAATTTGAAATCGTTTTGTCACTAACAAAAATTTTTTCCAAAAATTTTCTAACTTCTAAAATTTTCGAAATTTTTTGGCAGAGTCTCCTTTGTACGGAGGAGCTTTTGCAATTTGACAAGAGATATAAATATATATACATCGACCCACCCGGTCGGAAAAACAAAAACAGTTCATATTTCCTATTTTTATTGCGTCGGCATACCTTTATTTAGCATTTTTAAGCAAGCGGCTTATTATTCTGGCATTTTGCACGATCAAATCCAGCCAAACGGCTTTCCGGTACCTGTACTTACTCAATTCAAACATGTAAGTGCTAAATATAATAAATTTATTAACGTTTCACTTACTTTCAGTAGCTAAACACATGCATTTCTTAAGCAACATACACCAAACACTTTCCATCAGCAATTTATATGATTTCAAAACTAATTCAATTGCTCTCAACCAATTCATGTGCCATTTCATCCAATTTTAATGGTTTACAACTCAATTGCTTACATTCAATTTATTTTTAATCCAAACAAGCTCATATTCAATTCAATTGATTTCAAAATCAATTTTATTTCACTTCTATCAATACATAGAATTTTATTTAATCTCGTTTTCGTCAAACAACAATTTATTTGTACGCAATTCGACTGTATTCATGTGAACAAATAATTACTTAAGCTCATAACCATTTTAAATTGATTCCACCTCAATTTATATTTAATTCCTTCCATTTTAATTCATTCACAACCATTTTATTTAGCTCGACACATTCCATGCTTGTATACTACTAACCATTCCAAATTAATTCAACCCAAGCTTTTATTTAATGAACTTTCACCCTTTCTCGAAGCCGGGCTTCTATAAATTTTGAACTTAAGTTAATTTACTTTAATTTATCCTAACTTCAAAACTTAATCTCACTTCATTTGCAAAATAAATTTTCTTTTTCAATTTAACTTGGTTCTATTTCAATCAAATCTCATTTCAATCTACAAATTTATTTGATTAGTTATTATAAATCTTAATTTCCAAATTCAATTCATTCACGACTCATTTAATTAATTACAAGGCCATTTTCAATTTATTTCTAGCTTCTTGAACTTTATTTGCAATTCAAACCATTTCTGTTTCAAACCAACTTTCTTTTATTCGACAATATTTCAATTGTATTCAATTTACTAACAACTCAAGTCAAATTTAATTTATAACTCAAGTTTTCATTACCAAACTCCATTAATAACTACCAATTTCAACATCTATTTAACCAATTTAAATCTTACTAATATACTCACTTGACTAATTTATCCCAAATTAGTTCACTCCCACTTCCAGTTCGATATTTGATTTTTTTTTCTTTCAAAATCACTTCATTATATTACTTAAGTTCAAATTTTATTTTGTAATTCAAGTTCGGATTTCATCTCATTTTCCAAAATTCCAACACTTTTATTTCGACTTATTTATTCCCTTTTTACATTTTTATAAGCTACTCACTTATTAATAGTCATACTTCTCCATCCATTTACAGTCAATCACATTTTCACTTTACTTTTAACTAGGGATTATATTTTTGG
Organism: Allium cepa; assembly: GCA_030765085.1. NCBI lineage: Eukaryota > Viridiplantae > Streptophyta > Magnoliopsida > Asparagales > Amaryllidaceae > Allium > Allium cepa. The sequence goes on along the minus strand of CM060938.1, from coordinate 559,830,582 downwards.
TTCAATGCTTTTCAATTCTTTTATAAGCTTCATAGCTTATTTATCCCAATTCAATACTTACTTAGTTTACGCTTATTTATTTAAGTAAGAATTTTATTCCATTCAATATTATCTATAACTCAACTGAATTTATTTCAATTCAATTTTATTTAACTTAACTTTAGTTAAATCTAGCATCATACCACTCTCTTTAATCCACTCAATTCACTTGAATTTAAATTAAGTAAGAACTTACTTTCACTTAATATCATCTACATCTCAATTTATTTCATTTCAATTCAATTTCAACCTAACTCAAATACAAATGGGTTTTATTTTCAGTTTAATTCAATTTATTTCAATCCAATTAAATTTATCTCCCAATCCAAATTTAATTTCTATTTTTCCATTCCAATCATGTTCAAGATTTACTAATTATTTCTTCCAATCATCCACTAAATTTTCCACAATTCAATCTCTCCAAATTAAATTTATTTAACCTTTTCACTTTAAATTTCAACTCCAACATTCAAAGCTCATATTTTCCTTCCTTATTTAAAAATCATCTCAACTTTACAAGTTTATATTTTACCTCATCAGGATTTTTAATTCAAATAAAGATTCAGGATTTCAAACACCCGGCTTTTGGTTCAAATCATTTTAAAATTATCTCAAAATCACACTTCTCAAAATTTTTAAACCAATCCTGGTTTTTATCCCTAAAAAATTTCCTTTGAAATTTTCAAAAACAAACTTGTTTTTTTCCCAAAACATTCTAAAACAATGGCCACGACAGCAATCCATTACCTAGAAACTCGAAAATGAACACCGATAATGTCGCGATCATCATCAGAATTATTTCCCAGTGATCGAAGCGATTTCAGTGCTATGACATCTCCAAAACCTATTTAAAACCGTTTTCTTTCCAAAATAATATTATTATTTCCTTTCAAAACACTTCGGAAAACACTTCCAAAATTTCCGAGATTTAAATCTTCAATTTTTAAATTTGTATCCAATTTTGACGATAATCCATTTACATAATTTATGCTCACACAATTTTTTTCCATTTGATTATACAAGTCATACTAATTTTATAATTCTTATTTGTTTAAAATATTATCATCCAAACACCCAAGTTATATAACAATTTAAGAAAATGTTTCCTTTACATAAATATATATATATATATATAGGGTAAAATTATTCCATTTACCCGCTTTCGAAAATAATATTGTGTCGAATTGTCCTATTCAAGTGTTTAGAAACCCCATTGATACAGTTGTCCAGACTGTGCTGACAAAGGTTCATACGCCACTCAATAAATCAATCAACACAATATAAAACCATTTTTATACCCACTAACAAAAACGCACTTATATTAATTAATACACTCAAACTCGTTCTAGAGTACTACTGACTCTATCTCTAATGAGTAGTCCCCACCAGAGCCAAGGTTCTCGCTTAACCTTCGGCTCTGATACCAAGTGAAACGACCCGCAGTTCCGTACCCCTTGAGTCGACACTATTCTCCATTAATCAACTCAAGGTAAACGGAAATACGATCCATTTGGGTTAAAGAAGAAGAGATAGAAGAAGAAAATAGAAAACAACATCAGCATCTAACCATCACAGCGGAATAAAATATAATAGATAATAAATGATCTTTACACACAAACAAATCTGCTTATACATTACATCGTCAGAGTATACATAACACACAACTGGACAGTAATCATAACCTGTCCTCACAATCTGAATACACAGCGGTATATTTAACAAATACGGAAGTATGTATTGCCATCCAGCTCGTCTCCTAAACTCAAAGCATCCTTTCCTGTATTCTATAATACTCGGCCTGACCCGAGCATTATAATCAAATAACACCCGAGTCGGTCTGGAATACCAGCATGAGAAATCACACTCAAATTGATTATTAAAGTTTCAAAATTCTTTTGAAAACAAAAGCATCTTGTAAGACCACGCCAGTAATAAACATGTCGGGTTTTTACCTTACGATAGCCAAAACACTTTTTATCAAATCCATCTGATATTATAATAGTGTCTATAGAAAGTAAAATAGAATTTAAGTGAAATTCTTGCATCTCACGTTTCAGCAATAGTTGGGCACAATCAAAACCGTAAAGGCGCGTAGGGAGAACGGATTTCCAACTGATGACTAGGCACTGGGTACCACCTATCACGGTACGAGGCCTAGATCACCGTACTGAGGATTACTCCCAATCCCCTGCAACACAAGACCGGGACTACCCCTTACTGGATAATCCCGAGTAAGATCACCCCACGGTTGGGATCAGCAACCGCACCACTAAGCCAAAAAAGGGACATCTAGATAGGGATGACCTCACCCTAATGGGTGCTACCCACTTAGCCTTGCTGCATATCCCCTGATTTTCAGTCATTCCCGGTTGATGAGGCTCGAGCCTAAGCGTTACCTTTTTAGAACATATTACTTAGAATGCTCACCGTCCACCTAACAATGTTCTGAAAGCATTCATCCATATAAGTCCGTCCCGGGTTCGAACGGAACCGAAGGCACTACTCCTACTACATCCATTTTGGAATCATCCTCAAGATTAGTAGCGACTAGCCCTTGCACTTCACTGCTCCACTTTCGAATCCAAACTCTTGTTTTCCACATGAAAACGTTCAAACCGGATCGAAGTGGTTTTCAGGAAATAAATCCCGATCCCAGTCTCTTCGAAACGATCAGCGCATTGGCCAATATTGATAGTCGATTATTTAACTATCAATTAACATTCACAAACAACCATCAAACATAAATAATTTTCCAAATTATTTATTAACCTCAAAATATCTTCGCAAGATATATTTCCACTTTCAAATCTTTTTGAAAACAGTTTTCAAACCATCTTCCTCTCACGGAATATATTTCCCAAATATTTTCCATTTCCACTGAAATCACCAAGTACAAACACTTTAGATTTTAAAATAATTTAAATCACTATATTATAAAATATACTTTAACATTTAAATTTAAAAAAAACTACTTTAATACTTTATTAAAAATATATACTTTAAGAATACTTAAAATAAAGCTACTTTATAAAATATAAACTAAAATTTTCTCTTTTAAATCATAATACCAAGTCACCTTTAAATAATTACTACTATAATAAATTTGAAAAAGACTTACTTTAAAATTTAAACATTTAAAAATAATAAATTTTCAAAATCATACTTCTTAAAACAACTTTAACTTTAACTTATACTTATAAATTTGTTTTGAAAACGTACTTGGCTATCCAGGGAAATACGCTTCTTTTTCACATCCGTTAAAAATAAATCACTATTTATTTTTTAAAAAATTTACTCATTCCTTTAATAAATTCCCACCGTGAATTTATCCTTCCAAATATCCACTGATATATTACTTCACTTTTATAAACCTAGTTTATAAATTTTTTAGTCCCATCCTCCTTTATAACTCCAATTTCAGACACTTAAATCAATTTCCAAATTCATTTCCAAATTACTCCATTTTGAAATAATTTTCTTTACTTACCCATTTATTCCAAAACCCATTTTCAAAATTTTATTTCTTACTTATGATTTAAAATCTTTTAACTGAAAAATACTAACTTCAGATTTCCAAAATTCCTTCTTTATCCTTTTAAATAAATTTAAACCTTGAATTTTAAAGTAAATTCTTTATTCCTTTAAATAATATCACTTAAGTTTTACAATTCATTATTTTCTGTTTATTCAAAATCCCCTTTTTCCCTACTCGGAATTATTTATTAGAATTTTAAAATCACTTTTATTCTTATCCAGTTCATGTTTAAATTTATTCAAATTCTCTATGATTATTTTACTTAAAAATTCACTCTTTTATTTTCTTTTCAAAAATCCAATTCTATATATTTTGATAACTCAGTGTATCGAAATATATTAAAGCAAACCATAGCATTCAATATTCCAATTATCAATATAATTCATCACAGAATATCAAATATTCATAACACAGAATATTAAACGATCTAAATAATTTTGAGGAATCCAGTTGGATCCCTCCAACATGTTTCCCTGCATCCACAGATGTTAGCACAATATCAATTCCACTTCGAGGTAAAATATTGCGGTATATGAGATTAATATAATATCATCCGCTATTATACAGCGCATAGGGTCTCATCCGCTATATAATGCGGGAAATCAATCACTCCGATATATATTATATATTACTATATAATATAGCACATCAAATCAATTCAACCATTCAATTAATTATTTAAATTTAAATAGCTATCCAGAAGAGTGAGATTAACTTACCTTTGCCCCTTAAATTTGCAAATCCACTTCATTCTCGATTTGATTCCACGATTGACCTTGTATAAATATTTTACAATTTATTAATATTTGAAACAGTCAAATAGTTAATTACTATTAAATTAATTAACTAATAATTTATTTTAACAAATTTTGCTTCTTCTTTTTTTGTAAATTATTTTCTAGTGACCAAATAATTAGATAAGTTTAATTTCCACAATATTATTATTTAAAAAAAAACAAACCAGTAAATGCAAATAGGTCTATATGCATAAAAATAAATTTATAGATTTCAAAAATCAAATTTTATATAAACCTCCCATTTAAAAATTCCTATATCTCCAGATCTTAATTATACATTTCTGATTTATCTAGAGACATACACATATACATTAGATTCTAAAATAAAATCCCTATATTACCCAAATCTTGTATATATATATTTATATTATCTTTTCTCTTGAACAAGTATATAAAAGAAATTTTAAATTGAGAAAACAGATCGCAGCTATACCTTACTGTATATTTTTTTCTTCTTTAGTAAATAACAAAAATAATATTTACTTCACTGATAATTTCTTTTTCGGTTTCCTAACTGATATATATTATTAATTTTAACTGAAAAAAATGAATTGTACATATATATATAATAACTAAATTCAAAACAGAGATATACCAGATTCACGTCAGAAGGTAGGGACTCCGTCGCGAAATAGCAAAGCAACACGGTCTTCATTCCATTAAGAATGCCCACGCCATCGAACCACGGCTAAGCCGAATCCCACAGCTGCGTCATCACCACTGCGTCCATCCATCTCTCTTCGCGATCTGGAGTACGATGCGCACGCAAATCGACAGCCCACCTCGAGCTCGACAATCCACACGATTTTGAACCACGGCGAATAAGCTCGCATGCGCACGCGCACATGACGCCACCTCCATTTGGATTCGATTATAGTGCTCGTGCCCTACGCCGAAGCCCTAGCTCATCTTCCCCTTTTCGAGCCGCCGATCCCCACCTCGACTTCGTGCATAGAAGCTCGTGATCGTAACCCCCCTCCACTCGCGCGCTCAATGCTAGGCAGGAGGATCTGAGCGTGATTCATTCGATCAACTCGAATGATCTTTTTTTTAACTAAGAGGCTTCGGCCTTTTTTTTCCTTTTCTTTTGATTTTCAATGCCTCGGCTGAAAAAAAGAGGGAGGGGACGTGATGTTTTGAAAAGGAGATGGCATGCAAAAGAAGGCTACAGTGATTTGAGGTGAAACGAAAAAGCTCTGATGTGAGTGGAATTGACCAGTCAACAAATATAGATATTTAAATTTTTGAACGTTCCGAAATCGTTACTCAAAATTTTGATTTCCTATCGAGGCATGCCACTAGACAATTAGAATGTTATACCACTATTCTGAACGCAATAGAAATGGTTCCAAGTCCTAATTCGATCGTATGGAGAAGATAGCTTTTTTTGGACCTGGTTATTATATTGAATTTTCGATATAAATTTCAGCGCGTTTATATATCGTACGAGCACACAACAACTCCAATCACTATGAAATTTGAAATCTGATAATAATACAATATTACAGATCCGATGGGACTTGTTTCGTCGAATTCTGAGACTGTGCCTCGGAAGGCTATTTTTAAACGTCAATTTAAACGATATATTCTCAAAACTTAACAAAACATTCTCAAATTCAATTTTAACAATTTTACTATCTTCAGTACTATTGATATAAATTTTACAAGCCTTTAAAATATTTTTAACAAGCCCGAAACCCAAGATTAAATATTTCACCCAATCTGTAGGATCTAGATTAACCCTAGAGGGGGATGAATAGGGTTATAGCAAATTTTCTCGAATTAAACACAAAAACAAACTGCAGAAAAGTAAATATGCTGAACAGTAAATCAGACACAAAATTTACCCAGCTTCGGCAACCCTTGCCTACTGCTGCATTCCCAGTTTTCTATTAGAATTAAACAGTCTCCCGCTTACAAACACTCCAACAGACTTGGAAACTCTACTACCACCAATAGAGTTTTGCAAACTCGCAAACCCTGCTTACTGAACTAATTCTAACTAGACAATCTGACACCACCTAAATCCTAGGTGGTGATTTTACCAAGATTTGATTCGAAAAAAAAAAACAAACTTAAAAAAATTAAGAGCAAAAATAAGTAAAAGCTTTAGTACTAATTTTTCCCTTTAAACAAAACAACCCGACCCACAACAAAAAATACGACCACTTCCTCTTTTGTTATTTGATGCAATTTAGGGTTCTGAAAAATGTCGGCTTTGTCTATGTTGTTCAAAATTAGGGCTTTCTCAGATTCAATTCTCTGGTTTGTGTGTTTCCTTGCTCGACCGAGTGTGTTGCTCGCTGCTTCTCTGTCGATCGACTGCTTGCCTCAAGATTGCGAATTGCCTTGGTACGTTGTTCGTACCTTTTGCTTTGTCAGGATTTAATTAGGATTTATTGGTTGTCCTTGTTTTCTCCACCCTCAGCCGATGATGAACTTGGGTGATGTATTTATATGAATTCGACACTTTCCTAATTCTTGCTTTCCTGATATCTTTACGACTTGATGCGCACGACTTTGATTATGCAGCGTTCGATTTTTTCTTGAGTCATACGGCAAAAAAACTTTCCTCTTTTGATTTGTTTTGACTTTTTCAAAAATTGCAGATACATACTTGATTTTTTTATACAGTATACGTTCACGAATTCAATTTCTCTGGCATCAACTTCATTACACCTGGACTTTGGCACTTGACTTTTTAAACATGAATTTTATCACTTGACTTAGAGTTGTTTATCGTCTGCATTGAATTCGAACTTGATTTACTGCAGGCTTTGACTTTGTTATCATTGTGATATTGTAGTTCACTATTTGCATCACTGTCTGGTTCATCTTTTAACTTCTAAGTGAACTCGGTTGTGCTTCAAATGCACTTTCTTTGTTTTAATCAGGTCTGCATTATATTGTACCTATACTTGTAGTTTTATAACCTGGTCCTTCTGGAGTTTTAGTATGTACATCTATTTCATGGATTTGTAGCTTGTATATATGTTGTTTGCATTATTGATGCTACGCTGTGATCTTCCTTTCTCTGGCACATTAGTGTAACTGTCCAGTTTCACATTGCTTCATTTTGCACACTGCTACTTGTCTGTAGCCTTTGTTGAGTCTTGTCCTGAACTTTGATAATGTAAGTGCTTGTATCAGTTTGGTATACAACCTTGACCTGATGCACTGTGGTTTCACGCCTTATGTTTGCATACATCTTGAAGTCCATTTGATCACTGTAGTTGCATTCCATTTGTTTGCATTTAAGAATTTCTGACTTCATCTCTGTTACCAGACTTCTCTATGACCAAAATTCACTAACTTCTACTACTTCAACTACTTCTATGCACCACTTATACTACTTCAACTCCAAAACAGCACTTCACTGCACATTGTTTCCCCCATTGCACAATAGCACTTCACTTTATACAACATTCCACCCACAACCATTCGACCATCACCAGACCAACTTCACCGGACTGCACACCCCTTACTTTGGTCTGGCCATGTTGCTTGCTGTTACTTACTTGGTGCATTGTGCTCTATTGTTGTTTGGACATTTGCATCGTTTCAGTGCTTCATTACTTGAGTCATTTGAGGCATTGCATACATAAGCTTTGATGCTGTTTTGATTTGTTGAAGTTTTGCATTTGAGTTGAGTCATGACAACTATGGCTTGACCATTGCATTCAGTTTATTGTTTGGTGCCTTCTTGAATTTCCAGTCTGTGCATTGACTTTGTGTTGAACCCGGTTTTAAAACTCGGGTTTGACCTTGTGCTCGTGTCGTAATTTTATTTATATTGCACCTGAGTTGAACCCGTCCTTTTATATTGGGTTTGACCTTGTGCTCACCTGTCCCTGTAACATTATCAAGTGTATATCGGCGTGCACAGCCTTATGGCATGTATAGTGATACACTATGCATGTCACATTGTTCGTGTATGATGAATTCAAATGTAAATGATGACGAACAACCCAAATAACTGAGGCAAATATTTTAAAAATTCACTATTTATTTTATATTACAAAAATATTTCTTTTTCAATTTTACTGCGTTAGTGAATATTTTTGCAGATTGCTCAGATGTTGGATTCTAACTGGAATGAAGTTGAAGATAAACTACGAGTGTGAGTGATATGTAGTGAGGAATTTATGTAAATTGAATTGTGATGTAATTAGAATCAAAATTGTATATGTATAGTGAGAGCTTGAATTTGTACTATTCAAAATTGTAATAAATATTTGTTTGAATAAAATTTCTGTTTGAATTCAAATTCTATGTAATTTATTTTATTCAACAAATATTTATTTAATCTATGAAAAATAAAATAGTACACTAACAAATACATTTAAATGAATATATATATATATATATGTTTATTATCATAAAAAAAATCATATAAGCGCATATTCATCAATCTCCCCCTTTTGATGATAACAAACATATATTTTAAGACTTTGACTGTGTTAAATGTATTTGATCAATGAAATACTCTAATTGCTCCCCCTATTTAAATGCTTCCTCTCTACACGATGCTCCCCCTACATATATGCATACAAATAGAAATATACAAATGAGCTTAGATGCAAATGGAAAATTATTTGACCTTTGCTTGATTTTATTTGACAAAATCTTTACTTTTCTCTCCCCCTTTTGTTATCAGCAAAAGAATAATAGTGTTAGAGAAAAATAGAGATAAAGTGATCGATATTAATCCAATATTAAAACTCAATTTGAATATAAATATTAAACTTCAATAAAAATCAAACAAAAACCATAACCACCCTTGTTATACGCATATTCCACTTTTAGAAATAATGGAAATGATGTTCTCATATAAAATCATACAGTTGTATCTACTTGTGGTACATTTATATCAGGAATTTGAATATCTACTAATCATGCATAACCGTTAGGACTTTTAAATGAGATTAGTAATATTCCAATTTAATTTTAAAAATGAATTCAAGTATCTTCTAACCACGCATGACCGTGAGGACTTTTAAATGGGATTAGAATCAACTTGTTTATTTAATAAATCAATTTTGATATGCGTTCCATACATGCATAACCGTAAGGACTTTTAAATGAGCATGGAATGTAACGACCCAGGATTTTTAATAATTTAAATTTGAATATTTAATTAATTTTAAATATTTATAAGTGAATTTTTAAGTCAAATAAATTTTTATTTGAATTATTGGATTTAATTGAATAATTTAATCGATAATTTAATACGTTAAATTATGGAAATAATTGAAAATAGAGTTAAAAATGATTGAAAATAATTTGGAAAATTTTATTTAATCATACTGGAGTTATAGAAATATTTTAGAACTTTTAAAATCGAATTAAAAGTTAATTTGTGAAAATTGAATATTTTAATATTTAATAAACGACTGTAAAATAGTCAATTTTTGAACAGTCTCAGAATTGAACGAAACCAGTTTCATTGGATCCGTAATAGTTAGTTATTACCGGATTTCAATTTTCGTGTCAATCGGAGCTATCGTTTGATCGTGGCAGCTCGAAACGCATTGAATCGTTTTTAATTTAAATTTGGCGAGTCAAAATAGCCATTTTTCAAAAAGTCTCGGAATTCGACGAAACCAGTTTCATCGGATCCGTAATGTGATATTATTGTAAGGTTTCAAATTTCAAGTCATTTGGATTTACCGTTTGTCCGGTACGAATTAAAACGCCTAGAAATCGGTTTAAATCGGTTTAATTTAAATTGAGCGTTTTCAGCCATAACTCGCACATACTTCCGAATTAGCTTCCAAAACCTGTTCCATTGTGTCCGGAACGCGGGATAAACCCTAGGTACGCTGGTTACGGCGTCTAAATAGGAGTTCGGAATTTCCGGGTGAATAGTGTCGAACGGTTCCTTATAAATACCCCCATAACTCAAGAAAAAAAAAATAAAACAAAACATGAAACCCTAATTCTCTATGTAGCCGCCAGCAAGCAATAAACGGCCAGCATTTTCCCACCTTTCCCCCTCAATTTTTCCAAATCTACACAACGATTTCAAAAAGTTTCAACATGGAAGTTGTAGTCAACAGTGAGATCTTTCGATCCATATGGCTTTGATGGGGTATGGAGCGTCAGAGAGAGAGAAGTGGGGGGCCGACGTTGGCCAGTTGCGCACGGAATTCAAGGGGGAGATGGGGGCCGATCTTCATGCTCTTTTGGCCGTAGGTGGTGGTTGCAATGGCGAATGGAATGAAGGAGCTTGATCGATGCAAAGGCGATTGAATTTGGGTGAAAAATTAAACCCTAATTTATCTAATTGGGTTCGGCAAAAAAAATAGGAACCTGGAGCTTGAACGTGAACGTGAGGAAAAGAGAAGAAGGGGGGGAGCCATTGGATCTAGTTTGGATGGTGGATGATAGGTATAGGTTATAAATTATAAAGTTTAAGTGTAATTATTAAGTTTAAATTTGTGTAAACTTCAAAAATTCATAACTTTTTCATACGAGGTCGAAAAAATGCAAACTCAGTTGCGTTGGAATCGTATGGACGAGCACTACGCGATGGAGTTGGTTTGGAGTCGTTTGGAGTTAGTGAGAATTTCGGGTAAAATTAAACGCGCGTTTAATTTTATTCGAAATAAAAGCTTAAACGGAATTTAAAACCAAGGTGAGAACTTCTCACTCAATCGAATTAGTTTCGATTTTATTTTAAATAGTTAGATTTAAAATATTTGAATGCATGTTTGAATGATGACTGTAAATTATTGATTGTTAAAATAGACATTATGCGCCGTTAGTAAGCGGATGTTATTTATTAAAAACATATACCGCGAATATTTCATAAACAGTGAAATTGGTATTATATATAATATCAATATATATATATTGGCATATGTATATATTGCAGTTGTTGATTTCCCGCATTTTTTGTTTAGCGGATGAGACCCTATTACGCCGTTATTAAGCGGATAATATTTATTAAGAACATGTACCGCGATAATTTCGTACTGGAGCGAAATTGGTATTGTGCTAATGTTTTTGGATGCAGGAAACAGGTTGGAGGGATCCAACTGGATTCCTCAACAGTATTTATTTTATTTCAGATATTTTGATATTTGATGGAATATCATATCGATATATGATATCGTTGTAGTCGTGATTGACTATTTGGTGTGTAGCATCATTGGACCCAGATTTTGGGATTTTAAAATGATTTTAAAAGTGATTTTGAAAATATACTATATTTTTGGAATTGATCCATTATAAATAAATAAACGTTATAATTTTTAAAGTTATAAAAATTATGGTTTTTGTGAAATATAGTTAAAAAGCTGATTTTTAGAAATACGATTAAAAGTCGATTTTTGAGAAATATGAACTAATGATTTTATAAAATAATTTAGATTGGATTTTTGAATATATGATAAAAGTTTAAATATAGGATTTATAAAATTTGATTATTTTATAAATCGAAATGATGAAATTATAAAGGAATTTAAAGACGTTTTAGAATAATAATATAAACTGATTTATATTAAGAGATTTATAAATGGATATTTATAAATTGAAATATAGACATTATAAAACGAGTTTTTATAAGTGTTTGAATGTAGTGAAAATGAATTTCATAAATGAATGAAATTTATAGAATTATAAACTGTGAAGTTATAGATGAAATTTATAAATAGTAAGATTTATAAATTTGTGAAGTTAATTGAAGAATAGATTTGGTTAAATAAATGAATCTTATAAGTTATAAGATTTATAATTATGAAATTCTAAGGAACGATTTTGTGAAATAATCGTTTATAAGTAGTTAACTTATTATATGAACATTTAGTTTATAATTTAGTTATAAACTGGAATAGGTTAATAAAGGAATTTATAAAAAGGAAGTTTTTATAAATAAATAGAAACGGAATTTATAAACGTTGTTTTATAAATCCGCAAATGACTTATTTTGATAAGTTAATTGTTATAACTTAGAGATAGAGTTATATTCACATTTTGAACAGTGAATAATCCTTTAAGTTAAAGTGAATAGAAATGATGAAATTTGTTAAGGTAGTATATTCACGTTTTTGAATAGTGAATAATACGTTAAAGAAATTGTTTTGAATGTGATGTTTTAAATAGAATTAAAACGATCTAACGATGTTTTAAAAGGTGTTGAGAGTCGAAACCATAGATTTCAACATTTATTGTTGAAATAGACGTTTTCGAGAAATAAAAGGAAATGGTAGACTATAACACTGTTGTTATAGTAAATGATTTCCGAAAGGAAATATTTTTGAATAATATTGGGATTTATATATCTATTTAATTTTGAATCCCTATACTAGTGATTTTGGGACGTTGTAACGATGTTTTACGCAACATTCGTTTTGGCCCAAGTAAATATGTTTAAGTGAATAATTTCCTTAAAGAATGAAATATATACTTAATTCGATTTAAGTATATTGAATATTTTCTAAGTGTTGAAAATAAAAGAGATTTGTGAATTACTTATGAATAAATAAGTATGGAAATGTTTTCCAATGTGAAGTGAATAATTAGAATTTATCTTTTTGAAGATAAATTGAAATGAATTATTGAAATCAAATATGCATGGATATTTTGAAATATAAATTCATTATGGAATTTATATGTGAAAGTGAAATTTGTTTGAAAATAAATATTGATTTATTTTTGAAGTGTTGAAATAATATATCTTGTAAAGATATTTTGGAAAATAAATAATTTGGAAAATTATTTGGAATCTGGTGATGTATGCATATCCAGTGATAGTTCAATAACCGACTATCAATATTTCCCTTTGAATGGGTATTTGATGTGATTTGATTGAATTTGAATGCACACTTATTTTTGAATAAGCGCTCACTATTCGGGTTAACCGGGAAAGGACCATGGGGTCGTATAACCCATTCCGAATATGTGATACGTCGTTATGAATTGCATTTGAAGATCGGTGTTGAAGACCGAGTATTTGTGAAAGCGATAGGATGACCTATCGATTGTCTCTGCACTGGGTAGCTCCTGGTATAGAGATCTCCTAAGTGATGGGAAATTCGATCGGGATTGTGAATACCCGTATTGCAAGGGCTTCGTAAGAAGTGCCTTCGGTTTTGTTCGAGCCCGGAACAAACTTGTATGGATTGTATGCCTGACATTACAATTTGAGATATAAAGCCGATTTCTTTCAAATATATTTCTGTTGGTGGCGGAGAATTTATTCTTTGCTTAACACCCTTCTTTGAGACGTACGAGCTCAAAGGTTATATAGTTGAAGTTATCAGCGATATATTCCCAGTTTGGTAATGTGACATGCTGAGTGATGCTGAAATGATCATTGTGTTGATTATTGTGATAGGATCATTTATTTGATCGTCTATCTTAGTGATCATTGTGTTGATCATTTGTTGACCCAAAGCATGGCTTTTGTATAAAGTATGTTTTTGTGGACGTGAATTCATCGAGCCTCACATCCCGTTAATGGTCAAAACAGGAAAGATGCGGCAAGGTTATGAGGGGTAGCTCCCTTTAGGGTATGTGCATTTCCTTCTGGAAAGGGTGGTATCATGGTATGGAGCCCAGATACTTACTCATGTTGATACACTATATCTATTTCTGTGTGGTGTTGTTGGTGACGAGCGCTCGGTTAAAGGTCCGATGGGACCGGGGGATGCCATATTCGTGTAGTAGTTACCTAGTGATAAAGGTAACCCGGCCTTGCGTTGGCAGAGAGCTGGTTAAGTTCTCGGGACGTCCAGCCAGAGGCGATCCCATGTGGCAGTAGGAAGTTCCTTAGCCTGACCATTTGTTGGAAATCCAAAGAAACAATACGTGACTTGTACGGTTTTAGTTGTAGAACCTGCCATCTAATATGGTAGCTATTAGTAGGCATAATATAATGGTACCTATGCTGGCTATGATTTATATCTTTACTTTCGAAAGGATTTGTTCTACACTATGCACTAGTAATAATATCAAATGTTATTTTAATGCGTATCAAGCATCTTTGACTAACATAAGAAGAAATCTCCTCCAAGTCTGCGTTTGCATTGTGTGTGTGGTGGGAGGTCTTATGGTAGTCTCATTTTTAAAAGCATTGCGAATTGATTAAAAATATTCCTCTATTTTGATTTTAAAGATAAATAAACTGTTTTGAGTTCTCACGCCAGTCACATGACTGACTCGGAGTTTATTGTTTTCCTTCCTAAACTCTGGGTGCCCACCAATTTCCACACGGGCAGTTAAGAGTTAGGTTTATCAGGATATTCAGGATATTCTGGAGTTGCTGGAGGCAAGATGGATGGCATGGCATATTACTTATATAGTATTTCTTTTTCCGCTGCACTGTTATGTTGTTGTATGTAGTTGTACACTCTGATGATGTGATGTAATGTAATGAAATGTATAAAATGTAATAACTGATATAGTTCTTTGTTTAAAGATTATTCATTTATTATTATATGTTGTTCCGCTGCGAATTGTGAGATTCTGTTGTTGTTCTATGTTCTTTCCTCTATTTTCCTTTTCCCTATCTTTCTCTGTTCTATCCGTTCTATTTTAAAATTTTCTATCTTCTATTTTTCTAATTCTCTGTTTTCTAAAAATTGTCTATCTTCTTTTCCCTCTATTTTTCTTTTTCTCTCTTCTTTCTTTTCTTTTCTTTTTTTAAAACCCATAACATCTCGGTTTTCGGCCTTTGATTTCTCGGCAGTCGATAAAGTGAGTGTCGATGTTGTTTTTTCGAAGAAGGAAAATCCCTGATCGTTACATTTGGTATCAGAGCTGATGGTTAAGCGAGAACCATGGTTCTGTTGGGTATAATTCATTAGAGATAGAGTCAGTAGTACTCTAGAATGAGTTTGAGTGTAATAATAGCTATGAGAGCGTATTTGTTAGTGAATAAAAAAATTGTTTTATATTGTGATGATTGGTTTGTTGAGTGGTATATGGATTCTGGTTAATACGAGTAATTAACGTTGTTGATAGGGATCTATAAACACTTGAATAGAACAATTCAACATAATATTGTTTAAATTGGGTGAATGAAATAATTTTACCTTGATTATATTTTTATATATAAAGAAATAATTTTTCAGAATTATTAAAGGGTATATAAGTTGATTGTTAGGTTGTTTGAATAATCTAAAATAAAAGAATAATTGTATAAGCAAAAGAATTATAAGAATTGAATTATAATTAAAGTGATTTACAATTGTGAAATAAACTTATATATATAAGAAGTGAAACTATATGAATATGAGTTGTAAATAAAAATGAATTTAAAGTTAAATGGAATATAACTTAAGTGTTGTTGAATGGAATTGATTTCAGTATCGAAGTAAATAATCAAGTGGATTAAATGGATATGAACTTGAGTATATAAATAAAAATTCAACTTTAGAAATTGAATTGAATGAATGAATTGAATGTTAATCAATTGAATGTGAATAATTGATATGAAATAATGAATAAAAGTGTTAATTCATTAAAATCTAATGTTATTAGAAGTTGAATAATTGAATGAATATAAGTGAATGAATTTGGTTGAAATTAATATACATTGGTTGTTATATGATTGTTGATTGATTGTATGTAATTCATTAAGTATTAATGAAATTGAAAGCTATGTAATTGAATTCAAATTAAAAGTAAATAAATTTGAATAGAATTGAATGTGAATTAGATTTAATTAGTAAATGTAAACTAATTGAATTGAGAATGAATGTTAGTAAATCCAATGTAAATGAATCAAATGTAATTTAAAGTGAAAACCAATTCATTAAATATGAATGAGAATATGAATGAATGTTTATTGGATATGGATGTTAGTTGGTTGATGGTTGAATGTATATTGCTATTGTTGCATTTGCTATGTGACATATATAGTTATTATGTTGCTACATGTTGTATATTGAGATTATTTGCATATGTGCATGTTCTCATGTTGTTTGTTGAGTTTAGTAGGTGCGGATCGCGTTGCTTCGCATTTGGAGTTCGCTTTAGCGCTATATTAGCTGTATATGCTCGCTAATAAAATATAAGGTACATATCTCGGATTAAATACAATACTTTTATACTTTTTTCCCTGCGGGATGCCTCATTACTTGATGAGATGTATATTTGTGATATATATACTGTCATTTTTTTTTTTTTCGGATCGAGCCGCGCAAAGGAGACATGGCGAATTTTTCCGAAAATTTAAGGCGTTAGAAAATTTTTGAGAAAATTGGAAAATTTTGGAAAACTTAACTTTGATTTTGGAATTGAAAGTTAAACAATAGTAGTTGTTTTTGAAAAGATAACTAAGTATGATTTGAAAAACTTAGTAAAGATTTGAAAGAAGTTTAATTATGAATTTTGGAAAATTAATAGATTCTGTAACTTTTCTTACTTGTAATTTCGAGGACGAAATTCTTTTAAGGGGGAAAGATTGTAACGACCCAGGATTTTTAATAATTTAAATTTGAATATTTAATTAATTTTAAATATTTATAAGTGAATTTTTAAGTCAAATAAATTTTTATTTGAATTATTGGATTTAATTGAATAATTTAATCGATAATTTAATACGTTAAATTATGGAAATAATTGAAAATAGAGTTAAAAATGATTGAAAATAATTTGGAAAATTTTATTTAATCATACTGGAGTTATAGAAATATTTTAGAACTTTTAAAATCGAATTAAAAGTTAATTTGTGAAAATTGAATATTTTAATATTTAATAAACGACTGTAAAATAGTCAATTTTTGAACAGTCTCAGAATTGAACGAAACCAGTTTCATTGGATCCGTAATAGTTAGTTATTACCGGATTTCAATTTTCGTGTCAATCGGAGCTATCGTTTGATCGTGGCAGCTCGAAACGCATTGAATCGTTTTTAATTTAAATTTGGCGAGTCAAAATAGCCATTTTTCAAAAAGTCTCGGAATTCGACGAAACCAGTTTCATCGGATCCGTAATGTGATATTATTGTAAGGTTTCAAATTTCAAGTCATTTGGATTTACCGTTTCTCCGGTACGAATTAAAACGCCTAGAAATCGGTTTAAATCGGTTTAATTTAAATTGAGCGTTTTCAGCCATAACTCGCACATACTTCCGAATTAGCTTCCGAAACCTGTTCCATTGTGTCCGGAACGCGGGATAAACCCTAGGTACGCTGGTTACGGCGTCTAAATAGGAGTTCGGAATTTCCGGGTGAATAGTGTCGAACGGTTCCTTATAAATACCCCCATAACTCAAGAAAAAAAAAATAAAACAAAACATGAAACCCTAATTCTCTATGTAGCCGCCAGCAAGCAATAAACGGCCAGCATTTTCCCACCTTTCCCCCTCAATTTTTCCAAATCTACACAACGATTTCAAAAAGTTTCAACATGGAAGTTGTAGTCAACAGTGAGATCTTTCGATCCATATGGCTTTGATGGGGTATGGAGCGTCAGAGAGAGAGAAGTGGGGGGCCGACGTTGGCCAGTTGCGCACGGAATTCAAGGGGGAGATGGGGGCCGAGCTTCATGCTCTTTTGGCCGTAGGTGGTGGTTGCAATGGCGAATGGAATGAAGGAGCTTGATCGATGCAAAGGCGATTGAATTTGGGTGAAAAATTAAACCCTAATTTATCTAATTGGGTTCGGCAAAAAAAATAGGAACCTGGAGCTTGAACGTGAACGTGAGGAAAAGAGAAGAAGGGGGGGGAGCCATTGGATCTAGTTTGGATGGTGGATGATAGGTATAGGTTATAAATTATAAAGTTTAAGTGTAATTATTAAGTTTAAATTTGTGTAAACTTCAAAAATTCATAACTTTTTCATACGAGGTCGAAAAAATGCAAACTCAGTTGCGTTGGAATCGTATGGACGAGCACTACGCGATGGAGTTGGTTTGGAGTCGTTTGGAGTTAGTGAGAATTTCGGGTAAAATTAAACGCGCGTTTAATTTTATTCGAAATAAAAGCTTAAACGGAATTTAAAACCAAGGTGAGAACTTCTCACTCAATCGAATTAGTTTCGATTTTATTTTAAATAGTTAGATTTAAAATATTTGAATGCATGTTTGAATGATGACTGTAAATTATTGATTGTTAAAATAGACATTATGCGCCGTTAGTAAGCGGATGTTATTTATTAAAAACATATACCGCGAATATTTCATAAACAGTGAAATTGGTATTATATATAATATCAATATATATATATTGGCATATGTATATATTGCAGTTGTTGATTTCCCGCATTTTTTGTTTAGCGGATGAGACCCTATTACGCCGTTATTAAGCGGATAATATTTATTAAGAACATGTACCGCGATAATTTCGTACTGGAGCGAAATTGGTATTGTGCTAATGTTTTTGGATGCAGGAAACAGGTTGGAGGGATCCAACTGGATTCCTCAACAGTATTTATTTTATTTCAGATATTTTGATATTTGATGGAATATCATATCGATATATGATATCGTTGTAGTCGTGATTGACTATTTGGTGTGTAGCATCATTGGACCCAGATTTTGGGATTTTAAAATGATTTTAAAAGTGATTTTGAAAATATACTATATTTTTGGAATTGATCCATTATAAATAAATAAACGTTATAATTTTTAAAGTTATAAAAATTATGGTTTTTGTGAAATATAGTTAAAAAGCTGATTTTTAGAAATACGATTAAAAGTCGATTTTTGAGAAATATGAACTAATGATTTTATAAAATAATTTAGATTGGATTTTTGAATATATGATAAAAGTTTAAATATAGGATTTATAAAATTTGATTATTTTATAAATCGAAATGATGAAATTATAAAGGAATTTAAAGACGTTTTAGAATAATAATATAAACTGATTTATATTAAGAGATTTATAAATGGATATTTATAAATTGAAATATAGACATTATAAAACGAGTTTTTATAAGTGTTTGAATGTAGTGAAAATGAATTTCATAAATGAATGAAATTTATAGAATTATAAACTGTGAAGTTATAGATGAAATTTATAAATAGTAAGATTTATAAATTTGTGAAGTTAATTGAAGAATAGATTTGGTTAAATAAATGAATCTTATAAGTTATAAGATTTATAATTATGAAATTCTAAGGAACGATTTTGTGAAATAATCGTTTATAAGTAGTTAACTTATTATATGAACATTTAGTTTATAATTTAGTTATAAACTGGAATAGGTTAATAAAGGAATTTATAAAAAGGAAGTTTTTATAAATAAATAGAAACGGAATTTATAAACGTTGTTTTATAAATCCGCAAATGACTTATTTTGATAAGTTAATTGTTATAACTTAGAGATAGAGTTATATTCACATTTTGAACAGTGAATAATCCTTTAAGTTAAAGTGAATAGAAATGATGAAATTTGTTAAGGTAGTATATTCACGTTTTTGAATAGTGAATAATACGTTAAAGAAATTGTTTTGAATGTGATGTTTTAAATAGAATTAAAACGATCTAACGATGTTTTAAAAGGTGTTGAGAGTCGAAACCATAGATTTCAACATTTATTGTTGAAATAGACGTTTTCGAGAAATAAAAGGAAATGGTAGACTATAACACTGTTGTTATAGTAAATGATTTCCGAAAGGAAATATTTTTGAATAATATTGGGATTTATATATCTATTTAATTTTGAATCCCTATACTAGTGATTTTGGGACGTTGTAACGATGTTTTACGCAACATTCGTTTTGGCCCAAGTAAATATGTTTAAGTGAATAATTTCCTTAAAGAATGAAATATATACTTAATTCGATTTAAGTATATTGAATATTTTCTAAGTGTTGAAAATAAAAGAGATTTGTGAATTACTTATGAATAAATAAGTATGGAAATGTTTTCCAATGTGAAGTGAATAATTAGAATTTATCTTTTTGAAGATAAATTGAAATGAATTATTGAAATCAAATATGCATGGATATTTTGAAATATAAATTCATTATGGAATTTATATGTGAAAGTGAAATTTGTTTGAAAATAAATATTGATTTATTTTTGAAGTGTTGAAATAATATATCTTGTAAAGATATTTTGGAAAATAAATAATTTGGAAAATTATTTGGAATCTGGTGATGTATGCATATCCAGTGATAGTTCAATAACCGACTATCAATATTTCCCTTTGAATGGGTATTTGATGTGATTTGATTGAATTTGAATGCACACTTATTTTTGAATAAGCGCTCACTATTCGGGTTAACCGGGAAAGGACCATGGGGTCGTATAACCCATTCCGAATATGTGATACGTCGTTATGAATTGCATTTGAAGATCGGTGTTGAAGACCGAGTATTTGTGAAAGCGATAGGATGACCTATCGATTGTCTCTGCACTGGGTAGCTCCTGGTATAGAGATCTCCTAAGTGATGGGAAATTCGATCGGGATTGTGAATACCCGTATTGCAAGGGCTTCGTAAGAAGTGCCTTCGGTTTTGTTCGAGCCCGGAACAAACTTGTATGGATTGTATGCCTGACATTACAATTTGAGATATAAAGCCGATTTCTTTCAAATATATTTCTGTTGGTGGCGGAGAATTTATTCTTTGCTTAACACCCTTCTTTGAGACGTACGAGCTCAAAGGTTATATAGTTGAAGTTATCAGCGATATATTCCCAGTTTGGTAATGTGACATGCTGAGTGATGCTGAAATGATCATTGTGTTGATTATTGTGATAGGATCATTTATTTGATCGTCTATCTTAGTGATCATTGTGTTGATCATTTGTTGACCCAAAGCATGGCTTTTGTATAAAGTATGTTTTTGTGGACGTGAATTCATCGAGCCTCACATCCCGTTAATGGTCAAAACAGGAAAGATGCGGCAAGGTTATGAGGGGTAGCTCCCTTTAGGGTATGTGCATTTCCTTCTGGAAAGGGTGGTATCATGGTATGGAGCCCAGATACTTACTCATGTTGATACACTATATCTATTTCTGTGTGGTGTTGTTGGTGACGAGCGCTCGGTTAAAGGTCCGATGGGACCGGGGGATGCCATATTCGTGTAGTAGTTACCTAGTGATAAAGGTAACCCGGCCTTGCGTTGGCAGAGAGCTGGTTAAGTTCTCGGGACGTCCAGCCAGAGGCGATCCCATGTGGCAGTAGGAAGTTCCTTAGCCTGACCATTTGTTGGAAATCCAAAGAAACAATACGTGACTTGTACGGTTTTAGTTGTAGAACCTGCCATCTAATATGGTAGCTATTAGTAGGCATAATATAATGGTACCTATGCTGGCTATGATTTATATCTTTACTTTCGAAAGGATTTGTTCTACACTATGCACTAGTAATAATATCAAATGTTATTTTAATGCGTATCAAGCATCTTTGACTAACATAAGAAGAAATCTCCTCCAAGTCTGCGTTTGCATTGTGTGTGTGGTGGGAGGTCTTATGGTAGTCTCATTTTTAAAAGCATTGCGAATTGATTAAAAATATTCCTCTATTTTGATTTTAAAGATAAATAAACTGTTTTGAGTTCTCACGCCAGTCACATGACTGACTCGGAGTTTATTGTTTTCCTTCCTAAACTCTGGGTGCCCACCAATTTCCACACGGGCAGTTAAGAGTTAGGTTTATCAGGATATTCAGGATATTCTGGAGTTGCTGGAGGCAAGATGGATGGCATGGCATATTACTTATATAGTATTTCTTTTTCCGCTGCACTGTTATGTTGTTGTATGTAGTTGTACACTCTGATGATGTGATGTAATGTAATGAAATGTATAAAATGTAATAACTGATATAGTTCTTTGTTTAAAGATTATTCATTTATTATTATATGTTGTTCCGCTGCGAATTGTGAGATTCTGTTGTTGTTCTATGTTCTTTCCTCTATTTTCCTTTTCCCTATCTTTCTCTGTTCTATCCGTTCTATTTTAAAATTTTCTATCTTCTATTTTTCTAATTCTCTGTTTTCTAAAAATTGTCTATCTTCTTTTCCCTCTATTTTTCTTTTTCTCTCTTCTTTCTTTTCTTTTCTTTTTTTAAAACCCATAACATCTCGGTTTTCGGCCTTTGATTTCTCGGCAGTCGATAAAGTGAGTGTCGATGTTGTTTTTTCGAAGAAGGAAAATCCCTGATCGTTACATGGAAGCACATAACAAATTCCAAGTAATTCACCCATGCATAACCGTGAGGACTTTTAAATGAGAGTGAATACTTTGGTATTTATTTATTTTTACTTAAAAATGTAAAATGAAAAACGAATGATCCCTGATTATGGTACCACATATCGACAAACTATATTGAATTTTTGATAAATAATGGTCGATAGAAATATGATAGAAATAGAAATGGTCATGGAATCTTTACCCAACAAAAAGTTTTTATAACTCTTGTTTGAATTCCTAAAGAAATTTTCCAAATATACTGTCTTGAGTAATGTATGTTAAATATCAACACTTATCACCTTTTCAATCACTATTTATCTTTTTGATAATTAGTAGGGAGTCGGATTAGTCAAAATTTGTCATTTAAAATCAAATATTTTTTTTTCAAAATGACTAATCTGAATATATGGTCAAAAATGATTTTTTCGAAGGGGTTATATGAGAAAAATTTCTGCTATTTGAAAATTATTTGTAATGAAAAATATGCAGATATTTTCTTTGAAAAACGATGCAGTTACTAAATGTCTCACCGTAAATCACGTTCAACTAGTAAATTTTCTGTCAACTAGATTACCAGTATGATCTGCATCTGAATTTCTCTTTCACTTCAAAACATCACTAATTAAATTTGATAGACCAGACCATGAAGTGTGCATAAAAACTCAAACTCAATTTTTAATTGCATTCTTGAATTTGAATTGGAGTCGTGTAAATAATCAGAAACTGTGAATATAGAGTTAGCCGTATTATAACCTAATGTATTATCATCCAACAAAACACTATGTTTAATCCAAACGTATATGTATGAAGTAATTCAAAGAATAGTGTTTTTGGCATAAATATAATTGGCCAACTATGTTGAACAAGTCAGAATCAAAAAATCATCATCTCTTTATCATCACATTATTGGCTGATTTAATTCAGAATACGGTGCAGATTATCACATTTAATATATCGATCAAATAAATATACCTTCACCTGTTTTACCTTTACGATAATTTTTCGTGGCTGCCCATTGTGATTTTGTCACCTTTGTACTAGGCTAACAAACTTTGCTTTGTTGCCCGTTGTATTTCTGGAACAGCCAAAATCCAGAGAACACTGTTGTTGTTCCTTAGCCTGCCACCATACCTACACGAAGAGAGAGGAGGATGGCCTAGAGAAACTCTTAGGTCCAATGATATTAGTGACTAAAGCATTGTGAATAAACAATCCCTTTGGAACCCAAACTTGTTTAGTCCTTTTATTCTTGTTCCAATAGACATGAAATTTGTTTGTATAATTCTTAGGAGCCCAAACTTGTATAAATTTTGTGTTCTTGTTCCTATGACTACAATTTTCAACACGATGTCCAATTATTTCTCATCTAGCAAAGACACTTTTACCTTTTGCATTATCATCAACTTGTGTTTTCCAAAGCCTAGTCCTTTTCTGTTGTTAGCAAAAATTTGATTTCCCAATAACATGTTGAATGATTTTTCTCCTCTTGAAAAGTTATTCAGAGATTTCTCAAGATTTTGGACTTTGGTTTTTAGTGTTGTGTTTTCAGTTATAAGTGAGGTGCATCTATTTATAAAATCCTTTTTCCTAGTATCAGTGGTTTCCTTAAGACTCAAGTTTTCTTTTTCAAGATTCTCAAAGCTATTCTTAAGTCTTGATAATTCTGAATCTAAAATTTTACATTTTTTACAGTCTAGGTTTTGAATATTTTCAAGTTCAGTTTCTAACCTAGAATTTTCATGGACAAGTTCTCTCCTATCAGATTTCAGTTTTTCAATTTTAGATTCAAGAGTATCAGCTATTTTAGTAAGATCACAACACATCAAAACAAGTTCTTTATAAGAATAGTCACCTCTCTCACTAGATTCCTCTGAGCTTGCTTCTGAATCTGATTTTGCCATAAGACACAAATCAGCCTCCTCTGAGCTATTATTCGAAACTTGCTCTCCTTCTTCATCATCCCAAGTCGCTGCAAAGGCCTTCTTCTTCTTTTTCTTTATCGCTCTCTTCTTTGCTCTTTAAGGCAATCGTCTTCTTCTTTGATTCGGAGTTGTTGCGTTCCATTTGTTTGCATTTAAGAATTCCTTACTTCATCTCTGTTACCGGACTTCTTTATGACCAAAATTCACTAACTTCTACTACTTCAACTACTTCTATGCACCACTTATACTACTTCAACTCCAAAACAGCACTTCACTGCACATTGTTTCTCCCATTGCATAATAGCACTTCACTTATACAACATTCCACCCACAACCATTCGACCATCACCAGACTAACTTCACCGGACTGCACACCCCTTACCTTGGTCTGGCCCTGTTGCTTGCTGTTACTTACTTGGTGCATTGTGCTCTGTTGTTGTCTGGACATTTGCATCATTTCAGTGCTTCATTACTTGAGGCATTTGAGGCATTGCATACATAATCTTTGATGCTGTTTTGATTTGTTAAAGTTTTGCATTTGAGTTGAGTCATGACAACTATGGCTTGACCTTTGCATTCAGTTTATTGTTTGGTGCCTTTTTGAATTTTCAGTCTGTGCATTGACCTTGTGTTGAACCCAGTTTTAAAACTCGGGTTTGACCTTGTGCTCGTGTCGTTATTTTATTTATATTGCACCTGAGTTGAACCCGTCCTTTTATTTTGGGTTTGACCTTGTGCTCACCTGTCCCTGTAACATTATCAAGTGTATATCGGTGTGCACGGCCTTGTGGCATGTACAGTGATACACTGTGCATGTCACATTGTTCATGTATGATGAATTCAAATGTAAATGATGACGAACAACCCAAATAACTGAGACAAATATTTTCAAAATTCACTATTTATTTTATATTGCAAAAAATATTTCTTTTTCAATTTTACTGCGTTAGTGAATATTTTTGCAGATTGCTCAGATGCTGGATTATAACTGGAATGAATTTGAAGATAAACTACGAGTGTGGGTGATATGTAGTGAGGAATTTATGTAAATTGAATTGTGATGTAATTAGAATCAAAATTGTATATGTACAGTGAGAGCTTGAATTTGTACTATTTAAAACTGTAATAAATATTTGTTTGAATAAAATTTCTGTTTGAATTCAAATTCTGTGTAATTTATTTTATTCAACAAATATTTATTTAATCTATGAAAAATAAAATAGTACATTAACAAATACATTTAAATGAATATATATATATATATATATATATATGTTTATTATCATCAAACAAAAATCATATAAGCGCATGTTCTACAATCTCCCCCTTTTGATGATAACAAACATATATTTTAAGATTTTGACTGTGTTAAATGTATTTGATCAATGAAATACTCTAATTGCTCCCCCTATTTAAATGCTTCCTCTCTACACGATGCTCCCCCTACATATATGCATACAAATAGAAATATACAAATGAGCCTAGATGCAAATGGAAAATTATTTGACCTTTGCTTGATTTTATTTGACAAAATCTTTACTTTTCTCTCCCCCTTTTGTTATCAGCAAAAGAATAATAGTGTTAGAGAAAAATAGAGATAAAGTGATCGATATTAATCCAACATTAAAACTCAATTTGAATATAAGTATTAAACTTTAATAAAAATCAAACAAAAATTATAACTACCCTTGTTAGGCGCATATTCCACTTTTAGAAATAATGGAAATGATGTTGTCATATAAAATCATACAGTTGTGTCTACTTGTGGTACATTTATATCAGGAATTTGAATATCTACTAATCATGCATAACCGTTAGGACTTTTAAATGAGATTAGTAGTATTCCAATTTAAGTTTAAAAATGAATTCAAGTATCTTCTAACCACGCATGACCGTGAGGACTTTTAAATGGGATTAGTATCAACTTGTTTATTTAATAAATCAATTTTGATATGCGTTCCATACATGCATAACCGTAAGGACTTTTAAATGGGCATGGAAGCACATAACAAATTCCAAGTAATTCACCCATGCATAACCGTGAGTACTTTTAAATGAGAGCGAATACTTTGGTATTTATTTATTTTTACTTAAAAATGTAAAATGAAAAACAAATGATCCCTGATTATAGTACCACATATCGACAAACTATATTGAATTTTTGATAAACAATGGTCGATAGAAATATGATAGAAATAGAAATGGTCATGGAATCTTTACCCAACAAAAAGTTTTTATAACTCTTGTTTGAATTCCTAAAGAAATTTTTCAAATATACTGTCTTGAGTAATGTATGTTAAATATCAACATTTACAACCTTTTCAATCACTATTTATCTTTTTGATAATTAGTAGGGAGTCGGATTAGTCAAAATTTGTCATTTAAAATCAAATAACTTTTTTTTCAAAATGACTAATCTGAAAATATGGTCAAAAATGATTTTCTCGAAGGGGTTATATGAGAAAAATTTCTGCTATTTGAAAATTATTTGTAATGAAAAATATGCAGATATTTTCTTTGAAAAATGATGCAGTTACTAAATGTCTCACCGTAAATCACGTTCAACTAGTAAATTTTCTGTCAACTAGATTACCAGTATGATCTGCATCTGAATTTCTCTTTCACTTCAAAACATCACTAATTAAATTTGATAGACCAGACCATGAAGTGTGCATAAAAACTCAAACTCAATTTTTAATTGCATTCTTGAATTTGAATTGGAGTCGTGTAAATAATCAGAAACTGTGAATATAGAGTTAGCCGTATTATAACCTAATGTATTATCATCCAACAAAACACTATGTTTAATCCAAACGTATATGTATGAAGTA
Source organism: Allium cepa (assembly GCA_030765085.1). Classification (NCBI taxonomy): domain Eukaryota; kingdom Viridiplantae; phylum Streptophyta; class Magnoliopsida; order Asparagales; family Amaryllidaceae; genus Allium; species Allium cepa. Next base: position 559,803,364 of record CM060938.1, on the reverse strand, counting down.
ATTCAAAGAATAGTGTTTTTGGCATAAATATAATTGGCCAACTATGTTGAACAAGTCAGAATCAAAAAATCATCATCTCTTTATCATCACATTATTGGCTGATTTAATTCAGAATACGGTGCAGATTATCACATTTAATATATCGATCAAATAAATATATCTTCGCCTGTTTTACCTTTACGATAATTTTCCGTGGTTGCCCATTGTGATTTTGTCACCTTTGTACTAGGCTAAGGAACTTTGCTTTGTTGCCCGTTGTGTTTCTAGAACAGCCAAAATCCAGAGAACACTGTTGTTGTTCCTTAGCCTGCCACCATACCTACACGAAGAGAGAGGAGGATGACCTAGAAAAACTCTTAGGTCCAATGATATTAGTGACTGAAGCATTGTGAATAAACAATCCCTTTGGAACCCAAACTTGTTTAGTCCTTTTATTCTTGTTCCAATAGACATGAAATTTGTTTGTATAATTCTTAGGAGCCCAAACTTGTATAAATTTTGTGTTCTTGTTCCTATGACTACAATTTTCAACACGATGTCCAATTATTTCTCATCTAGCAAAGACACTTTTACCTTTTTCATTATCATCAACTTGTGTTTTCCCAAAGCCTAGTTCTTTTCTGTTGTTAGCAAAAATTTGATTTCCCAATAACATGTTGAATGATTTTTCTCCTCTTGAAAAGTTATTCAGAGATTTCTCAAGATTTTGGACTTTGGTTTTTAGTGTTGTGTTTTCAGTTACAAGTGAGGTGCATCTATTTATAAAATCCTTTTTCCTAGTGTCAATGGTTTCCTTAAGACTCAAGTTTTCTTTTTCAAGATTCTCAAAGCTATTCTTAAGTCTTGATAATTCTGAATCTAAAATTTTACATTTTTTTACAGTTTAGGTTTTGAATATTTTGAAGTTCAGTTTCTAACCTAGAATTTTCATGGACAGGTTCTCTCCTATCAGATTTCAGTTTTTCAATTTTAGATTCAAGAGTATCAACTATTTTAGTAAGATCACAACACATCAAAGCAAGTTCTTTATAAGAATAGTCACCTCCCTCACTAGATTCCTCTGAGCTTGCTTCTGAATCTGATTTTGCCATAAGACACAAATTAGCCTCCTCTGAGCTATTATTCGAAACTTCCTCTCCTTCTTCATCATCCCAAGTCGCTGCAAAGGCCTTCTTCTTCTTTTTCTTTATCGCTCTCTTCTTTGCTCTTTAAGGCAATCGTCCTCTTCTTTGATTCGGAGTTGTTGCATTCCATTTGTTTGCATTTAAGAATTCCTGACTTCATCTCTATTACCATACTTCTCTATGACCAAAATTCACTAACTTCTACTACTTCAACTACTTCTATGCACCACTTATACTACTTCGACTCCAAAACAGCACTTCACTGCACATTGTTTCTCCCATTGCACAATAGCACTTCACTTTATACAACATTCCACCCACAACCATTCGACCATCACCAGACCAACCTCACCGGACTGCACAGCCCTTACTTTCTGGCCCTGTTGCTTGCTGTTACTTACTTGGTGCATTGTGCTCTGTTGTTGTCTGGACATTTGCATCATTTCAGTGCTTCATTACTTGAGTCATTTGAGGCATTTCATACATAAGCTTTGATGCTGTTTTGATTTGTTGAAGTTTTGCATTTAAGTTGAGTCATGACAACTATGGCTTGACCTTTGCATTCAGTTTATTGTTTGGTGCCTTCTTGAATTTCCAGTCTGTGCATTGACCTTGTGTTGAACCCAGTTTTAAAACTCGGGTTTGACCTTGTGCTCGTGTCGTGATTTTATTTATATTGCACCTGAGTTGAACCGTCCTTTTATTTTGGGTTTGACCTTGTGCTCACCTGTCCCTGTAACATTATCAAGTGTATATCGGTGTGCACGGCCTTGTGGCATGTACAGTGATACACTGTGCATGTCACATTGTTCGTGTATAATGAATTCAAATGTAAATGATGACGAACAACCCAAATAACCGAGGCAAATATTTTCAAAATTCACTATTTATTTTATATTGCAAAAATATTTCTTTTTCAATTTTACTGCGTTAGTGAATATTTTTGCAGATTGTTCAGATGCTGCATTCTAACTGGAATGAAGTTGAAGATAAACTACGAGTGTGAGTGATATGTAGTGAGGAATTTATGTAAATTGAATTGTGATGTAATTAGAATCAAAATTTTATATGTATAGTGAGAGCTTGAATTTGTACTATTCAAAATTGTAATAAATATTTGTTTGAATAAAATTTCTGTTTGAATTCAAATTCTGCGTAATTTATTTTATTCAACAAATATTTATTTAATCTATGAAAAATAAAATAGTACATTAAGAAATACATTTAAATGAATATATATATATATATATGTTTATTATCATCAAACAAAAATCATATAAGCGCATATTCAACAATCTCCCCATTTTGATGATAACAAACATATATTTTAAGATTTTGACTGTGTTAAATGTATTTGATCAATGAAATACTCTAATTGCTCCCCCTATTTAAATGCTTCCTCTCTACACGGTGCTTCCCCTACATATATGCATACAAATAGAAATATACAAATGAGCCTAGATGCAAATGGAAAATTATTTGACCTTTGCTTGATTTTATTTGACAAAATCTTTACTTTTCTCTCCCCCTTTTGTTATCAGCAAAAGAATAATAGTGTTAGAGAAAAATAGAGATAAAGTGATCGATATTAATCCAACATTAAAAGTCAATTTGAATATAAATATTAAACTTCAATAAAAATCAAACAAAAATCATAACTATCTTTGTTAGGCTCATATTCCACTTTTAGAAATAATGGAAATGATGTTGTCATATAAAATCATACAGTTGTATCTACTTGTGGTACATTTATATCAGGAATTTGAATATCTACTAATCATGCATAACCGTTAGGACTTTTAAATGAGATTAGTAGTATTCCAATTTAATTTTAAAAATGAATTCAAGTATCTTCTAACCACGCATGACCGTGAGGACTTTTAAATGGGATTAGAATCAACTTGTTTATTTAATAAATCAATTTTGATATGCGTTCCATACATGCATAACCGTAAGGACTTTTAAATGAGCATGGAAGCACATAACAAATTCCAAGTAATTCACCCATGCATAATCGTGATGACTTTTAAATGAGAGTGAATACTTTGGTATTTATTTATTTTTACTTAAAAATGTAAAATGAAAAACGAATGATCCCTGATTATGGTACCACATATCGACAAACTATATTGAATTTTTGATAAATAATGGTCGATAGAAATATGATACAAATAGAAATGGTCATGGAATCTTTACCCAACAAAAAGTTTTTATAACTCTTGTTTGAATTCCTAAAGAAATTTTCCAAATATACTGTCTTGAGTAATGTACGTTAAATATCAACACTTATCACCTTTTCAATCACTATTTATCTTTTTGATAATTAGTAGGGAGTCGGATTAGTCAAAATTTGTCATTTAAAATCAAATATATATTTTTTCAAAATAACTAATCTGAAAATATGGTCAAAAATGATTTTCTCGAAGGGGTTATATGAGAAAAATTTCTGCTATTTGAAAATTATTTGTAATGAAAAATATGCAGATATTTTCTTTGAAAAACGATGCAGTTACTAAATGTCTCATCATAAATCATGTTCAACTAGTAAATTTTCTGTCAACTAGATTACCAGTATGATCTGCATCTGAATTCCTCTTTCACTTCAAAACATCACTAATTAAATTTGATAGACCAGACCATGAAGTGTGCATAAAAACTCAAACTCAATTTTTAATTGCATTCTTGAATTTGAATTGGAGTCGTGTAAATAATCAGAAACTGTGAAAATAGAGTTAGCCGTATTATAACCTAATGTATTATCATCCAACAAAACACTATGTTTAATCCAAACGTATATGTATGAAGTAATTCAAAGAATAGTGTTTTTGGCATAAATATAATTGGCCAACTATGTTGAACAAGTCAGAATCAAAAAATCATCATCTCTTTATCATCACATTACTGGCTGATTTAATTCAGAATACGGTGCAGATTATCACATTTAATATATCGATCAAATAAATATACCTTCACCTGTTTTACCTTTACGATAATTTTTCGTGGTTGCCCATTGTGATTTTGTCACCTTTGTACTAGGCTAAGGAACTTTTCTTTGTTTCCCGTTGTGTTTCTGGAACAGCCAAAATCCAGAGTGTTGAATATGCGCCTATATTATTTTTGTTTGATGATAATAAACATATATACATTCAGTTAAATGTATCTGTTAATATACTATTTTATTTTTCACACATTAAATAAATATTTGCTGAATAAAATAAATATCAAAGATTTTGAATTCAAATGAATATTTTATTCAAACAAATATTTATTACAATTTTGATAGTACATTTTCAAGCTCTCACTATAACTATACATTTTCAATTACAATACATTTCTGATTACATCACAATTCATTTTTACATCTTCACCTCACTACATATCACTCACACTCGTATTGGTCGTCAACTGCATTCCAGTTTGAATCCAGCATCTGAGCAATCTGCAAAAATATTCACCAATGCAGTAAAATTGAAAAAGAAATATTTTTGCAATATCAAATAAAATATGATTTTTGAAAATATTATTTGCCTCAGTTATTTGGGTTGTTCGTCATCATTTATATTTGAATTCATCACACACGAACAGCTTGTGACATACACAGTGTATCGCTGTATATGCCACAAGGCCGTGCACATCGATATACACTTGATCGATTTACAGGGACAAGTGAGCACAAGTCAAACCCAATTTACAAGATTCAACTCAAGTGCAATAAAACAATGTCATTCAGCACAAGGTCAAATCAAAGACGGGTTCAACTCAGGTGCAACATAAATAAGATCTCGACTTCAGCACAAGGTCAAACCCGAGTTATTGAAACTGGATTCAACTCAAGTGAAATTTCTCAAGCCAACTTGAAACAAGATCAAGTCCAGCCCCACACAAGGAATGAACACACGAAAATGGAGTGCAACTACAAAGATGCAAGCACACTCAAACCAGAAGCATGCTCGATGCAAAAATCCAAACCAGGTTCAAATTATACAAGCTCCAGAAGGACAATGCATGTACAAGACTCAGAGACCAAGCAATGAACAACATGGATGCAACAGATGTATGGTGACGCACAAGCAAGGCTAAGGCACAATTAAACACTGTACTCAGACTCGAGCACGCATGAAGCTCAAGCAACAATAAAACTGAAGCATGGCAGATCCAAAAAAAAGAAAATCAAAGCATGTACAAGTTGTAATATGCATATGGTCAAGCTGTTATTCAACACAGTGTAGCATGTACACAATGTCAACCAAAACTGATGAAGACTACACATATACAAACCACAGATGCAACCGATCAGTTCGACATGTACATGAAGGCAGCAAAACAGTGGCTCAACAAGAACACTTGCAACAGTGGTGATGCAGTGGCAACTACAGAATGCTAACTAGAGAGGAAATGAAAAAGCACCAGACAAAAACCAATATCAATGCCCAAATTCAAAACTGTATATATGCACATATATGAAGACTCAAGTCACAAAAGCAGACAACATTTGAGTACATCGAACCAGCAAGCCTCAGCATCAACAAAACCAAATTCATTGAACTTGAATGACCAGACTGAAGATAATGATATACAAGTCAAATTCGAAACCGTGGTAGTAATCATAATTGACCAAGTTAATAATCAAAGCCGTGACCATCAAGTTAAAATATCGTAAGATTCAAGTAAATAGAAGAAGTCAGAAATCATCTCAAACATAGAATCAAAATCATACGGCCGAGATAAAGCAATTGACAATTTCAAATAAATTATCAGATGAAGTCGTATATGAAATACAAACGAAAATTCAGGGCATTGAACCCTATATAAACCATTCAACATCATCGGCAAGAGATCAGAGTTCGAATACGAAAATCGAAAGGTAACAAAGCATAAATTCTTACCAGAAGGAAGAATCGAACTCATCGAAGTAGCCAGAGAGAGCAACGAGAAATCGATCGAGCAAGGCAACTCTCGTACAACCACGGATTCGATCGAAGTAGTAACGGCTCTTCGAAAGCCCTAATTTGGATCAAGTACAAAAGCCTTAATTTTGCAATCAGGAGGAACGAGAAGAACACGGCCACCATTATCTCAAAGGAACGGAGGCATATAAAAAAAAAAGAGATCGGGTCAAAATAATAAAAGGGGCCGGCCTTTATCTTATATTTAAGAGTTTTATTTTATAAAGGGTTTTTATTTGAAAGTAGGGTTGTTTTTAATTTGTATTTTCATTTTTTAAACCATTTAATTTTCTAGTCGTGTGACTAGGGGACAAACTACTTGTCGTAGTTTGGGAATTCGCAATTCGGTGGTTGAGTTGTGGCAATGTTTTGAGCGTAGAGTTAGATTAGTCAATAGCGGGTATAGCGAATTTACGTGTGTAAGCGAGAGACTATCTAATTTCTAGTAGAAACCTTGGGGGCAGCACGTAGGCAGGGTTTTGCCGAAGCTGGGTAAATTCTGTGTTGTTCTGTTTTTTCTGTTATTTATATTCTGCGATATCTGTGCTGCTATTCTGTGATCTGAATTGAATATTTTATAAGCTTCCGCGATTAATTTTTATAATTAACACTATCACCCTATTCACCTCCCCTCTAGGGTGAAATCAATCCTACATAGAGAACACTGTTGTTGTTCCTTAGCCTGCCACCATACCTACACGAAGAGAGAGGAGGATGACCTAGAGAAACTCTTAGGTCCAATGATATTAGTGACTGAAGCATTGTGAATAAACAATCCCTTTGGAACCCAAACTTGTTTAGTCCTTTTATTTTTGTTCCAATAGACATGAAATTTGTTTGTATAATTCTTAGGAGCCCAAACTTGTATAAATTTTGTGTTCTTGTTCCTATGACTACAATTTTCAACACGATGTCCAATTATTTCACATCTAGCAAAGACACTTTTACCTTTTGCATTATCATCAACTTGTATTTAGTCCTTTTCTGTTGTTAGCAAAAATTTGATTTCCCAATAACATGTTGAATGATTTTTCTCCTCTTGAAAAGTTATTCAGAGATTTCTCAAGATTTTGGACTTTGCTTTTTAGTGTTGTGTTTTCAGTTATAAGTGAGGTGCATCTATTTATAAAATCCTTTTTCCTAGTGTCAATGGTTTCCTTAAGACTCAAGTTTTCTTTTTCAAGATTCTCAAAGCTATTCTTAAATCTTGATAATTCTGAATCTAAAATTTTACATTTTTTACAATGTAGGTTTTGAATATTTTCAAGTTCAGTTTCTAACCTAGAATTTTTATGGACAAGTTCTCTCCTATCAGATTTCAGTTTTTCAATTTTAGATTCAAGAGTATCAACTATTTTAGTAAGATCACAACACATCAAAGCAAGTTCTTTATAAGAATAGTCACCTCCCTCACTAGATTCCTCTGAGCTTGCTTCTGAATCTGATTTTGCCATAAGACACAAATTAGCCTCCTCTGAGCTATTATTCGAAACTTCCTCTCCTTCTTCATCATCCCAAGTCGCTGTAAAGGCCTTCTTCTTCTTTTTCTTTATCGCTCTCTTCTTTGCTCTTTAAGGCAATCGTCTTTCTTCTTTGATTCGGAGTTGTTGCGTTCCATTTGTTTGCATTTAAGAATTCCTGACTTCATCTCTGTTACCAGACTTCTCTATGACCAAAATTCACTAACTTCTACTACTTCAACTACTTCTATGCACCACTTATACTACTTCAACTCCAAAACAGCACTTCACTGCGCATTGTTTCTCCCATTGCACAATAGCACTTCACTTTATACAACATTCCGCCCACAACCATTCGACCATCACCAGACCAACTTCACCGGACTGCACACCCCTTACTTTGGTCTGGCCCTGTTGCTTGCTGTTACTTACTTGGCGCATTGTGCTCTGTTGTTGTCTGGACATTTGCATCATTTCATTGCTTCATTACTTGAGTCATTTGAGGCATTGCATACATAAGCTTTGATGCTGTTTTGATTTGTTGAAGTTTTGCATTTGAGTTGAGTCATGACAACTATGGCTTGACCTTTGCATTCAGTTTATTGTTTGGTGCCTTTTTGAATTTCCAGTCTGTGCATTGACCTTGTGTTGAACCTAGTTTTAAAACTCGGGTTTGACCTTATGCTCGTGTCGTGATTTTATTTATATTGCACCTGAGTTGAACCCGTCCTTTTATTTTGCGTTTGACCTTGTGCTCACCTGTCCCTGTAACATTATCAAGTGTATATCGGTGTGCACGGCCTTGTGGCATGTACATTGATACACTGTGCATGTCACATTGTTCGTGTATGATGAATTCAAATGTAAATGATGACGAACAACCCAAATAACTGAGGCAAATATTTTCAAAATTCACTATTTATTTTATATTGCAAAAATATTTCTTTTTCAATTTTACCGCGTTAGTGAATATTTTTGCAGATTGCTCAGATGCTGGATTCTAACTGGAATGAAGTTGAAGATAAACTACGAGTGTGAGTGATATGTAGTGAGGAACTTATGTAAATTGAATTGTGATGTAATTAGAATCAAAATTGTATATGTATAGTGAGAGCTTGAATCTGTACTATTCAAAATTGTAATAAATATTTGTTTGAATAAAATTTCTGTTTGAATTCAAATTCTGTGTAATTTATTTTATTCAACAAATATTTATTTAATCTATGAAAAATAAAATAGTACATTAACAAATACATTTAAATGAATATATATATATATATATGTTTATTATCATCAAACAAAAATCATATAAGCGCATATTTAACACAATCTTCAATTATTGAATTGAATAATTATTTTATTCAACAAATTGCTGTATCTACATTCTGAATAGATAAATCCAAATTTTCCATATTCAAAACCAATTTATATTTCCATTTCAATATTTAATACCATTTAAATATTCCAGATTCAATGTTGAAAAATTCGGGTCGTTACATCCGACGTGTCGAAGGTGGACCCCACGAGTTTGCCCAGTTCGCCGTAACCATTGTAGAGGAGCCATTCGCGTCCGATGCGACTCAGACGCGAACGACTTCCCTACAACATCCATATTTTCCCCATCTCTTTTATATAATCCCCCTTGTCTACCACTCTCCACACTCACTTTCAATTCTCAATCTAAAAATTCACTAATCCAAGCTTTCATCGTAACATACCGCATTTCGGTAATTTTATTTCTGTTTTTGTTCATTTCGTTTATTATTTTTCTTGTTTTTCTGGTTTTTGACATATTTTGTCTCAGAAATGGTCGAAAATAATGTACCGAGAAATTCCCGCCGTAGCCCATGAGTTTGATCCGCTCACGCATATTCTGAATTTTTACGAACAGATGCTGAAGCTTATCAAGCTGTCGGTCAATCCGAAAAAGGAATTCATAAGAAGATAATGGTAGAACTGAACGAAACTTTAGTGGGTGTTTCGAACGAAGCACCGTTCATTGTCGAACAAATTACGGCCAAATACGACTCGCTGAAGAAGAAATGAGCGGTTTGGCGCAATTTGAGAAATAAATTGAGCGCAGGATGGGATAATGTTCGAGGAACAATTAGTGGAAGCGAACATTGGTGGATCGATCGCACGGGGGTAATACTTTTTTTTATCTTTTTTGTTTATTAATTTACCGCAACTAATTTATGTTTTTTTAATTATTCTAGGAGTTTGGCAACTAATTTATGCTTTCACTCCTGGCACTACCGAAGGTAACAGTATTGCAACTGGTGCCGATGCTTTCAGATACCACAATATATGAAGTCTTTGTCACCGCCCGCCTTTCCAGCTGCATTTCCACCTACATATTCACCGAACTTTCCACCTACCTATCCACCACAATACCTACCGCAGTAGTTTGTATTTGTAAGTTCTACTTAGTATTTTGTATTCTGCATTTTGAATTCTGAACTATGTATTAAGTATTATGTATTCTGAATTTGCTATATATCTATTTTATTTAAAATAATTGACGCAAATAAAATAATAACATAAACAATAATTTTGTTCCTTTTGCGTTGCCCCTTTTGTAAAAAGAACACATTCTCTTTTTGCGAACTTACCCCTTTCTCAGCCCCTTTCGTTTGCCCCTTTCGGTTCAAAAACGAACGCACCCAATGTCTACCCTTGTAGGTAGTTGAAAAAAAAAACTATAACTTAGAAGGGGAACACTATATTCATATATAAAGAATAAAAGTGATAATTACAACTACTAGCACACACATTTAATGCTATATTCATGGAAAACGGTAATCTTATTTACCATTATTGTGTTTACATAAAAAAAATACCAAAAATCTTAAACTAATATAGCATTATCCGAATTAAAAGCTATTAAATCCTACAATTTATAAAATGTTGAACTAAACTAGCATCATACCAATGTAATGCTATAGACATGCATACAGAACAAAAATACTATATTTATAACAAATGTTATATATATAATATAATACTGATTTATATTTCAGTAATAATGAAAAGATTGGCAACGACATCGTCTTCTTCACTATCTCCTCCATCATCACCATCATCTAGTCTCGATCAAAATTTGAATCTCGTGGTCAGTCTTGAGCTTGGATTGTCGCAACCCACAAATGTAGTCACCCACCACAAGCTATCGCCAACGATCATTCCACCGCCGTCTTTTACTACGCCGTTGTCGTCATCTACCATGCAGTTGTTGTCGTCGTTCGTTCGAAACAAACCGCATTTGAGTTTGGAAGTTTATTCTTCTCTCTAAAGTTTTTGATCCGCGTTCTTGGTTTGGAAAAACCTAAACCATTTTCTCCCACCTACTGTCGTGTATTGGAAATATGTAGGATTGCAATCTTGATTAATTGAAAAATGCAAAAACGAAACAAACCTTGCACCGAACCGTGAACATGGCAAAGATTCGAACCAACACAATTATCTTGTTATCGTTTTCTGTTCATTTTTTATTACCAAAAAGATTTTGCTGTTGACCGACACGTGAGCATCCCCATGTTTGTAAGTATGAACGCCATCTTTGTACTATCATTACTTTTTACTTCTTTATTATTATTTTTGATTTGCCGTGGAAGTCTCCTGCTTTAATTTGTCTTGTCGGCCAAACAAGGTAGAAGAAAAACCCCATTTTGCAAGTCATTAGTTTTTTTTACCTATACTGCACTAGTGAAAGTTGGGTCTTCCCGAGTAATTTGCTTGTAACATGCTCGATTAATTTCGCGATGTCTACTGTGCTTTGAAGGTTAGTGAAAATTGCGCTCGTTTACATAATATATTTGATTAAAATTGGTATTTTATTTGAAATTCCATAAATATATGGATTGAATTTCTGTTGGGTTATTGTGTATGCAGTTGGGAAATTTAGTGCTGCGTTTTCCCGTCTGCATAGTGAAGCTGTTACCGTTCTATTTATTCAAATTTTATTTCATGGGTTGGGTTGATGCAAAATTCATAGAATAATTGGTTATGAAGATTAATACGTGTTATCCAACTTTTATCTAATCAATCATGACATTCACATATGTAATATTAGATACAAATTCTATCGATCTTCGTCATGCCAGACTCTTTAATGACCATATCAGTTTTGAGAGTGCCAATTATGCTGGGTCTTGAGAGTATCGATTTTGATTGTTAATCACCATATTGGTTTTGATTGTTAATCACCATATCAGCTTTGATCCGTTTCTACAAGATTCCATCTGTTTCTACGAGATGTTAAAACTGATCAACACATGTTTGAGAGTTTAATATACATGTTTTAACAGTTCTTTACAAAAGTATTGTATTTAATATTAATTTTCCAGATTATTAGGAGTATAGTTGGAGAAAAAAATCAGAATCTTAAAACACTCTAATCTAATGGGTTGTGAATTACCATCATAATTATATTACATCAGTTTTCACCGGTTTATAACCGAAGAGAAAAAAATATTTACAAGGGCTATGACATTACCTTAAGTACAAAACTGTCCAAAAACTGTCCAAAACCGGTAGGAAAAAAGGCTCAAGCAGAGCCTTGTGAGAAAATATGATAAGTAGGTTATGGTGTAATGCCATCAAGCTTTTCTTCCCGTGAAGCATTCCGATTGGGACTTGCCATTAATTGCTCTGTATGGGAATCATTAGAATGACAAATAAAATAGATGATAAAACATATTGGTTAGGGGAATGAACTGGAAAAAATCATATAATTTTTGTGTAAGATTGCTATAAGATAAAGCAATGTATCTTTAATTTCCAAAATGTCATCGTCGTCATTATTATTATTCAAATTCCCATCCCTTCTCAAAAGCTCACTGGGATTTTCCACACTCCCAATCATTTGCTTATGGTGGTGCATGCATTCTCCTTCCCAATCCCTTCTGTTACATCTTATAATTAAGCTTCCCTAAATGAGTTATTTCTAATTCAAAGTTTAAAAACTTTAATTTAAAGTGTTATTATCCAATTTTAAAATGAAAAATGCCAAATACCAAAATGTTGAAGGAAAAACAAATTGAGATTTAGATGATTTCTCATCTATTATCTTCAAATTTAATGAATTTGTTTAAAATTAGATCAAAAATATTGAAAAAAAATTAGGGTTCTAGAAGTGAATTTTTTTGGTAGAAAATGGTTTTAGAAGATGAAGAAGAAGAGTAGCATGTGAACGAGAAAAATATATTTATAAGGAAGGACAAATTAGTAATTTTTTCTAATTTATTATTGGAAAAATCAATGATTTAATTCTTTGCTTAACATAAGTTATTCATTTTGTTTCTCACTTTAGTATTTTCCTTTATTATAGTGTGTATTCTTGGTGAGAAGAAAGTAGTAAAACGATAATAATAATAATACCAACAACAATAACAAAAACATATAGGCTGGAATAATAATTGATTTATAGTTTTTGTTGTAGGATTACTAAAGGTGAATTAAATTGGATAACAATCCATTAACCGTCACATGTTTTAAAAACTGTGTTAATTTACAATGTTATGTATACCTTTTTAGCTAGTTTTATAATGCTCATTAAAATTTAATTCATGCTATTTATTATCCAGTACAATAATCGACATTAAATTAAAACCAAAGGACAAAAGAGTGACAAATAAAACGTAGACTAAAAGGGAGGAAAATGTTGCAATAATCAAATGATAAAGGAATATCAAATGACAAAGAAACAAAAGATTATATGTTACATTCGAACTAGGTAGAAACCAATGTATAAATTAATTTGTTTTAATTGTACTTCAATGGGTGAATGTGGTGTATAATGTGTGAAAATAACATCATACATTTTTAATACTATCGCTAGACCAATGATGGGTGAAATTCAAAAGGAGGAGAACTGAGATATATCGATTAACTTGTGTTTACTGAAAGGAACGTATGAAGCTAATTGTAAGTATGACAGAGTGCACATTTAAAGGTTTAAAGACTACCATCCTATATATTGTTTACTTCATGGATGTTGAAATTTTGGACACTAGATTTATCTAAAGTCTTACCATATCATGCTTGGTTAAACATATGCTACCCAAATAACTAGTATTTAGTCCCTCCTAAACTATAGTTTATTCAAATAGATGCGTGGCTTTATCCTTGTAAGTAATAGCAAACATTCTTATATAGTTTATAGATGAGCATATGTGTGATTTCATCGTTTATCAAAGTGTTGTTTGACTATAAAATTCGTATACGAATTAATATTGCAACTCCAATTATGTCACGAGCTGCTTAATGTATCTACTTTAAGTTCATAATGAACATTTCATTTTGTAGCCACATATATGTGCTTTCCTTACATCCATAATACTTCTTAGCTGCAAATCTTTTACCTTCGAACAACTACGACAATTCACTTTTATGGTTACTACATGAGAAATTCAGCATAAAGGTAATCTATGTATATTTCAAGATATAATTACTGCATTGTAACCATTTACTTCAACCTAAGGTACCTTTTTATGCAAAGTTACTCACATTAATTTCCTTTAAACAAGTTTCAAGTTGCATACCCAAAAACTAATGAGAAAAAATCTTCATTACAGTTTGTCGTTTCCCTTAACCCGTGTCCAGACTCTTTTTATTTCATATAACTTTTAGCTAGACATTCTTTTCATCGTCTTTGATTCAATTAAATATTTCACGGAAACTCACATATTTATTGGTACGTATTGTCCTTGTAGATTCTTATTATCATCAATTTTTGGATTCAATCAATGAGGTAGTAAATTCAGGATTTAGGATTTTCATTTCCCTTTCATTCAACTTGAGATGATCAACTTGGATATTTTAGAATAGTTTTACTAACTGCACTTGCTTCAGACGCCGATTGTTGATGTACTCGCTATGGGATAGGTTAATTATTTCATGTGGGACCCACAAAATATAAATAAGTCAAATAATAAAACATAACATCCAACCACAAAGCAAGTAAGCAAACAATCATCGCTCATGCGCGAGTCATCTTAGCACTGCTCATTTTGAAAATTTTGGTTATGATTTTGGTTTTACATTTATGTACTTTTTTTGATAGAAATACATGAATGAATACTGTATACTTGTACCTACAAAAATAGATTATGTTATATCTTCTAAAAAGTTGGTTTAATTATTTATCTTACTATTATATTAAAATTTTCTTGTTGAACTGAGTTGGCGTTGACAAAGCAATTGTCAATGTTTTAAATCTTGGATTTTGATCACATTTCGTCTTGGATATTTCACACAATCTATTTTATATCGAAGGAGATCTCGGATGAGATGGACGAGATGAGTTTATCTCAAGTGTATATCTTGGATTGACATCCCGGGTCTTAAAGTACATTTTGGGGATATTTCGAAGGAACTTGTGTGTCTAAATAATGTTTTAATTATTCATTTAACAAGTATATTTTTCTCAATACAATAAAGATTGTATGTAACATCCCGTCTTTTTGCACGATTTAAACAGACACACGTGCCAATTCAAACCATACGTAAGGGCGGATTGTTATGGGATAAATAAGAAAACAGAGAAAGAAACAGAATCTCACAGCGGAAGGATAAAATATAATAATCAAATATACAGTTCATAAATCTGTTTACAAAAACCTTTGATTTATTTATACAATACATATCAGAGTACACATACCATATAACAATGCAGCGGAACAATATGAGTGTAGTGAAACCATATTATCTATAGTAATAATAATAAAATCTTCGTCTTCTTCCTTCGGAAATAAAATCTTCAATCCTGAAACGCTCGGATTGACCCGAGCGAATTTGGAAAGACAAAAACACTCGAGTCAGAACTAAAAGATCTTATGTGAGTTACATTAACAGAAATAAATATGAGTGCAGTAACCCAAGAGATGCTCGGGATTTACATCTTCTAAGGATCCGTTAAACTATTTACTATGTAGTATATTGCGCTATTATAGTAGTGTCTAATTGTAAAATAAACTTACTTTTAAATAGCGTTAAAGCTTTACATTTTCCACCTTAACACATTTATATATTCCCATAGTCTATATAGTACCGTAATCTCCCCCGTACTGGGCGTCGTCAGAGGGCACTCCATAGGTATGGTACAAAACAAAATCGTATAAGGCGCGCTAGGGTAGGTGACACGGCACAACTAGGCAATGTCAGGGTACATATACCAATTGCTATCCGGGTTTGTGGAAACGCGCAGCTACCGCCCATCTCGAACAAACACCCCCAAAATCAAAGAAATCAATAGTGGCCACCGAATCAATCCAAAATCAGAGTATAGTATCGAAGGAGTGCGTTCGATCAGAGGAATGACCTCATTGGCCCGAGAATCGCTCCTGTTTTAGCCACCTTATGCCAACTCACGGGAGTCGGGTCCATGTATTTACCTTGCAGGAAACGCCTCCGCCAACCTACTTCATTCTGGAATCTCCACCGCGTACACGGTTGTTAAAGTGGTTTTCGGAGTTGGCAGAGAGTATGACAACTTCCGATCCCGGTCTCTTCAACAACCAAACGTTATTATAACACCGCGGTCATTTAAAATAATTATACTTTAAAACCAAAACAAAATCCATTTTAAAACCATATAAATACGGTATCGTTTATATTTTTAAAACCCCAAATCAATACGATATCATTTAGGCCCAAACCCATATAATGTCATTTTTTTTCCCAATACATATATTCTTTCCAAACTCATAGGGTTTTCAAAGTAAAATATTTAGAAATCAAAACTCTGGAATATAATATTTTCAAATTATACTACCTTGACAATCATAACTTTGAAACAAGTTTCCGTCTCTTAAGTGGTTAAATATCAAACTACTTTTATAAACAAAATAGCTTCTTTAGATTTCACAAATCAAATTCAAATATCGATTTAAACTACCAAATACCATTTCAATTCTTATGTTTCAAAGCTTTAAATATTTCATCATTTCAAAAACAAACTCATTTGACAAACCCATATATATCAAATTCAATTACTTATTATTTAGACTTGAAATGTTTACTTAATGAATTCAATATAATTTAAGTAAAACCTTTAACTTCACATAATTGGAAAATCTTTCAATTTATTAAACTTGATATATTCATTTAAATCAACCTGGTATTCATTTAAATCACTTTACACAAAAATCAAGTTATAAAAATCATATCCTTTAAAAAAATTAATTTTTATTAAATTTTAATTTAACTTAATATTCATCTTCCAAATCTTATTCTCATTTAAGTCATAAAAACTCCAGAAATTAGATTTTAAATAAATGCTTAATCGTATTTGATCTTAAAAATCAAACTTTATTTTATACTTCAAATCAAATTTATACAAAGCTTAAACCCGAAAATTACTATATATATATAAATAACTAATTCAATATCCCATAAACCATATATATATATATATATAGCTTTACAAAACCATAAAAACATTCCAAAATATATTTTATATATATACCGCGGTGCCTGTATAAAATTTTCTACCCTATGGTCAAGTGATACGGATGTTTATCATTTCAATCCGCAATTTAAAATAAAATGCGGTTGTATATCATTTCAAACCGCAATCCCGAATAAAAGAAATGCATAACAACTTGCAATTAATAAAATAAATCATCCATTCATCCATCAATTCATACATCCATTTATAACAGTCATCATCCAATTTCAAACAATCATCAATATATAACAAGTGATAAATAATGGTATCAATTATCAGTTTATACTCAAAATAAATTTAATAAATGTTAATTGGCAGTTTATATGCAAAATAAACGTAAACTTAACTGGCAGTTAATATGAAATAAAATTTAACATAACTATGCCTGGCAGTTAATATGAAATAAATAAATTCTAACTGTCAAATTTATATGTAATAAATAAATAAATTTACAGTTATATTAAATAAATGCGTTTAAACAGAAATAGTGAATAAAACATGCCAAACAGTCATAAAAAATTTCTACACATATCTAAAATTAATTTAACAAACACAAGAAATTTTAGAAATTGTGAGTGGGTTAAAACACTCACCTTTTGAATTTAAATTGAATTTAAATTCAATTTAAACTCAAAAATTCGACGGTCTCCGAATTGGTCCAAACCAGCGTCAACAGATCTGGAATTTAATTACGATCCTAACAAAAAAATCTCGTGTGAATCGGACTAAGTATGAGAAAGTTATTCGAAAATTTCGATTGAAACAAAAATTAAATAAAACAAAATAAACAAATACTCCATCATCATGCCACGTCACAGGCCACGTTCTTCTTCTCAAATTCGAGCACGCTACAGCACCAATAAAAAAAAAACGGACAGTACCAACAGATTACGCTCTTCGAGAATTAAGACATATAATTTTTCTGGAATTTTTAGAGGAGTTTGAAATATTTTGTTTTTTGTTTTTTTTGTTTTGGACTGTAATTGGATCTAGAAATTTTGCAGCCATTGGAAGAGAAGAAGTTGAAGAAAAGAACACACATAGAGAAATGAAGATAGATGGAGGCTAGGGTTTACACAGCCTATAAATAGACAAAGTGAAATAGGATAGGTGGGCACGAATCATAAACGCGCAAAACGGTTGTTGGCCCAACAGAATATTTTATATTAATTGGATACGTTACGGATTAGTAAATAAATTAATTTCTTCCTCAAACATTTACATTGAATTTTAAACGTATTTAAAAATGTAAATTTAGATGCTTCATTTATAAGTTTCAATATAAATTCACAATTTCATTAAATTCCAAATTCATAGATAAGTTTCCATTTTCAACTAAATTTCTAAATTACCGTAATAATTTTCTTAGATTTTTATTCATTCTCAATAGATTTAACTATTGTAAATTGACTAAGTTTTCATACTATAAAAATCCACATTTCTATGTATATATACATTTGAATTCCCTACTAAAATATTTTATTTATATTTCACAATTACTTCCAATCCATTTTTTTTGGCATCGCACTGTTACTTAAATAAATAGCCTATACCAACACTAATTATCATTAATTTGAAAACGGGTTACCAAATTCTGGATTTTATTAGTAATTATTATTTATTACTTCATTGTTTATTCAAATTTAGATAATTTAAGATGTTTCTTAAATGCTGAGTACATTATTAACTTCAGCGTAAAACTTCAATTTTATTTTATCTACAAAGTATAAATTAACTTTGCAGAAATCCTTTAGTTGACCTTTCATTTAATTATCCTATCTATTGGTATCCCATAGATGGGAATTCCTAAAACATCTTCGAATTCCAACTTATATTTCAATCACATAAAATGTTCTATTCAGTTTCCAATAAATTCAATAAATTCAAATTATCATGTTCTAAATCCAAATGAATCCATATATCCTGCCTTCCATTCTTTTAATCTAACTAATTATCATATTCTGAATAAAGTTTACGTTATTTCCACCTATAAGATACAAATAACAACGAATGTTGCATTTGATTTAGATTCTAAATAAATTGATGGGTAATAATTAATAATTCTCACTATTGCCCGATTTATTCCCATTCATGCTTAAATTACCACCAACAATCATTAAATTTACCTTTCTTTTATTGATTCCATAAAATCTATTTGCCCTGAGTTAGTTACTACATTTATCAAATTCCAATTTCGCAGTCACCTTAAATACATAAATTGGTATTGCATTAACATTTAAATTTATTAGCTTATGTCAACACTATTAACATTAATTGCAATGTATTACCAATTTTAGTCACTACCCTAACTACTAACTCATATTAACCTACATTATTCCCAAGAATTTCATTGGTTTTTCTTATATTAAATTTATCAACCATATTAATTAAGGTTTTTTAAAAACTATTAATAAAATTCCCTTTAATATATACAACTTAGCAATCTATTAAGCATGGTCTTATATTTCACGTAAATGTACATTTAATTACATTTATTACAATGTTATCCAAATAAATTGAATGATCTAAGTATATAACTCCTAATATCCACCCATCTTGCCTTAATCCCAAATAACATACAAATTAAACTACCCTTAATTTCAATTAACCCTATCATTACTTTTTATATTCCAAACAAATAAATTAATAATAGGTTAATTGAATCAGATTTACAATCCAACTTTAATTATTTGTAAATTTTGTCAGTTTGGACCACTTGGTAAATTCAGAATCCTTTAATAACTTCCTACATTAATTTATTTTTGAATAATCCCAAAATTTTCAATATTAAAGTACAAATCCAATTTATCAAAAATTAAAACTTAAATTTCAAGGAATTTATTTATTTAGGTTTAGATCCCGTAATTCGCTAAAATTGGTTGGTATTTATTTCATTCGCCTCTTTAATTGTACGTAAATTTCTCATAAATACACCTAAAATTTCATTTAATTCTAACTGCTTTCTAATTTCCATTTCTACGTCTTAACACACTCTATATTAAACTTCTAGACATTGTATTACTTATCATATTAATGTAACCTTTATTTAGTGTATTAACATTTATTTCAATTCAAATTCTATCAACCAATTAAACATGTAACCTATTACTATTGCTTACAAATCAAAATATTGCACCCATTGTCATCTTCTGAATGGAATTAGTCTTTATTTCAAAACTTATCTAAATTTACATTGAGACCATATTTAATCCTCTTCGATAATATTAATCCTCAATTTATTAAATGGAATCAATATATCTTACATAACATGTTTTACGCATAAATTTTTAATTAAAATTATTTCAACTTATTCCCCATATTCTCAATAATTACCTAACATAAATCTACGCTTATTTTATTCTACGTTCACACTTCCGTTACTCTCAAATCAATAAGTAACGTTCATATAAATAAATGTTATGTCAGTTTCCTATTTATCGCGATATTTTTATTTATTTATTACTGCATAACTTTACTTATTTTCTTCCCATCACTTTAAAATTAATCGTTAAAGTAACGCTTATCAATACGCATCAAATTATTTACCAAATTAAAAGGTTTTGATTTTTTTAACAAATTAATTGACAGATTAATTAGGTAATGTATACGAATTGTTATTATACCCATAAATTTACACTTAACTAATTAAATGTCTTACCTATATTCTCTATCTTCCCATTATATTCAGGTACAATACTTAAACCAATTTTTATTGAAAAATTTATTCATATTACAAACAAAGGCTTAAATTACCATTGTTAAATTAACGTTCAATATATATTTATCACCTTTTATTATTTCTACTAAATTTTTATTACAAAATTCTATTAAATAAATTAAATCGTCGAAATTTACGGGTCGTTACATTGTAATGTTACAATATATGTAAATCATGAAATGAATATGCTTTTATGTTTTGTTTAGTCCCACATCGTGGAATATGTTAAATCCTTAGCTCTGAAGCCTTTATATAAAGGAGGCTATGTAATGTAAATGCATGTCTAATTTAGGAATGAATAATATATCTTCTGTCCCACTCTCTAATGACTTCTACTTTCTTCATTTTATAACACGTTATCAGCACGATCTCTAAACAATTTTTTTTTGTAGATTTGAATTGTGATAATCTAGAAGACCAGATCTACTTTGCTTTTCAGATCTAATTATAGATCTTAAGATGGTAAGCAATTTTTTAGATTTAATTATATTGACCTTATCTTTTTTAGATCTAATTCTATTAATTTTATCTTCTTAGATCTCATTCAATTATAGATCTAATTTTTTGATCTCATTCTATTGTAGATCATATGTTCTAATTTTTTTCAGAACTTTTGTAGATCTTGATATCATGCTCAAATGATATTTCTTTGAGATCTATATATTTTAGTCATCAGATTTTTTTCTTCTTCATGTTTATTCATCATTTTCTCTTATTTATTGAAATCAAGCATGACTTCCGAGATTACTTATTATTACATATCTTTTAGTTGAAAACAATTTTATTTATTCTTTCAGAATTTGTACTTGATAAATATTCAGTTTGAACTGATTCAAAATTTCTAACAAGTGGTATTAGATCCACTCATCTTTGATTTCATTATGAATTTTTGATTATTTTTGAGTAAGTTTTGAATCGATTTTATTTATAAGTCATACAATTCTTGTAATATCTTACTCAAATTTCAGATCTATTTGATCTATGTATGAAAGATTTTTTTGTTGATAATTTTGGATTTGGTTTGAAGCTAAGTTGTTTTTCCTAGATCAAAAGGTAGCTTCTGATGTAGAAAGCAAGATCTAAATGATCTGTATATAGTTTGTGTAATTAAATAATTTATTTTGGAAATAATCTTAATTCCCCAAATTTACGAGATAACTTTTGAAGATTTACATGTTTGTTTTGCTATATTTGGTAAAGAATTATGAATTTAATTTTCTTATAAGGGAAATAATTTGGATCTGAGATGTATAGTTATTTATGATTATGAATGATGTGGATAGTTCTGAGATGATAATGTTGTTTATTTTAGAAATTTTAATTATTGAGAATAAACTTTTTTTTAAGATATCAATTTTAATTTTATTATTGAGTAATCTCGAACCTAGATCTGAGATGAAATTATGTTACTTTAACTATTGTTTGTTCAATTGATTCACATATATATTTATAATGAAATCATTTTGTTGTGATAGTAGTTATATCTTAGATCACATAAATGTTAAATGTATTTATTTTTATGTATTAAATGCACTGGTTATTGTAAATTAAATAATATTTTATGTTTGTGTTTGGAATAAGAATTGATGTATGATGTACTATTTGATGTATTTATTTTGACAAGTAATGTCTGGCGTAATGGAAGAATTAGGTTTAACAACTTGAAGTTGTGCAAAGAAATTATTTTATTAATAGAACTTGTATAACTCAAAGTCTAAGACCTGAAAGTCTTGAATTATGAAAAGATTTTCTGATGAACTTTACAAGCTCGAATTCTTATCAGTATTTTTTATCAAATATACAAGCTTCTAAAAAAAATTTATACAAAATTTGTGAACCCGAAGTTCATAACACATTAATGTACTTGTTCTTGAATTAGAAGCCCGAAGCTCTATTGAAATTGTGTAAAATGGTAGGGTTGTACTTCTTGAAGAAGTTAAAGAAAATTAATAAATTATCATATGAGATATTGATGTTGCATTCAAGAGATAAAAAAAATCTCCAAATTTATACCTTACCTTATATCTTCACATTTACGTTATCTTAACCAAACATCCTTAAGATATTATGTTATATGATATTTCAAACGTCATCGAATGTGTGTGTATATTAATCTCTTGAAGAGATGTTTTAGAGATTTATTTATCTTTATATTGCAAAATTCAACATCCTAGAAGAGATGTTATAGTAATTTTATTTTTGTTACATTGCTATTCCTTAAAAGGAAATACTATATTCCCTGAAGGAATAATGATATAATTTTTTTGAAGTAGTAACAATAATTTATCAAAAAAATGATATTGTATACCAATGTTACACTCCAGAAGTAGTGGTTTTATCTCTTGCATCTTATTTTCAGTTGGTGAATCTAATTTTGTCATTGTATTTAAAGTTTGATATGCCATTTTAAAAGCAGTTACAACAAAAATCTCCAGCATGGATATTTTATGCTACTGTAAAAGTAGTAATTATGTAATTTATATAATATAAATATTGTATATTGATATGGCATTCCAATAGTGCATATATATATCTCTAGAAGAGAAAGTTCATTCCAGAAGTGGTGATGCTAAAATATTTCTAGAAGAGATTTATAAATTTGAATATGATAATATATCTCTAGAAGAGATTTATTTATATATTTGATAATTTTATTAAACCAAATAAGTGTACATAAATATGATTTAAACCACATTTATACCTTCGGGGTATATTAAGCATTTCAAGTACTTTCGGCACTTTGCGGACTATATGTCCATATTTCTCTACTATTAAAGGATTCATGATGGCCAGTCATGTTTTTCCCTAATTCAAGGTTCTTAATCTATTTATAAACATTAGCGTTTTATTATTTATAAATTTATCATCAATAATTATTTCTTGTCAGTTCTAGATATGATTTATTGAGATCTTTTTGATTATCATGTTTTAGGTACATAAACCACTTCTACGGTAATTTGACAATCATGTCATTAGTCTCTTCAAGTGCATTCTTAAGTGTTTGTTCAAGAACACTCACATTTTGACATCTTTATTACTTACTCTAAAAGTATTTCGAACCAATTTTTGTACCATATTTCAGATATGGTTTACATTTTTTGATCCTTCAGGAATTCAAATCTATATTGGAGAAAGTCTACTAGGGATATTATTAATAATTTATTTAAGTTACTTAATATTTCGCATCATTATACATGTTAACAAATATTTGACATTGATGATCAAAATGAACTTGTATCCCTTTATCCTCTCCCTCAATGTTGATGAACATTGTCCCATTAAATAATAATCATCTTTGGACTCTCATTTTGATCTATTATCATATTGCTACTAGCAAATACATCATACATATTAATAATAAGAGGATAATTCTTTTATCAATTGATAAGATGCATTCAAGTGATATTTGTGAGTTTTTGGTTCATGTTTAAATATGGGATTCAATTATCCCAATTTCGTGAAATATAATTCAGTTGAAAGTATACCAATTTTTTTTAAAATAAGCTTCCAGCTTCCAATTTGTAGAGATAACGCAAACATATTTTTTGACGTTTTCAATATAGTTCCAATATGGTATCCATTCATTTATATATCCTCAAAACTCAACAGATTTCTTTTAAATTTGCTTGAGTATAATGTATTTTGAATTAAGATATATGTACCATTTGGTAATACTATATGGGCTCTTCCGGACCTTTCAATTATATATCAAATTTGTTATGGTTGAAATTTTTAGCTAAAATGTTTTCAGATAGTTCATAGAAAAACTTCCGGTTTTTCAAAATCATACGAGTAGTTACACTATCTAGTAGACATATATTATCGCTCAAATATTGATGGTCCATATCTTAAAAATCCATATCTTAAGAATTAAAGACAATATAGTTAGTCAACTATTAAAATTTGTAAGCATTAAATAAATGCTAACACTTTCCAAATTTTTTTATAAAATGGACTACTGATTAAAACACAACATTCATCGGTATGTTATTTCAATTAGTTCTATAAGGAAAAACATACAAGCACCAACTTTCAATTTGTTGAAACTTCAGGTTCAACCATTTTTGTCTAGTGTTTGGAAGTGTGACCATCTTCTAGTGGTCATAACGCTTCTTCAGGGAATTCTATAAATAAAGATGATCTTTTTTTGACCATATTAAATAACGAAAGTATACAAATTCTTGAAGAATATAAATAATTTTCATTGTTATAAAGAATGCAAAGAACAAGGAGAGCAGATTTCAACCTACTTTTATGTATTGTTGTAACGAAAATCTTGATATAATTCATGATGAGTAGATTACTTTCTATTTTTAAGTATCGTTGTAATGAAACTCTTAATATCTATTGAAGTGATAGTTGCGATATGCAAATACTTATTAAAGCATACAAATTTCTGAAGAATATAACTTTTGTAGTTATAAAGAATGCAAAAGACATGAAGTGTAGATTACAAATTTCTTCTAAGTATTGTTGTAATGAAAATCTTGATATACTTCAAGATGAGTGGATTACTTCATGCTTTCTGGTAATGTTGTAATGAAATTTTTAATATTTATGAAAGATGTATAGTTGCAATGCGCAAAACTAATTTGAAGGACAAAAATGAAAGCACATGAAGTGTTTTTCATAAAAGTAGCATACAAAATGCATAAAATGCAAACCATATTTGGTAGAAACAACTTAGAAAATTTAATTGTATCGAATGAAACTATTAATAAATTGTATTATTATTGAGATTCGTATTTATAGATCTAGAAGTATCATAACCAATTTGAGTTATCGAAATACAAATATGAATTCAGAGGAAAATTTTAAATCAGAGGGAGCATTCATAAGCACTTTATAATGCACTCTTTTTTCTTAACTAAGATTTTTCCCACTGGGTTTTTATTAGCAAGATTTTAATGAGATATTATCTTGATCCAGAAGTATCAACTTTCCAGTAACATTTGAAAATAAGTTACAATGTACTCTTTTCCCTTATTTAAGATTTTTTCCACTGTGTTTTTCTTACTAAGGTTTTAACGAGGTATTGTCTTGATCTAGAAGAATCAAACATCTTTTCAAGAAATAATATCTTAAATATGTTATTTAAGTTAAATTGTATTTTTATCCTTGACTAAGGTTTTTTTCCATCGAATTTTCCTTTGTAAGGTTTTTAATGAAATATCTCATACTATATTGTACTCCTTTTCCTTCACTAAGATTTTTTCCATGGGGTTTTTCTTAGTAAAGTTTTAATGAGACATTAGTTTAATCCAGAAGTATCAAACTTCATTGGAAGAAATGAGAAAATAAGACATGTCATTGTACTTTTTTTTTTCCCTTCATACGGATTTTTCCCATTGGGTTTTTCTTAGTAAGGGTTTTAATGAGGCATTATATTGATCCCGAGGTATCAAACTCTTAGAAGGAATATCATTGTATGATATCTATGATTTCAAGTTGCACTCCCTAATAGAGGTTTTTAACGAGGCAACAGAAAATATCTATATCGACTGAATCGGTAAATGTAAGCAAGATAATAATGAGGGGGAGCAATCATCATACACGTTTCGAAACGGAAAATTTCAAGTTATCAAAGCATTCAAAATTTTGAAGACGCATATTCAGGAGGGGTGTTACAATGTATGTAAATCATGAAATGAATATGCTTTTATGTTGTTTTGTTTAGTCCCACATCGTGGAATATGTTAAATCCTTAGCTTTGAAGCCTTTATATAAAGAAGGCTATGTAATGTAAATACATGTCTAATTTCAGGAATGAATAATATATCTTCTGTCTATCTCTAGTGACTTATATTTTCTTCATTTTATAACATGTAACAATTGATTTGCATTGAAAAAGAATTGAAATTAATGTTTTAGAAAAGTGCGACAATTTGATTAGCTCGATTTATTTGGTAATGATTGAATAATATTCTTTTATTTGAAAATAAAAAAGAAATGAATTATTTTATTGTGACTCATAAAAATCACAAGCAAACAATATGTTTAGAGAGTTGGTAAATAGTAATTAGGTCGAGCAGTTTCTTTTGAATCTATATTAAAATGTAAAAATATTATGTAAAAGATGAAAAAGATATAAATTTCGAATGAGATCTCGCACTGTGTTACCTAGCACGTGGAATGATTCAGTACGCGAACCGAAATTGAGAACGAAAAATGTTACATACCATGGAAAAATGCAATACGTTGAGGTAGCTTAACTGAAATAGAATATGCTTGGTCGGAACGTGGAACATTTGTGAAAATGCTCTCTTTACATAAAAGTTTGTATAATATTGTTATCTGCTACAAATGAATGGGGCACGAAGTAAAATCATTCTTGTACAAATAAACATTACGATCATGTTCATTTTTAACTAGTTATAAATTATAACTACATTAATGAAGCTAAACAAAATTGCAAACTGTTCAAATACTGTTGCATAATTGTTAACATCATATTAGACGTTTTTTATAGAGCATTTTTTTATAGTTTAAGCAATTGAAAATTATAATGAAATTACATTATGTTTTCCTTTGTTAATTCTTGATGATGATCCTACCTGCTGCATAAACTTTGACGCTTATCTTCTTCAAATACATGAATACAACATTAACTCTTCAAAAATATTATCATTATCATTGATGGTTTTTCGTTTTTCAAATACCATGTTTTAATGTATCAAGTATTTTTGAAAAGGTACGATGAGAAAGAAAATATTTGAAAGATAATTACGAAAAAAGAGAAGGATATATGAATATAAATTAAGAGTTCATAAATGCATGTAAGGTTTTTTCTTTTTT
Source organism: Allium cepa (assembly GCA_030765085.1). Classification (NCBI taxonomy): domain Eukaryota; kingdom Viridiplantae; phylum Streptophyta; class Magnoliopsida; order Asparagales; family Amaryllidaceae; genus Allium; species Allium cepa. The sequence continues at coordinate 559,775,873 of CM060938.1, read as the reverse complement.
TGAAATATACTCAGGAGAACCCGAAGAACTGGTAAACTCCTGAGAATAATTAAGTTGTGTCTGTCCGCTTCAACCCCTGACGCCTATAACTCTAGGTACTATTTTTTGTGAGAATGTGTGTAAGCAGAGCTCGAACTTAGATCTGTTACTAGACATATGCATCTTTTTCTATTGCACCACACTTGCGAGAACGTATATAGGTTACTTTGTATCATTATGGTAATCGAGAGTTAAAATAAAGCAGGAAATAAAACATTTAGTCTTCTCAACGCTGATTTGAAATCATTCTTCATTCTTTATTTGATTTTCTATTCATATTTTGTGTCATTCTATTTGATTTTTCTATTCTGCTAGATGTTTATTGCATTTTCACATATTTTTTTGCTGCATTTTCATCAGAGTGTTTTTTTAACCTTAGATTTCAGATAGGCTTTCGTTCCGCTAATCATCGGAATTTTGCCAAAATTTCAGCTTGCTGATCGAAATTTTGATACATAGTATCCTCATCTTAATTATTTTACTATATATATTTAGCAAAATCTTCTTTCTACATTTACACCTTTTTAAATTAACATAGCATACTCAAAATTTTGTATTATCCCATTTGATGGATTGGTGTAGAAGACAAATATACAGTTTCACGATCACTACTTTTTTTTTCTTTTTTGATGCCATTCTTATCGTGCCAGAGCCTCGTGCATTGGGTTCCACCTTTTTTGTTGCCATTCTTATCGTTTTCAACTTAGATATAATATATGCTTAAAGATCGAATCCATGATCTTTGGTAACACAAGCAACCATCATACCGCTCTTATCATAGGTCATTGACACTGGTTAAAATCAGTCACACAAATCATTGATTTACAAGTAGACTTGTCAACATAAAGGAAAGCAAATAAAAATTGAATTAACCAACTTAAGTCATTATACAATATATATGTTCAAAATAAAAAACACCGTTAGATTCAGTTTTTGTAGGCGCTTAGTTTAATGATCAAGTTTCGAATGGATGTAAGATTGTGTACAACTTAATCCATCTGAGATTCTGCTCAAGTGCAAGTATGCATATATGTATCATTAAAATGTTAACGTGTGCCTATTTTTCCATCAATATCACGAACGATGTGAAATTAAAATATGATTTTATAGACATCATGCATGTTGTCCTAGATTTGAAGTGATTAGAAATGCAGTCTTCACCAAATTAGGTTTCGGAAGGAACCACGAGATTCCGGCCATCTCGACTCGGTTCCGGCAGGCGACGGGACGGGATTAGGTCAAAATCCCGTCCCCGTACTGTCGATATAAAAAAAATTAAAAATTAAAACTGAGTTGCTGCGGAATTGAGAAATAGGGGTAAACAACAGAAAAAAGAGAGAAGAATCGAATCAAAAATTCAACAACTTTTAAAGAAGGTAATTGAAAACATAAATTACCTCAAAAATTGGAGACGGTGTAGATCCGAGCATTTGATAGGAATTCGAGCATCGACCAGAAGAATTCGAGCGTTGTCGTCGTCTTCAAAATCGTTGTCGACCTCGTTTGGGAATGTTTTTTTTTTTCTTTTTTTTTCTGTTGTCTCTGGCTAGTCCAGAAAGAAGTGGAGCAGTGGTTTTAGGGGTTAGGGTTAAGTTGATTTTGGATTTACAAGGAATTTGTGGGCTGAAGTTAATGGGCTTGGGCTAACTGATTTTAATTCATGTTTAAATGGACATGTTTACAAGAATGAGTTGGCTGAATGATAATTATTTTAAGCTAAATTAAATGTTCACCTAGGTTTAAATGGACTTGGACTGAAATTTAATGATAAAATGATAAATATTTTTATTATCATCTATCTCTTTGTAGACTATATTGCGTATTTTGTTTACAACCTTTAATATTACTTCTCCATCTAAAATAAAAAATCTAATACCGAAACCGAAACTTCCGAAACTAACCGAAATCAAGAAAAATTCAATTGACCGAAACCGAGACCGAAACCGAGTTCTCGAACCTTGGTCTTCACACATAAACATGTTAGTTCTTCTTCTGCGCTTTCTCATTTTGTAGACTTTCTTGGTTCTAAATTTGGGCCATCCGATTGTGATGCTCTATGTTATTTCAAGGTTAATTTGAATATGATCGATTACTCTTTCCTGTACAATAATCTCATAAACATGACAAATTATTGTTCTACCTTGTATTGAGAATTCTCAATTAAAAACGAGCTGTTTTATGCTTTAGAAAATAATTTACATCCAAGATTGAAATGCAAAAAAAATGATAAAAATCAACCATGCTATTCTTCCATATCAACTCAAACAATTGTGTTCATCTACGCAGAAGTATAAACACTTTAAACGTGTGACGACTCTCTCTCTCTCTCTCTCACGCATTTATAAATCTTTTGTTATATTTCAAATTTTGCTTCAACTCAATTTTGCGTTTGATTGTTTTCACCACTTCCCTTTGATCCTTATTTGCCTCATCTCTTCATCTTCTTGATCCCTTCAGGGCATGACTACCTTCATATTTTCACACCAATGTATATCTTGGCATGTCATTTTGGGCTATACTTTAAACCAAGGAATGAGGTATCGTTCGAAACCTCGGAATCTCGCCCTTCTCGTTTCGTTCTCGGCGACATGCGAAACGAAATTAAACCCTAATTTCGTTTCGCCATCGCCTGGTAAAAAAAATAATAGCCGCGAGTTGAAAAATAAAATGCGAACTCAAAACCGAAAGCAATCACGAGATCGAAAACCAAAATCAATCGCGACAGAAAAAACGTGAGCGTACAGTAAAGATTCGATTCGATTTTGATGTGTATAAATAAAGTCGAAATCGAGCCAGAAAAAATAAAAAAGTTACCTTGTTCTCCACTGTCGATAGCAGCAACTGCAACCGCGACGGCGACTACAAAGGCGACTGCAACGGCGACGGCGAACGCGAGGCGAAGAGCGGCGAAGTCGAGTGAAGCGCGGTGAGGTCGCGACGGCGAACGCGAGGCCGAGCTTCGAATTCGCACACGAAATCAACACAGCCGAGCTTCGAAATCAGTCAGACAACCTTCGAATTCGCCTTCGCCTTCGAGTTCGCGAGTAACGATCGACGCAGGTGATTTTTTTTTTTTTCGCTTTGCCGCCTTCGTTTTGATCGTCGACCGCCTTTTTTTTTTTCCCCTCGTTCGTTTGTGTTCGTTGTGTTCTTTGCTGTTGAAATGGACGAGGCAAAATAATGGGTAGGGTTTATTCGTTTAAAGTTTTGGGCTGGGCCGGGTAGGAAAATTTTTAACGGGGTAATGGGCTGAAGCTTGTATGTAAAGTATAAACGTGAAGTTTGCATTTATTTCTTAATCGTGAAGCTGACCTTTGACTTGAATAAAATGTTCATTGCATATATTGCAAATCTGGTTTGGACTTGAATATATTGAACATTTGGACTGACCTTTGACTCGCATATGTTGGACTTAGCATATTGAACATGAACGTGAATATGTCGGACATAGAATATTGAACGTGAACATGAACGCGAATATGTTGGATTTGCATATTGAACATGAACATTGAACGTGAACGTGTTGGACTTGAATATGGAAATATTTGATATGAACATTAAATTTTGACGACCTCGATGAATATTCTTTATTCGTTTTTATTTCATTTTTGGTTTGATATGAACTATTTATTTGTTTACTAACTTTTTTTTAATTATAATTTCAGGTAGATTATGGCAAATCCAACTGAAATTGGTTGGAATTACGGCACCGCGATTGACGGCAATCTTCGAAAAACAAAATGCAACTTTTGCAATAAAATAATTAATGGCGGTGGTGTGACACGTTTAAAGGAACATCTAGCAGGAGTGGGCGGCGACGTATCGGCATGTTTAATTGTCCCTAAAGAAGTTAAACAACTTGTACGATCACATATCGTTCAAAAGAGAAATGAACGAAACAAAGGAAAGCTTGACAAGCAACGCTTACAAGAGGAATTAATGAGCAGACCGCAACAACTATCGGACAATGAAAACGAAGATGATGAACAATTTCAACGTGTCATGCGACAAAGCAGAGATGAATTTAGAGACGAAGAGCTGCGTAGATCTCATACTGTAGGACGATCGGGTGGTGGTTCAAGTCAAACATTGCACAGATCTAATACCGCTGGACGATCGGGTGGTGGTGATTTTGACACTAATGCTGCTGGACGAATCGACTCATATATGCAAAAACGAGGAGGTAGAACTCAACCTTCTATTAAATCTGCAATGAAAGGTATTAAAGATGCCAAAAAACATATAGGTCGAGCAATTTCTAAGTTCTTTTATTTCAACCATATTCCACATAATGTTGCTAATAGTCCATACTATACAACGATGGTTGATACGATTGCAGAATGTGGTCGTGGAATTGATCCACCAACTGCATATGAAATATCACACTCGTACCTTGAAATGGAAATAGAAGAAGTTGGGCAATATATTAAAACACTGCACAATTTCTGGGATGAATATGGTTGCACATTAATGTGTGATGGTTGGAGTACACAGAATCGACGAAAAATAATAAATTTTCTCGTGTACTCTACCCATGGAACGGTATTTATCAAATCTGTGGATGTCACAAATGAATTCCAAAGTGGAGAATATATTTGTGGATTAATGGATGATGTCGTCGAAACAATCGGTGAAAATAGAATAGTGCAAGTTGTTACAGATAATGGAGCAAACTACAAAGCTGCCGGTCAATTATTGATGCAGAAAAGAAGGCATTTATATTGGACACCATGTGCAGCACACTGCATTGACTTGATTTTGGAAGATATTTCCAAAGAGCCAGAGGTAACAACTATTATCACAAATTGTCAATTAATAACGACGTTTATATACAATCATGGTTGGTTACTTTCTATCATGAGAAAAGAGACCAACAATAAAGAATTGATTAGACCGGCAGTAACACGGTTTGCAACACATTTCATCGCACTGGACTCTATTCATAAACATAAAGATGACCTGAGACGGATGATTGCTTCAAGAGAGTGGACATCAAGAGTTCCTAGACTCAATCCTAAAGACAAAAGAACAGCAAATATTGTCTCTACACTGATTTACAACAATGCTTTTTGGACCGGTGCTGCTTCCGTCATCCTTGTTTTTGAGCCATTGGTGAAAGTTTTACGAATGGTAGATAGTGATGACAAAGCAGATATGGGTTATCTTTATGAAGCAATGGATCGAGCAAAAGAATCGATTAGAAAAAATGTTGGTGGAAGGCAATGCCAAAAATGGTGGGATATAATAGACAAAAGATGGGAAAGACAGTTACATCGACCTCTTCACGCTGCAGGTAATTTGTTTTATCTTATCGTCGTACAAATAATGAAATATATTACATTTCAATAATATTTTAAATCTTTCCTATATAGGTTATTTTCTTAATCCCATCATTCAATACGGTGATGCAACAAACGATGGAGAAGTATTAAACGGATTTAATAACGTCGTTGAACGAATGGTGCCAGACATTGTAAAACAGATTGAAATCGGAAAAGAGGTAAAACTAACATATATAATAGTTATGTTAAAAATTTAACGTTTAAGACATTAAATATTTAACTTCACATCACAGGTAGAAAGATATAGAATGAAAATTGGTGCATTTGGTTCTGCAAAAGCATACGCAGCGGTAAAGACATGTTTTCCCGCTCAATGGTGGTCCATAATTGGAAGAGAGGATGCTCCAAATTTAACACGTTTAGCAATGCATATTTTAAGCCAAACAGTTTCATCTTCAAACTGCGAAAGAAACTGGACTACATTTTCAATGATTCATACAAAATTACGAAATAGAATAAAAATGAAAAATCTTGAAAAATTGGTATATGTGCATTACAACATGAGACTAAGAGCAAAAAATTCAAGACGCCGCGACACTGAAGATCAGTTGATTGATCTAGACTATATATTCCATGAAGAGGATCCATTAGCAGAATGGACTACTGAAATTGAACCACCCTTGTTGGACAACGACCCTTGGATGACCAATACATTGAATGATGCAGTCGCTGCTGTCGATGGTATACCTGCACGAGCAACAAAGAGTCAAAGCAATGAAAATAGTAGCAGCTCGTCAAATGATGATCATGGTAATGCAGGTGGAAGTGGCGTTGGTTTAACAAGTAATTATGGTGTTGGTTTTAGTGATGGTGGTGAATTATATAGACCAACTCAAACATATTCAAGAAGAAGGGGTGCGAGCGGCAATCCTAACCGAAGAGATGGTAATTTAAATGTTGAATCCGGACATCAACATGATTATGAGCACCACAATCCATATACTTCAACTGATCCACCAACCTATAGGTATTCTACTTCTGACTATACAGGTGGTAACTCATATAGTGATATCTCGAGTGATCAAAATAGTCAAGCTACATATACAACACAAAATGATGAACCATCGTCTTTTGATAATATGATGTCGACATTTATGGGCCCAGGACAAATGCAATATGGTTATCCATCATATTATACGACACAAGACGATGAAGAAAATTATGAAAACAATCCTTATGTAGCTTCGAGAAATAGTTTCTGGATGTAGTAGTGTTGTATGTAACATTATTATTTTATTGTATGCTATATTTCTATATGAATTTGAATCGTTTATCGTTACGTTTTCATTAAAAATGAAAAAATCCAATATCAGGACCGAAACCGAAACAAAAACCGAAACAAGCGAAATGACCGAAACTGACCGAAACCAACAAAATTTCAAATGACCGAAACCGAGACCGAAACCGAGTTCTCGAACCATGCTTTAAACCATAGATTTATAGAGCAAGAATGAGTACGAAGCAGGAGCAAGAAATAGAAAATAAAGGCTTCAAAAATAAGGCCAATGTTAGAAACAAGATATCTTGCTTTGGTATAAAATATATTTATTATTATTACCCACTTACGTTTTCCCGTTATGTTTTCAAATAAAATATATCGAACCAAGTTCTTACTAAAAAAAATTGATCTCTTGCAATCTTAAGGTTCTACCTTCGAACGGTAAGATTCAACCACAAATGCACATATTTTCTCTCACTCCTCTTCTTTTCCTATCTCTTTCTTTAATTCCGTCCCAATGCATATAGTCATTTCTCTTAGCTATGAAGATTAGTTCAACCTTTCATGTGGTTTATTCTCTTCTGCTCACCCTCTTTAAACTGAAAGCTCGCACATGGTTTACTGACACTCTTTATTTCTTAGAGCTTTAATCCTTTTCATAGATTTGTTACTCCGTTGAAATAATCAACTCTAAAATCATTTGGGAGTACTAGATGTGCGAATTTTGTTGCCTGAATGGTAAATTTCATTGCATCATCAGCTTAAATAATTTAAGCTCAATATTTATATTTTAGTTTTGTCAAACAGTTGATAGAGATGACTAACTTTCATGCGAAAATATTACATTCAAATGTGATAATTAGCATCTATGATGGTTTCAAATTGTGCATGCATGCACTTCAAATTTTCATTTAATTTTGTTGACGGTTGTTTTAACTTACATGCGCCCATGTTCAACGCACTTCTTACATCAAAGCTAACTCAATTTATGACTCAAATCCCTTCATTTAATTCCTTCCTTTGCCGAGATCTTGGATTATTTTAACTTTGAGTACTATTAAATAATCCATTAGATTCTTGAAATGTTATATGATACATACAACACAAAATTTAAATATAAGTTCCTTAAAAAAAAAATTCTCGGAAAATATGCTCCATCGAGAACTTACTATAAAATATGTTTGGTTTTGGACAAATCAGAATTTGTTCGTGTTCACTTTTAAAGTGTGTATAGTGTATACACAAATTTGCATTTATACAAGCTTACTTCTGAAGCGCGCATGTGCATGTCTTTTTTAATTTTTTTTTATACATGCACACTTTTACAGTGCGCATGCAGTCTACATAAAGAAAAGCAAATAAAAATTGAATTAACCAACTTAAGTCATTATACAATATATATGTTCAAAATAAAAAACAATTTTAGGTTCAGTTTTTGTAGGCGCTTAGTTTAATGATCAAGTTTCGAATGGATGTAAGATTCTGTACAACTTATCCATCTGAGATTCTGCTCAAGTGCAAGTATACATATATGTATCATTAAAATGTTAACATGTGCCTATTTTTCCATCAATATCACGAACGATTTGAAATTAAAATATGCTTTTATAGACATCATGCATGTTGTCCTAGATTTGAAGTGATTAGAAATGCAGCCTTCACACATAAACATGCTACTTCTTCTTCTGCGCTTTCTCATTTTGTAGACTTTCTTGGTTCTAAATTTGGGCCATCCAATTGTGATGCTCTATGTTATTTCAAGGTTAATTTGAATATGATCGATTACTCTTTCCTGTACAATAATCTCATAAACATGACAAATTATTGTTCTACCTTGTATTGAGAATTCTCAATTAAAAATGAGCTGTTTTATGCTTTAGAAAATAATTTACATCCAAGATTGAAATGCAAAAAAATTCTCGGAAAATATGCTCCATCGAGAACTTACTATAAAATATGTTTGGTTTTGGACAAATCAGAATTTGTTCGTGTTCACTTTTAAAGTGTGTATAGTGTATACACAAATTTGCATTTATACAAGCTTACTTCTGAAGCGCGCATGTGCATGTCTTTTTTAATTTTTTTTATACATGCACACTTTTACAGTGCGCATGCAGTCTACATAAAGAAAAGCAAATAAAAATTGAATTAACCAACTTAAGTCATTATACAATATATATGTTCAAAATAAAAAACAATTTTAGGTTCAGTTTTTGTAGGCGCTTAGTTTAATGATCAAGTTTCGAATGGATGTAAGATTCTGTACAACTTATCCATCTGAGATTCTGCTCAAGTGCAAGTATACATATATGTATCATTAAAATGTTAACATGTGCCTATTTTTCCATCAATATCACGAACGATTTGAAATTAAAATATGCTTTTATAGACATCATGCATGTTGTCCTAGATTTGAAGTGATTAGAAATGCAGCCTTCACACATAAACATGCTACTTCTTCTTCTGCGCTTTCTCATTTTGTAGACTTTCTTGGTTCTAAATTTGGGCCATCCAATTGTGATGCTCTATGTTATTTCAAGGTTAATTTGAATATGATCGATTACTCTTTCCTGTACAATAATCTCATAAACATGACAAATTATTGTTCTACCTTGTATTGAGAATTCTCAATTAAAAATGAGCTGTTTTATGCTTTAGAAAATAATTTACATCCAAGATTGAAATGCAAAAAATATGATAAAAATCAACCATGCTATTCTTTCATATCAACTCAAACAATTGTGTTCATCTATGCAGAAGTATAAACACTTTAAACGTGTGACGACTCTCTCTCTCTCTCTCACGCATTTATAAATCTTTTGTTATACTTCAAATTTTGCTTCAACTCAATTTTGTGTTTGATTGTTTTCACCACTTCCATCCTTATTTGCCTCATCTCTTCATCTTCTTGATCTTGGCATGTCATTTTGGGCTATACTTTAAACCATAGATTTCTAAAGCAAGAATGAGTAAGAAGCAGGAGCAAGAAGTAGAAAATAAAGGCTTCAAAAATAAGGCCAATGTTAGAAACAATATATCTTGCTTTGGTATAAAATATATTTATTATTATTACCCACTTACGTTTTCCCATTATGTTTTCAAATAAAATATATCGAACCAGGTTCTTACTAAAAAAAATTGATCTCTTGCAATCTCAAGGTTCTACCTTCGAACCGTAAGATTCAACCACAAATGCACATATTTTCTCTCACTCCTCTTCTCTTCATATCTCTTTCTTTAATTCCATCCCAATGCATATAGTCATTTCTCTTAGCTATGAAGATTAGTTCAACCTTTCATGTGGTTTATTCTCTTCCGCTCACCTTCTTTAAACTGTAAGCTCTCACATGGTTTACTAACACTCTTTATTTCTTAGAGCTTTAATCCTTTTCATAAATTTGTTATTCCATTGAAATAATCAACTCTAAAATCATTTGGGAGTACTAGATGTGCGAATTTTGTTGCCTGAATGGTAAATTTCATTGCATCATCAGCTTAAATAATTTAAGCTCAATATTTATATTTTAGTTTTGTCAAACAGTTGATAGAGATGACCAACTTTCATGCGAAAATATTACATTCAAATGTGATCATTGGCTTCTTTGATGGTTTCAAATTGTGCATGCATGCACTTCAAATTTTCATTTAATTTTGTTGATGGTTGTTTTAACTTACATGCGCCCATGTTCAACGCACTTCTTACATCAAAGCTAACTCAATTTATGGCTCAAATCCCTTCATTTAATTCCTTCCTTTGCCGAGATCTTGGATTATTTTAACTTTGAGTACTAATAAATAAGCCATTAAATTCTTGAAATGTTATATGATACATACAACACAAAATTTAAATATAAGTTCCTTAAAAAAAAATTCTCGGAAAATATGCTCCATTGAGAACTTACTGTAAAATATGTTTGGTTTTGGACAAATCAGAATTTGTTCATGTTCACTTTTAAAGTGTGTATACACAAATTTGCATTTGTACAAGCATACTTTTGAAGCGCGCATGTGCATGTCTTTTTTAATTTTTTTATTACATGCACACTTTTACAGTGCGCATGCACAGAAGGTCAATATGATGAAAATCAAATCTATTTTCACAATAAATTTCGAATGAAAACTATTTTTACAATAAGGTTTTTTTTTGGAAGCCTATGTCTAAAATTTGTACCACATACAATCAATCTTCATGTTATGGATATCGTTCAAAGATAAATCCAATGCATGAAGGAATGTGTTCTAAACAAGGCTCTAAATTCCGGCCGGCATGTTGGAATTTCAACTGTTTCGGTCCGGTTCCGATGGTGAACGGGTCAGAATTTTAGAAAAAATCCGGATTTGAATTTAAACTTTGTAATTTAAAACAATATGAATGCAATACAAAAGAAAATTGCTTACTTCGAGCAAATTTTAGGGTGTGAGGACTCCATCGAGCAAAAAGTCTTAGACGAGCAAGTTTTAGGCTTTAGGGTTTCATTATTGATCATATTTGAGGGGGGAATTTGGGTTTTCCTTTAGTGGGTGACGGATTTGAAAAGTTAGGCGAACTAGCTGACAACGAGGAAGAAGTAACGATGAAAACTGAGTTTTGAATTTAGGTTTATTATGAGAAACTGGTCGGGTTTGTTTTAAATTGTATAATTGAAGGCCTTGATTGATTTGATTTGTATTCGTATTTGGGATTTGTTTGTAGAAATGGACTAGGATACTTTATTTAATTTGTTTTTAACTCTAAAATTCTCTTTGTTTAAATGTAAATTTGTATCAATCAAAATGTTTACAAACCAGCAAGTACGAACTAAGAAATTGTTACATTTATATAAAGCAAAGGCACAAAAAATTTAAAATTTGCAAACCGAAATTGAAATGAAATTTTCAGAAATTTTATATGGAACTGAAATTTCGTAAATTATTTATGACCAGAATGGAAATGGGAAATAGTATTTTGAACCTTGGTTTTAAATATATCTACTGAAAAACCAGAACCAAATAGTATGTGAATTAGACCATATCTTCTTATTTTTTAGAGTAGGCTTTCTCATCAAAAGTTCACTCACCGATAAGTCAATCTATAGTTGTCAAAATTTTGTGATTGAAATGACGAAGAGAAAAAAAAAGTTGAAAACAAAAAACTATACTAATTATCAAATAGGCTCAACTAAAATATGAAATTACGTGCTGCAACTAGTTTTTGCGTGAAATTGTATGATTGTCACACACTTTAATTTATTGTGCTGGATTCTTAGTGTGTGGAAATCAGAATCAAAATTGTTGCTTCATTTGTGTCATTTCTAAGTTCTCCAAATTTAAAAAAAGCAATATCATTGTAATCAAGAGTTCATTCAACATGCGTCTGTGATTTAATTTGTTATTTGTTTACTTATTTAGTGGACTAATACAATTATTTATTTGAAATCAATTAAGGGGTGGTTGGTGACTTTTCTGGTTGATTGATCAGTAATGATTTGGTTAGGAATATGCTTTAACGTGTTGATTTTCACATATGTAATCTGTGTGTTTTTTCTTATGATAACGGCGTTGTTTTAAATATAATCAATAATATAGTAGAGCTACCAGTTTGTAATATTGAATTGTTAGGTTTTGTATTTATGATGGTGTGGTTAGAGGGGTCTCAAGAGATAGACCTATGCTGGATAGTTTGAATAATTAACCTTCTTTTTCTTGATTGTTGTGGTTGCATATATACAGCTCAATGTGGAGTTTTGAGAGTGACGAAAAGTGATTGCTTTGTGGTGAGAGGAGTAATCAACAATGAAAACCTTTGTACATTGATCCGTCCTGTGGGCGACAATAGAAAACAAGAAACATAGCGTATAGCTTGCAATTAGGTAAAAAGACTAATGTGTGTATCACTTGCGATAATGATGATCATGTTTCTAATGGATATCTTCGTGGATGATGCTTAAGATATTGATATTGATTGTTTGTTTGGCGGGCTTATGTCAAATAGTTCACGAGTATTGAGGAATATCCTTAAACATCGCGATGGAATTATTATTTTTGTGCTATTACAAATGCTTTTTGGTTGATTGACGTGGGATGTCTCATAGTAAGTGATACATCACTTGTAGGCACTTCGTAGCAGTTTATGTTTTTGTCGCGATCGAGCAAAGTAGAGTTGTAATTAATTTGAAGATGGTATGACTTGTGTGTTACTTTATTCGATGGAATCACTTTCTTAGGTTTGCTTTACCAGGATGGTTTGACTGACGATGGAGACCAAGTGTATTTTGGAGTTACGTGATTAAGTATTATAAATCACATGTAAGAGACAGAAAGAAACTTGAACAAAAAGCAAATCATGTGAACCATTAAATTTGCTCAGCCCATTTAAGTTGGTGGTTATAAATAGATACTTTTGTGCTAAAGCTTTTCTGTGCGTTGTAATATACATTAGTGCCTCCTCTTTCAAAATCCACATTAGCAAATAAAAATTAATCAATTTGTGCACTCTAAAATCCACATGATTTGAACACATCTTTAGAAAAACAAACTGAAAATTAGGACTATTAAGATTTGCAAATTGGATGATTGGATTGCGAATTCAAGTAAATAATTTTGAGAAGGAATTTAGAAGAATCATACATAACAAGTTGAAGAAGTAGCATGGCTTGATGAAGATTGCTGTGAACTTGAGATTGTATAATAGTGGCAGTGTTGGTAGAAGCATATGAAATATTTAATAAATTTTGATAGATGTGACTTTTTGGAGATACAAACCTGGTGAATGAGATTGTTAGTGCGGGTAAGCTGGTACTAAAGGTACCACATTGCTTTTTCCCTCTTCAAGTTGTTCTTCTCCAAACATAAGTTATTGTCGTAGAGATCAAAACTTTGTTGCTAGTCTAAGTTTTGGTTCAATTTGTTATTGTTTATTTTCAATTGTTGAATCGATCATAAACATTTGAAACAATTGAGTGGGTGCTGTTGGATAAAATTTCTTATTTGTGTTGGTTGATTGCCTGTTTTATTTTTGGTATTGAGATCGCTATTGTATTTGAAGTTCTGAATAGTATATATACTTGAACTTATCTCATTGTGACGTGCTGATTAATGTCTTGAAAACCGCTTCTGCAATCTTTTGCTTTTTAATTTGTTAGGTTTTGCACAATTAAGTTCCACCAACAATTGGGTTCACATATATTGTAGCATACTATATACATAAGGTGTTGGACTGATACGCCTTTGGTTAAATAACAACCACAACAACAACAATTGGATCTGCATCCCTTGATTTGAATGCGATAGCATTGGATATGATATTGATCAGTAATCGATGTTATTCAAGCTTATGGAGGCAGGCTTGTGCATATTTCAGTGGTGTTAGGTCTCCCGCATTGATCTGGCGTCCAGGTTTGAGTCTGGAAATAGCCTCTTCGCAATGCGAGGGAAATGCTGCGTACATTATCGATCTTTTATGCAAGTTTCGAACCTGTGACATTTCACACTAAAGTCGAAGCGCATACCACTAGGACAATGGTGTTAGTCATATAATAATTGCCCACTTATTAAATATAATAAACTCGTATGCAGTGGATGGGAAATTTTTGATAAAAAGCTGGTTTCTGTTTCTTCAAGATTCTATAAGTCGCTTTGCCGATACTTCTCCTTTTGCCACTGTCATAATTTATTGTTGGTGATGATAACTGAAACTGAATCTTAGCTTGCCTAATTACAAGTTTATCATTTATTTTCAGGTATGTACCTTAAAACACGTAAAATTTGCCTATCAATTCAAATGAGTTTAGTGGTCTCCATTGTATGCTCTCTGTAAACACTTCTTATGTCTGAACAATCTGACTACGTACGTGAAAGTTCTAGCTCAAGTGTAAGTAGCACCATTCAAGACAATGAAGAAGATTTAACAATTGGAAGCATTTTAGCAGAACAGAATCACAGAACCGGTAAATGCCTTGGGAAGCGATTATCTCATTTGGGTTCAATTCCTGTAAGTCTCTTATGCCGATCTACACATGTTTTTGTTGTTATTCATTCAATTGTTATTTTTTATTTGCAATTTACAGTGTTGCACAGTAGTTATAATTGGTACAGAGAAAATATTGTTTGTGTCAAACATTGCACAATAGAAACTTATTTTGTTGGCAAATCGGTGCATACAAGAAATTAAGTGTTGCAAACCCTCTCTTATAATTATAGCTAAAATTATTTTTGACAGCATACTCCAAAAATTAATGGTGAAATTCCTGATTATGGCAACACAACCTTGGATCATGAAAGGCTGACAGAAAGGTAACGATGTGATGCGCATATAAAAATACATATATATTACACACACACACACACACATCCAATATAGCCACATATTTCTATCCCGTTTATCCCTGATGTTTAGTGTAATTGCCTCTTTATCCATAGCTGTGCATAAGATATTAAAACATAGTGTAGACTTGATGAAACCAAAGAAAACAAATACTTACTGAGCAATGTTTTGATTTGGGTGTAGTGTATATTTGCTTGACTAGAATTGAGCAACGTATCGTATATTGTGTGCTCTTAGCAATAATATCAATTCACTAATTGCAATGTATCTACTGAGACTTGCATTGCTGTTCACTCTAAAGAAGTTGAGTTTTGGATAATTAGCATGTCACACTCAGCAAATCTTTGTAAATTGGGAAGAATTATATTCATTTGAGATTATTTGATATGTTTTATTACAGTTTATTATCATTGTACTCTAATATGTATAGTTTCTACTGATATATGTAACCAGACTTGCTACATATGGATTAGCTGAATTGCAAGTGGAAGGTGATGGGAATTGCCAGGTTTGTTTCGTGAAATAATTTGTCTTTGAAGCAAAATTTAACATGGACTTACGATGTTAAGTATTGTGTAAATTTTCAGACCATTTCTTGCACTAATTATTTTTATCAATTTTACTTTCTATATATAAGTTTCGATCTCTAGCAGATCAGCTCTTCCGCAATCCTGATTACCATAAACATGTTCGAAGAGAAGTAGTTAAGCAGGTAAATATTTTTTTAATCTATTCAATGATACGGTGACAATATTTGAAAAGAAACACTCTACAAATATGTAGTGCCTGATGGCAAATATTTGATGCCACTATCAGTTCATGAAAATTATAGCGTGTTGTTTCCCCTTCTTTTCAGCTTAAACAATTCCAGAAGTTTTATGAAAGCTACGTTCCAATGAAATACAGAACTTACCTGAAAAATATGAAAAGGTTAGCAATCTCAACTTATTTAGATATTGTTTGCAGACTCCTTCAAAGGGTTATATGATCTATCAATATCGTACTGAATAATTTGAAATGGTAATATTGGAATCCCTCTCCGTATGAAATTAGTCATGCTGTCAAAAACCAACAACTATTCAGAGAAATCCTAATCACTTTTGATATGTTGATTACGTTTTATAAGGAAGATTTACATGCATCAATAGCATACATTAGGGGGATGTATATGGAGAAAGTAATAAAAATTGCAGACTAACTTAGGGAGTCTATCCACCACAAATTGGAAGGTGTAAATCTATAGTTTCTCGAAAATAAAATAAAATTTCAATAGCTACTTTATCTTCTACTTCTTCTCTTTTTTGACTTATGTTATTGTTGTATTTTAGATCCGGGGAATGGGGAGATCACCTCACATTACAGGCAGCTGCAGATCGCGTATAATTTAGTTTGATACCATAATATTTTACCATGTGTATGCAAGAAATAACAAGATACTTAAGTTATATTTACTCATATACAGTATGGTGCCAAGATCTGCCTGCTTACATCATTTAGAGATACGACACTCATTGAAATTATGCCCAAGAATGCAAATCCTTCCAGAGGTCAATATTTTCTTTCTCCACCAAAATATAGATATTTCATTCTGTTTTAATACACAGGCTTATCATATTTTTATTTGTGCCAAAATTTTAATTGCCAGGCCGAAATACTAGTATTCCCATTATTTCACTATCAGTGATTAGTGATATCTGTAGTTCCCAAACAAAAAAAAAACAGTGTTGCCCTGAGAAATAACTTAATTGATAGGTTTGCTGAAATCAAGAAGGATGACACAAGAGTTAGGTTTTCAAAATGTACCTTTCTATATTAGAAGGTTGCACAAATAGACGTACTTTATTTTATAGCACCGACATGACCATAACAAGCGAATGATTATATGAAAAAAATAAAAATAACAGAGAATGTTATGTTCAAAATGTACCTTTCTACATTAGAAGGTTGCACAAACAGACATACTTTATTTTATGGCACCGACATGACCATAACAAGCGAATGATTATATGAAAATAAAATAAAATAACATAGAATGTTATGTTGGATGTTACAACATAAATGAATAAATAAATGAGAAACAATAATATTTTAGCAAGGTTAACTTGGATTGTGTTATGAGTTCGGTGCATACTCCTTCAAACTTCAAAGTTTACTGGTGCAAGCTTAGTTCTTTGGTTGTACATTTTAAGTACGTTCCCTGTGGAACCATGGCAGTTCTCTTGATTGTCCATCTAGATGTGTTGATATCGAATCTCGCTAATGTCAATTAATCATGTTAAAAAAAAGGGAAAAAGATGAGCAAGGTAGGCGTGATTTCCATAGGTGGAAAAGTAACAATGTAGTTAACAATGGTTTTGTTATATCTGATGTGTATATATGTTGTTAAGAAAATGTATAAACATGAACGAAGACAAAAAAGAAAGAAAAAGATAATCAAATGGTGGTACTGCTTACGCCCACCTAAACACTTACTAATGTCACTTAAATATTTAATAAAATTAAATCATAAAGCATACTTAAAAACTCACCTTACCACCTAAACACTTACGAGTGCCACTTAAATATTTAATAAGATTAAATCATAAAACATACTTAAAAACACACCTTAAACTTTATTCGGAAGTAAACGCGAATGGTTATGCATAACAAATCAGTGTAGAAATATAGTGACGTAATGATAATTAATTATATCCAACTATATCATATTGTTTTCTATTACAGTTGAAATAAAAGCAAAATTAATAATAATCAGATATTTTTGATCGAAGTAGTAACGAAGGTTCTTTATTATGTTCCATCATAACATCAAATTTGAGCTACAAGCATTGTTTTAAAAAATCTGCCTCGATTCTCATCTTGAGGAAATGAGAGAGAAGACGTCTTGAGACTACCTCTAAAAGGTTCTTTACCCCTAAAGCTTACACCTTAACAACTTGAGACATAAAAAGCGTACGTCTCGTATGTCTTAAACTGTCGAGGTATGCAGCTCAAGAATCTTTTTATTCTTAGTTGCAAATATTGACACAAACAGAATTTATTAGACTTCAATTATTTAATAGGAAACGAAAAAAGAACAAAATTTAAGAAAATGGAAGTTAGTGTTTTCTTACATTTCAATTTCAATGACAAGATGGTTAAGTAGGATTGTTTATGAAATAACGATCAAGGGCTATGTAATGGATTTTTTTATTGCTATTCAAAGATTTTTTTAATAGACTTGATTGAATTTTCAAATAAATTTTGCTGCTCGATTTGAATCGGTAGAGTGAACCGTAATTGGAAATTTGTTAAATCTCCAAATAGATTTTGCGGAATTGAAACTGGAATCATTTGAATTTCAGTTATTTATTTTTAATCTTTTAGGAAAAAAAAGATGTTACATGTTCAGAGTCGGACCTGAATGATTTGTTTTTTATTTTTTGCATAGGTTAATTTAATATGTCAAAATTTATTATACTTTTTGTGTTTTATTTTTTCTCGAAAAGTTTACGCTTCAACGTTTTAAGACTTACGTCTCGTCTCACAGACCTAAAAATGCCTCTTTACACTTTCGTGTTCTAAAACAATAGCTACAAGTTATTCTATATTATGCTAATCTTAGTTAGGTTACACAAGTCTAAAAAAGTATATTACTACATTAAAGTCGATAACAACTTAGTTACAACCAAATTAATTGAATTCATATTTATTGTTGGAATGTTATATGAAAAAAAAAATCCCCAATTGAAAAACTAGATTGAGGAATTTTGATCATATTTGGTTGAAGAGATGGAGATGGATGATAAGTTGAGTTACGGTTTTGAGAAAATAAAAAAACATGAACAGATGAACGTGGATGGGTGGGTGAAGTGTTGGATGAGTGAGATGATAAATGAGTGAGAGTTGTTAGATGGTATAAATAGCATCACCCTAATCAAATACATGAATGAAAAATGAGTGCATAGGTCTTGCAACACACCCAGGTTCGAGTTCAGCCTTATACACATTTCTTGCAAAAAAATAGTACCCGGGATTATAGGTTCCATGAGTTGAAGCGTACATGCACAACTTAATTCTCCTCAGGAGTTTACCAGTCGGTTGGATTTTCCTGCGTATAATTAAAAGAAATACATGAATGGAAGTTATGAATAAAGTAGTATTAATTTATGAATGAAGGAGGTTATATACATATACATATATATTCATTTATTTATTAATAATTGGAACAAAGTTGCAATTTTTCGGTCTGACCATGAAGTTTCAAAAATGTCATTATATACAAATAAGAGATTAGGAGTTCGAATACTGCTCAAAACAAAAATAACTATTTCCAAATGAGAATTTTAATGCATAAATTATATTGCAAGTTCAAATTTTAATCTCAACGTAATTTTCACAATTTCTTCTTTCTAATTTTGAACTTTTACTTATCAAAGGTATATAAAAAACTAAAATTTAACGAGAGTTCGAATCCCGTTCAAAATGACATCTACTTAAACCTAAAAATTTTGATATATAAATTATTATATCATAGTTCGAATTCTAATCTCAACGTAACTTCTACTTGTGTAAAAAATTAAAATTTAACAATTTTATATCATCATGTAAAGGTTTAAAAATGTCATATATATATATATATGACATATATATATATATATATATGACATATATATATATATGACATATATATATATATATATATATATATATATATATATATATATATATATATATATGACACACACACACACACACACACACATATATATTGTAAGGATCAGCTACACCTCATTCTTGCTACATTTCTATTCCCTTTGTTTTCGACCACATATTCCAATTTAAATAGTATAATGAGGAGACAAGAAACAAAGTATATTATTTAAATCAGAATGCGTGATTGAAATCAGGAGGAATGGTTTTCACAATATTTTTCTTTATAGTTTTAAACTTTTACTTATCAAAGATATATAGAAATCTTAAATTTAATGAGAATTCGAATCTCATTCAAAATGGCATCTACTTCCAACTAAAATTTTTGATCTATAAATTATATCATAGTTCAAATTCTAATCTCAACGTAATTTTTACAATATTTTTCTTTATACATTTGAACTTTTACTTATGTAAAAAATTAAAATTTAACGATTTTATATCATGTAAAGGTTCAAAAATCTCCCATGTATGTATATATATATATATGTGTGTGTGTGTGTGTAGTAAGGATTAGTTTCACCTCATTCTTGCTACATCTCTATTCCCCTTGGTTTCAACCACATATTCCAATTTAAATAATATAATAAGGAGACAAAAAAGAAAGTATATTATTTAAATTGGAATTTGTGATTGAAATCAGGAGGAATGGAAATGTAGCAGAAATGTGATGTAGCCGATCATTACCGATGTGCGTATTAGACAACGAGAATTAGTTTGATAACAAATTTGATGGGATTATCTATTCATATCCATATGACTTGAAATTTTCTTGATTAAGGCTATATATATTAAAGACACCGAGTATATATATTGATTATCATGTCCAGTTCATGTATATTATATGTTATCATTCCGTCGGGAGATTCCATCGATATGCCTTGGTATAGTGTTTTGTTTTAATTTTTCCTCGACAAACTGTCTTTTGTGGTATTCAAAATTCAGACGTTGTGATTCGACGTTGATTTTGGGGTATTACGAAGGACGAGCTGTTACATATACGAAATTGAAGGCGAACCAAAAGATAGCTAAAATTGATTGTTAACGAGGATAATATTTGTCCTTCGGGCTGTTAGGGTTACGTTATTAACTGATATTGGTAATAAAATGTTACTAGCATATATAATCATTACCACCGTTGAATTTTGGTATTTTTGTACCAACGTCGTTTGATTCAATTAAACCTTAGCTTATGTATAGAGTTTGAAAGTACAATAAAGATATCTTTTAAGTGCTACATTTCTATGATTCAAGTGCCTAGCCTATAGCCAATGCGAAATTAGTCATTCTCAGATTTTTCTAAACCTTTTTTTTCATTATATATTGAGATAACTTCTAATAAACATAACAGCCCTATTCGCCCCAGTAAACAAAACATTCGCATTATTCCATTAAAAAAAGTTCCGTTTGACAGTTTTGAACATTCAGCTCAAATTTTACTTGAATGTCCGATTTGATTGTTTCAGCTGATTCTGTTTAGTATAATCCATATAGATAGTTTTCTTGATTACGCCGTGTTTATGTGTAAGCAGAACTTTGGTTAAGTTTCTGGAGCGAAGTGCACTACAACTCCCTATATGGCGTGGATGGTAAACGTTTTAAACATACATATTTTCATAGTGAGTTTGTAAAGTCTTTGTTGGCGGTTAAGATGCGTTGTGAATGCTGTGATTTTGCAGATCTTCCAACTCGGATACCTAAGAAGAAGCATTGGTTATTCTAGCAAGGATATGGAATATTGTTAGAGCTTGACCTGTTGTACATCATTGTATATTTGATATGGTTTCCATTTTTTTTTCTTCTCTTTTCAAAGAGATCATGTACGACAGAGTATTTTAGTGTGAGTTGTGAAACTCTTTCCCCATAGGTAGATCAGTTGTTTCTTCATCTCTGATCCTTTTATCAAGAAAACAACGTAGACTTTCCAAACATTTGTGCTTCTTGGTTACAATATTCTCTCGCTTCTTCCTCCATTATTTCTCTTCATTCATTCTCATCTTGATGTTGCCACTCATATGTCCTACATCATTCTCAATTTTTGTACAGGAAAATTTATATTTTTCATATGAAAAAAAGCTTAATTATTCCCTTTTTTTAAAAAAAAAGAAAAAAGAAAAAATGGCTTAAATCTTCCTTTAATCATTGTTGGATACGATAGACTGGAAATTGCTATCATTGCTGTATTATTTAAGGCCTTGAATCTTTGATCGTAGAAATAACACTTTTTTTATATTCCAATCTTATATTACCTTAACTCATTATCATTGTTCGACCAGGGACGTTAAAGATGTATAAGTAATTTGCATGTTGATCTATTGAGACTGTGAATGGGGAATTTACAGATAATTGTTGATGAAAAGTGCTTTGGTTTTGTTTCTCCAGGCCATGATGCTTGATACTAGTTTATTAAACATACATATTTCTAGTTACATTACGGAGAATTAGTTAATAATTATAGATAAATTGCTTGGACGTCTTAATTCTGAACTTTAGTCATTATCAATTTCGTTTACTGTACGATTCAAGAATAATGGAATTTAAGGTATGATTTAAATACTTTGCTATTTTGATAAATAGCCTCCAGCTTAATTCAAATTTTTATTGCTTCTGAATTGAATTCGTATTAGAATACACAAATTTATTTTTAACATGGACCGTGGGTGTTAAAATTTATGAACTGTATTTATTAACAATTGCCAAGCCCTAGAAGCATATGCTAATACAATTAAGTATGAATACCTTGTTCTTGTGTTTAAGAACACAATTCTCATAATATTCATTATTAACACATTGTATATGATGATTCATGTCACCTATGTCGCCTCTTGCTCTTTAAAAATAACATAATTTCAAATCAACTAATATCATTGCCATTAAACTTGCTACTTATGATATTACATGTGATTATATATACGCGGCAATAGTGCGAAGAACAAACTCCGTTCTTTTGTTTTACCACGAGGATATTATCTTTATCTTTTAGTGAGAATGACAATTTTATTAAAAAGATACCAAATATCCAAAAGTTTGATTTCACTTCCGTGTTTAATTAGGGCTTTCAGTTTTTCACATGACTACCCTGGATGATGAAAGGGTGTTGCAGCTCTCAACGGTGGTGTGGGAGTCAAGCTTAACGATGATGGAAATGGGCACGACAAGTTTGATGGTCATGAAGAAAGGAGAAGAAGGTACATGAAGACGGGAGTGGTGTTGTACCAGGAAGAAGATGGATGAGTGACGTTTAATTCGATTAGAGCTGGAGGCGGTGGAACAACTGGGGAGGAAAAAGATAATAATAGGTAAGCTATTGTGTAGGATCATTTTATGATTCTTTTTTTGAGAAAAAAAATTATATATGATTTTACTCATAATACTATTTGGTAGTAGCATTTATGAATTATAGTAGCGCATATATATATATATATATATATATATATATATATATATATATATATATATATATATATATATAACAGTTTATAAATTGTAGCAGTAGTTTTTGAGCAGCAGCAGTGTTTTTTAGATGAAGTGTGTATTTTGGCTTACAACGCAATTTTGTAGCAGCATTTATGAAGTGCACTAGTAGTTTATTAACAATTTTAGCATTTTTTAATTTGTTGTAGTGTTTTGTAAATTTTAATATCATTCTAGAGATGAAGTGTATAATCCTAGATTACAGCGCTATTTTGTGGTAGCATCTTGAATTGTAGTAATATTTTCTGATGAATTAAATGGATATATTAGCTTATAAAGTTATTTAATGATAGAATTGTCAAATTAAGATTTATTATGATTTGACTTTCCAGTAGCATTCTATGATTTTTGTAAAGGTCATCATTTTTATTTTATTTTTTTGAATTTTTGTAATGTCATTTTCCGTAAATTATTTTATAATGCTACTGCAGAGTAGCATTTTTGTGTTCGTTGTAACAAAAAAGATGTATAGCAATTTGTACTTGTTCTTTTTAAGAAAAATGTTTTTTATTGAAATAATTTCTTACGACACTACTATATGATGTCATTTTTGTAGCAGATACCTTTCTGAAAACAGAAAAACATGGTTAACGAATTTCTTCGTTAACTCCAAAAATACAAGTAGATTTAGTTAAGGGGTTGATCAAGGTAATCTTAGGCTTAGTTGCTAGGATGAAGCATGCTTGATGTTAGATTCACCACAGTCCAATGTGCATTTGATTTCAAGGTTAGGCCCATGTCGAGAGTCATAGATGGTTATCGAATATGCTATGCAAGTCTCAAGTCATAGACGAGTCAATACACAAGTTATGATTCGAAGTCAAGTTGATATACTAGTCACAAATCGTAGTTCATCACATCAAATATGGCAAGTAATTGTTCAATGTTCAATCCCTTATGTATACAAAGTTCAAGTGTTACAATCGACAAAAATCTTCAAATTGATTTAGGGTTTACAAAGCTGAAAATGAAAGAGGAGTGGAGAGAATTGTTCCGCCCCCAAAATAGCACCCCTAGGTCCATATTTATATGGGAAAAAGCAGCATAGCATACGACATTGATAAGCCTCGGCAATTGCTTCATCGACTTTGATGCCATTATGTGCTTGGCTTGCTTGACGACGACAATAGTGGAATTTTAGTGACATCTTGGCAGTGATGGTCTCCGGCGTCGATAATCTCATGCATTGAGCCTTCTTAATTGATTATTGACGACACCAGTTGGAAGCAGTGTGAAACGTTGATGAGAAGCGGTGTCGATATAGTGTTGTATTGATATAAAGCGGCTTTGCTTAGTATACTATCGACGGTGATAATTCTATGCCTTAAGATACTTTCGATTGATTGCTAGCGACATCATTTGGAGGTGGCTTTGAACATTAATAAAGAACGGTGTGAATATTGAAAAAAATTAACTTGTTTTAGTATAATATAGGCATCGATGATTCTCGACGTCAATATCCAATGGCTAATGAAATGCGGCACGTACATAGCGTTACTTGGTAGTTGATATAGAGGAGTTACATTGTCGACGAGCTTGTTGTGGTAACAATAGATGAATAGTGGCGGCGATAGGATTCAACATCAATGAAATGCGCTATTTGTTACATCGACACTCATCGATGGCTTACGATGTTCGTATTTGATACCTTTGCCTCTTTGGTTACGTGCGGCGTTGCATACATTCCTTTTATTGATGAAGCATGACATCCTACCCCTTCGACCCTGATCTATCCTAATGTTCTGGATGTTGATCATTGACGTCATTAGTGTATCACTAATTATATGTCTTCGATAATAATAATGGCAGACGACGTGAACAAAAAGCAGTTCTACATAATGAAAGGCGACATCAATGCTTTAAAGCACCGAGCTTCATTGGCACTAATAGTATTCATGTCATCCTGTGATTCTTCGGTTTCGTCCATCATAACTTTTACATTGGTATCAACGCTATTACTTTGACACTGCTTATTGAAGCAGCGTCAAGGTTAAGTAGCACATTGAAATCCTTCGATGACAATGATGGTAGTAACATTTTCTCCTTAGCGTAGAGGAACCATTGACTTTTCAAGTCAATAATCTCGACATCGTCCTTTCCAGCCTTTTGGTATTCTCTTATCGATCTAACCATTTGTTTAAATCAATCCAATGGCTCTCATGCATCGGTTTCTTTCTATAAATATGTTGGCCTCTTCTTCTTTCTCCATTTGTCTACAATTGATAGCTCAAGCAAGAAATCAGAAATTTCTATGAAAACTTAAACTTCTTTATTCTTAAGCATCTGATTCTCGTTCAGGTATGACTTTCATTTCAAACTGATTTATTTGAAAAGCTTATTTAAACAATTAGGTTTTAAGACTGTTATTAGGGATTGATTTGGGGGTTCCGTTAATTTCAACTTTATTATCAACATGTTAAGGATTGAGATTGCAAATTTTTTATTGTTGGATGTCATGTATCAATCTTTGAATTATGAATCAACGTCGACCTGAATGTTTGGGGCTTTTAGCTTAATGATGAAGTGGTCGATTATTAAACCCGAACCCATTACTGTTTAGACTTGAGTTGGTACCGAGACTCACTACACCATTGGAAGGTATAACATGGATTAATCAATATGTAAGGTTTTCATCTCGTTTAAATTGGTTTTGACATTAAACAATATTGGTGTAAAAAGCTAATATTCTCTAGTTTTACTGATCGACAATAATGACTTATTAAACCTGAAACTCGATATTGACTTCCTCCATATCATCATTGATCGTTTATGATGTTGTCATGATGATCGACGCCGATTATTTTCGATATTACTATGATACTTGGAGTTAATAAAATACATTATCTTGTTATTTCGCTTAGCTGATATTTTTGTACAAAGCTTTTATATTGAAACACGGTGATCCACTCAAAGTTATAAATATCACTGTTATTAGAACGCCTAAATTAATTGGATGCGACATAAATAATCTTAGTATTAATCAAGGACGACACTGTGACACTAGCATGACCCTCGACATCAATAATACTTTTTATTAACCTGTTACTCTGATAGCGCGACATCTTTGCATAGTTAACGATCAATATGAGATATGATAACCTTTCGTTATTAAGAGAAGGTGTATATCAATCAAGTGCGACGTCATTTAATCATAATCGACGTTGTTTGCCTTCGTTGTTGGTTTATAAAGCTTTAACTTGACATCAACGGTCTTTTTTATCGCTATTATTCTATAGCTACCTTCAATATCATGAATTAGGCTTTATTCAGTATCGTTGCCTTCGAATTAGCTGACTTAGCACATTATGAGTTGATCGATTAGCTCACCACCAATCCATGTTGTCACTGCTCATTAATGGCGATAACCTTATTACTTCGACGTTAGTCATGGTCGTGGAGCTTGTTAGTAAATAGCATAAGTTTTACGACATTGTCGATGTAGGCTTATTGGTGCTGCATATCCATTCTCATTCAACTTTTATATAGCTTCTTTATGGAATTCTTTATTGGAATTGAAATTTAAGTTTTCTAAAAAATTCGTTATGTGACATTTAAGAGCTGTTATCTTGTGACTATTATATACTTTGTCACTTCGACAGTAAATAGACTACTTAAACAGTAATTTTTTTACTTGGCATGTACCGAATCTTTTATATAATATGAACATGATTGCTTATTAAGTTTGGAATAATATCACTTGGCAGGACAATGGAATGTCAATAATCATGCAAGAAGTCTATTAAGAAATCTAGTAAAGGTCCTAAACCTTCAGCTTCAGCTAGTAAGAAAGGAATAATCTCTTGAACCCATCATATATACAAATTCAGGAAGAGATGAATTCTATTCTTGTGCAGTTTAGCATTATAGGATCGAAGCTATTCCGGCCGGTCCTGCAGACAAAATCTATAACCCACCAAAGGGATATTTCGCCTTTACTCCCACACACATCTAGCATACTGGTCATCTTCCTTTTGCTAGCTTCTTCCAAAGATATCTAGAACATTTGGACATCGCACCAATATAATTTTTGCCAAACTCCTATACGTATTTGACTTGCTTAGAATTCTTGGCTTGGGAAGCGGGACTTCCTCCCTTAGTGTTTAGATTCTCTATTCGATAGTTGGTCCTGCTAAGGCACTGAACAGTCAAACCATCAATTGTACCGAATCTGTAACGACTTAGAATTTCCGTCATTCAATATTCTTATATTTAATTGATTTTAAATATTTAAAAGTGAATTTAATAAGCTGAATAGATTTTATTTCGAATATAGTGATTTAATTAGATAATTAAATTGTTAATTTAAAATTTGAAATTGCATAAATAATTGAAAATTGGATTTAATGTGAATAAAAATATTTTATAAAGTTGAAATAAATTCTTGTAGAATTTAAATGATGTTAGTAAACTTTTAAAATTGAATTAAAAGTCAAGTTGTAGAAATTGAACATATTAATATTTAATTGACAAGTAAAACTAGTCATTTTTCAAACCGTCTCGGATTTCTATGAAACTAGTTTCATTGGATCCGTAATGTTAAATTATTGTAAGTTTTCAAATTTCGTGTCAACCAGATTTACGGTTTGTCCGGGGCAAGCTAAAACGCATAGAAATCTATTTAAGTAAATTTTAAATTAAAATAGTCGATTTAAAAACCTATCTTCCAAATATGATCGAATTGGCTTTTGATATATATTCCATTGCATTCGGAATAGGGGTAAAACATTATAAACGCCATGCGGCACACTTCGTTTCGAGTTCGGAAATTTTTTGGATGAATAGTGTCGTGTAATTTTCTATATAAGGCCATATTTTTCACTAAACACTAACACATCTAGGGCTAGCCGCCATTATACTTTCTATGGCCAGAAATTTGTTTCCTTTCTCCTTCGATCTCTTCCAATCCATCAGCTTTTATCAAATACTTTCAACTACGAAGTTGTAGAGCATATCGAGCTCTATAATCTCAACAGTGGAGATCTGAAACGGCGTCTTGTGGAGGCTATAATTTGCTCGCGTTCTTCCTTCATTTGGGCACGATTTCCTATGCCAATTCGAGGCCGAGCTCGTCATGCTCAGGGGTGGTGGTGCACAAGGATGAGGGCTTCGACGTGGTATTCTCTGATCGTCGTGTAAATGCTTGGGTAGTGGTGATAATTAGGGTTCGAACGACGGCTTCAATGGGTTTCGTTCGTGAGTTTTACTGGAAATAACGCGCGGAAGAAGAAGAAGAAAACAAGGGCCGTGATCTGCTAGATCTGAAACAAACGACCACGATTACAAGGTTTTAAAAATAAATAGAAAATGTGTAATTTAATTATATATAAATTCGTATTAACTTCTAAACATCATAACTTTGTCATACGAGGTCCTTTCGCACGAAACAAATTGCGTTGGGTTCGTATTCGCGAACACTACGCGATGGAGCTAGTTGGGAGTTGATTGGAGCTAGTGTGAATTTTGGTTGAAATTAAACGCTTGTTTAATTTTAATTGGAATAAATCGCTATCGCGACGACTACAAGCAAAGTGAGTACAACTCACTCTTTCTGACCGATTGATATTTTTATATAAGTGAGAAATAATATTATTTATGACGATTGATGATTGTTTGGATGATATATGATATATTGATTGGTATTTGGATATATATACCTGCCTAGTGGAGCAGATGACCCTATACGTTCTCGTGTATGAGCAGATGACCCTTTGTACATGCGTCTGCATTGAAACGGACATTGTACACATATTCTAATAAGTATATTTGTTGCAGGCGATATGTTGGAGGGATCCAACTGGATTCCTCACTAGTTTGATTTATTTACAGATATTGTTATATATTCTGTTATCATATGATATATGATATTTTGGATGCCGTGTTGATGTATTTAGTGCTGTTGCAGCATTGGGCTTATTTTTGATAATTTAAAAATGTTAAAGTGATGATTTCTAAATTTAAAAGGATTTTAAAGTGATTTTTGAAAATATACGTTTTATTGAATTTTAGAATTGATTCATCTTAAATAAATAAACATTATAATTTTATGTTATAAAAGTTATGGTTTTTGTGAAATAAAACCAGAATATGATTTTTGGAATGTGAAGTTAACTATTTTGTAAAATGGTTTAAATTGATATTTTTGATTTATTATAAATGGTTTATATAGAAGATTTATAAAATTGGTATTTTATAAATTAAAATATTGGAATTATAAAACGAGTTTTATAAGTGTTCAAAATGGAGTTCTTAATGGATTTTATAAGTAAATAAGATTTATAGATTTATAAATTAATGAAGTTATAAAAGGAAGGATTTTGTAAATAAGAGATTTATAAGTAATTAACTTATAAATTGGATTTTTGAATGCAAATGAGATATAAATAGAATTTGTTAATTAAAGGATTTTGTAAGTTAAAGTTTTTATAAAATATAAATGGAATTTATAAACATTGTTTTGTAAATTCGAAATCAATTAAATTTGATAAGTTAAATATAGAAGATTATTAAAGGCATTATATCCACGATTTTGGACAGTGGATTATCCTTTAATTAAATGTGTAGAAATATTAAATTGGGTAAACGATTGTATTCACGATTTTGGACAGTGAATAATATATTAAATAAATGTTTTGGAAAGTGATATTTTAATTGAAGTTAAATGGTTTAAAGATGTTTTAAAATGTGTTGAGTATCGAATACATAGATTTCAACATTCATTGTTCAAATAGACGTTTTCGAGAAACAAGAAAATGATGGATTATAACATTGTTGTTATAGTAAATGATTT
The DNA here is from genome assembly GCA_030765085.1 of Allium cepa. Taxonomy (NCBI): domain Eukaryota; kingdom Viridiplantae; phylum Streptophyta; class Magnoliopsida; order Asparagales; family Amaryllidaceae; genus Allium; species Allium cepa. The sequence continues at coordinate 559,746,021 of CM060938.1, read as the reverse complement.
CCGAAAGGAAATGTTTTTATATAGTATATGAGATTTATATATCTATCTTATTTTCGAACCCTATACTAGTGATTTTGGGTTGTCGTACGATATTTTACGCAACATTCATTTTGACCCAAATAAATGTTTTTAAAGTGAACGTTTTCCTTAAAGAATAAAATATATACTTAATTCTGATTTAAGTATATATAATATTTTCTAAGTGTTGAAAATAAATTGATTTGTGAATTACTTATTATTAAATAAGTATTGGAAATATTTTCCAGTATAGAAGTCGAAATGGTTTGGAAATATATCCTTTCTAAAGATAATTTGAAGTGAATATTTGGAAAGTAATTTAATTAATGAAAGATTAATTAAAGGGCCCAATGATTGTTATGGTGCTGAATATTTGTTTGTTTCTTTTGATAATTAAATAACCGACTATCGAACTTTGCCAAAATTTTAGTTCCTCAACTTGATGTGGGAACTATTTAGTCGTACACTTAGTACGTAGCCTTCTGTGTAGGCTTGATTGTCGTTTGTGTTGAGGATGTTGATTCGTATAGTGCGGAGTATTACTTCAATCTATGGAGCTTCCTTCTTGGCCCGAAGGATAGCAAGTTGAAAGTTGGAGATGTGATAAGTCTATGAGACTTAGTTTCTGTGTGAAGTTTAGAAACGCTTTTGCGTTGTTGGTGCAAAGAGACCGGTATCGGTTTATCCGAAAACCACTTCGGACCAATGTATATGCGATGATTGTGCAGGTTGCTTGTGATGATATTGATATTTCAGAGTTTCATAGTGGGGGATAACTTGTTGATCGTTTGGGGTTAAAATCCCAATATACATCCAGTAGTAGTGGTCTCTTCATTATGCAATATTCAATGCAAGGACTATTCGCTACTAATCTTAGGGATTTCTCGACAAGATGTGATAGGAAAGTACCTTCGTTTGTCCTGTTCCTGGACAACATGTATGGATGTTTGTCTGACATTGCATTTCTAAAGATTACGTACATTAGCTTTTACAAACGTACATCAGTGGTGGCGGAGAAGGCAAATTCTCTTAGCTTAACACCCTCCTTGAGACGTTTGAGCTTAAGGGTTGTATTTTTGTGGAAGGCAATTAGTAGTCAACGAAAATGACATGTGGCATTCAAAGTGATGTGATATGTGATTGTGAAAGGTAATCGTTACCTCATCAGGCCTCATCAACCGGAAATGACCAAAATAGGGTTAGATGCAGCAAGGCTAAGTGGGTCATTTCCAAATAGGATATGATCATCTTCTTCTAGATATATCTTTGCACGCTATGACGTCGTGTATCTGATTATTGTGGTTTATATGCTAGAGGGCCCTCGGTAAAGGTCGGTAATGACCGGAGGATGATATATTCGGTACCATCTAGTTATAGAGGTGGGCTGGTCTTGTGTTGGTAGAGGATTCTTTGTGATGGTCCTCGGTACATTCTTCTAGAGATGTACTGCCGGAAGGTATCACCTGGTCATTTGTAAGGAAATTCAAAACCCACTACGAGTTGCGATTTTGTTTGTAAAGGCGTAATGAATAGCCTCGAAATGCTATATGGGTAACCATTTCGACTATGATTAATATTATTTGTATATACTAGACACTAGTATAATATAAGAGGATTTGATATGAAAGAAATGTTTTAGTTATCGTAAGGTAAAAACATGTCTGTGTTTATGTGTGGTCGTGTCTTACGAGATACTTTTGTTTTGATAAAAGAAAAGTTTGGTAATTTAATAAATTCAGTTGAATGTGTTTTTCACGCTGGTTTACCAGACTGATCCGGGCGTTCTTCCCTTTCAATGCTCGGGTCAGACCGAGTATATCTACAGGTTATGCTTTGGTGCTTTTGGAGCTTCTGTAGGAGAGCTGAAGATCTTCATTTTCGTACATCCGTATTTGTTTGATTATACGCTATGCTTTGTTTGTTGTTGTATATTATCGGCAATTGTGAGGACATGTTATTATAACTGTTCAGGTTGATTATTATTGTTTGATTGTTGAACTCTGATTTATGTATGTATATATATAGAAACTGTAAAGATCATTGATATGATATTATATGTTTTCCGCTGCGATGTGAGATTTTTTATTGTTCTATTTGGTTCTATCTTCTCTCTTTCTTCTCTTTCTTCTTCTCTCTTCTTTTCTTTCTCTTGACTTTCTGTCAGTTTGTGCTTTTTGGATCGGACATGTGTGGATTATTGTTGATTCAAAGGGTATGGATTTGCGGGTCGTCACAGCTGGTATCAGAGCTTAGATTTTGTATATTCCTAAGCTTTGATGTGTACTCACTATAGGTAGGGACAGTAGCACCCTAGATTGGGTTTGAGTGTATTACACATAGGAGGGCATATTTGTTTGTGATATAAAATGTTTATATTGTTTTTACTTATCCGTTGAGTTGTCTGTGAATTCTGGTTGGTATGTGGGACGCCATGTTATCGATATGGATTTCCAAACACTTAAACGAGGCAAGTCGATATAGTATTATTTTCAATTGGGTAAATGAAATAATTTTACCTCGATTATATTTTGTATATAAAGGAATAATTTTTTAGAATTATTAAAGTGTATATAAACTGATTGTTTGGTTGTTTAAAAATGTAAATATATGTAAGTTAATAAAAAGCTGTTTGAATAATCTAAACTAAAACAACAATTGTAAAAGAATAAATTGTATAAGCGAAGAAATATTAAGTGTGGGATTATAATTAATACGATTTACAATTGTGAAATAATCTTATGTATAAGAGATGAAACTATATGAATATATTTATAAATATGTGTTATAAATGAAAATGGATTTAAACTAAGAATTTGAAAATTTGGATCCCATTTATTTTGGAAGTTGTTTTTCAAAGTTAAAGTGATTATATTGTTATAAATATAAATAAGATAAAAGAATTTGAAATGATCTTATATAAGTAAAGTAATGTAGTGAAATTATATAAGTAAAGATTTTATAAATGTGATTTGTAAATAAAAGAAATTTTTAAAAATAATGTAGAGCACTGAATTCACTACTGTTGCTAGAAAATAATAAAGGTGATGACTACAACATCAGCGGTATCATTTTCGAGTTTCTGTGTGATGGATCTGCTACCAAAAAAAATTAAAGTTTTGTTGTGATAAACTAATTTGAATTTAAAATCCAAGCTGTAATTGATAAATGTAAGTAAAATGAGTTTTGGACTTATAATATGAAATAATAAAGATTTTAGCTTTGGTAAAGTTGAAATAAAATCGAGTTAGGAAGTGAATTATATAAATTGATATTTAACTAAAGGAAGGTTAAATAATTTGAACTGGACTAGATAAGTTATTGGAATGGAAATTTAAACTTAAGATAGTAAGTGATTATATAATATGAATTTGGAAGTTTAGATAAAAAAAGGTTGTATAACTTATAAAATGGGAAAGGGTAAGTAAAAACAATAGTTAAAGTGGTTAGACAATTTTTTTAAGCAAAACAAATCTAAATTTGAATAAGTGACTTGAAATTTGACTTAAGTAAAAGTTAAATGAAATAGATTTTGAAATGAATTAGAGATGAACTTAAGTTGTATAGTGAAAGTGAAAGTAAATAAAATTGAAATGAAAGACAATTTAAGTGATGTTGAATGAAGTTGATTTTGGTATCAAAGTAAATTAATAATGTGAATTAATAAAGTAAAGTGATGAATATGAACTTGAGTTATATTATGAAATTCAACTTTAATTGTAAAAGTGAATTAGGGAATAACCATGGATTAGAAAATGTTGTTAAGAACTGAATAAAACTTAAGTTAAGAAGTTGTGAATTGAATAGTTGAATAAAAGTCAATTGAATGTTAAACCAGTTGAAATTAAATGTGTTAAACCAAATTGAATGTAAGCGAATTAAATTAATTTGGTAATGTTGGATATGCATTGATTGTTAGATGGATGCTAGTTTGATTGTATAGAAATTTATATGAAATTGAATTAATCAAATTGAAAGCTAAAGTAATTGAATTCAAATTGGAAGTAAGTGAATCTAAGTAGAGTTGAATTTAATTTGAATTAGAAGTGAACTAATTTGAATATGAATTAGTGAATATAAACTAATTGAATTTGAATAAATAATGTTAATAAAATCCAATGTTAATGAATCAAATGCGATTTAATTGAAAACCAATTCAATGAATATTAATAAGAAGTGAAAGTGTATTGATTTGGTTATGGATGTTAGTTGGATGATAGTTGGTTGATGGTTGAATTTGTTGCATTTACTATATTGGCATATATAGTTGTTGTAGTGGTATATGTTGTATATTGATATTACTTTCATATATACTTGTTTCTCATTTATTGTTGAGTGTTTTAGTAGGTGCGGATGGCGCTTGCTTCGCATTTAGAGCTCGTTTTGTGCTATATTAGCCGTATATGCTCGCCAATAATATATAATGTTGGATTACATATCGTACTTTTACACTTTTTTCCCTTCGGGATGCCTCATCCTTGATGATGAGATGTGTATTTGTGATATATATATATATATTTATTTATTTTTTTCCCGGATCGAACCGTGCAAAGGAGACGCTGGCGAAATTTTCTGAAAATTTAAGGCGTTAGAAAATTTTTGGAAAATTTGTGATAATAAATTTTTTGATATTGAGTTATAAAGTTAAACGATATTAGTTGGTTTTGAAGATAACTAAGAATGTATTTGAAAACTTAGTAAAGTTTTTATAATAAGTTTAACTAAATGATTTTGGAAGAGTTAAACATTTAACTGATTTTGAAAAATCTAATTTGCATGAATTATATTGAAAAGTTAATTGATTTTGTGACTTTTTCTTACTTAGTAATTTCGAGAACGAAATTCTTTTAAGTAGGGGAGAATGTAACGACCCAGAATTACCGTCAATCGATATTCATATATTTAATTGATTTTAAATATTTAAAAATGAATTTAATAAGCTGAATAGATTTTATTTCGAATATAGTGATTTAGTTAGATAATTAAATTGTTAATTTAATATTTGAAATTGCGTAAATAATTGGAAATTGGATTTAATGTGAATAAAAATGTTTTATAAAGTTGAAATAAATTCTTGTTGAATTTAAATGATGTTAGTAAACTTTTAAAATTGAATTAAAAGTCAAGTTGTAGAAATTGAATATTTTAATATTTAATTGACAAGTAAAAATAGTCATTTTTCAAACAATCTCGGATTTCGACGTAACTAGTTTCATTGGATCTGTGATGTTAAATTATTGTAAGATTTCAAATTTCGTGTCAAACGGATTTACGCTTTGTCCAGGGCAAGCTAAAACGTGTAGAAATCTGTTTAAGTAAATTTCAAATTACATGCTGGCATACTGTTTGTAACCTAAACTCTAATTATGTTGCTTTTGTTTTTTCTATCGATCAGGCCTGTTGATCGAACTACTTGTTTCTATATATATTATTAATCGGCTGTGTAGTATCACGCTACACATCCGTTCTCCTAAAAAAAAAGTAAATTTTAAATTAAAATAGTCAACTCGAAAACCTATATTCCAAGTATGATCGAATTGGCTCCCGATATATATTCCATTACGTTCAAAATGGGGGTAAAACATTATTGACGCCCGGCGGCACGCTTCGTTTCGTGTCCGGAAAAATTTCGGATGAATAGTATCGCGTAATTTTTTTTATAAGGCCATACTTTTCACTATTTTTCACTAAACCCTAACAACATCTAGGGCTAGCTGCCATTATACTTTCTATGGCCAGAAATTTGTTTCCTTTCTCCTTCGATCTCTCCCAATCCATCATCTTTTAGCAAATACTTTCAACTACAAAGTTGTAGAGCATATCGAGCTCTATGATCTCAATGGCGAAGATCTGAAACGACGTCATGTGGAGGCTATAATTTGCTCGCGTTCTTCCTTCATTTGGGCATGATTTCCTATGCCGGTTAGAGGATGAGATCGTCGTGCTCAGGGGTGGTGGTGCGCAAGGATGAGGGCTTCGACGTGGTATTCTCTGATCGTCGTGTAGATGCTTGGGGTAGTGGTGATAATTAGGGTTCGAACGGCGGCTTCAATGGGTTTCATTCGCGAGTTTTACTGGAATTATGCGTGGAAGAAGAAGAAAAAAAAACAAGGGCCGTGACCTGCTAGATCTGAAACAAACGGCCACGATTACAAGGTTTTAAAATAAATAGAAATTGTGTAATTTAATTATAAATAAATTCGTATTAAATTCTAAACATCATAACTTTGTCATACGAGGTCCATTTCGTACGAAATGAATTGCGGTTGGTTCGTATTTGCGAACACTACACGATGAAGCTGGTTGAGAGTTGATTGGAGCTAGTGTGAATTTTGGTTGAAATTAAACGCTTGTTTAATTTTAATCGAAATAAATCGCTATCGCAACGACTACTAGCAAAGTGAGTACAACTCACTCTTTCTGACTGACTGATATTTTTATGTAAGTAAGAAATAATATTATTTATGACGATTGATGATTGTTTGGATGATATATGATATAAGGATTGGTATTTGGATATATATATATGCGTGCCTAGTGGAGCAAATGACCCTATACGTTCTCATGTATGAGCGGATGACCCTTTGTACGCGCGTCTGTCTTGAAGCAGACATTGTACACATATTCTGATATGTATACTTGTTGCTGGCGACAGGTTGGAGAGATCCAACTGGATTCCTCACCAATTTGATTTATTTACAGATATTATTATATATTCTGTTATCATATGATATATGATGTTTTGGATGCCGTGATTGATGTATTTAGTGCTGTTGCAGCATTGGGCCTATTTTTGATAATTTAAAAATGTTAATGTGATGATTTCCAAATTTAAAAGGATTTTAAACAGATTTTTAAAAGTATACGTTTTATTGAATTTTGTAATTGATTCATTTTAAATAAATAAACGTTAATATTTTATGTTATAAAAATTATGGTTTTTGTGAAATAAAACCAGAATATGATTTTTGGAATGTGAAGTCAACTATTTTGTAAAATGGTTTAAATTGAGATTTTTGATTTATTATAAATGGTTTATATAGAAGATTTATAAAATTGGTATTTTATAAATTAAAATATTGGAATTATAAAACGAGTTTTGTAAGTGTTCAAAATGGAGTTCTTAATGGATTTTATAAGTAAATAAGATTTATAGATTTATAAATTGATGAAGTTACAAAAGAAAGGATTTTGTAAATAAGAGATTTATAAGTAATTAACTTATAAATTGGATTTTTGAATGCAAATGAGATATAAATAGAATTTATTAATTAAAGGATTTTATAAGTTAAAGTTTTTATAAAATATAAATGGAATTTATAAACATTGTTTTGTAAATCCGAAATCAATTGAATTTGGTAAGTTAAATATAGAAGATTATTAAAGGCATTATATCCACGATTTTGGACAGTGGATTATCCTTTAATTAAATGTGTAGAAATATTAAATTGGGTAAACGATTGTATTCACGATTTTGGACAGTGAATAATATATTAAATAAATGTTTTGGAAAGTGATATTTTAATTGAAGTTAAATGGTTTAAAGATGTTTTAAAATGCGTTGAGTACCGAATACATAGATTTCAACATTCATTGTTGAAATAGACGTTTTCGAGAAATAAGGAAATGATGTATTATAACATTGTTGTTATAGTAAATGATTTCCGAAAGAAAATGTTTTTATATAGTATATGGGATTTATATATCTATCTTATTTTCGAATCCCTATACTAGTGATTTTGGGTTGTCGTAACGATGTTTTACGCAACAATTGTTTTGACCCATATAAATGTGTTTAAAGTGAACGTTTTTCTCAAAGAATAAAATATATACTTAGTTCTGATTTAAGTATATATAATATTTTCTAAGTGTTGAAAATAAATTGATTTGTGAATTACTTATTATTAAATAAGTATTTGGAAATGTTATCCAATATAGAAGTTGAAATGGTTTGGAAATATATCCTTTTTAAAGATAATTTGAAGTGAATATTTGGCAAGTAATTTAATTAATGAAAGATTAATTAAAGGGCCCAATGATTGTTATGGTGCTGAATATTTGTTTGTTTGTTTTGATAGTTGAATAACCGACTATCAAACTTTGCCAAAATTTTAGTTCCTCAACTTGATGTGGGAACTATTTAGTCATATACTTAGCACGTAGCCTTCTGTGTAGGCTTGATTATCGTTTGTGTTGAGGATGTTGATTCTTATAGTGTGGAATATTACTCTAATCTATCGAGCTTCCTTCTTGGCCCGAAGGATAGCAAGTTGAAAGTTGGAGACGTGATAAGTCTATGAGACTTAGTTTCCATATGAAGTTGAGAAACGCTTTTGCGTTATTGGTGCGAAGAGACCGGGATTGGTTTATCCAAAAACCACTTCGACCAACGTATATGCGACGATTGTGCAGATTGCTTATGATGATATTGATATTTCGGAGTTTCATAGTGGGGGACTGCTTGTTGATCATTTGGGGTTAAAATCCCAATATACATCCAGTAGAAGTGGTCTCTTCATTATGAAATGTCCAATACAAGAACTATGTGCTACTAATCCTAGGGATTTCCTGACAGGATGTAGTAGGAAAGTACCTTTGGTTTGTCCTTTTCCTGGACAACTTGTATGGATGTTTCTCTGACATTGCATTTCTAAAGATTACGTACATTAGTTTTTACAAACGTACATCAGTGGTGGCGGAGAAGGCAACTTCTCTTAGCTTAACACCCTCCTTGAGACGTATGAGCTTAAGGGTTGTATTTTTGTGGAAGGCAATTAGCAGTCAACGGAAATGACATGTGGCGTTCAAAGTGATGTGATATGTGATTGTGAAAGGTAATCGTTACCTCATCAGACCTCATCAACTGGAAATGACCAAAATAGGGTTAGATGCAGCAAGGCTAAGTGGGTCATTCCCAAATAGGATATGATCATCTTCTTCTAGATATATCTTTGCACGCCATGACGTCGTGTATCTGATTATTGTGGTTTGTATGCTTGAGGGCCTTCTTTAAAGGTCGGTAACGACCGGAGGATGATATATTCGGCAACATCTAGTTATAGAGGTGGGTCGGTCTTGTGTTGGTAGAGGATCCTTTGTGATGGTCCTTGGTACATTCTTCTAGAGATGTACTGCCGGAAGGTAGTCCCTTCACCTGGTCATTTGTATGGAAATCCAAAACCCACTATGAGTTACGATTTTGTTTGTAAAGGCGTAATGAATAGCCTAGAAATGCTATACGGGTAACCATTTCGACTATGATTAATATTATTTGTATATACTAGACACTAGTATAATATAAGAGGATTTGATATGAAAGAAATGTTTTAGTTATCGCAAGGTAAAAACATGTCCGTGTTTATGTGTGGGCGTGTCTTACGAGATACTTTTTTTTTGATAAAGGAAAAGTTTGGTAATTTAATAAATTCAATTGAGTGTGTTTCTCACGCTGGTTTACCAGACTGATCCGGACGTTCCTCCCTTTCAATGCTCGGGTCAGACCGAGTATATCTACAGGCTATGCTTTGGTGCTTTTGGAGCTTCAGCAGGAGAGCTGGAGATCTTCATTTTCGTACATTCATATTTGTTTGATTATCCGTTGTGCTTTTTTTGTTGTTGTATATTATCGGCAATTGTGAGGACATGTTATTATATCCGTTAAGGCTGATAAAAATTGTTTGATTGTTGAACTCTGATTTATGTATGTATATATACAGTTTCTATTTTTTAAAGATCATTGATATGATATTATATGTTTTCCGCTGGAATGTGAGATTCTGTATTATTCTGTTTGGTTCTATTTTCTCTCTTTCTTCTCTTCTCTTCTTCTCTTTTCTTTTCTTTCTCTTGACTTTTCGTCAGTTTATGCTTTTTGGATCGAACATGTGTGGATTATTGTGGATTCAAAGGGTATGGATTTGCGGGTCGTCATAGAATCCATCCTCATCGGAAAAGTATGATTTCTAAGGGTGACAATAAGAAAAGAGGACGAGAAACTCAATTCTTTTTTGTCAAGTGCTTTTCTAACATCAAAGGGACATTCTCTATCGCTAGTTAGATTCTCATCCTTAGTTACCCCATGTCTGTTTATTATTATTTTACTGGTAAGTGTCTGTTCTCAAATTCTGCTCCTAAGAAGCTAAGCTTAGATGACCAAGCAACTGTGATATCTTTAATTCAGGCAAAAGAGAAGATGAGGTATATGCTAACATTGTTAACTTCAACTAAGCTTATTAAATATTCTATTATTTCAGACTATCATAATATTTTATGAGAACCTCCCATGGTGAAATACAAGCTCGGGGGAAACGTTAATTGGTGATGGGAAAATCAAAATCCTTCACTGCTAATTCTCTCGTTCAGCCCAATCTTGCCGGTAAATTTTAGTTTAGCTAAAATGGTATTCCTGACACTGTTAGTTTACTAGCTTTTCCTTTCGCTTCAAACTCATCCACCCTCGTCATTGCTCCCGAAGAAGCAAGAGTAAAAGATGGTGTTTCTAAGAAGTGGAAGAGCAAAGATGAAGCTTCGGTTCCGTCTCAATCAATCAAACCCGTTTATATTAAAAGCTCCATTACCAAAGCCATTGAGACATTAGACAAAGAAGAAGAAACATGTAATGATGCTTTTATCAATGTTCCTCCTTCCTCTCTAAGTAAGAAGTCCAAACTTGTGAGTGAACTCTCTCCCGTTGTTGTGGATAAGAAGGAGCATGTCAACATTTATTCAAGTCCCGAGGTGGGGAATTTAGACAATGCTCTAAAAAATCCCAAGCAGGCTCAGATTGCCAATCGCCTCCTAAATAATACTTTTCCTAGCTCCCCAGCATCCATCAACTGCATATGTGCTAATCTTGGTTTGCTTCTTTCAATAAATGATCCTCTTCCTTCAAGGGCTCTGACTCAGTCCTCAGCGATGAATTTTAAAGAACTTGCTCGACTGGCCATCTAATCTCCTTAAATCAATTCTCTTAGATCGTTGCAGCCTATAGCTTATTCTGATGATCACCTTTTCTTTATTCTTAAACAAATTATATTGGTATGTTTTTCTATTCATTTGGTTAATCTTAAATTATAGATTCTGTTTTGACTTAGGCGGGTTATATATTCTAGGTAGAAAAGCATATGTTTCTTCTCCGAGACACTTCTCGAGGGCCCTCCAATGAAGTGGCCGAGCTTAACGAAAAGATCTTTGCTTAACAGTAGTATGATTGACGTTACTATGGAAAGAGTTGAGGCTATTCTTGAAATGGAAAATCTTGCTGTAACGGTCCCAGTTTAAAGACGAGTTTAAATTTGGAATTAAATTAAATTTTTAGGTTAAATTATGGATTTGTTTGAATTTTTCAAATCTAATAAGGCATATGTACTTATTTGCTTTTGAATTTGGAATTGAAACTCAAAATAAATGTTTTCAATTGAATTGGATCCTAAATAACATTTTGATTTGGAAATTCAACATAAATTCAAAATGAATTAGATTTAAAGATTCCATTTTGGAAAAATAATATGTATGATTATTTATGATATGTATAGATTGTGTTAAATCCATTTTTCTTTATGAAGCTATAAAATGTTTAAAAATAAAAACTACTTATCTTGCCAATATTGAATATGAGTATATAATAAGATATATGTTATAAATGTAATGTTTGAAAATTTAACTATAGAAAGAAATAAAAATTTAAGAATTTATGTTAGTAATAAAAGTATAAAATCAAACTATAAAATAAAACAAAAGGCAAGCAAGAAAATCATAAAACAAGAAAATATATCTATGTAATGAAGCTTGCAAAAGAAGACAATTATAAAACAAACAAAAAAAATGTCTACAATTCAAACTGTACACACATAATAATAAATTAGCATAAGCTTGTAAAAAAAAATGAGGACAAAACAAGTGCATACAAAAGCAAATAGATTTGCTGTACACAAAATGAGAAACACATCTATCTAGTAACATTTTCTCAGCATAAAACATATCTTCTCAGCCGAAATAAATCACTTTATTTCAGTAATAAAAAAAAAATACTTTTAGTCAAACCAAAGAAAAAAAAACTGTTCAAACCAAATAGGGCTTAACTAGGTAATACCTTCCTCTGTACAGATCATCTCCTTTATACATACATCTATCTTATTCAGTTCGATCACTCAACTAAGCATTCAGAAGAAAAAAATAAGAAACATTATTCAACTTTTGGGAAAGCAAAACAAGATTTAAAGAAGATCGATACTGCAAATTCAAAACACAGGGCTGCCTCTGTTCTTCCAATTAAAGTGAGTAAACATACTATCTTGAAGTTTAAAACTTGATGATTGATTTGTAGAAAATCTTGGGTTAGCTAGCTATCTATTGTAAATATGAGTTCTGTGATGATTTCTGTTTACTGGAAGTTGTATCTTGCCATGTTTTTAATATTTCAAGCTACAGAGCAAATGAAAGTAAATAAATTTAAAACAAAACTTCTTCATATAATTAAATTAAAACTTAGGAGTTTAAATTAGAAAGGTTTGTTTGAACTAAAATCAGAACTTAGGTTTGTTTTGAAGGTTTACAGTGTGATATAGATATTGGATGTTCATGTTACAGTAAAAAGAAATCATAAGTTAAAAATTTGAATGTTTTAAACTGTGGTTTGATTTCATATCATGATTAAGTATACAAAGATAAGGTTTTTAAACCAAAAACAATGATTTTTAGGTGATTAAACATGATGCAGTTCCTATATGAACTCAAATTGTATTTTCATCAATTCCGGTTGAATTAACAAATGATAGCTGCTGAAATTTGTTATATAGCAAATTTAATCATCCACGAATCCAAGAAAAATGCTAAAGAATTTTTCTAATGCGAGGATTTTGGGGTCGATTCGAATTTAGGGTTTGGGATCGTGTTTTCTGTGCTCTGTTTAATTCTTGTTTTCGGCCCCATGAGATGATCGAGTATCACGCAATTCTGGGTGAAGGTAGAGGAGGGCATGGTCGAGGTATGGCTGGAGTTTCATCGCGTCAGGTGGTCATCGTTAGGGGGCCGTGGTGATTTTGTTCGGTGCATTTGTGTTGTTGGTTCACGCTTCAGGCGAAATTTTGATTTTGATAATTTCGCGATGAATTGTGTTTCGATCTCGTATGTAAGGTCCAATCGTGGTTTGTTGGAGTCGATGAGGGTCGCCGGAGGAGCGGTGAACCACCGTGCACGTGCACGGTGGAGTTGGTGTCTATAGTTTTGGGTTTTGGGTCATCTCGAGTAACTACTTGAGAAAAGAGAGTGTTTGCTCGAGTCGAAAGGGGAAGTGCTTTGGGTTTTTTTGCGTGCGTGTATGTTTAAATACTTCAGTATTTACTTAAGCCATATAAAAAAAGAAAAAAAAAGAGAAGAAGATAAGTACAGGGAGAAGAAGAAGGAAGGTTGGGGTAAGAGCGACGCGGGGAAACAGGAAGGAGATTTGAGTGTTTCACGTGAAACCGTGTGAGGTTGCTTCGGGTATAATTTACTAAGGGTTAACTTAATACCCTTTTTTTAAGTAAAGTTTAATTTTTATTTAAGCAAACTTATTGACAAATGTAAAGCTAAGATATGATTTAAAATCATTAAGAGGATTAGATTAATAATTAACTTTATGGGAAGTTAATTAAGAATTGTAATTAAATAAGTAATTTAAGATTTAATAAATCTGTATTAAAAATTGGTATTATTAATCTTGTGTTTAATAAATTTTGAAATTAAGATTAATTACTTAAAGTTAATTAATTAATAATAGTTAACTAATTAAATGATTAATCAATTAATAATTAATGATCTATGAAGTAATCGATTGGTAATTAATGGGTAATCAAATTTTATTAATTAATAACTTAATTATTAAGTGTCTAAATAATTTATAAGAATCGTAAATTAGATAACTTAAATTAATCAAATTTATAATGTGTGGTTAACTAAGTTAATTGATTGAGGAATAATTTACTAACGAAGTTAATTGAGATTTAATTAATTTATTTGTCGTTAAGAATAATTGATTATTGATTAAAATAGCTGTATGATTAATTCACTTAAACCCCATTAGAAAATAATTAACTATTGTTCTTCACTTGTAAAGACCCGTAAGTCCGTACTCCTTGAATAGACACTAATCTCCTTTGTTTAATTCAAGATGAACGAAAATACGAACCCTTAGGGGTTTTAAAAAGAAAAGAAAAGAAAGAAGAGAGAAAAAGAAGAAAGAAAAAGAAAAATAGAGGGAAAAGAAGATAGACAATTTTTAGAAAACAGAGAATTAGAAAATGGAGAATAGAAGAATTTTAAAAATAGAACGGACAGAACAGAAACAACAGAACAACAACAGAATCTCACAATTCGCAGCGGAACAACATATAATAATAAATGAATAATCTTTAAACAAAGAACTATATCAGTTATTACATTACATCACATCATATTACATCATATCATCAGAGTGTACAACATCATACAACAACAAACAGTACAGCGGAAAAAGAAATACTATATAAACTAGTAATACGCCATGCCATCCAGCTTGCCTCCAGCAACTCCAGAATATCCTGATAAACCTAACTCTTGACTGCCCGTGTGGAAATTGGTGGGCACCCAGAGTTTAGGAAGGAAAACAATAAACTCCAAGTCAGTCATGTGACTGGTGTGAGAACTCAAAGCAGTTTATTTATCTTTAAAATCAAAATAGAGGAATATTTTTAATTCAATTCGCAATGCTTTTAAAAATGAGACTACCATAAGGCCTCCCGCACACACACACAATGCAAACGCAGAATCGGAGGAGATTTCTCCTTATGATAGTCAAAGATGCTTGATACGCATTTAAAATAACATTTGATATTATTACTAGTGCATAGTGTATAACAAATTCATTTCGAAAGTAGAATATAAATCTTAGCCAACATACGACCATTATCGTATGCCTACTATAGCTACTATCCAAACAGTGGTGACCACCATAAGTGAATAGCAGGTTCTACAACTAATACCGTACAAGTTTCGTATTGGGAATTGGATTTCCAACAAATGGTCAGGCCAAGGAACTTCCCATTGCCACTGAGAATGCCTCTGGAAAGACATCCCCGAGAACCAAACCGGAACTCTGCCAACACAAGGCCGGGTTACCCCTAACTAGGTAACTACTGACACGAGCACGCCATTCCCCGGTCCTTTAGGACCTTTTCAACCGAGCGCTCGATATCCAATTCACACAATCATATAGTGTTTTCAACATGAGTAAGTATCTGGGCTCCATACCATGATACCACCCCTTTCCAGAAGGAAATGCACATACCCTAAGGGGAGCTACAGCAACCCCTAATAACCTTGCTGCATCTTTCCTGTTTTGACCATTTCCGGGGTGTGAGGCTCGACGAAGTCACGTCCACAAAAACACACTTTGTACAAAAAGCCGTGCTTTGGGTCAACAAATGATCAACACAATGATCACTAAGATAGACGATCAAATAAATGATCCTATCACAATAATCAACACAATGATCATTTCAGCATCACTCAGCATGTCACATTACCAAAATGGGATATATCGCTGATAACTTCAACTATATAACCTTTGAGCTCGTACGTCTCAAAGAAGGGTGTTAAGCAAAGAATAAATTCTCCGCCACCAACAGAAATATATTTGAAAGAAATCGGCTTTATATCTCAAATTGTAATGTCAGGCATACAATCCATACAAGTCTGTTCCGGGCTCGAACAAAACCGAAGGCACTTCTTACGAAGCCCTTGCAATCCGGGTATTCACAATCCCGATCGAATTTCCCATCACTTAGGAGATCTCTATACCAGGAGCTACCCAGTGCAGAGACAATCGATAGGTCATCCTATCGCTTTCACAAATACTCGGTCTTCAACACCGATCTTCAAATGCAATTTATAACGACGTATCACATATTCGGAATGGGTTATACGACCCCATGGTCCTTTCCCGGTTAACCCGAATAGTGAGCGCTTATTCAAAAATAAGTGTGCATTCAAATTCAAACAAATCACATCAATTACCCATTCAAAGGGAAATATTGATAGTCGGTTATTGAACTATCAATGGATATGCACACATCACCAGATTCCAAATAATTTTCCAAATTATTTATTTTCCAAAATATCTTTACTAGATATATAGTTTCAACACTTCAAAAATAAATCAATATTTATTTTTAACCAATTTCACTTTTCACATATAAATTCCATAATGAATTTATATTTCAAAATATTCGTGCATATACGATTTCAATAATTCATTTCAATTTATCCTCCAAAAAGATAAATTCTAATTATTCACTTCATATTGGAAAACATTTCCATACTTATTAAAAATAAGTAATTCTCAAATCTTTTTATTTTCAACACTTAGAAAATATTCAATATACTTAAATCGAATTTAGTATATATTTCATTCTTTAAGGAAATCATTTATTTAAACATATTTATTTGGGCCAAAACGAATGTTACGTAAAACATCGTTACGACAACCCAAAATCACTAGTATAGGGATTCGGAATTAAAATAGATATATAAATCCCAATACTATACAAAACATTTCCTTTCGGAAATCATTTACTATAACAACAGTGTTATAGTCCACCATTTCCTTTTATTTCTCGAAAACGTCTATTTCAACAATAAATGTTGAAATCTATGGTTTCGAATCTCAACACATTTTAAAACATCGTTAGATCGTTTTAATTCTATTTAAAACATTCACATTCTAAACAATTTCTTTAACGTGTTATTCACTGTTCAAAAACGTGAATAAACTTCTTTAACAAATTCCATCCTTTTATTCATTTTAATTCAAAGGATTATTCACTGTCTAAAAACGTGAATATAACTCTATTTCTAAGTTATAACAATTAACTTATCAAAATAAGTCGTTTGTGAATTTATAAAACAACGTTTATAAATTCCATTTCGATTTATTTATAAAAACTTCCTTTTTATAAATTCCTTTATTAACATATTCCAGTTTATAACTAAATTATAAACTAAACGTTCATATTATAAGTTAACTACTTACAAACGATTATTTCACAAAATCGTTCCTTAGAATTTCATAATTATAAATCTTATAACTTATAAGATTCATTTATTTATCCAAAACTATTATTTTAACAACATAATAAATTTTATAAACCTACTGCTTATAAAATTCCATTTATGACTTCACCGTATAAAATTCTATAAATTTCATTCTATTCATGAAATTCATTCACAATTTATTCTTACACTTATAAAAGCTCGTTTTATAATTCCTACGTTCTAATTTATAAATTATCAATTTATAAATCTTTAATATAAATCAATTTATATTTTTCTTTTAAAACGTCTTTAAATTCCTTTATAATTTCATCATTCTGATTTATAAAAAAATCAAATTTTATAAATCCTATTTTTAAACTTTTGATAACAAGTTCAGAATCCCAATTTAAACTCTTTTATAAAGTCATTGATTCCTTATTTTCAAAAATCAGCTTTTAACTATATTTCTTAAAAATCATAATTTTTATAACTTTAAAACTTATAACGTTTATTTATTTGAAATGGATCAATTCCAAAAATATAGTATATTCTCAAAATCACTTTTAAAAATCATTTTTAAATCCCAAAATTTGGGTCCAATGATGCTACACACCAAATAGTCAGTCACGACTACAACGATCCATCATATATCGATATGATAATCCATCAAATATCAAAATATCTGAAATAAAATAAATACTGTTGAGGAATCCAGTTGGATCCCTCCAACCTGTTTTCCTGCATCCAAAAACATTAGCACAATACCAATTTCGCTCCAGTACGAAATTATCGCGGTATATGTTCTTAATAAATATTATCCGCTTAATAACGGCGTAATAGGGTCTCATCCGCTAAACAAAAAATGCGGGAAATCAATAACTGCAATATATACATATGCCAATATATATATATTGATATTATATATAATACCAATTTCACTGTTTATGAAATATTCGCGGTATATGTTTTTACTAAATAACATCCGCTTACTAACGGCGCATAATGTCTATTTTAACAATCAATATATACAGTCATCATTCAAACATGAATTCAAATATTTTAAATCTAACTATTTAAAATAAAATCGAAATCTATTCGATTGAGTGAGAAGTTCTCACCTTGGTTTTAATTTCCGTTTTAGCTTTTATTTCGAATAAAATTAAAAGCGCGTTTAATTTTACCCGAAATTCTCACTAACTCCAAACGACTCCAAACCAACTCCATCGCGTAGTGCTCGTCCATACGATTCCAACGCAACTGGATTTGCATTTTTTCGACCTCGTATGAAAAAGTTATGAATTTTACAAGTTTGTACTCGTTTTATATAACTATAATTACAATATAAATTTAAAATTAAAACCCTACATCTCACATCTGCCGTCCATTTTCCAAACTCCAGATCTAGGCCACTGGTTACTTCTTCCCCACCCACGTTCTCTTCCAGACTTTGCACGCACCAAACAACCCATCCCTCATCAAACTAGGGTTTAGGACCGCATCACCTACGACGAGCTTGAACGCGATCAGGGACCTTCACCTCGAAGAGCATCACCAGTATGACACTCGGCTGGAGCACCTTGGAGTTCGGCCATCTCTGGTGCGCGCAACACGAGGCCGAACGTGCCTCCTTCTCAAGTCAATTGCCGCTAATCTACAACTCCAAACACGATCATAACCGTTGAGATTATAGATCTCAACATGCTCTTGAATTCTCTAGTTGAAGACGAGGCTCGATATCGCTTGGATTTGAAGATTTGGAGGGATGAATTTGGGGCAATTTTCGGCCATTGACTTCATGTAGGCGGCTGAGCAATTAGAATTAGGGTTTTGCATTTTCTTTTTATTTTAGATTTTAACTCCTATTTATAGAAAAAGCTAGCGTAAACACTATTCATCCCGGGAATTCCGAACTCCGATTTAGACGCCGTAACCAGCGTACCTAGGGTTTATCCCGCGTTCCGGACACAATGGAACAGGTTTCGGAAGCTAATTCGGAAGTATGTGCGAGTTATGGCTGAAAACGTTCAATTTGAATTAAACCGATTTAAGTCGATTTCTAGGCGTTTTAATTTGTACCGGACAAACGGTAAATCCAATTGACTTGAAATTTGAAACCTTACAATAATATCACATTACGGATCCGATGAAACTGGTTTCGTCGAAATCCGAGACTTTTTGAAAAATGACTATTTTGACTCGCCAAATTTAAATTAAAAACGATTCGATGCGTTTCGAGCTGCCACGATCAAACGATAACTCCGATTGACACGAAAATTGAAATCCGGTAATAACTAAC
This sequence comes from Allium cepa, assembly GCA_030765085.1. Classification (NCBI taxonomy): domain Eukaryota; kingdom Viridiplantae; phylum Streptophyta; class Magnoliopsida; order Asparagales; family Amaryllidaceae; genus Allium; species Allium cepa. Next base: position 559,726,661 of record CM060938.1, on the reverse strand, counting down.
TATTACGGATCCAATGGAACTGGTTTCGTTCAATTCTGAGACTGTTCAAAAATTGACTATTTTACAGTCGATTATAAAATATTAAAATATTCAATTTTCACAAATTAACTTTTAATTCGATTTTAAAAGTTCTAAAATATCGTTCTAACTTCAACATGATAAAATAAATTTTTACAAATCATTTTCAATCATATTTAACTCTATTTTTAATTATTTCCATAATTTAACATATTAAATTATCGATTAAATTATCCAATTAAATCCAATAATTCAAATAAAAATTTATTCGACTTATAAATTCAATTATTAATATTTAAAATAAATTAAATATTCAAATTTTAATTAATAAAAATTCTGGGTCGTTACAATCTTTCCCCCTTAAAAGAATTTCGTCCCCGAAATTACAAGTAAGAAGTGTTACAGAATCTATTAATTTTCCAAAATTTAAAGTTAAACTGCTTATAAAACTTTACTAAGTTTTCAAATCATACTTAGTTATCTTTTTCAAAAACAATTATATCATTTAACTTTCAACTTTAAAACAAAGTTTAAAGTTTTCAAAATTTTCCAATATTTTCTCAAATTTTTTCTAACGCCTTAAGTTTTCGAAAAAATTCGCCATAGTCTCCTTTGCGCGGCTCGATCCGAAAAAAAAATGACAGTATATATATCACAAATATACATCTCATCAAGTAATGAGGCATCCCGAAGGGAAAAAAAAGTGTAAAAGTGCGATATTTAATCCGAGATATGTACCTTATATTTTATTAGCAAGCATATACGGCTAATATAGCGCTAAAGCGAACTCCAAATGCGAAGCAAACGCGATCCGCACCTACTAAACTCAACAAACAACATGAGAATCATGCCATATGCAAATAATCTCAATATACAACATATAGCAACATGATGACTATGTATGTCACATAGCAATGCAACAATAGCAATATATATTCAACCATCAACCAACTACATCCATAACCAATCAATATTCATTTATATTCTCATTAATATTCAATGAATTGGTTTTCACTTTAAATTACATTTGATTCATTTACATTGGATTTACTAACATTCATTCTCAATTCAATTAGTTTACATTTACTAATTAAATCTAATTCACATTCAATTCTATTCAAATTTATTTACTTTCTATTTGAATTCAATTTCATAGCTTTCAATTTCATTAACACTTAATGAATTTTATACAATCAACTAACAACCATATAACAACCAAATTTCTTTGCTTCACTTACATTCATTTTGGTTTAACATCTTTACTTTCCAATTGGTTTTATTAAATTGATTTTCATTCAACCTTTCAACTTCTAATAACATTAGATTTTAAATGAATTAACACTTACATTCATTATTTCATATCAACTTAATTTACATTCAATTGATTAACATTCAATTCATTCATTCAATTCAATTACAAAGTTGAATTCTATTACATAACTCAAGTTCATATTCATTTAATCCACTTGATTTATTTACTTCGATACCAAAATCAATTCCATACAACAACTCTTAAGTTATATTTACATTTAAACATCACTTAGTTTTACATAACTTAAATTCCCATTTGTAAATAAATTCAGATTCCAACTCTAAAGTAAATTTTCATTTAACTTTAAATTCATTTTTATTTACAACTCATATTCATAAATATATTCATATAGTTTCACTTCTTATATATATAAGTTTATTCACAATTGTAAATCACTTTAATTATAATTCAATTCTTATAATTCATTTGCTTATACAATTACTCTTTTATTTAGATTATTCAAACAACCTAACAATCAACTTATATACACTTTAATAATTTTTGAAAATTATTTCTTTATATATAAAATATACTCAAGTAAAATTATTTCATTTACCCAATTTCTAAATCAATATTGTGCCGAATTGTTCTATTCAAGTGTTTAGAAACCCCTTCGGCATAGTCTTGCGGACCACGCTGACGAAAGTTCATATGCCACTCAACAAACCAATCATCACAATATAAAACAATTTTTATATTCACTAACAAATACGCTCTCATAGCTATTATTACACTCAACTCATTCTAGAGCACTGCTGACTCTATCTCTAATGAGTTATACCCAACAGAACCATGGTTGTCGCTTAACCATCAGAGCTCTGATACCAAATGTAAAGACCCGTAAGTCCGTACTCCTTGAATAGACACTAATCTCCTTTGTTTAATTCAAGATGAACGAAAATACGAACCCTTAGGGGTTTTAAAAAGAAAAGAAAAGAAAGAAGAGAGAAAAAGAAGAAAGAAAAAGAAAAATAGAGGGAAAAGAAGATAGACAATTTTTAGAAAACAGAGAATTAGAAAATGGAGAATAGAAGAATTTTAAAAATAGAACGGACAGAACAGAAACAACAGAACAACAACAGAATCTCACAATTCGCAGCGGAACAACATATAATAATAAATGAATAATCTTTAAACAAAGAACTATATCAGTTATTACATTACATCACATCATATTACATCATATCATCAGAGTGTACAACATCATACAACAACAAACAGTACAGCGGAAAAAGAAATACTATATAAACTAGTAATACGCCATGCCATCCAGCTTGCCTCCAGCAACTCCAGAATATCCAGAATATCCTGATAAACCTAACTCTTGACTGCCCGTGTGGAAATTGGTGGACACCCAGAGTTTAGGAAGGAAAACAATAAACTCCAAGTCAGTCATGTGACTGGTGTGAGAACTCAAAGCAGTTTATTTATCTTTAAAATCAAAATAGAGGAATATTTTTAATTCAATTCGCAATGCTTTTAAAAATGAGACTACCATAAGGCCTCCCGCACACACACACAATGCAAACGCAGAATCGGAGGAGATTTCTCCTTATGATAGTCAAAGATGCTTGATACGCATTTAAAATAACATTTGATATTATTACTAGTGCATAGTGTATAACAAATTCATTTCGAAAGTAGAATATAAATCTTAGCCAACATACGACCATTATCGTATGCCTACTATAGCTACTATCCAAACAGTGGTGACCACCATAAGTGAATAGCAGGTTCTACAACTAATACCGTACAAGTTTCGTATTGGGAATTGGATTTCCAACAAATGGTCAGGCCAAGGAACTTCCCATTGCCACTGAGAATGCCTCTGGAAAGACATCCCCGAGAACCAAACCGGAACTCTGCCAACACAAGGCCGGGTTACCCCTAACTGGGTAACTACTGACACGAGCACGCCATTCCCCGGTCCTTTAGGACCTTTTCAACCGAGCGCTCGATATCCAATTCACACAATCATATAGTGTTTTCAACATGAGTAAGTATCTGGGCTCCATACCATGATACCACCCCTTTCCAGAAGGAAATGCACATACCCTAAGGGGAGCTACAGCAACCCCTAATAACCTTGCTGCATCTTTCCTGTTTTGACCATTTCCGGGGTGTGAGGCTCGACGAAGTCACGTCCACAAAAACACACTTTGTACAAAAAGCCGTGCTTTGGGTCAACAAATGATCAACACAATGATCACTAAGATAGACGATCAAATAAATGATCCTATCACAATAATCAACACAATGATCATTTCAGCATCACTCAGCATGTCACATTACCAAAATGGGATATATCGCTGATAACTTCAACTATATAACCTTTGAGCTCGTACGTCTCAAAGAAGGGTGTTAAGCAAAGAATAAATTCTCCGCCACCAACAGATATATATTTGAAAGAAATCGGCTTTATATCTCAAATTGTAATGTCAGGCATACAATCCATACAAGTCTGTTCCGGGCTCGAACAAAACCGAAGGCACTTCTTACGAAGCCCTTGCAATCCGGGTATTCACAATCCCGATCGAATTTCCCATCACTTAGGAGATCTCTATACCAGGAGCTACCCAGTGCAGAGACAATCGATAGGTCATCCTATCGCTTTCACAAATACTCGGTCTTCAACACCGATCTTCAAATGCAATTCATAACGACGTATCACATATTCGGAATGGGTTATACGACCCCATGGTCCTTTCCCGGTTAACCCGAATAGTGAGCGCTTATTCAAAAATAAGTGTGCATTCAAATTCAAACAAATCACATCAATTACCCATTCAAAGGGAAATATTGATAGTCGGTTATTGAACTATCAATGGATATGCACACATCACCAGATTCCAAATAATTTTCCAAATTATTTATTTTCCAAAATATCTTTACTAGATATATAGTTTCAACACTTCAAAAATAAATCAATATTTATTTTTAACCAATTTCACTTTTCACATATAAATTCCATAATGAATTTATATTTCAAAATATTCGTGCATATACGATTTCAATAATTCATTTCAATTTATCCTCCAAAAAGATAAATTCTAATTATTCACTTCATATTGGAAAACATTTCCATACTTATTAAAAATAAGTAATTCTCAAATCTTTTTATTTTCAACACTTAGAAAATATTCAATATACTTAAATCGAATTTAGTATATATTTCATTCTTTAAGGAAATCATTTATTTAAACATATTTATTTGGGCCAAAACGAATGTTACGTAAAACATCGTTACGACAACCCAAAATCACTAGTATAGGGATTCGGAATTAAAATAGATATATAAATCCCAATACTATACAAAACATTTCTTTTCGGAAATCATTTACTATAACAACAGTGTTATAGTCCACCATTTCCTTTTATTTCTCGAAAACGTCTATTTCAACAATAAATGTTGAAATCTATGGTTTCGAATCTCAACACATTTTAAAACATCGTTAGATCGTTTTAATTCTATTTAAAACATTCACATTCTAAACAATTTCTTTAACGTGTTATTCACTGTTCAAAAACGTGAATAAACTTCTTTAACAAATTCCATCCTTTTATTCATTTTAATTCAAAGGATTATTCACTGTCTAAAAACGTGAATATAACTCTATTTCTAAGTTATAACAATTAACTTATCAAAATAAGTCGTTTGTGAATTTATAAAACAACGTTTATAAATTCCATTTCGATTTATTTATAAAAACTTCCTTTTTATAAATTCCTTTATTAACATATTCCAGTTTATAACTAAATTATAAACTAAACGTTCATATTATAAGTTAACTACTTACAAACGATTATTTCACAAAATCGTTCCTTAGAATTTCATAATTATAAATCTTATAACTTATAAGATTCATTTATTTATCCAAAACTATTATTTTAACAACATAATAAATTTTATAAACCTACTGCTTATAAAATTCCATTTATGACTTCACCGTATAAAATTCTATAAATTTCATTCTATTCATGAAATTCATTCACAATTTATTCTTACACTTATAAAAGCTCGTTTTATAATTCCTACGTTCTAATTTATAAATTATCAATTTATAAATCTTTAATATAAATCAATTTATATTTTTCTTTTAAAACGTCTTTAAATTCCTTTATAATTTCATCATTCTGATTTATAAAAAAATCAAATTTTATAAATCCTATTTTTAAACTTTTGATAACAAGTTCAGAATCCCAATTTAAACTCTTTTATAAAGTCATTGATTCCTTATTTTCAAAAATCAGCTTTTAACTATATTTCTTAAAAATCATAATTTTTATAACTTTAAAACTTATAACGTTTATTTATTTGAAATGGATCAATTCCAAAAATATAGTATATTCTCAAAATCACTTTTAAAAATCATTTTTAAATCCCAAAATTTGGGTCCAATGATGCTACACACCAAATAGTCAGTCACGACTACAACGATCCATCATATATCGATATGATAATCCATCAAATATCAAAATATCTGAAATAAAATAAATACTGTTGAGGAATCCAGTTGGATCCCTCCAACCTGTTTTCCTGCATCCAAAAACATTAGCACAATACCAATTTCGCTCCAGTACGAAATTATCGCGGTATATGTTCTTAATAAATATTATCCGCTTAATAACGGCGTAATAGGGTCTCATCCGCTAAACAAAAAATGCGGGAAATCAATAACTGCAATATATACATATGCCAATATATATATATTGATATTATATATAATACCAATTTCACTGTTTATGAAATATTCGCGGTATATGTTTTTACTAAATAACATCCGCTTACTAACGGCGCATAATGTCTATTTTAACAATCAATATATACAGTCATCATTCAAACATGAATTCAAATATTTTAAATCTAACTATTTAAAATAAAATCGAAATCTATTCGATTGAGTGAGAAGTTCTCACCTTGGTTTTAATTTCCGTTTTAGCTTTTATTTCGAATAAAATTAAACGCGCGTTTAATTTTACCCGAAATTCTCACTAACTCCAAACGACTCCAAACCAACTCCATCGCGTAGTGCTCGTCCATACGATTCCAACGCAACTGGATTTGCATTTTTTCGACCTCGTATGAAAAAGTTATGAATTTTACAAGTTTGTACTCGTTTTATATAACTATAATTACAATATAAATTTAAAATTAAAACCCTACATCTCACATCTGCCGTCCATTTTCCAAACTCCAGATCTAGGCCACTGGTTACTTCTTCCCCACCCACGTTCTCTTCCAGACTTTGCACGCACCAAACAACCCATCCCTCATCAAACTAGGGTTTAGGACCGCATCACCTACGACGAGCTTGAACGCGATCAGGGACCTTCACCTCGAAGAGCATCACCAGTATGACACTCGGCTGGAGCACCTTGGAGTTCGGCCATCTCTGGTGCGCGCAACACGAGGCCGAACGTGCCTCCTTCTCAAGTCAATTGCCGCTAATCTACAACTCCAAACACGATCATAACCGTTGAGATTATAGATCTCAACATGCTCTTGAATTCTCTAGTTGAAGACGAGGCTCGATATCGCTTGGATTTGAAGATTTGGAGGGATGAATTTGGGGCAATTTTCGGCCATTGACTTCATGTAGGCGGCTGAGCAATTAGAATTAGGGTTTTGCATTTTCTTTTTATTTTAGATTTTAACTCCTATTTATAGAAAAAGCTAGCGTAAACACTATTCATCCCGGGAATTCCGAACTCCGATTTAGACGCCGTAACCAGCGTACCTAGGGTTTATCCCGCGTTCCGGACACAATGGAACAGGTTTCGGAAGCTAATTCGGAAGTATGTGCGAGTTATGGCTGAAAACGTTCAATTTGAATTAAACCGATTTAAGTCGATTTCTAGGCGTTTTAATTTGTACCGGACAAACGGTAAATCCAATTGACTTGAAATTTGAAACCTTACAATAATATCACATTACGGATCCGATGAAACTGGTTTCGTCGAAATCCGAGACTTTTTGAAAAATGACTATTTTGACTCGCCAAATTTAAATTAAAAACGATTCGATGCGTTTCGAGCTGCCACGATCAAACGATAACTCCGATTGACACGAAAATTGAAATCCGGTAATAACTAACTATTACGGATCCAATGGAACTGGTTTCGTTCAATTCTGAGACTGTTCAAAAATTGACTATTTTACAGTCGATTATAAAATATTAAAATATTCAATTTTCACAAATTAACTTTTAATTCGATTTTAAAAGTTCTAAAATATCGTTCTAACTTCAACATGATAAAATAAAATTTTACAAATCATTTTCAATCATATTTAACTCTATTTTTAATTATTTCCATAATTTAACATATTAAATTATCGATTAAATTATCCAATTAAATCCAATAATTCAAATAAAAATTTATTCGACTTATAAATTCAATTATTAATATTTAAAATAAATTAAATATTCAAATTTTAATTAATAAAAATTCTGGGTCGTTACATCACTGGATTGTTATTTTTGTTGTGATCATAATACTGTGTGATGTGAATTGCTCTGTACTGCACTATGATTCGTGATTTGTTTCTGTGTGATTGTGGAAACCCATTGGCCCATATAACGGCAATTAAATTTCGATGCGACAGGGAGTCGGATTCCAGTTGGTTATCCGAAACCCACATCGAATTGTAATGATGAATCTTTGTGATTGATAAATTTATTTTATCTGTTATCTGTGAATGAAGATAAGCGTTATGAGTTATATCGCTTATCGATATTGATATATCTGTGATGATTGATGTGGTGCACTATTGTGTTGAACCCCTAGACCACACTTATACACACACAAATATGGATTGCACATGGAAATCTGTTAAATCACAGATATTTGAATTTTTAAAATAGTTTTGAATTTTAATTTTAAATTCAAATAGTTTTGGAAATGAAAGTGAATTAAATATAAAAAGCTTTTGAAAAGGAATTCCAAAAATAGAAGTTATTCTCAATAACTTGATAAAGATTTGAAATTTGAATAATTTGATTCAAATTGGAATTCAATATTTGAAATTGAATTTTATATTTGGTATTTATGATTTAAAAAGGATTATACAAATTTATATGAGTTTTAAACCATTTTTAAAGTGTTGTTTTGGGGGATTGAATTAACCCAAAGTGTTTAACTTGTATAAATGAGATCGGGCTTCTCCGAAATAAAACTGGTTGTTTCAAATGATAAAAGCTTTCTTATAAGAAATGAACTTTCAAATTTATATTAAAAGAATTCCAAGTTTGAATTTAAATAGTTTTCCAAATTATGGATGAATCTTGAAAACGAGCTTTGAAAGCTATGAGATAAATCTTGATTCAAAGATTTAAATGAATTAATCCAAGTGAAACGGAAATTGTTTTTGAAATCCGTAAATGGATCTTTGTGAAATCTGGGTGAACTTTGTGAAGTGAATCTTTTTTGTTTAAAGATTTGAAAATGGTAATTGGTTAAACTATTTGAAAAGAAAGTTTTGGGTGATAAGTTGTGACTTAATTGAAATCTCAATATCCATATGTTTTTAAATATTATGCTCATTATTCGGTTTAGCCGGGAGAGGACCTTTGTGTCACATAACCCATTCCGAATAATGATACGTCGTTATGGATAGCATCTGAAGACCGGTGGTGAAGACCGGGTATTTGCAAGAACGATAGGATGACCTATCGATTGTCTCTGCACTGAGTAGCTACGGTATAGAGATTTCCTAAGTGATAGGAAGTCCGATCGGGATTGTCAATGCCCGAATTGCAAGGGCTTCTTCGGAAGTGCCTTCGGTTCTGTTCGAACTTGGGACAGACTTGTATGGATGTGTGTCTGACACTACACTTTGAGATATAAATCATATTTCTTTCAAATACATATCTGTTGGTGGCGGAGAATTTATTCTCTTAGTTTAACACCCTTCTCTGAGACGTACGAGCTCAGAGGTTATGTAGTTGAAGGTTATCAGCGATATACTCCCAATTTGGTAGTGTGACATGCTAAGTGCTGCTGTGTGTTGATGATCATTGGTTGATCATTTGTGATCAAAGCATGGCTTTCGTGTAAAGCATAGCTTTGTGGAAGAAACCTCGTCGAGCCTCACAAACCGGTAATGGTCGAAACAGAAATGAGGCGGCAAGGTTTCAGGGGTAGCTCCCCTAGGGTGTGACCATTCCTTCTGGAAAAGGGTAGTATCATGGTATGGAGCCTAGATACTTACTCATGAGGGTATTGTAGTATCTTTATTACCGTGTGATGTTGTTGATGTTGAGAGCTCTCGGATAAAGGTCCCAAAGGACTGGGGGTGGCATATCTGTAGGTATCACTCCCGGGCAGGGAGGAACCCGGCCTTGTGTTGGCAGAGAGCCGGGTCGGTTCTTGAGACGTCCCGCCAGAGGCGTTCCCATGTGGCAATAGGAAGTTCCTTAGCCTAACCATTTGTTGGAAATCCATTCATCCAATACAAGCCTTGTACGGTTTTAGTTGTATTACCTGCCATCTACTTATGGTGGCGCCCCACTGTTTGGATGATAGCTATAATAGGCATAGTTCGAAATGTCAACGCTGACTAAGACTAATATTACACTTTTGAAATGTTTTCCACTATGCACTAATAATAATAATATCAAAATGGTTTTCGCGTATCAAGCATGTTTGACTATCATAAGGAGAAATCTCCTCCAATTCTGCGTTTGCATGGTGTGTGTGGCGGGAGGCCTTATGGTAGTTTCATTTTCAAAAAGCATTACGAATTTTTAAATTTTAAAATCTTTAATTGTTTTTAAAGACAAACCGTTTTCGTTTGCTCACATCAGTCCCATGACTGACTCGGAGTTTATTGTTCCTTTCCTAAACTCTGGGTGCCCACAATTTTCCACACGGGCAGTCTAGAGTTTGGTTTTTCAGATAGTCAGGGTTAGTAGATTATCCGAAGCTAGTTCAGTCCTTGGACGACTGACCTTGCTTGCTTATCTTGGTGCAAATTTTGATGGTGGATCGAGCTTGAAGTTTTGGAGCTTTTGGATTAGAGTTGCAGTATTGGATTCTGTGAAGACTTATCTCATATTGTATCGTGTTCCGCTGTATTATATGTTGTATATTCTCTGATGTTGATGGTTATCATTGTATCAAATTGATGTATTAGATTATTGTATTCATGTTGTATCAGTGATATCATCTTTTATTTCCACTGTGTTATTTATCATCTAATGGGTGTTGCAATCTCCCGCGATACGAATTTGATGTTGTTTGTCGGACATTGAGTTCGGGTCGTGACACTTGCTTCCTCTCTTGATGAGGAAAAGAAAGCTAAGTAGTCGTTGGAAGAGGAAATGAAAAATTTGAAAGCTTACCTTGAGTTGGCTAATAAATTCAAAGTAGATCATGAGAATGCAGCCGAGGAAATGTCTAAGCTAGCTAAGAAGAACAAGTTACTAGAAGACCAGCTGCAAATGAAGTCTAGTATCTTAGCTTATTCGAATAACATTGTCATTGACGCTAAGAAAAAAGTCACTTCCTTCCTTAATGTCGCTCTTCCTAAAATCACCGAAAAGTGTTACGAAGACGCTTTGTATGTAGCGTATGCTAACAACATCCAATTTTTTTTAGATTCGGACTTTTCATCTCTTCTAGACTTGAATGAAATTTTAAGAGGATGTTCAGTCTTAGGATAAAAAAGGACAAGAAGACTCTTGAAGACAAATTTCCTACCGAAGAGGAAATTGATGCTGAAAAATGGCTAACATTTGACGATGCTCCAATGGATAAAGAAATAAAACCCGATGGAGAAGAAAACGACAACGGTGATGATACTGATGACAACAATGATGATCACGATGACAGTGATGATCATGAGGATGACAATGGTGGTGATGGTGATGAGCATGATAATGACAACGGGGGTGATGGTGGAGGTGATGGAATGGGTCCCTCTAGATAGCAAGATAATAAGGATGATCTGGTGATGCTGACCTAAACTCAATTGTTCAGGATGCAGAAACTGCCAATATATCTGATCCTCTAAGGAAAGATTATCCTAAGAAAGGTAGTTCTTCCTAAGGCCAAAGGCATGAGGAAAAAAGAAGAAGATTTCTTTGTCTTCGGTTCCACTTTCTCAAGTATGAATTTGTTTATTCAAACACTTTAAGTTATCAAGTAACTTTTAGTTAATACATTGATTACTTTAGCTAAGGAGAAAACCAAAATATCATTACGACGTTATGCTTGAAAAGAAGCAAATGGAAAAAGATCGATTGAACAGAGAATTGGATAGACACTTGAAAGAGTACGATAAGTTTTCCAAAAAATATAAGAATCTTGCAACCGGTGCATTAAAACTAAAATATTTTAAAGAAAGGGAAGCCGCTCCTAGATGAAGAGAGCATGCCTCTATCGGGAAAAATGCTTAATGGATAATGCGGAACCAATGACTCTTTTTTGGATGTTGATTGATGATAGGCATACTTTGTAAGAGTTTCTTTATAATGCTTATCTAGGGACGAACTTGCAAATTCGTTGACTTTCCCTATTTGGTCGACAACTACAGGGATTTGCATGCTCATGCGCTTTCATCGTAGATTCTTAGATAAGCATGGGTCCGATCCTCATCCTGGAGTGTGCTGGAATCTTCCTAGAGTTGCATCCATCCCTCTTTCTTCTCATTCTCTTCCCCTCGAAAAACTCAAATATAATAGGAAAAGATTTACTTTTGAATTGTATAAGAAGTTCATTTGATATGAAACCGAGTGATTGTATAATTGTATTACGTCACTCAAGTAGCTTATAAACTTTTCTCCCTTTTTTTCTTTTGCTTAGTCTAATTTTATTATTTTGCATAGATTAAGGAAAATTCTAGTAGTTCTGTTTTTATGGAATTATTGAATCCGTTTGTCAAGATAAAGAAGGATTTTAAGGAGAATTCTTCAATTCATAGGATGTCTCAGTTAGCAAGACATTTTTTCTTAGAGATCTTCAAGAAGTCTACATGTGATTCCCTCATTTGCGCTTTGACTTCTTGGGTGATGAGAAGACAGACTACTCAGCGAAATCCAAACTTATCATGCCAAATAAATATATAATCACGCTAGCTCTTAGATTGGAGAATGAGATTATCACCAATTTCATCCGGTTAATACTCCGAAAGGAATTAAAGCTTCCATTGATTCTATGATGACCTTATCAGCCGGTCATTTGAAAGAGCTAAAATTGCAGTTTCAAAACTTTGAATATCAACTAAATGTTTAAACAGAGAATTGTGATGTAACTTGATTTTATTTTTCATTTGTAAACTTTTCTATTATCAATCAATATGCTTATTCCCATGTGTTGATTTTTATTTACTTTGATTAGGAAAACCAACTAGCACTTGCTCCGAATCCTGTAGATGTTCTTTCATATTTATTTGAACTAAAGATAGCTTAGTTGCTGGCATTGAAAAGAGGATGTCCTTCCAAGATGCTTCAGCTTTGCGGTTTCCAAACAACCCAAATGCGTAGTGGTGGTACATGAAATACTATCAATTAAGGTCGACATATAGAAAGCAAAAAGAAGTAAACTCGAGCTTAGAGTATCGAATTGATGAGAAGATCATAGAATCTCAAGCATTGAGAGAAAAGATAAACATGATTTTAATTTCTAAAGCTCAGTTGTGATTGATGCTGAAATGGCCAAATTATATTAACAAGTAAATGATCTTGAAGTGGAATTAGTAAAAAAAAGTCAAGTATCTGGTAAATCTCTGGAACTTATTGCTAGTGGAGGCGATTGTAGCCTTCCTACATCTACTACGGGATAAAGGATAAGATCTAAATCTCTTACTTGCCAAGAATTTCCTAGTTTATTAAACCCACCTCCGGGTTTGAACAACGAAACGATCTCTAACTGGAGTAGTTGAGTTAAATCGGAATGCATGCAATAATTCAATAGGAAGTGGAATGAAAAGGTATCCCAATGCCTTAACGAATATGAAAGTAAATTTCAAAAGCTTGAGAGCGAAAAATACACTCCTAAACAAGAGATTGAAGAGTTAGAAGGTATGGTTCAAACTTTACGAGGAGCCAACAAGACTCTTCAGCATGCTTTGAAAATTCAAATTCACTTGGTTGATGATGAAAACACTGTTTAAAGGAAGGAAAAGAAAATCAAGGAGCTTTTGGATGTGGCCCTTTGCCACATTACTAACCCTTTAATTGCTAAAGATTTGGACAAGCTAGCGTGGAGCGTTGATGTTTAGCAATTTTTTTTTTCAAGTAGACTCTTCTTTTGGTTTGATTGTTGTACCTACAACTTTGCATAATGTATATGAGTCTATAAATGAATTTTTTTATCTGAATGAATGTTACTTTAAATGTTAGGTATATAGACTTGAATCAAAGACTGGCTTTTTTTATAAAATTACTTGGCAACTAATATCCCGCCCTTCGCATTTTGATATTTTTGATGTATGGATCAATATTCTGCTTGTTAAGGAAACTGAGAACCTTACTTATTGAGCTCTTTAGAACTTGACACAAGAAATTGCTTTCCATAATATTCAGCAGCTAGTCTTGTAACAGAGACTCTCGTTAATTGAGAATTAATTTAGTGAAATTTTTATCATCAAAGTGATAAATTCTTTGAATAATCATTTGAAGCACTCCGTCCTTTGATTGATAATTAAAGATCCCATTCAGCACTAATTAATTGAGGGCCAGAAAACTAATTCAGCAAAAGTTAGAAGACTAGAAAACCAATCCAGCAATAATATAGAAGACCAGAAATTCTTATCTGGCAATAATAATAGAAGACCAAAAACCCTTATATGGCGATAATAATAGAAGACCAGAAACCCTTATCTGGCAATAATCATAGAAGACAAAAAAATCCATATCCGACGATAATGATAAAAGGCCATAAATCCATATCTGGCGATAATAATAGAAGACCTGAAAACCTTATTTGCGATAATAATAGAAGACTAGAAATCCATATCTGGCAATAATAATAAAAGACCAGATATGCATATTTTGCAATAATAGGAGAAGAACAAAAATCCATAGCTGGTAATAATAGAAGAAGACCAGAAATTCAAATTTGGTAATAATCGAAGAAGACCACAAATCCTTATGTTGCAATAATAGAGGAAGACCAGAAATCCTTAACTGACAATAATAAAAGCAGACCAAAAATCAACATCTGGCGATAATAAAAGAAGACCAGAAATCAATATCTGGCGATAATAATAGAAGACCAGAAATCCATATCTGACAATAATAATAAAAGAATAGAATCCTTATTTGGTAGTTAAAATTGCGTTTGTTTGGGAGCATAAATATCTCGTATTTGATCGACCTTCCCCTAGAAGATTTGATAGATTTGGAGTGCTACTTGGCTCCAATTTTGGTAGATCTTCCTCTAGAAGATTGATAGATTTGAAGCACTACTTGGCTCGGATTTTGATAGATCTTCCTTTAGAAGATTGATTGATTTGGTGCATTACTTAGCTCAGATTTTGATAGATCTTCTGCTAGAAGATTGATTGATTTGAAGAATTACTTGTCTGACCCCTTATCACCATCTTAGGTGATGATTTAGGTCTGTGGTCCGGTGCATTTGAGCAGGACCAAAGACTTACCTAACCTCCTTCTAGGAGGCACTTTAGTAAGGCCTTTGATGATGGCACTAAAGGCTGGTTTGGCGCTTTGGACTAGCCAAATGCTTACATGTCCTCTCTCTATGAGGCACTTCTGTGAGGCCTTTGATGACGGCACTGAAGATTGGTTCAGTGCTTTAGTGAGGCATTTGATGATGACACTAAAGGCTTACTCCATCCTCCTTTTAAAAGGCATTTCAATGAGGCCTTTAATGATGACACTGAAGGCTTTTTTGGTGCTTTAGTGATGCCTTTAATGATGGCGTGAAAGGCTTACTCCGTCCTTCCTCTAGAAGGTGCTTTGTCTAGGCCATGTTAGCAGAGGACAAAGGCTTTAGCTCCTTACTACCATCTTAGGTAGTATTTAGGCTTTCCATTATTTTAGGAGAGTTTTACTCCTTAACTATCTAGATACATATAGAAGATCTAACTTTATTGATGATTTACTTAACATCTTTGTACTAATTCACTCAGCTTTCCTTGCCCTAGGAAATTGTTAATCAAGCCCTCCAACTTCGACATTGGTTTGAATTATGCCCATTTTCACGATGATAATAGCAATATAACCCTTCGAGATTCCTTTCATTCTTCAGATGTATCTTTTGTGAAGGCCAGTAGTTGAGTTCATCCCTAGTCAAGATATAAATATTCTCATAGGAAGTAGTAAGAGTGTTGTTCTTTGAAATCCGTGATCTTTTGGAAGTTGACCCTTTGGAATTCCTTTAGGCTCTCTTATGCATGACGTCTCCTTAGCTTCCATAACAAGCTTTCTTTTTAAAGGATCTCATGCTTCATCTAATCCTTGAGAGTGGTTAAAAATATTTTTCCACCTCTTAGTGAATCGATCAAAATCCTTTGTTATTTCTTTTTCGAAAATGATCCCCTCAACTTTGAATGAACCTCTTTTCTTATTTTCAAGAAGGCATCATCCTCATTGCACTGTCTTCATAGGGAAAAGAGCGGCGATGGCCTTAGATGGAACAAATTCAAGCTCCATTTTTCTGGGTTGTAAAATGCTGCTTATCTTCTTTTATTTTTCCTGATTTTGTAGTGCTTTGACTCTTAATACTTGTGCTTCATGAAGCCGGGAATTGTGAGTGAGTGGGTAAGTGAGCCTAATTGTTCAAGGCCCAGGGGATCCTTGTTCAGACATCTTAACATGGTTAATTGACATGACCAAGTAAAACTTAGTTGATGCAATTAATTAGTGTCAGTCAAATGTAGGTTAGTTTGGAATGGGATATGCTTAGTTGGATAAGTACATTAAGCCCAAACATGCAAGATAGGATAGTTCCACTTAGGGTTTTAATGAAGTCGGAGGTTTGAGATCTCCTTCTAGCGCCAAAACCCCAAAAGAAAAAGTGGATTTGGTTAAGAGGTTGATCAAGGTAATCCTAGGTTTAGTTGCTAAGATGAAGTATGCTTGATATTAGATTCACCACAATCTAATGTGAATTTGATTTCCAGGTTATGCCCATCTCGAGAATCATAGATAATCATCGAATATGCTATGCAAGTCTCAAGTCATAGATGAGTCAAAGTCAAGTTGATACACTAGTTACAAATCATAGTCCATCGCGTTAAATATGCCAAGTAATTGTTCAATTTCAATCCTTTATGTATACAAGTTCAAGTATTACCGTAACATCCCCTATTTTGAGGTACTAAGCTAAGCGCTACAGATGTTGTAGTTATCTATAGTATTAACTTCCGGCGACAAAGTATGGTAATGATAATGATATCCATAATATCAGAAGCACATGAATATGAAACAAAATCATAGATTTCAAAAAACATCTTTTCTGATTTCATAAAATATGTTTCATATTCCGTTACATAATCCCAAACGTTTTTCAGGTTTTGGTCGAATATAATTACTACAAAATACGCCAAGATCGACATATGAAGATGCTCTCTTGGATGATCAGAGTACTAAATAGATATATAAGTCTTAATACTTCACAGTGGAAATAAAACTAACAACTCTTAAGTAGCTAATTTTGCCTCCTGCTTGTCTATGAAGCTTTATTCGTCCACTACTAAACCTGTAAAACCCTGACTCTCATTCTACTCAAATTAATTTTGACCACCTAAGAGTTTAAGGGGAAAAACATAAACTTTGAGTCAAACATAAAGGCTGATGTGAATAATATTTTTACATCTCAGTTTACTGATATTAAGTGAGACCACACCACTTAGTGGAATACGTTTCCCCTCACTAATATCTTTTTAAGACATATCTTTTTGCAAATCAGAATCCTACAATCAAACTGATTAATCAAACTGATCTTGACAATAATAGCAATATCATATATGCTTATAAATAGGTAAAAAATGGACTATCTGTCCGAAAAATATAGTTTTGTTTGGTTAACTACTAACCATTGGCTGAGTTGGGCCTATTAGACACAACGAACAAATAATCTAACACCTGTTAGACAAAATTTTAGACGGTCTATCCTTAACTTACTTCTCCAATGGTCACCTGATCCTAATGGTTATTTTGGGCTTAGCAATAATCTATTCTTCTTCTTGTACACATATATACCTTTCTGTTTGTTACCATCATTTAAGTCTTACATGTGACTAAGCCCTACACGCTAGAAATTTTGAACTAAATTAGCCTGGGGCTATAGCTAATGTATAGGGCGCGATCCTACACCAGTCCCATCTGTTATACAAATATTCGAGTCATTTTACTTAGGGTTAACTACCCTTTAAATTTTCCTTGAAAATCTTTTTAAAATGATTTATTCCCTTTAAATCATATTTAAACAAGGAAAACATATTATTGCTTTACTCAAACCTCTTCGCCATGATATATACTTTACTCAAAACATTGTTGATGAAAACATTCAAAACCTTTGTTTAAACCTTTAAACAATTCTTCTTCGAAACCATTGAAAGTACCACTTTCGATACAAGTGAACTTCTTTACTTTATAACCTTAGGCCGAGAGGTCAAAACATACCATTCGAAACCATTTACTATAGTTCTCTCAAAAACATTGAAAACATCTCTTTTGAAAGCTTTATAAAACCTTAGACATCCTCTTATAAAACATTTTAAACATGTCTTTCGAAAACATTGGAAACCTTCCATTAAACACTAAGATAAACCTTTCGAGAACATTGGGGAATCACACCTTCGAAACCTTTATCATATACCTTTCGAAAATACTTGGGGAACCACCCCTTCGAAACGTTTATCAGTTACCTTTCAAAAATACTAAAGCACACTACTTAAAACAAGCCTTTCGAAAGAATTGGGTTCAAGTTAAAGTACGTGGAAGAACCTTTCAAAAACATCTAAAACCATTTCTTCCGAAACCTTTGGTTTTAACCATGAAAACATCAAAAGGGTCTTAAAACAACTAAATTGAAAGTAACACTTTCGAAAGCAATTTCCTAATTAAAAGAAGCGGTGTTAGGGATGCGGATTAAGGATCTTAAGGCAGAAATAACACTAGAAGGGGGAGGGGGGGTGAATAGTGTTTTAAAGAATATATGAACTATATGACTAAATTAAAACTTTCAACACAAATCTAAATAGAATTCTAA
The DNA here is from genome assembly GCA_030765085.1 of Allium cepa. Taxonomy (NCBI): domain Eukaryota; kingdom Viridiplantae; phylum Streptophyta; class Magnoliopsida; order Asparagales; family Amaryllidaceae; genus Allium; species Allium cepa. The sequence goes on along the minus strand of CM060938.1, from coordinate 559,708,153 downwards.
TACAGAATGATCAAGAACATATAACAAATGCAAATAGTAAAGTAAAGCAAGTAAAAGGAAAGAACACACCAGATTTTATACTGGTTCAGAATCCTCCCACATCCAGTCCTGCACCAAGGCAATATCCTTGTACAGATTTTTATAAACCAATATCCAAATTACAACCCTCAATTTCTAAGGCCTTGAGGAACCCTCCTATCTCCGAGTCTGGGGTAAACTCTCTTGATTTACAGGACACAAGACCACCCTAATACTTCTTAATAACAATCCTTTTGAATGGATAGACACTATGGACTTTTTGAATACAAATTAATCCTATAACTCTGAATAGCACTTTGATCTTTAGTAGAATGATGGAGAATCAAATAGAGAGAGTATCTAAATGATTTCCTATTGAGAATTTGGCAGAATGATGGCACGATCTTGAAAATATGAAGTTTTATGGATATGGAATGGTGGAGAAGAAAGAGTGAAGAAAATAAGAAAGTAGTTGTTAAAAGAATTCGTTTTGGAAGCCTTTATATAGATGCACAACAGTCATAACCATTGGCGAAAGGTTTTCGAACGAATGGACACTTCTTTTGAAAATTGAATTTTGAATCCAACTGTCACCATGTCGACATGGGGATCCCCTTATGTCGACATCCCTTAGTTCAAAATTATAGAGATGTTGTTTTGTAAAGACAATTGAATTTAAAACAAGTTGAAACTTCTCTGAAGCAAGTAAAGTGTTTAAACAATATTTTGAGATAGAGAATGAATATAAAACATTATTTTAAATATATATATAATTGATATAGACCGTCAATTATATAAGTAATATTTAAAATCAGAATAAGTTTTGATGTTTTAAAAATAGAAGTTTTTAAAATCAGAATAGAGGAATATTTCAAGGCTAAAACAAAGTTTGAAAATATTTTTGAAAACATGATTTTGAAAGATAAAACATTTTGAAAACAGATTTAAAAACATTTTGAAAAATCTATTCAAACTGAAATTGCAAGAACCTTCCTACAGAGCTCCTCCATAGGACTCGAGAACTTGTACAAAGTAGTTTAAATGATTTTAATTTTCGTGGGTTTGTAAGCCACTTGTCGTAGGTTTGTAAGCTACTTATCGTGGGTTTGTAAGCCACTAGTTTCGATAGAAATTGGGTTCCATCCCAAAAGAAAATTGGAAGAAAGATGAGAGTGCTATTATGAAGTTTTAACAAAATACTAGACACTTATCTTGAGATCTTGAAATCTTGATTCTCTAGAGTCTTGAATCTTGAATCTTTAATCTTCATCTTGATGCTTGAGTCTTTATACCGATCAGTCTTCGATGATACCTGCATGTACTTCCTATATACATATATATATATCTCTCTATATGGAAATGTTATTATATATTTTATAAAGTAAAGTATAATAACTATATAAGGTTGTTGTCATTAAAACATCATCAACTCAGTTCCTAACAATCTCCCCCTTTTTGTTGATGACAACCTTTATTTATAAAATATTCTTACCATACCATAACTCCCCCTTACTCCGTGATTTCTTCTTAAAACTACAACTCCCCCTTGCTCCATGATTCCCTCTTACACCAAGCACATATATTTTTATAACTTTCTCCCCTTTTGCAATCAAAAAAAACTATTAACTACTTAAGAATTCAAGAATGATTAGTATGAACAATAATATGTATAGAACAAGCATGAAACAATGAGTATAAGTGAACACATTTTACTTATTACAACATATATAAGAACATACATAAACATGAACAAACAAAACAATTTAAAACAAAGAATAAAATGAAAGTACGTTTTAATGGCGATCCTTAACTATAGGAGACTTATGAATCGAACAATTGGGGTAGTGGAGACAAAAGTTTCCACGTTGTTCAATTATGTTTCCATTAGTATCAACAAGGATCTCACCAACGCAAATAACGCTCTCGTCCGTATTCATAGGGACTTCGGGTTGAGGTAAAGGTTGATCTTCCTCTTGGTCTTCTTGTGGTTCTTCCATAGGTTCTTCTTCCTCGGATTCCATGGCTTGTGAAGAGTCTTCAATATTAATAGGATTTGTACGGTTATCCATAAGGAATTTTTGTACATTCCTAATAATATTCCCTTGCCTTTGTTGTTCTCTAGCCATCCTAAGTTGACTTACTTGAATTTCAGTCATCAATTGAATGATATCTTTCATCTTCTCTTGCAATTTGATCACTCGAGCATGCGTAGTTCGTTGAAATGGACCAGAATGAGGAGATGTGGGTGAAGTGGGTTCATTAGTAGAAGAGGAGGCCATTATTTTATTGTTTCAGAAGTTATTTACAGAGAATAAAGTGAAGAAAGAGGAGAGAAAACGAAATAAATAGATAAATAACCAAATAACTAACTTTGGAGGGAAATTCAATTTTCAAATTTTTGTTGGGTATATCGACATCATGAGATGGGGCATGTCGACATGTTCTTCAAAAAAAGTGTAATTTTTATTTTGAATTTTTATTGATTATTATATTATATTATTTTATATTTCAGATTTTAAACAAATACCTAATTATCTTCTAAATTTAGTAAAATTCTGTTCGGTTAATGGTTTACTTAATATATCAGCAATTTGTTTTTCAGTATTTATATAATCTAGAGTTATTATTTCTTTAGTTATATTATCTCTTTGAAAATGATGTCTTATATCAATATGTTTAGTTCTAGCATGATGAGTTGGATTTTCAGATAGATTTATTGCACTAGTATTATCACAATATATTGGTGATTTACTTATGTTAATTCCAAAATCTTTTAAAGTTTGTTGCATATATATGACTTGTGAACAGGCCAGAGCAGCAGATATATACTCTGCTTTAGTTGTTGACAAGGAAACATTATTTTGTTTCTTGCTGAACCAGGAAACCAGTGAATGTCCTAGAAAGTGACAAGTTCCACTTGTACTCTTTCGGTCTGATTTACAACCAACATAATCAGCATCACAATATGATATTAAATCAAAAGTATTATTTTTTGAATAAAATAAACCATAATCTAAAGTGTATTTTACATAACTTAAAATACCAATTTCAAAACCAGATTGAAGTAAATAAGATCTTAGTCTTTCATACCAGGCTCTAGGAGCTTGCTTTAGACCATATAGAGCTTTCTTTAACTTGTATACATGGTTTGGAAATTTATTATCTTCAAAAAGTGGAGGTTGTTCAACATAAACATCTTCTTTTACAAAACCATTTAGAAAAGCACTTTTAACATCCATTTGATATAATTTTAAATTATTAAAATTAGCGAAAGCAAGTAGAATTCTTATAGCTTCTAATCTTGCTACGGGGGCAAAGGTTTCATCATAGTCAATTCCTTCTTCTTGACAATAACCTTGTGCGACTAAACGAGCTTTATTTTTTACGACCTCACCGAGTTCATTCATTTTATTTTTATAAACCCATTTAGTTCCATTTATACTTTTATCCTCAGGTTTAGGAACAAGTTCCTATACATCATTTCTGGTAAATTGATTCAATTCTTCTTGCATAGTAAGAATCCATGAATCATCAGACGATGCTTCCTTTGGATTTTTTGGTTCAATTGTTGATATAAAGGCTACATTACTCATACTACTTAATTGATTTCTAGTTCTTACTACAGATTCAATACTTCCTAAAACATTTTCTATAGGATGATCTTTTGATATTTTAAATCTCTTATTAGGTTGATTTATTTCACTAATAGTTTCATTAGTTGATTTAAATTTATAAAATCTTCTTCATCATCTATTTGTACAATATCTTTAAGATTTTCATCAAAAGATACATGCATAGTTTCTTCAATAGTATTAGTTTTTAAATTAAAAACTCTAAATGCTTTGCTTCTATTAAAATAACCAATAAAGAATCCTTTATCAGCTTTTGGTTCAAATTTATCTAAATTATCTTTTGTATTAAGTATAAAACATTTACTCCCAAAGACTTTAAAATAAGCAACTATAGGTTTCTTATTATAAAGTAATTCATATGGAGTTTTATTTGTCAATGGTCTAATTAAAATTCTATTTAATATATAACAAGCTGTAGTAACTGCTTCAGTCCAAAAATGTTTAGGTAAATTACTATCAGAAAGCATTGTACGAGCACACTCTTGAATCGTTCTATTCTTACGTTCTACTACTCCGTTTTGTTGTGGAGTTCTTGAAAATGAAAAGTTGTGAGTAATTCCCTTTTGAGTACAGAAATTCTCATTTTCAAATTCACCACCGTGATCACTTCGAATAGTTTTAATTTTGAAAGAATGTTGTTTTTGAATTCTTTTAGAAAAGTTTTTAAATATTTCAAAAGCATCACTTTTATGTTTAAAAAGATTGTCCAAGTATATCTTGAATAACTACTATAACAAAAACATATTTACTATGGTTAATTGATTGAACTTGAGATGGACCAAATAAATCTAAATGAAGTAATTCTAGAGGACTAGAGGTAGAAATAGCATCTTTTAATTTAAATGAACTTTTCTTAAGTTTTCCTAATTGACAAGCATCACAAATACTATCTACTTTAAAGTTTAACTTGGGTAGACCTCTAACTAAGTCAAGTTTTGATATCTTAGATAATAATTTGAAATTCAAATGGCCAAATCTTTTATGCCAAATCCAAGGGTCACTTGTATTAGCCAAAAGACATAGATTATCATTTGAAATTTTCATACTAAGGGTATGAATATTTTTCTTCCTAATACCTTCAAAAATTATATTAGACTTATCATCTTCAATGTGACATTTATCTTTTCCAAATTTAATTTTAAAACCTTTATCGCAATGTTGACTTGTACTAAGCAGATTATGTTTGAAGTTCCTAACTAATAAAACATCAGAAATAAGTAAAGTTTTAGAGTTACCGACATTGCCGACGCCAACCACATATCCTTTAGAGTTGTCACCAAAATTGACTAATCCACCATCTTGATAAGTAATGTCCTTGAGTATCTCGGGATTTCCAGTCATGTGCCTCGAACAGCCACTATCAAATATCCATTTATCTTTCTCAATTTGCACAGTTTGTCCATTGGGTGTTGATTCGTCAAAAGCCATATAACATGTCTGTCCCTGCATAACACACCAATTCGGTAGATAACTTGATTTTTCAAAATAACTATATGCAGACTTATGATACTTTGATGAAATGCATAGATTCAAAACAGTTTTAACACAATTTTCCAAAAATGCCATTTTTATATTTTTCAAGTTTTAGATTATGAAAACAATGAAAACCAATGCTCTGATACCAATTGTTAGGGATGCAGATTAAGGATCTTAAGGCAGAAATAACACTAGAGGGGGGGTGAATAGTGTTTTAAAGAATATATGAACTATATGACTAAATTAAAACTTTCAACACAAATCTAAACAGAATTCTAACACAGAATGATCACAGAACATATAACAAATGCAAATAGTAAAGTAAAGCAAGTAAAAGGAAAGAACACACCAGATTTTATACTGGTTCGAATCCTCCTACATCCAGTCCTGCACCAAGGCAATATCCTTGTACAGATTTTTATAAGCCAATATCCAAATTACAACCCTCAATTTCTAAGGCCTTGAGGAATCCTCCTATCTCCGAGTCTGGGGTAAACTATCTTGATTTACGGGACACAAGATCACCCTAATAACAATCCTTTTGAATGGATAGACTCTATGGACTTTTTAAATACAAATTAATCCTATAACTCTGAATAGCACTTTGATCTTTAGTAGAATGATGGAGAATCAAATAGAGAGAGTATCTAAATGATTTCCTATTGAGAATTTGGCAGAATGATGGCACGATCTTGAAAATATGAAGTTTTATGGATATGGAATGGTGGAGAAGAAAGAGTGAAGAAAATAAGAAAGTAGTTGTTAAAAAAATTCGTTTTGGAAGCCTTTATATAGATGCACAACAGTCATAACCATTGGTGAAAGGTTTTCGAACGAATGGACACTTCTTATGAAAATTGAATTTTGAATCCAACTGTCACCATGTCAACATAGGGTATCCCCTTATGTCGACATCCCTTAGTTCTAAATTATAGAGATGTTGTTTTGTAAAGACAACTGAATTTAAAACAAGTTGAAACTTCTCTGAAGCAAAGTAAAGTGTTTAAACAATATTTTGAGATAGAGAATGAATATAAAACATTATTTTAAATATATATATATATATAATTGATATAGACCGTCAATTATATAAGTAATATTTAAAATCAGAATAAGTTTTGATGTTTTAAAAATAGAAGTTTTTAAAATCAGAATAGAGGAATATTTCAAGGCTAAAACAAAGTTTGAAAATATTTTTGAAAACATGATTTTGAAAGCTAAAACATTTTGAAAACAGATTTAAAAACATTTTGAAAAATCTATTCAAACTGAAATTGCAAGAACCTTCCTACATAGCTCCTGCATAGGACTCGAGAACTTGTACAAAGTAGTTTATATGATTTTGATTTTCGTGGGTTTGTAAGCCACTTGTCGTAGGTTTGTAAGTTACTTGTCGTGGGTTTGTAAGCCACTGGTTTCGATAGAAATTGGGTTCCATCCCAAAAGAAAATTGGAAGAAAGATGAGAGTGCTATTATGAAGTTTTAACAAAATACTAGACACTTATCTTGAGATCTTGATATCTTGATTCTCTAGAGTCTTGAATCTTGAATCTCTAATCTTCATCTTGATGCTTGAGTCTTTATACTGATCAGTCTTCGATGATACCTGCATATACTTCCTATATATATATATATATATCTATATGGAAATGTTAGTATATATTTTATAAAGTAAAGTATAATAACTATATAAGGTTGTTTTCATCAAAACATCATCAACTCAGTTCCTAACAAGCGGATGGTGTTGAAACCAATCCCTTTGAAAGCGTTGGAGAAACGACTCTAATTTTAAAACAAAGGAACCTTTTTGAAGTCACTGCTTTGAAAGGTAAGATGCGGCAACAAGGGTTTTGACCCCTTCGAAAGCTTCTTTATAAAAAAAAGGCGCAATCCCTTTCTAAACCATTCTTTGAAACCATTCGACTAAGCCGAAAGCTATCTTGATCGAAATCATTCTTTTCAAAAGTAGAGCAGCCACATTTTCTTTTAAACGCAAAGTAAGGTTTCGACCCCTTCAAACCCCTGTTTTTACTCTGTACCTTTCGCCTATGTCCAACACACTACGTACCGAGGCTTTTGATACCATGTGTATTGGTTGCGACAGAGATGGAGGTGGAAGTACTTAGTCGAAAGGTTGGTGCCAAAAGTGGCGAAAAAGCAAAAGTATGGTAAAACTGAATTTCAACTTTAAAAAGTAACTCTTTTCATCTAACCTGCTTTGTTTGTCAACATATGATTGGCTGCTAATTTCTTTTCTAAAAATGCTGCCGAAATTTCAGAATTAAATAATTTAAAATGTTTACAAAATGCCCCTTCTCTTTTTATAAATATATAAAACCTTAAGTCCCATACCTTAAGTAATTTTATATACTTATTAAAACACTTAGGAAAATTCTCCCAAAATTCCCATAAATCACTTTTAATATGTTTTCCAACATATATACATTTCTGACCCAAAGCTAATATAAAATAGCCGTAATTATTTTTTTAACCTAATTAACCCTTTTCTTCACTAGAAAATTATTAATAAATCCACATTAATTCATAAAATTATGAAACTTGAAACTCGTCTCTAAAATCATTTCTAACCATATATTAAAATCGCAAGGCATTTGGATGTCATTTGATAGGTTTTTCAAATCAAAACTTATCATAAAACTAATATGAATAAGCATAATTCATCAGCAAGCACATATATATCTATCTAACATTCATAACATGGTAATATACTTGCAAAAACATGCAGATCTAATTCTAGAAACCGAAGCATAAAAAATATGAGTTGTAACCTACATTCACCTTTAGCTTGTGATTAAGGAGTTGAGATTTGATCTTGGATTAAGTTGATTAAGCTTCTTCCTTAGATTTTTGCTTATCTTCTTCTTGTTTTCCCTTAATGGTGGCCGACCTCTCTATGTTTTGTTCTTTGATTGTGAATATGAAAATGAAGGTGTATGAGGGTTTAAGGTATAAGAATAAGACTTATTCTTATTTTGCCTTTATCCTACCCCTATCTATTTCATTTTAAATTTCCTTTAGTTCATTAGTTATTTGGCATGGCTACCCTTTAAATTATACAAATCTCAATCTCTTATCCATTTACATTATTTCATTTAATTTAACTAATTAAACGTCCTAAATAATATTAATCAAAATTAGGGTTGTTACAGACTCCCCACGTTAAAGAATTTTTTCCTCGAAATTATGTTAAGTCACTCATCAAAATCAATCATAAAGGTGAAACATAAATGCAACAAGTCAGGATAAGTATCTCGAATCTTGTTCTCAGTTTCCCAAGTACAGTCTCTTTCGTCATCACTCCATTGGACTCTGACTAATCTAACTGTCTTGTTCCTTAGCCTCTTTTCATCTCTCATGACTATATGAACTTGCTTTCTAACTATAGACAAATTTGGCTCCACTACTAAGTCATCTAACATAGTCGGTGCTATAGTAGTCTCTGGATCTCGAATACACTTCCTTAAATGAGAAACATGAAAAACATCATGGACTTCTGCCAATCTGTTCGGTAACTCTAATCTATATGCTAGTTTCCTGATCCTCTCTACAATAGGAAATGGTCATACAAACCTCGATGCCAACTTTCTTGATTTCTCGAATCGAATTATACCTTTAATCGGTGATTCCTTAACGAAAACATGATCTCCAACTAAGAATTCTAAGTCTTTCCATCTCCTATCGGCATAATTCTTTTGCCTAGACTGAGCTTCCTTCATTCTAACTCGAATCAACTCAATTTTCTCTACAGCTTGTCTAAATAAATCCGGACTAAGAACCAACCTATCCCCGGTCTCTAACCAATAAAATGGAGATTTGCATGACCTTCCATACAAAGCTTCAAACGGTTCCATCCTTATACTAGCCTGATAGCTGTTGTTATATGAAAACTTGACTAAGTGTAAATGGTCTTCCCATGATCCTCCAAAATCTAGCACACAAGCTTTTAACAAACCTTCTAAGATTTTGTTAACTCTTTCCGTTTGCCCATGTGTTTGCGGACGGTAAGCGGTGCTCATCTTGAGCTTGGTACCCAAAATCTCCTGTATACTCTTCCAAAACTCATTGGTGAATAAGGAATCTCTATCGCTTACTATACTACTAGGAATTCCATGCAGTCTAACTACATTCTTTATAAATAACTTAGCTAAAACAGGTGCCATCCTAGTTGACTTAACTGGAATGAAATGGGCACTCTTGGTCAACCTGTCCACTATGACCCATATACTTTCATTTCCTCTGTTTGACCTTGGCAACACATATATAAAATCCATTAGATCGAATCCCATTTCCAAACTGGAAGATCTAAAGATTGAAGTAACCCACTTGGCTGATTTTGGCTTTAACCTGTTGACAGTTCAGACATTGCTTCACCCATAAGCCTACATCTCTCTTCATATTTTCCTATAAATAGTAAATTTCGAACGATGGAATTATTCTAAAACTTCCTTCCAATTGTCTCCCACATTCGGAATACATAATCTTCCTTTCTTTATCAACCACCCATTTTGGTCAAGTGTGACGACCCGGAATTTTCAAGCATTTAAAATCGGAATATTTAATTGATTTTAAATATTCAATAGAGTAATTTTAACTTGAATGAGGAATGTCACATTTTATTTGATAATTGAATTATTGAATTAAATAATTTGAAGTTGGGTGAAATGTGGAATCTGGAATTTTAAGCTTATTAAAAATAATTTAAAAGCGTATAAAATTTATATTGATAATACTGAAGATAATAAAAATGTTAAAATTAAATTTAGCAGCGATTTGTTCAATTTTAAAAATATATCGTTTAAATTGAAATTAAACACAGCCTTCCGAGGCACAGTCTCGGAATTCAATGAAACCAGTTCCATTGGATCCGTAATATTAAATTATTATCGGATTTCAATTTTCGTAGTATTGGAGCAGTTGTAAGAGCGTACGATATATAAACGCGTCGAAAATTCTATTTAAAATTCTATTTATATATCGCGTACTATCCCTATCAGCTGCCTTCTTTCAAATCTTGTCCCCCTTTCTCAGCTCTAAGTACGACAACATCTATTCTTGTTCCCTCCTTCCTTCTCTTGGAAGCCAAAATCAAAGCCTTTCTAAATAAATTCGCGCACCCTTATCCTCAGTAATTCGAACGAATTTCAGAAACAAATCAATGGCTGATCTTATAATCCCCTCTTCAATTCGTTCACAAGAAAATTAATTAAAATAAATATAGGCCGAAGCCTCCATCCTTCTTACTTTCATCTTCAGATTCAATTCTAACAAAAAAGAAGTGAAATCGCGACTCCACTGCCGTATCGATCAACCCCAAAATCACGAAGTCGAGCCACATGCTAGGGTTTTGTTTTCAGGGTAGTTGCGCACGCGAGGCTCTGGATTTAGGGATTGCGACTCGAAGTTAGGTTAGGATTTCGAGTCGCGTTCGAATTAGAGTGTCGAGGCGCATGCATTTGGGACAGGGTTTCGTGAGTAGCTTGCGATTGTGGTCCAGTGGCTAGGCATCGAGGCACGACAGGGGCTGGTTGTGTTCGGCAAAGGGAAGACTCGCGATAGTCGTGAGGTACTGTGGGTTGGAGGAAGGCGCGGGAAGATGGGTTACGCGATCAACCGCGAGCTCGAGTGGTTCGGTGAGGTATAAGTCTAATTGTTTTTAATTTTAATTTAAATACTTATGAAATTATGAATATATAGGTTAGGAGTATTTTTTTTACAGTAAAATTATTACTGTTGTGTTTTATAAAAAAATACAAATAAATAAATAAATGTATATATATACATACATACACATTTTAGTTTCAGTTAAATCTACAGTAAATAAATTTTAGTTAAAGATGTTTATATATGAAAATATGTTTACACAGTAAATGAAAAAGGGAATGTAAGTATAGATATATATGTTTTCGTTTGAAAATGTAAACAGGGATGTATTTTCATTCAAAGAATATTGATTATTTTTGTAAACAGTTGAAAATGTAAAGTAAAGTAAATATATCCATTCACTTTTCATTTAAATATAGTGAAGACTTATTTGTTTAGTTAAATCTAATTATTTTGGTTACTAAGGAAGTTATTTAAAAGGAAAACTGGTTTAAATTTAATCCTTTGATTCAAATTTAATCACTAGTTTAAAACTAAAATTTATTAGTTGATTGGATAATTTTTAGTCAAATAAATAATTTAATAAATTATAAATATTTAAGGTTTATATAGGATTTCAAAATAAAATTTTAAATTGCATATTGTTTTAAATTTTTTGGAGTTGATGAATAAGTGATAAATTAAATAATTTGGTTATTTTAATTACAAAGGTAATTTATTTTTGAAATCTAGATAAAAATCAATTTATTAGTTTAAAACCAAATGTTTAATTTAAATTAAATTGTTGGTCAATTAAATTATTAAATAGTAAGTCATTGGCCAATTAAATTTATAAATGGAAATAAATGGTTCAAGTTATTTCAAAGTGTTAATAAATCGTATGATTGTTATACAAGGTCAAAATCTGATAGAAGCAAGCCGGGTTGGATCAGATTGCAAAACAAAATGAAAGGTGAGTTAATCTCACTCAGTTAAATTTAGATTTTAAACGACCAAATTTAAATCATTGTTTGAATGCTTGAATTGATTGATGTGATATAGTGTGGTATAATTTGAAAGTGGCATATTTTGTTGTGCTAACGTCTGTGGATGCAGGGAAAACAGGTTGGAGGGATCCAACTGGACCCCTCAACTTTATTTAATTATTTAATAATCTCTGTTCTGAATATTTGATATTCTATAATGAATTATGTGGAAATATTGAATGTTATGGCTTGATTGTTATAATCGGGCAATAATGAAAACAATGAAGTGAAATTGTGAGTAAAATAATTATGGAAAAGTTGAATAAATTTAAGAATGAACTGGAAAGGAAATAAAGTGACTTTAAAATTTTAATAAATAAATCTTGAGTATGGGAAGGAAAATTTGAATAAACAGAAAGTTAATGAATTTTAAACTTTAGGGTTATTATTTAAAAGAACAAAACATTAATTTAAAATTTAAGTTTTAAATTATTTACGAAGCATAAAGAAGAAATTGGGAATAACCTGAAATTTGTATATTTCGGTTAAAAGATTTAAAAATCAAACAGAAACTAATAATAACAACAAAGTCCATAATAAATGAATTTTGAAATGAATTGAGTAAGTAAAGAAATTTATTTCAAAGGAAATAAATTGGGAATTAATTTGGAAAATTGATTTAAGTGAGTGAGATTGGAAATTTCTCCCTGGGTAACCAAGTACGTCTTCAAACTAAACTTTTAATTTAAATTAAAGGTTTTAAAGTTGTTTTTAAAAGCAATTTTTGGAAAATTTCTTGTTTCTAATATTTAAATTCTTAAGTAAGTATTTTCTCTTAATTTATTATATCAGTAATTATTTAAAGAATGACTTAATATTATGTTTTTTAAAAGTATAAATCTAGTTTTATATTTATTAAGTAACCTTATTTTCAAATATTCGTATAGTATGGTATTTTTAATAAATTATTGATGTAGTTTTAACTTAAATGGTTTAAAGTATATTTCAAAGTAAAGTGTTTTAAATTATTTTAGAAATCTAGTTTTGTGCTTGGTGATTTCAGAGGAGATAGAAAAAATTTGGGAAAGTTTATTCTGAAAGAAAGATGGATTTGAAACTGTTTTCAAAGGATTGAAAATAGAAATATATCTTGTGAAGATATTTTGAGATAAATAAATAATTTGGAAAATTATTTATTGGTTGATGGTTGTTTGTGAATATTAATTGATAGTTAAATCATCGACTATCAATATGGCCAAATGCGTTGATCGTTTCGAAGAGACCGGGATCGAGATTAATTTCTCGAAAACCACTTCGATCCGGTTTGTACGTTTTTGTGAAAAATGATTTTGGATTCGAAGATGGAGTAGTGAAGTTCAAGGGCTAGTCGCTACTAATCCTAAGGATATTTCCAAATGGATGTAGTAGGAATAGTGCCTTCGGTTCCGTTCGAACCCGGGACGGACTTGTATGGATGAATGCTTGCGAAACATCGTCAGGTGGACGATGGGCATTCTAAGGGATGTATTCTAAAAAGGTAACGCTTAGCCTCAAGCCTCATCAAATGGGAATGGCTGAAAATCAGGGGTTATGCAGCAAGGCTTCGTGGGTAGCCCCCACTGGAGGGTGAGATCATCCCTGTCTAGATGTTCCTTTTATTTCGGCTTAGTGGGCGGTTGTTGATCCCAACCGCGGGGTGATCTTGCTCGGGACTGTCCAGTAAGGGATGGTTCCGGTCCTGTGTTGCTGGGGAGTTAGGGTGGCTCCTCGGTATGCTGATCTAGACCAGGTACTGTGATAGACGGTACCCCAGTGCCTAGCCATTAGTTGGAATCCATTTTCCCTACACGCCCGTACTGTTTTGATTGTGCCCAACTATTGCTGGAACGTGAGCTGCGAGCATTTCAGCTAGATTCTATATTACTTTCTATAGACACTATTATAATATCAGAGGATTTTAATAAAAATTGTTTTAGCTATCGTAAGGTAAAAACCCGACATGTTTATTTGTGGCGTGGTCTTACAAGATGCTTTTGTTTTCAAAGGATTTTTGAAACGTTAATAATCAATTGGGTGTGATTTTCTCACGCTGGTTTTCCGGACTGACTCGGGTGTTTTTCAACTGTAATGCTCGGGTCAGACCGAGTATTATAGGATACAAGTTTTGATGCTGTGGAGCTCAGGAGACGAGCTAGACGACGATACGTACTCTCGTACTTGTTTATATATATATTTCCGCTGTGTTGAGTTATTGTGTATGCATTTGTATGAGATTGATGTTGAGCTGTGATTGATGTACTCTGATGATGTAATATATAAACAGAGATATTTGATTTTTGAGTATAGATCATTTATTTTCTATTATACTTTATTCCGCCGTGATGGTTAGATTCTGTTGTTGTTTTCTATTTTCTTCTTCTACCACTTCTTCTTTAAACCCAAATGGTTCGTATTTCTGTACAACTTGAGTTGATTGTTGCATAATAGTGTTAACTCAAGGGGTACGGATCTGCGGGTCGTTTCACTTGGTATCAGAGCCAGGTTGGTGATAACCTTGCTCTGGTGGGAATTACTCATAAAATAGAGTCTATAGTACTCTAGAATGAGTTTGAGCGTATTAATAGATATGAGCGCGTATTTGTTAGTGAATATAAATTGTTTTAATATTGTGTTTGATTGGTATTTAGTGGCATATGAACCTTCGTCGGCACAGTCTGCGCAACTGTGTCGAAGGGGTTTCTAAACACTTGAATAGAATAATCGACACGGTATTGTTTTAAATGTGGGTAAATGAAATAATTTTACCCAAAATATATGTTGATATAAAGAAAAGTTTTTGTAAACTATTTTAGCTAATATATGGTTGCTTGGATGTTAAGAAGAATAATATTAAAGTATTATCATTGTTAAGTGAAATTTAACTAGAAATTGAAAATATAACCAAAATTTAAGAGAATAAATTCGTTATAAAATGAAATTTTGTAAATTGAAGTATAATTAAATGGGGATTTGTATGAGCATAAACTATGCAAATGAGATATAGTTAAAATTGATTAAGCAGGGTTTGGAAATTTAAAATACCGGAGATTTGGAAATGTTTATCGAAGTGTTTTGGAGATAAATAATAGCATAGTTGTTTTGGAGATATTTCTGAATGGAAATCTGTTTTAAATGGATTTTGAAAGTGAAATAGCATTGAAATCACTTGGATTATTGGAAAATAATTCTGATGATGACGGCCGCATCATCAGTATTCATTTTTGAATTTCTAAGTGGCGGATTGCTGCCAAAATTTGATTTGTTCAGAAAAGCTAGTTGTTTTTGAAAATTTCAAAGGAAATTTGTTGAGGGTAAAACCATGATTGGTTTGACTTTTGAGAAATGTGATTTGAGAAGTTTGAAGATTTCAAAATAAATTTGGACCCAAAGCCGGGAGTTTAAACAATCCTGATAAGATGGGTTGTAAGCTTATAAATTGAGATGATTTTTAAATCAGGAAGGGAATATAAACTTTGAATGTTGGAATTTCAATTTAAAGAGAAAAGTTAAAAATGAAATTAACTTGGATGGGAAATAAAAATTTGACTGGATTGACATTAATTTAAATAGGCTGAAATAATATCCAGTTGTATTCGAATTAAGTCGAAATCGAATCGAATCAAATAAATCTGAGTTAAAGTAAAATTGAATTGGAATGAGAATTCAATTGAATTAATGAATGGAATTAAATTCTTACCCGAACAAATGGAAAATAAATTGAATAAGGATTGGAATTGAAATAAATAAATAAGAATAACGTGTAAAAGAATTATAATGCATGGAATAAAAAATATGCTTGAGTTATAAATAAGTGTAAAACTCGAGTTAAAAATAAAAGAAGAATATATTCAATCCTATAATGAATAGAATAGTGTAAATAATAAGTTGTGACTTATAAAATTTGAAAAGCGGGATAGAAAACCCAAAATAAATATTTTTGATGAATTGAAAAATAAAATAAAAATCAAAACTTGAATTATAAAATAAATTTGAACTTAAGAAAATTTAAATGAAGAGATTTTGAGATTAAAATTAAGTTCTGGATTATAAGTTGGGGAAAGACTATTTAGATAAATATTTAGAAAATGAAATATGTAATGAGAACCCAATACAGTTAAATAAAAAGCTGAATTGTGAGATAATAATGAAGTTTGTAAATAAAACTCAAGTTATAATTCAATTTCGACTTGAATTATTAGTGAATAAAATATAATTGAAAGTGGTCTTGCAATTAATTAAATAAATAGAGTATGAAGTTGAATTGTGAGCTAATAAAATCTGATGGTAAGCTAAAGGTGAATGGTGGAATCAGAACTTGAGTTATTAATTAAAACTTGACTTGAAATGTTAACAAATTAATATAATTGGAAATGTATCGGATAAAAATGAAATTGGAATGAAATAGTAATGGTTTGAATATCAAATAAAATCCAAATAAGTGAAGATAAATTGGAAAATAGCCAGGTAATAAATTGAATGAGTTGAATCTGGGAAGTTAAATTCTAAAATATCCAATCAAATGAAATTGCAAATTTAAAATGAGATTTAATTGAGAGAGGGAATTAAGTTGAATAGAAAAGAAAAAAATTAAATTACTTGTAAAATGAAAACGAGCTTAAGTATAAATTGAAGTAAATTGACTTAAGCTGAATAGATGGAAGAGAGTTGAATTTAATTCAACTTAAACTAAGTTTAATGAAATTGGGGTGGTTTTAAATCAAGTGAAAATAAATTTTTAATCGAAATAAAATTCGGCGAGTTATAAATAATATTAATGGAATGAAATTCTAGAATAAATAATAGTAAACCATTTAAAATTATTAAGGAATTGAAATAACTTAAGACAATAAGAAAATAGAATGTTTCAAGTTTAATAGAATGGATTTAAATGAAGTATGAATGAGTGGACCGTGAATAAAATTTTATAGGTAATGAAGATGAACCTAAGTTGTTAATGGTTTTGAATTAACTAGTTTGGTTAATAAAATGAAATGCAAGCGAATGGATTCAAATCTGAAATGCAATGAAAATGAGAATATATGGATTGTGAATAAATTGAAAATGGAATAGAATTAAGTATAAATTGAGTTGAAATCAATTTAAATTGGTTATAAACATAAATACTTATTTATTCACATAAATCTCGTCAAATTGCATGGAATAAATTGTCGTTTGGATGTAAATGGAAGTAATTAAAATTCTATGTGTTGATAAGGGTAAAATAAATTGATTTTGAAAGCAATTGAATTAAATATGAGTTCAGTTTGCTTAAGAATAAATTAAATGTAAGCGATTGAGTTTTAAACCATTCAAATTGATGAAGTGGTATACGAATGGATTGAAAACCATTCAAATTGAATGAAAATGGTTTATAAATTAATTGAAACTGTTGAATTAGTATGAAAGTTGTAAAAATTGCTTACGGAATGTGTTGGATGTGCATTTCTTTAGAATTCATATGTTTTAACCATTACAACTAAGTGAAATATAGTTAAACTGCATATATTTGGCATTTACATGTTTAAATTGAGTAAGTACAGGTATATGGAAGCCGTGTGGCTGGATTTGGGTTGCATTAACTGCTAAATAAATAAACTGTCTGCTTAAAAATGCTAAATAAGGTACGCCTACGCAATAAAAACAGGAAATATGAACTGTTTTTGGTTTTTTCCGACCGTGTGGGTCGATGTATATATATTTATCTCTTTTGTCAAATTGCAAAAGCTCCTCCGTTCGAACCCGGGACGGACTGTATGGATGAATGCTTGCGAAACATCGTCAGGTGGACGATGGGCATTCTAAGGGATGTATTCTAAAAAGGTAACGCTTAGCCTCAAGCCTCATCAAATGGGAATGGCTGAAAATCAGGGGTTATGCAGCAAGGCTTCGTGGGTAGCCCCTACTGGAGGGTGAGATCATCCCTGTCAAGATGTCCCTTTTATTTCGGCTTAGTGGGCGGTTACTGATCCCAACCGCGGGGTGATCTTGCTCGGGACTGTCCAGTAAGGGATGGTTCCGGTCTTGTGTTGCATGGGTGTTAGGGTGGCTCCTCGGTACGCTGATCTAGACCAGGTACTGTGACAGGTGGTACCCCAGTGCCTAGCCATTAGTTGGAATCCATTTCCCTACGCGCCCGTACGGTTTTGATTGTGCCCAACTATTGCTGGAACGTGAGATGCAAGCATATCAGCTAGATTCTATTTTACTTTCTATAGACACTATTATAATATCAGAGGATTTTAATAAAAATTGTTTTAGCTATCGTAAGGTAAAAATCCGACATGTTTATTTGTGGCGTGGTCTTATGAGTTGCTTTTGTTTTCAAAGGATTTTTGAAATGTTAATAATCAATTGGGTGTGATTTTCTCATGCTGGTATTCCAGACCGACTCGGGTGTTATTTAACTATAATGCTCGGGTCAGACCGAGTATTATAGGATACAGGTTTTGATGCTGTGGAGCTCAGAAGACGAGCTAGACGACGATACGTACTCTCGTACTTGTTTATATATATATTTCCGCTGTGTTGAGTTGTTGTGTATGCATTTGTATGAGATTGATGTTGAGCTATGATTGATGTACTCTGATGATGTAATATATAAACAGAGATATTAGATTTTTGAGTATAGATCATTTATTTTCTATTATACTTTATTCCGCTGCGATGGTTAGATTATGTTGTTGTTTTCTATATTCTTCTTCTGCCACTTCTTCTTTAAACCCAAATGGTTCGTATTTCCGTACAACTTGAGTTGATTGTTGCATAATAGTGTTAACTCAAGGGGTACGGATCCGCGGGTCATTTCATCAAGACTGAAATCCTTCAAGTCATCGCTCTCTGTTCCATCCCTTAGCTTACTAATCCGTTCAACTAATAATGGATCCTCATTCTTCTTAGAAGCAATCTTTTCGGTCATCATCGATCGAACTTCTAAACATGACAGCATAGCAGTTTCTATACCAGACCCACTCCGAAATCTCTATTGTA
The DNA here is from genome assembly GCA_030765085.1 of Allium cepa. Taxonomy (NCBI): domain Eukaryota; kingdom Viridiplantae; phylum Streptophyta; class Magnoliopsida; order Asparagales; family Amaryllidaceae; genus Allium; species Allium cepa. The sequence goes on along the minus strand of CM060938.1, from coordinate 559,689,413 downwards.
CTCTACAATTTGTCAATGCTTCTAAATCTTTCCACTCAGCTATCATCGTCAACACTGCATTCTGATATTTTCTGCTAAGTGCATCCGCAACCTTGTTTCATTCCCCTTGTGTGTACTCAATACCAAAATCATAAGTGGTTATAAACTCTAACTACCTCTACAGTCCCATATTCAGCTCTTTCTGGAAGAATAAATACTTTAGCGACTTATGATTCATATATAGTTCAAATCTCTCCCCTGAAAGGTAATGTCCCCACATCTTCAGCATAAAAATCACCATAGCTAATTCCAAATCATGCATTGGATATGTAATCTCATGTGGTCTAAGCTGTCGAGATGCATATGCAATCATTTTACCTCTCTACATTAACACAGTTCCTAACCCTGTTCCATATGCATTTGTATAAACTACTAAATCATGATCCCCTTTTAAATAACTATCACAGGTGCATTAGTCAATAAGTTTTTCAGCCTTCTGGAGTGCCTCCTCACATTTATCTGACAAAACATACTTCACATTCTTCCTGGTTAACTTAGTCAAAGGTGCTGCTATGCGCGAGAAATCCTTAATGAATCTCTGGTAATAGCTAGCAAGTCTAAGAAAACTCTTTATCTTAGTCACTATCTCGGGTCTTTTCCAATTATTCACTGCTTTGATCTTAGCCGGATCTATAGACAACCCTTTCTTTGAGAATATATGACCAAGAACCTTCACTTCCTTCTTCCACAAATGACACTTTGAAAACTTCGCCTTCAACTGATGCTGCCTCAACGTCTCAAGCACCACTCTAAGATGAACTTCATACTCTCTTTCATCCTTAGAGTATACTAAAATATCATCTACGAATACTAACACGAACCTATCCAAGTGCTCTCAAAAAACTTGGTTCATCAAATCTATAAAGAATGATGGCGCATTAGTTAGTCCGAACGACATTATTAACCATTCGTACGATCCATATTTGGTTCTAAAATGCCGTCAAAGGAATACTATCCTCTGCCACTCTAAGCTGATGGAACCCTGTTGCTAAATTCAATGGGTAAAATACTTTGGCTCCGCTCAACTGATCGAACAAATCATCAATTCTAGGCAACGAATATTGATTCTTCATCACCTTCTCATTCAACTTACGATAATCGATACACAATCTAACGATCCGTCCAACTTCCTAGCAAACACTACGACTGCTTCCTAAGGCAAACTGCTTGGCCTAATAAAATTCTTACTTTCCAAATCCACCGACTGCACCTTCAGCTCCCTCATCTCGGTAGGTGTCATTCTTCTTGGCGGTCTACTCACTGGTTCTGCTTCTAGTACCAAATCTACTCGAAACTTAATGGCCCATTTCGGCAGCAAACCTGTTACAAGTTCAAAGACATCTGTGAATTCTCTAACAACAAAAACTCGATTTAACTCATCTTATGCCTCCACAACACCCAACAAAGCATTAACCTCAAAACTAAGGTTTTCTACGGAGTATATAATCCGATCACTAAAATCAGTGTGTCAAAGTGATATTTTCCTATCGTGACAAAATATTCTAGCATCGTATTTACTTAACCAATCCATACCCAAAATAATTCCGAACCCTACGAAATCAAACATATACAAACTTCAAACAAAGGTATGACCTAATGGCTCAAACTCTAGGTGGTCACACTTCATCCCAAGTGTCGCATACCGTCCTATCAGATTTGTAACCCTTAAGGAAGTTACTAGTATGAGGGTTCTAGGTTAAGCTTATTTACAAAACAATGAGATATAAAAGAATGTGATGCATCATTATCAAAGAGAACTCTGATTGACATACCATGAGTTAAAAGCGTACCTCCCAACACTGCTTATCCTTTCACCTGTGCTGTCGGTCTCGAGGTAGTTGGTTCTAATGCAAACACTTTGTCTTTTCCATCCTAGGCTAGCTCCTTACACTATTTCTTATAGTGTCCAATTTAATCATAGTTGAAACACTTTATTCCTTTCTTCTCAGTAGCTTTCTTTCCCTTGCCTATCCGTCACCCATATGCATAGTGTCCTTTCTTCTCACACTTGTAATAGACAACTTCTGCCTTTTCCTTCTTAGCAGCTCTGTCCTTCTGAGCTCCTTTCTTATGGAAAATTTTTCTTTTCTGACTCTGCCCTCCTTGCTTCGTTTGCCTTATTTCTTTCAAGAAAAGCTTGCATCTCTTCATTTCCTAAGGCCATCTCAACAAAACATCACACAGATCACTAGTATGCTGTAACATGGCCTTAGCAAGTTCAGGTTTCAACCCCCTAATGAATTCTCATTCTTTTTAATCACAGTATCAACCGTAGCATAGCCACATCTCACTAGCTTCTCAAATCTCATCGCATACTCAAGCACAGTCATTTTCTCTTGCTCCAACTCATTAAACTTCCTAAGCAGAGCGGGCTTAGCAATCTATGACATAAACCTTTCCTCGAACCTCCTCCTGAACCTAGCCCAAGTTATATTCTCCTTGTTTACTCCAACTGTTACACTATTCCACCAATAAAGTGTTGCCCTTTGTAGCTGTCTAGAGGCGAGTCTCTTTTTCTGCTCATTGTTGAGCCCTAAGTCAGAGAAAATCCTCTCGTAATGAAGTAGCCAGTTCTCTACTTCGATTGCATCTTCAGTACAGTAAATGGCTTTCCTCCCAACTGACCATAATCTCTACTCAGAATAGCATAGTTATTTACCGCTAGGGTTTCTTGATTCCCACCTTCAGCATTCCATCCAACTACTCCAGCGTCAAGTCTCGCCTGCATCATGTTGATAAAGAACTGATACATTGCTCCCATGTCTACCTACAGGACTCCAGCACCCATATTTGTAGCTTGTGTCTGACCTTTGTTCCTCCTCGTATTTGGTCTGGCATTTTAATTTATTGTGGTTCTTCCCCTCCAATGTTTATTCTTCCGCTTCTAGCATCCATATCTGCATTTGAGCCTTCATAAGATACAGAAGAATAAAGCTAAGCGCGATCCCAAGCCCCGATCTTTTCTCTATTTCCATAGGATTATGTTTTCAAAATCATTTTAAGTTTAAAGTTTTTCATAAACCTATGCTTCAATACCAAGTTGTAACATCCCCTGTCTTGAGGCCCAAAGCTAAGCGCTATAGATACTGCAGTCATATATAATATTAACTTTCGATGATGAAATACGGTAATGTTAATGGTATCCATAATATCAGAAACACATGAATATGAAACAAAATCACAGATTTCAAAAAACAACTTTTCTGATTTCACAAAACATGTTTCACATTCCAATACATGATCCCAAACGTTTCCCAGGTTTTAGTCAAATATAATTATTACAAAATACTCCAGGAGCGACATATGAAGATTCCCCCTTGGATGATCAGAGTACTAAATAGACATATAAGTCTTAATACATCACAACAGAAATAAAACCAAAAACTCTTAAGTAGCTAACTTTGCCTTCTGCACGTCTTCGGAAGCTTTATTCATCCACCTGCTAAACCTGTAAAACCCTGACTCTCAATCTACTCAAATTAATTTTGGAGAACCCGAGAGTTTAAGAGGAAAACATAAAGCCTGGTGTGAATAATACTTTTACATCTTGGTTGACTAATATAAAGTGAGACCACGCCACTTAGTAGGACGGGTTTCCCCTTAATAATTTCCTTCTAAAACATATCTTTTTGCAAATCAAAATCCTATGATCAAACTGACCATAATAATAATAAAAATATCATATATGCTTATAAACAGGTAAAAAATGGACCATCTGTCCAAAAAAATATTTTTTCTTAGCTAGCTACTAACCATTGGCTGACTCGGGCCTACTAGACAAGATGAACAAATGATCTAACACCTGTTAGAAAAACTTCTGGACGGTATATTCTTAACTTACTTCTCTAAGGGTCACTTAATCCTAATGGTTTTTTTGGGCTCATCAATAACCTATCCTTCTTCTTCTGCACATATATTCCTTTCTATGTGTAACCATCATTTATGTCTTACCTGTGACTAAGCCCTACACACTATAATTTTAGACTAAATTAGCTTGGGGCTATAGCTAATGTATAGGGCACGACCCTACACCTACCCCATCTGTTATATAAATATCCGAGTCTTTTTACTTAGGGTTAACTACCCTTTAAATTTTCCTTGAAAAACATTTTAGAATGATTTAATCCCTTTAAATCATACTTAAATAGGAAAACATGTAGTTGCTTTACTCAAATCTCTTCGCCATGATATATACTGTACTCTAAACACTATTGATGAAAACATTCGAAACCTTTGTTTAAACCTTTGAAGAATTCTCCTTCAAAACCATTGAAAGTGCCCATTTCGATACAAGTGAACTACTTTACTTTATAAACTTAGGCTGAAAGGTCAAAACATACCTTTCGAAACCATTTACCATAGTCCTTTCGAAAACATCGAAAACTTCTCTTTCGAAAGCTTTATAAAACCTTAGACACCCTCTTTTAAAACGCTTTAAACATGCCTTTCGAAAACATTGGAAACCTTCCATCAAATACTAAGGCAAACCTTTCGAGAACATTGGGGAATCACCTCTTCAAAACCTTTATCATATACCTTTCAAAAATACTTGAGGAACCACCCCTTCGAAACCTTTGTTAGTTACCTTTCAAAAATACTAAAGTACACTACTCAAAACAAGCCTTTCGAAAGCATTGAGTTCAAGTTAAAATATGTGGAACAACCTTTCGAAACCATCTAAAACCATTCCTTTCAAAACCTTTGAGTTTAACTTTCAAAATATCAAAAGGGTCTTAAAACAACTAAGTCGAAAGCAACTCTTTGGAAAGAAATTTCCTAAGTAAAAGAAGTGGATGACGTAGAAACTAATCCCTTCGAAAGCATTGGAGAAGCGACTCAAATTTTAAAATAAAGGAATTCTTTCGAAGGCACTCCTTTGAAAGGTAAGATGCGGTAGCAAGGGTTTCGACCCGTTCAAAAGCTTCTTTATAAAACAAAAGCGCAACCTCTTTCGAAACCATTCTTTGAAACCATTTGACTAAGTCGAAAGCTATCTTGTTCGAAAGTATTCTTTTCAAAAGCAAAGTAGGCACAATCCCTTTTAAAAGCAAAGTACGGTTTCGATTCTATAGCTTTCGCCTATGTCTAATCCACTACGTACTATAGCTTTGATACCATGTGTATTGGTTTCGATGCAGATGGAGGCAAAAGTACCTAGTCGAAAGGTTGGTGCCGAAAATGGCAAAACAACAAAAGTATGGTAAACCTGATTTTAGCTTTAAAAAGTAATTCTTTTCAACAAACCTGCTTTGTTTGTCAACACATGATTGGTTGCTAATTTCTTTTCCAAATTCTTTTCCAAAAATACTATCGAAATTTAAGAAGTAAATAATTTAAAATGTTTACAAAATGTCCCTTCTCCTTTTGTAAATATATAAAACATTTACGTCCCATACCTTAAATAATTTTATATACTTATTAAACACTTTGGAAAATTCTCCAAAAATTCTCATAGATCACTTTTAATATGTTTTCCAACATATATAAATTTATGAATGAAAGCTAATATAAAATAGCCTTAATTAATTTTAAATTCAATTAACCATTTTCTTCACTAGAATGCAATAATGAATCCACATTAATTCAGAAAATTATGAAACTTGAAACCCTTCTCTAAAATATCATTTATGACCAAACATCAAAATCGCAATGCATTTGGATGTCATTTGATAGGTTTTTCAAATCAGAAATTGTCATAAAATCAATATGAATAAGCATAATTCATCAACAAGCATATATATATATATATATATATATATATAACGTTCAAAACATGGCAATTTACTTGCAAAAACATTCAGATCCGATTCTAGAAATCGAAAGCATCAAAAATATGAGATGTAACACATTATTCACCTTTAGCTATGTTCGAGGAGTTGAGATTTTATCTTGGATTAAGTTGATTAAGCTTCTTCCTTAGATTCTTGCTTGTCTTCTTATTGTTTTCCCTTAATAGTGGCCGACCTCTCTATGTTTTTTTCTTTGATTATGAACATGAAAATGAAGATGTATGAGGGTTTAGGGTATTAGAATAAGACTTATTCCTGTTGCTCTTATCCCACCCTTATCTATTTCATTATAAATTTCCTTTAGTTCATTAGTTATTTGGCACTGTTTCCCTTTAAATTATACAAATCTCAATCCCTTATCCATTTACATTATTTCATTTAATTTAACTAATTAAATGTCCTAAATAATGCTAATCAAAATTAGGGTCGTTACAATTATAATTAGCCAAAATCCCCAAATTGATTCAAGGTTTACAAAGTCGAAAATGAAAGAAGAGTGGAGAGAATTGCTTCGCCCCCAAAAAAACGCTCTTGGGTCTATATTTATAGGTGAAAATGCGGCACGACATGTGATATTGATAAGCTTCGCCAACAGCTTCAGCGACTCTGATGCCGTTATGTGCTTGGCTTGCTTGACGATGACAATAGTGGAACTTTAGTGCCATCTTGGTAGTGATGGTCTTCAATGCTGATAATTTCATGCATTGAAGCCTTCTTAATTGATTGTTGATGACACCAGTTGGAAGTAGTGTGAAGCGTTGATGAGGAGCGGCGTTGATATATGTTGTATTGATAAAAAGCAGCATCGCTTAGTATATTGTTAGCATTGATAATCCTATGACTTGAGACTCTTTTAACACCCGCACACCCTTAATATACCCAAAAGGACACACTAAAATGTATGGTGCGTTGTAGGTATAATTAAAGCTAACAGAGATGAAGATTGACAAGACAAAAATAGATAAAAACAGCGGAAACTTAAAATCAAAACTTAATTAAAAAAAACTTAATAATTGCTTCATATATGAGTAAAATACCAAGTAACACATACACGTCTAAAAGTCCAATATGTCTCATGAAACAAAAAATCATGGTCTCAAAAATCAAAGTATATAATATCCCTCATAACAAGCTAGTACATAGAAAGAACTATAGGTGAAATAAAAGAAATACATAGTAGAGAACTCCTCCAAGAAACCACCAAGCAACTGCAATCTACTGCCTTTCCCTTGATTGCCTATGGGTGAAAAAGAGGAAAAATAGAGTAGTGGGTCAGACAAAAAGTCTGGTGAAGATAGTAATTACTAGAGTCTTTAAGCAAAGTAAAAGTAATAGACTCTACAACAGTTCTTGTATATAAAGAGGAAACAAAGGAAATAGGAAAGAGATAAATTGGAAATAAGTATGATTAACTATAAGATAGTTTAATTTTGATTGCTTGCACCCGTCCTTGATTTCTAATTTGATTGGGTTGAATTCCTAATCCTGTAATTAGGATGTAATCCTAATTCTACCCTTTTTGATCGGCCTGCTACTCCGTAGACTTTACTGTTGACCAGACGCTACATAACTCTCTACACAGCAGCCAATGGTATCTACGAAAGATGCACAAAGCACCCATTGTGTATCCAAACAAGATATATAGCTCCTTACATAGAATGCAATGGTGTCTACGAAAGACACCCATACTAAGCGCTTGGAACTCATAGCGATTACTAAGCACCAGAATGGAAGTCTCATACGTAACTACCACCATGCCCATGCTGCCTTTTACTCCACCTATTGGGTCTTCTTATTACCACAAAATCCAGTATAAGCATGCCCCTCATCCCACTTCAGGCTAATGTGAGATCACCATGTGTTCATAGAATCTATAAGGGAAATGCTTTTGGTACCGGCATGTCATCCAAACAATTCTAGTTGCACCTCTTATCCAAATCCCCCATGATTTGGACTTCTATTTGACCAATTACTACCATTCTTAGCATAAGCCTCCCCACATCTCTCTAGAGGCTAATGTGAGGCACCATTTTGTCTAGTAGGAAATACTATATGGTACACGTTCTACTTTCATCTTTGCTTATTAACATAGATAAATTATTTAATTAAGCCTTTATTATCATCTTTACTTTCTACGCTTATTAATTTATCCCAAATCTTAAAAGAAGCCTCATTCTACTTTTTTTGATTATAACCAAAGTTATAATCATGCTTATTATGTAACCCAACGTCTAAGTGTGAAAATAAGATTCTTTCATTTTTTTACTCTTTTTTAGTTATAATTCTATGTTATAACTATGCCAATTAATTAGTCCTATTCTAATCATAATTAGGCATAATTTCAGTCCAATTCCATTTTTATTACAGTCTAATTCCATTATTTATTACAGTCTTTATAATTTACATCTTATTTTCTTTATTCAATACTCTTACTTATATAATCATATTCGTGTTTAATTTATTCTAATCCATATGCTAATAAAAAGAGGAAGAAGAGAATAGACGCTTGAATAAAATCCAAAACTTCGAAAAAGATGTAAATAAGAAATAAATAACCATAAATGAACTTAAATACTGTAAATAAACTGTAAATAAATAAAAAGCTATGCTTAACAGTAATAAATTATAATTAACTGAAAAAGAATAACCAAAAGGAAATGGACTGAAAAATAGATCTAAAACTGATAAAAAGGCTATTCCAAAATCGTAGCAAACCTACAACTATTGAAAACCCTATTATTTCAAATTACTTAAAGAAATCTTAGAATAATTACAATCACTCATCTCTGGTCCTAAGCTCTTCCTTTGGTCTTCCTGGATCCATTTGGAGTTGTAAAATATTTAATTTATAACGATTTCTCCTTTGGAAAAATTATTCCGTTTAGGGTTCTTCCTAAAAAGGCGAACCCAATTGGAGAAAGTGTAGAGTGAGGAAAAGAGGTAGGTTTTGGGGTCTATTTATAGGTATAGAAGTGGATCTCGGACCGTTGGATTTGGGGATTGAATAGGATGCAACCACGTCATGGGCTGAATAGGAGCCATCGGATGCAAAAATAGATGGATCTAATTGGTTAGGAGAATGAAAAACACGTCAGTTTGAGGCTCTGGAATGTTCGAACGAACGAACGTTTGTTCGTAAATAGCAGAGGCGGGTCGACCGGGCGGTCGACCGCTTGATGCCCAGGCCGACCGCCTGGTCGACCCGCCAATAAACATACATACATACATATATATATTTCTCTTCATTTTTTTCTTATTTTGTTTATTTTATAACTTGGTCATATTAGCTTAGATTTTGACGTTCTATATATGTTGACCAAAACATTTCCACGGACGCAATGGTGCAACTTCCATCACTTAGTTCTGATAATTTCACAAATTTATTTTGTTATCTAATTAATTAACAAATTAATTATCATAGATTAAATTTCTGGTTGTTACATTCTCCCCTCCTTAAAGGATTTCTTCCCTGAAATCTCTAAGTATAAAAGAATGACTAAATGTTTTTATTCAAGTTCTACCACCAACAACTCAATCATCAACCATTTATCCATTGTCCTTAAGTTTTTCTAATGAAGTTTATGGTACTTTTGCAATTAGTGTAGTGTAAATGACCCTAATTAATGCAAAAGATTAGGTGGTCCACTGATTTAGTTGACCTCTTTTTATGCAATCATGTCCGTACCATGTATCCAAATGAATGGAAAAATTCGTAGTGATAACTGATAGTTCTATATGCATGTTACAACCATCATCCAAATGCAACAATCATGTAATAAACATCCATTTATGGCAACCATGGAAATAAAGTAAAAATGCGTACAAATCCATATGCATATGCTCTAGTGTCCTAATTAAGCCGATCCCTAAGGAATAATATTGCCTAGTGTACCTATATGTATCTAGTAGCATCCACTAGAAAACACTTGCAACCACTAGCATCATTCATAACATGTTCTATTAACATGTTTACATCAAATCCTACCATCCATAGATTAAATCCTAAGTTCTACCTTCCCAAAGAATAATAAAGGAAATAACCTATTCAAATCTATAGATGGAAAAAGGAATTCTAAAACTTAATACCAAGAAGATAAGGATAGGAAGTAGAATCTTCTCTTCTGCTTCCCAAGTGGTGCCTGCAACATCATCTCCCCATTGCACCTTCACCAGTGGAACCTCCTTATTCCTTAGTCGCTTGGCGTCTCTTCTAATGATTTTCATGGGGATATGCCGAACAGAAGCTTCCCTTTGTACCTCCTCCTCCTCCTCCAATTGACTAGGCTCTACAACCTCCGCAAATTCATGTAAGCACTTTCGTAAGTGCAAAACATGGAAAACGTCGCGCACTCCTACGAGCCTATCAGGTAACCTTACTCGGTAAGCCAACTTCCTAACTCTTTATATGATAGGAAATAGTCCAACAAATCCGAAGGCTAACTTTCCATTTGATGCGAACCTTACCACCTTCCTAAGCGGGGATACTTTGATTAAACTAAGTCTCTAACCTCAAACTCTAAGTCTCTCCTCTGTTTGTCCGCATACGACTTCTGTCTATCCCGAGTCGTCTTTATCCTTCACTGAATCAAATCCATCCTCTCAGAGGTCTCCCTAACCATGTCAGGTCCAATTAATAACTTCTCCTCAAACTCTACCCAACATGATGGGAATTTGCAAGGTCTTCCACATAAAGCCTCAAATGGTGTCATTCCTATAATTGTTTGGTAATTATTATTGTACGCAAAGTCAACCAATGAATGATGCTCCTCCTAAGTTCCTTCAAAGTCCAAAATGCACATCCACGGCAAATCCTCAAGCATCCTATTGATCCTCTCCATTTGGCCATCTGTCTAGGGGTGATAGGCCGTACTCAACCTAAATTGCATCCCTAGCACCTCCTGTAAGCTTCTCCAAAACTCACTAGTGAAAATGGGATCTTTATCATTAACAACGCTAGAAAGGACTCCGTGTAGAAGGACTATCTCTCAAATGTACAAGGATGCCAAATATGAAGCCGTACACTTACTCTTAACTGGGATGAAGTCGGCACTCTTGGTCAATCTATCAACAATCACCCAAATGCTAGTGTTCCCCTTCCTAGAACGGTGTAAACCATCAATGAAATCCATAGAAATATTGTTCCACTTCCATTCCGGTACATCTAAGGGCTGAAGTAATCCATCGGGATTCCGTTGCTCTACTTTTACCCTTTGGCATATGAGACACTTAGCTATGAATTCTGCCACGTCCTTCTTCATGCCACCCCAATAGAACATCCTCTTCATATCCCAATACGTTTTGTCACAACCTGTACGAATAGTCATACGGGAATGGTGTGCCTCTTCTAAAAATGATCTCAAAAAGTCACAGGCATGTGGAACACAAAGCCACACATCTCTCCTAAGCCACCTTCTGCTATCTATGGAATAACATTGGAGATGTCTAGAGGCCTCTCTTTGGATAATCCTATCCATAATGTCCATGAGTTCCGAATACTCCCGCTATCTCGAGCCACTCTGATCGATAAGGGTTGGCCTTACCACTATTGTCGCCAACAATTTGGGAGTAATGTCCATAGAGGGCTTGAAATCAAAAGTAGAAATAAACTCCAAGCTCCTCCACTCTACAAACAAAGGACTAAGCGTTTCGTTCTTTATACTCAATGCATCCGCAACCACATTACCCTTGCTAGGGATATAAGCTATCTCAAAAACATACGAGGTTAAAAACTCCATCCAAATCTGTTGCCTTAAGTTCAAGTCCTTCTACGAGAATAAGTACTTTATAGAGTTATGGTTGGTAAAAAGCTCAAACCTCTCTCCAATTAAATAGTGCCTCCAAGACTTAAGTGCAAAAAGTATGGCAGCCAACTCCAAATCGTGGGTAGGGTTGTTCTTCTCATGCGTCATCAACTGCCTACTACCATAACACACTACCCTCCCTTCTTGCATCAATACCGCTCCTAGACCCATTCCACATGCATCAGTGTATACAGTGAAAGGCTTAGTTCCGTCAAGTAAAACTAACAATGGTGCACTAGTAAGTGCTCTCTTATGCTTCATGAAGGAATCTTCACAATTCACGCCCCACACGAAGGCTTTATTCTACTTAGTAAGGTGCATGAGTGGTGCCGAAAACTTGGAAAAATCTCTAATGAACTTCCTATAGTAGCCAGCCAACCCTAGGAAGCTCCTAACCTTATTAACGTTATTGGGGGCCTTCCTATCTTGTACTACAATAACCTTGGCGGGGACAACAGCCAAACCTTCCTTCGAGACTACGTGCCCCAAGAAACAAATTTCCTCTCTCCAAAAATGAAACTTCAAAAACTTAGTTCTCAAATGATGACTATGAAGTGTGCGAAAAACTTCTTCCAAATAAACAACATGCTCCTCCATATTCTTAGAAAGCACTAAGATATCATATACAAATACCACTACAAACTTATTTAGGAAAATACTAAGATATCCTAGGCAAAACCAACCACTCAAAGAATCCATCCGGTGTCCGAAAGGCAAACTTATCTATGCTGTAATCAGCGACTCTAAGATGATGGAACCCAATGGCTAGATCAAGCTGAAAGAAAACCGAAGAACCTACCAACTTGTCAAAAGGATCATCAATCCTAGTGAGTGGATATCGGTTCTTCTTGGTGAGCTTATTTAATTCCCTATAGTCCACGCAAAGTCGGAGAGAACTATCCACCTTAGTGGCGAAGACGACTGGCGCTCCCCACTCTGATATGCTCCTTCTTATGAATCCCTTCTCCAAAAGCTCATGGATCTGCATACTCAATTCTTTCCTCTCCTAAGTGCCATGTGCCTTACTAATAACGCTACTGGCTTGGCATTCTCGGTCAAATAAATTCTGAAGTCAATCTCTCTTTTACGGGGAAGTCCCCTAATCTCCTCAATACCGTCTACAAAATCTCTGACGACAGGAACTGAATGCAACTCTGATGAAGATGAATTGATGGAATAGAGAAAACTCAACATGACTGACCCTTGCAGGTCGCAAGATACCTCTAGAGTCCTACCACTGCAAGTCTCAAGTCTAACCAATCTCCTCTTGCAGTCTAAGATAGCCCCATATTTGGATAGCCAATCCACCCTAAGATCACCCCATACCCCAAGAATCCAAAAAAATAGGCATCACAATCAAATTCTACGCTAGGATAAAGATTTTCAAACCCCTACAAACCATGGATAAGTGTGCCGATCCTCCTATGGGGTTGAAACAATAATGGGGTCTACTACTAATGATATGTCCAAATGCAAAAAATCTACTAGAGAACTAGAGATAAAAGAATTTGATTCTCCAGAATCGAATAAAGTCTAAATAGGAAAATCAGATATAGAAATCAGTTGTGACTTTTCTACCTCTATTTGGAATGCTACTGGAAGGTGCTACGTCTAGCGCCTAAATCTATGGAACTGGCGCACTCGCTCCCTGACTAGCCCTTTGGGGACAACTCCTACTCATATGACCGGGCTCCCCGCAAACATAGCACTAACCCTTCATCTTATCCTTCCCGCAATCCTTGGCCATATGTCCAACTTTCCCGAAACTATGGAACTTTACTCCCTTCTTAATCTGCTTCTGAGGACCATCACCTTTCTTCTTCTCATTCTTATTCTTTCCCCACCACTTCTTCTTTGAACCTTCTAACTTAACCTCCTCTTTAGACTCTCCCTCCTTGGCTGTATCCGACATAAGTGCCATCTCGATCAAAAACTCATAAGTAGCTCACATCGGTACATGAGTCGACAATAATCCCTGAAGGGGTTGATTCAATCCCTTTGCAAACTTCATAGCTTTCTTATGCTGTGTGTTCATCAAATCCTTACCAAACCGCGATAGCTCATTGAATTAATTAATGTATTCCTTAACATACAAACTCCCTTGCTTCAAATTGATAAACCTCTCCAACTGGACACTCTCTTCCGCCTGAGACAGAAACTTCCTATCGAATCGCTTCCGGAATCCATCCTAAGTCATATTCCTTCCCTACAACTCGATCACCTCCCACCAATAAGATGTCTCCTCCTTCAACTGCCAAGCGACTAGCTGAACTCGCTGCTAACCATCCAATCCTAAAAGACCAAAAATCCTCTCTATGTCCCTAAGCCATGCTCTCGTCTCCACATAAGTCTCCTTTCCAAAAAAGTCTTTTTGCCCAAACTCGTAAAATCTTTACGAAGCTTAGAGAAATTGATGGCGGCATGTGGGTTGATGGGATTACCGCCTTTTGGTGCAAGATTGGGCATAGGCCCGTGCACCTTTGAAGTCATGGCTTGTAAGTACCTACGAAACCTGGCTGGGATAGGGATGCCCTTAGGAAGGTTCGCGGCATCAACCATTCTATGAAAAGAAACAGATAGTAGGAAAGAGTCAAAGGAAGATTGAACTGGACTTATGAGGAGATTTTTATAAAAATTTCTTTTATACCTAATAACATTCTTAGAATTCTTTTTTGAAAAATACTTTTTTTAAAACAAGTTATTTGGAAAAATAATAAAATTTTAGGAATCTTGTAACCTTAGGCTCTGATACCAAGTGAAACACCACATACCCCTTAATACACCCAAAAGGACACATTAAAAGGTGTAGTGCATTGTAGGTATAACTAAAGCTAATGGAGACTAAGATTCATAAGACAAAAATAGATAAAAATAGAAAAAAACTTAAAATAATAACTTAATTAACACAAAACATCATAATTGCTTCATAAATAAGTCAAATACCTAATACCACATACATGTCTAAAAATCCAATATGTCTCATGAAACAAAAACTCATAATCTCAAAAATCAGAGTACATAATATCCCTCCTAATAATCCAGTACATAGAAAGAACTAAAGACGAAATGAAAGAAATACTTAGTAGAGAACTCCCCCAAGGAACCGCCTAGCAACTACAATCTACCGCCTCTCGCTTGATTGCCTATGAGGGGAAAAGGGAAAAAAATAGAGGAGTGGGTTAGCACAATGTCTGGTGAATGATATTAATTACTAGAGTCTTTAAGCAAAGTAAAAGTAATAGACTCTACAACAGCTCTAGTATATAAAGAGGAAACAAAGGAAATAGGAAAGAGATAAACTGGAAATAAATACGATTAACTATAAGATAGGTTAATTCCGATTGCTTGGACTCATCCTTGATTTCTGCTTTGATTAGGTTGAATTCCTAATCTTGTAATTAGGATGTAATCCTAATTCTACCCCTTTTGATCGGTTTGCTACTCCATAGACCTTACCGCGGACTAGACGCTATATAACTCCCTACACAGCAGCCAATGGTATCTACGAAAGATGCACAAAGCACTCATTGTGGATCCGGGTGACATATATAGCTCCCTACACAGAAGGCAAAGGTATCTACGAAAGACATCCATACTAAGCGCTTGGAACTCATAACGATTACTGAGCACCAGAATGGAAGTCACATGCGTAACTGCCACCATAGCCATGCTACCTTTTGCTCCAACTATTGGGTCTTCTTATTACCTCAAACTCCAGCGTAAGCGTGCCCCTCATTCCACTTCATGCTAACGTGAGATCACTGTGTGTCCATAGAATCTATAGGGAAAATGCTGTTGGTATTGGCCCGTCATCCAAACAATATCTAGTTGCACCCTTCCAAATCCCCCGTAATTTGAACTTCTATTTGACCAATTACTACCATTCTTAGCATAAGGGTGCCATCATCTCTCTTTAGGCTAATGTGAGACATCGTTTTGTCTAATATGGAATGCTATATGGTATAGGTTCTACTTTCGTCTTTGCTTATTAACATAGATAAATTATTTAATTAAGCCTTTATTATCATATTTACCTTCTACGCTTATTAATTTATCCCGATTCTTAAAATAATCCTCATTCTACTCTTTTTCTTATTATAACCTATGTTATAATCATGCTTATTATTTAATCCAAGGTCTACGTCTGAAAATAAGCTTTTTTCATTTTTTTCCACTCCTTTTTAGTTATAATTCTACGTTATAACTAAGCCAACTAGTTAATCCTGTTCTATTCATAATTAGGCATAATTTCAGTCCAATTCCATTATTTATTATAGGCTTTATAATTTACATCTTATTTTCTTCATTCAATAATCTTACTTATATAATCCATATTTGCGTTTAATTTATTCTAATCCATACGTGAAGAAAAAGAGAAAGAAGAGAATAGACGCTAGCATAAAATCCAAAACGTTGAAAAAGATGTAAATAAGAAATAAATAACTGTAAATAAACTTAAATCCTGTAAATAAACTATAAATAAATAAAAAACTATGCTTAAAAGTAATAAATTATAATTAACTGAAAAAGAATAACCAAAAGGGAATCGATTGAAAATTAGATCTAAAACTAATAAAAAGGTTATTCCAAAATTGTAATAAAACTACAACTACTGGAAACCCTATTATTTTAAATTACTTGAATAAATCTTAAAATAATTACAATCACTCACCTTTTGTCCAAAGTTCTTCCTTTGGTCTTCCCGGATCCACTTGGAGTTGTAAAATATTTAATTTATAACGATTTTCTCCTTTGGAAAAATTATTCCGTTTAGGATCCTTCTTAGAAAGATGAACCCAGTTGGAGGAAACCTAGAATGAGAAAATGTTGTAGGTCTAAAGGTCTATTTATAAGGGCGGAAGTGGATCTTGGACCGTTGGATTTGGGGATTGAATAGGATGCAACCACGTCATAGGCTGAATAGAAGCCATTGGATGCAAAAATAGATGGACCAGATTGGTCAAAAGAATGCAAAACACGTCAGTTTGAGGCTCTGGAATGTTCGAACAAACAAACGTTCGTTTGTTCATAAATAGTAGAGGCAGGTCAATGGCATGATGCCCAGGTCGACCGGGCGGTCGACCTGCCAATATATATATATATATATATATATATATATATATATATTCTCTTCGTTCTCTGCTTATTTTGTTTATTTTATAATTTGGTCAAATTAGCTTAGATTTTGACGTTCCGTATATGGAAATTGACCAGAAAATTACCACCGATGCAATGGTGCAACTTTCGTGTCTTAATTCTGATAATTTCACAAATTTATTTTATTATCTAATTAATTAACGAATTAATTATTACGGATTAAATTTCAGGTTGTTACAACTCTTGATTGATTGTTAGCTACATCATTTGGAGGTGGGTTTGAACATTAATGAAGAATAACATGAATATTGATAAAAAGTAACTTGCTTTAGTATAATATATGCATCGATGATTCTCAGCGTCAATATCCAGTGGTTGATGAAATGCAGCAATAAATATAGCATTACTTGGTAGTTGATATGGAGGAGTTACATTGTCAACGAGCTTGTTTTAGTAACAACAAATGAATAGTGGCACCAATAGAATTCAACATCAATGAAATAAGCTATATGTTACATTGACACGCATTGATGGCTTATGATGTTAGTCGTATTCAATAGCTTTGCCTCTTTGGTTACGTGCGATGCTGCATACATTCCTTTATTAATAAAGCACATTATCCTACCCCTTCGATGCTGATCTATCCTTATGTTCTCGATGTTGATCATTGGTGTCATTAGTGTATCAATGATTACATGTATTTGATAGCAATGATGGCAGACAATGTGAACAAAGAGCAGTCCTACATCATAGAAGGTGACGTCAATACTCTAAAGTGCTAAGCTCTATTGGCGCTAATAGTATTCGTGTCATCCCATGATTCTTTGGCTTCACCGTCCTAACTCTTACATGGTGTCGACACTATTACTTTAGCACTGCTTATTGAAGCGATGTCGAGATTAAGTAGCACGTAGAACTCCTTTGATGACAATAACGGTAGTAACACATATACTAAGTGTATAGTATCATTTTTTGCTACTGTTTTTGTTGTAGTGAGAAATTATGGCAAAAGAAAGGGGAAAATAACGTCGGTTAAAGCTGGATTGTGTGACATACATTGAGATAATCTAGAGTTTCATATGTTGCGACGTCAATCAATATTGTAACTAGGGTTTTGAGTTAGTGGAGGCGGGGGTAAATGTGAAGGAAGATGGTGGGAGGAGGTTGGTGGCGGCGCAAATGAGAACGGCGCTGGTAGTGGCGACAGCTGAAGTAGTAATGGTAGAGGAGAGCGATTGCAGAGGTAGCGGGGAAAGGAGATGTGGTGGTTAGGGAATGGGTTGGGAACATATTTAGAGAGGATGACACTTATTGTTTGTCATATCATTTTGAATGATTTCAAAATTTAGTGCCTTGAGACTAGAAAAGTTCACAAATTTGAGCTTTAAACAAAATTCCTCTTATATGTTCCTAATTTTATTTCAAACAATGGTGGCAGATTGTTTGATATATTGAATGAGTCATACAAAGTTTGCAAATTATCGAGAAAACAAATGACCATAATATCAAAAATACAGAAGTATAATCAAAACAAAACTATTTTGTGAAAGATGAAGTTATTCGTTAGTGATATTTTTAGTTCATTTGAAAGGCAAAAAAATTTGACAAAAGATATATAGCAAGTAATGTAACATCTCATATTTTGGAGTATCATATGTGGCTTAATTAGTAGTAATATTTAATAAATAATAGTTGAATTTAATTAAAGGAATTATTCAAGTAAGAGATTAAATTAATCATGCGTGGGATACTTAAAAGATTAGTTGAGTAAACCAAGGGTAATTATTAGAACTAATTTTCGACCAAAAAGGATTAAATGGAAGAATAGAATTTTGCATACTATTCTCTTCATATTCTTATTTCACAAAAACAAACTAAATATAAAAGAGCTAGGCCCCTGAGAGTAGTTTAAAGCTTGCATTAATGGGACTAGGATTCCCCCTTCTTTCGCCACCACTCGATCTCTTTTCATTTCCCCCTTTTATCTACTGTAATCTTCAATCCTTCATGCCTTTTTTTCTCTTCTCTCTCTTTTTCCTAGTTTGCTTTGTTGCTGTAAGCCTACTCCTTTGCAACTCCCGATTCGTTTTCATCGGCCACTGCAATTTTCGATCTTGTTTGTTGCTCGGATTTGCCGTTTCCAGCCAACAAAATCTCATGTTCTTTCTCTCTGAAATCTCCTTTTGATTTTTTGGACTTGAACTTTGAAGAAGCAACTTGGTCTTCAGTGCCTTTTCTTCTGTCAAGTTCTGGGTTTTTCCTGTTTGGACGGTGATGTTTGCTAGGACTGAAAGCTTCGGATCCTATGCCTTCGCTTGTTGTTTTCTCTTCAAGCTCTGCTGCTATCGTGATTTTTTACTTGAATGAGTTTATCTTCCATGCTGTTATATCACAACTTTTTATGGCTGTTTGGGCGATTGCATATGCAATAGAGCAGCCTTATGTTGTTGCTGATGAGGCATGAAATGGCTTTTTGGAAGTCTCGTTCAGTTTCGATATTCTGTCTCTATGGTTTCGTCCACTTCTCTACTAGCATTAGTGCTTCTCCTAATTGGATCCCTTCTGAGAATGTAGTTGTGTCTTATTTCGAACCTTAACTTTTGCTAGGTTTTTGTTGTCATGCTTTGTGCTGTACACTAGTTAGGTATGTTGAGTGTGATATGGTGTGTGATTGTGCAAGGTTGTTATGATACTGTGTGCACCTCTGATATGGTTCGTTGCAGCTGCAGTAATATGTGCACATATTTGGTGCTCTTTGGGTCCATGTCGTCAATGATTTTCCATATTTTCCCCTGGAGGCTTTTTTAAAAGCATTTCTCATGTTATTCGGTAATTCTAACTGATTATCTAATATTGTGAATGTTCGTTTGGTGCAATTGTTGTATATGAGAATATTTAAAATGTGGTACTGTGGTGATCCTGTTTGTTGTGATGGTTTTTTCTCCGCCTTAGTGAGTTATGCCTTAGTCTCGACCACGCTTTTTTTATTTCATTTGCTCCATGAGGATTGCTTTAGGGAGTCGGTTTGAGCTTGTTATGTGTGTGCTTCATTGTTGGAATTCCTTATGAATTGAAATATACAAAGTCCCACATCGTCAAATTGTTGAGAGCTATATTGGTTTATATATGGCTTTCTCATGAGGAGGTTGAGGGTCTGGGGCTCCCAAATGTATGCTTTGTTGTGAGGAGGGAGATCATGCATCACCACCATGCGCGCGTGCCTCCGTCATCCGTCCGATTGAACCAAATCGGGCTCGGCTTTGGGTCTAATATGATACTCGTATTTTTACTGCAAACTGGACCGGACTTTCTGACACAGACGCAGGCGGGTTCCATCCGTTAGAAGCAAACAGGTATGGGTGCAAGCAGACGCGGGCGAATTTCTTCTTTTTGGGAAGAATACGTCTGTTGTATCTTGGGGGAATTTTGAAATAAAATTCTTAAGGAAATTGTTACGACAAGCTTCAGACGATATCCGGTTAGATTCTAGTTTATTCTATAATCTTTCGTTTATACGTTGTGCTATTTCTTTAAATAGTATAACGTTGTTATTGTAATTTATTTACAACGTAACTTATAGTTACAATTATCTGATACAGAGTTCCAGCGTAGTGGAATTCTAATTGATAAACTTGTGCGACGAGTTTATAGTTACTTGCTATCTGTTTTAGTACACTAGCCAACTAACATCTTAAGAATTTTACTGTTTTGTTACTAAATCCGAGATAGAAACAGTAGAATTTTCAAAAAATACTACTCACAACAGACCTGAACCGTTCAAGAGAGATGGTGATGATTTCTTGACATGGCAGAATCGGATGTTGTTTTATCTCACCACACTCGGTCTGCAAAAGTACTTCGAGGAGGAGGAACTGATTCATGCACCAGGTAAGGAAGCAGAGGTGAATACGTGGAAGCATTCCGATTTTTTATGCAGAAACTATATTCTAAATTGTCTCGACAAGGTGCTATAAAAAGTATATCAGCCTTTAAAGACATCAAAAGAACTTTGGAATGCACTTACCACGAAGTATAAGACGCAAAATATCAGTCTTAAGAAATTCATTGTAGACAAATTCATGGACTACAAGATGGTTGACTCCAAACTGGTGACTGCTCAACTGCATCAACTGCAAATCATCATTCATAAACTCGAAGCGGAAGGTCATAAGGTTGGAGAATCGTTTTTGGTTGAAGACATCACGAGAAAACTGCCGCTGTCATGGAGAGATTATCGCAATTATCTAAAGCATAAGAAGAAGGAAGTCTCTTTACAGGATCTCATAGTCCGATTGAAAATTGAGGCAGATAACCGTGGAATTACAAAACAAAGCAAGGAGGCATTTGTGGATGAAGATTCAAAGATCAAAAGCAAAAAGAAGAAGAATTTCCAGAAGAAAAGGAAAGCTCCAGACAACAAACCAAAAGACAACAAACGAACCAATAAGTTTAATGGTGAGTGTTGAGTTTGTGAAAAAGTTGGACATGCCGTTAGAGATTGCAGATTCAAAAAGGACACGAACCAAGCTTTAAATACCTCAAAGTATGGGGGTGTTTGGCAAAAATTTCAGTTCCACCTCCCAAGAGAGCCAAACTTGGACCAAAAACAGTAGATTGTTATTATCTTGGGCCAACCCAAAATAGTAGTGCCTATAGATTTTTGGTATTCAAGTCTGATATAACTGATATTCATGTAAATACAATCATGGAATCAAGAGATGCCTCATTCTTTGAAGATGTGTTTCCGCACAAAAGGAATGAAGGAAATAATATCCCAAAAAGGACAAGGGAAGAATCAACCGATTCACATGAAGATGAAACTCATCATGAAATTGAGGATGCTGAACCAAGAAGAAGCGTAAGGGCTAGAACTTCCAAAACATTTGGTTCGGACTTTTTTACATATGTATTAGAGCACGAACCTCAAACGTACAAGGAAGCAATGTCATCTTCTGAATCCTCATGTTGGAAAGAAGCAATTCAAAGTGAGATCGATTCAATTCTAAGCAATAAAACTTGAGAAATTGTTGATATTCCACCAGGAATAAAACCAATTGGCTGCAAATGGATTTTCAAGAAGAAAATGAATGCAGATAGCTCTATCGACAAGTATAAAGCCAGATTAGTAGCCAAAGGATATCGTCAAAAAGAAGGAGTAGACTTCTTTGATACATATTCGCTGGTAACACGAATAACCTCTATAAGAATGTTAATAGCAATTACATCCATCTATAATCTAGAGATTCATCAAATGGATGTAAAAACAACATTCTTAAAGGAAATCTCGATAAGGAAATTTACATGGAGCAACCTGAGGTATATATTTCCAAAGGAAATGAAAACAAAGTCTGTAGATTAGTCAAATCATTATACGGACTAAAACAAGCTCCAAAGCAATGGCACACAAAATTTGATAGTGTCATGATGAGAAATAGTTTTCATATAAGTGAATATGACAAATGTGTTTATTATAAACAACTTGGACAATCATATGTGATAATCTGTCTATATGTGGACGATATGCTAATATTCGGTCCAAATACTCAGGTAATTGAGACCATAAAGAAAATGTTGATCAACAATTTCGACATGAAAGACTTGGGTATTGCAGATGTTATTTTGGGAATAAAAATAATAATAACACCTAATGGAATTGAGTTATCTCAATCACATTATGTAGAAAAAGTGACTGAAAGATTTCAAAATTTTGGAATTAAAGGAGTAAATACACCTTTTAGTCCATCAGAAGTACTGCATAAAAATACTAATGAGAGTGTAATGCAACTGGAATATTCTCGTGTAATAGGATGTCTCATGTATCTCCTGAATTGCACAAGACCAGATATAGCTTATGTAGTAAGTCGATTGAGCAGGTATACGAGCAATCCAGGGAAGGAACAATGGAAAGCACTAATGAGAGTGTTGGGATATTTAAAGAATACCACTAATTTTTCCTTACATTATGGAAAATATCCTGCCGTCTTAGAAGGATATAGTGATGCAAACTGGATTGCAGATTCAGAGGAATCAAAATTCATAAGTGGTTATGTCTTTACCCTTATAGGAGCAGCAGTGTCATGGAAATCTACTAAACAAACATGCATAGCTCGATCCACTATGGAATCAGAGTTCATTGCATTAGATAAAGAAGGCGAAGAAGCAGAATGGCTTTGTCACTTTTTAGAAGATATTCCTTTCTGGCCTAAACCTGTACCGGCCATATGCATACACTGCGATAACCAAGCAGCGCTAAGCAGAGCGCAAAACTTTGTGTATAATGGAAAGTCACGACACATTCGTCGACGCCATAACACAGTTAGGCAGTTACCCTCAAATGGAACTATTTCCATAGATTATGTGAGAACAAATGATAACCTAGCGGATCCATTTACTTTATCAAGAGAGAAAATTGACTACACATTGAGGGGAATGGGTTTAAATGCCTAAACCACAAAGAGTTATCTTATACGGAAACCTATTCTAGCCACTGGAGATCCCAAGGACTAGGATCAATTGGCAAACCAGTTTTGAATAACTCAAGACGTAATGCATTTGCGTGCATATAGTCCAACTCCATTCCTATGGTGCACAACATAAATGCATGCCTACAGAAGTATTTAAAGGTTAAAACTATGTTTTTTAATGATGACCATATCTTGGAAATAACAAGTGGGGTATATGTAGGATACTCTTAATGGTTGCGATCACCTATGTTAGTGTGAGCTGGATCGGCTCTATGAGAATTTTAAAAGGCTTTTATTCTCTAAAACACTCGCAGAACCAAAAATTGTTCAGGACCAAAATGAACACAACCAAGAGATTGGATGAGAAGGGAATCAATGCTTCGTAAAGCTTATTGTCTGGATATACAATAAAGGCCGACGGTTCAAGATGAAATAATTCATCGATTAGCCAAGTAGATCCGATAAGTTTTAACTAGGGAAATTTCAAAGTGAAATATCTACTTATCCATGATAAAGCATTATTCCATATGTACTCTGTGATATTTCTCTTTGCGTGGGGGATATGTATATTATCATTCATGTGGGAGATTGTTGGAATTCCTTATGAATTGAAAAATACAAAGTCCCACATCGCCAAATTGTTGAGAGCTATATTGGTTTATATATGGCTTTCTCATGTGGTAGTTGGGGGCCTGGGGATCCCAAATGTATGCTTCGTTGTGAGGAGGGAGATCATGCATCACCACCACACATGCGCGCGCCGCCGCCGCTGGCCGTCCGACCGAACCGGGCCGGGCTCGGGTTTGGGTCTAATATGATACTCGTATTTTTACTGCAAACTGGACCGGGCTTTCTGACAGTTGCAGGCCATACGAACAGATGCAGATCTGTTCGGAAGAGGACGCGGGTTGAATAGGCGCGAACAGTGGCGGGTGCGATCTGTTAGAAGCAAACAAGTACGGCCGAACACAGGCGGGTGCGACCCGACTGAAGCAGACGCGGGCGAATGGATGCAGCATGAGCGGGTGCGACCCGACTGAAGTGACATGGGCAAACAGAAGTGAATAGAAGGCGGGTGAATAGATGTGACTGTACGAAGAGGTACATACGCGACTGTTTGAGCGAACGGGTGCAGACACGACCGTTCGGAAGAGATACGGACCAACTATAAATAAGAAGGAAAACTGATCACTTTACTCACTCATCTTAGAAATCCGAATCTTCTTCTTCTCTTCTGCTGCTATACTCTAAATCACAGAGTGATATACTCACTACAATCTCAAGCAGAATACGTCTGTTGTATCTTGGGGGAATTTTGAAATAAAATTCTTAAGGAAATCGTTACGACAAGCCTCAGACGATATCCGGTTAAATTCTAGTTTATTCTATAATCTTTCGTTTATACGTTGTGCTGTTTCTTTAAATAGTATAACGTTGTTGTTGTAATTTATTTACAACGTAACTTATAGTTACAATTATCTGATATAGAATTCCAGCGTAGTGGAATTCTAATTGATAAACTTGTGCGACGAGTTTATAGTTACTTGCTATCTGTTTTAGTACACTAGCCAACTAACATTCATGACCGTCATGGTTGTTGGTTTGATGTACTTGCTATGGCCTAGTTTCCTCTATTGCTTTTGGTATGATCATTTGTAATTTCTAGATTTGGAAATGCATGGAGTTTTAATATTTGCGTTTTTAGAAATTTGGTAGATAAAATTTAGGCTTTTGATTCCTATGGGAAACTCAGGAAGTTTTCGCTCTTCCTTGGAAATGTTAGTTTTTTGAAATTTGGGAAAGAGCTCTTCTTCCCATTGGAATCATAGACTATGGGCACGTTATTTGTTTCATTGAGTATTCTACGTTATTGTGCCTATAGTTTGTGATTTGCAACTGCCGAGGCATTTTTCCTCACTTGTGCTTTTATGATTTTGTGGGGATGCTCGATCCACTTTAAAAACCGTTGGGCTACCGGCCAAGCCTTATCGGCCACTTTCTAATATGTATTTATATATTTTTGGTTGTATGACCCTCAGGTTATATATCCTTCCTATATAAAAAAGTGCCAGGCCCCATTACTGAGGAGGAATGAGAGGAAGACATATTAAAGACAAGGTTCAAGCTTATTTTCTAAAAGAATGAGAGATTTTAATCAAGCTTTCAACTTAGTAATATTAACCCTATTTTGTATCCAAATCAGTTTTGATTCAGATCTCACATGTTTTTATTTAGTCTAGTATTGATAAACATATTTTGATAATGATAGGATGATTTTTGGTTATTATTGGCTTAGATAATGATATGTTTAAGAGTGAAACATGAATTAGTCACCTACAAATGAATTGAAATTCAAATAGGTGTTCGCAATATTGAATTCAAGTTGTATTGTGAAATTTTCATAATTTGGGATGAAAATTATGTTTTATGACTTTTCTGAGATGAAAATGAGTAATTTTAACTGTAAATTAATGTCAAAAATATAAAATATAAAAATTTTGATTTGGAATTTTTATAGAAGATAAAAGAAAATGTTTTCAATTTTCCATGAATTTTTAGGAACTTCTCCACGATTTTCCAAATTAGTATAAGTTAAATAGCAAGGTAGAAAATACCATAATGTAATGAACTGATTAAAGAAAAGGATTAGGTGAGGAGTAACTAAGGGAAGAAATTACTGGTTGATTCTTAACTTATCACCACATTTCTAAAGGTAACGAATGTAAGAATGACATGTATAAAGACCAAGTCAAAAAGAATTTACTTTATTAAATAATATATTAGTTTTCCATTTAATAATGGATTTTCCATCATAGACTCAATAATTATAAACTCAGTAGCGTAGCCTTATAGACTTGATAGAGGTAGCTTATTATAGAAACAGTAGGTGTAAAATATAAATTTAATATATCTCTTAAGACTATGTACGTAATGCTCTCAATATGATGGATAGTGAATTACTCTTGACTGTTGGAGGCACCAAGGGGTTATGTATGCATAGTTGTTTGGAATAATTACAAAATGACTCACTGAGGGTATTCTATAAGTTAAAAGTCAAATACAAGAAGTCATATGATGATGTGAAATAGTCTTTTGACTTGAGAATACTTTAAATCTTAAGTGTCTAAACTAACAGCTTCGATTATGGTCAGTCACATGGTAACCATGATCATGTTAAGATCATATTTAGGTATAGGTTAAACCATTTGAATTGAATCTATTTAACATAGGATCCTTTCTTTCGAATGGAAGGTTAATAGCACTGTAATTGGTTATAAGCGTAAAGTCAAAGTCTATAACCAAAGCAAATCACATTCAATAATTGTTACGGATTGAATAATGGACTTTTGTATTAGACTTCGTAAGTGTGATGCCGTAGTCTAGTACCCATGCAAATAGCACTGCAATTGCTAATAGTTCGAAAGCACGAGTTAAGGACATGATAGGAGTGATCTAATGTATACACTTCCTTGGGCTAACGCAGATATGTTATATAATACAAATGCTCGGTAATACGTATCTCGTCTCAGCACAAAGCAGCCTACTCCAAGATTGAATAATTCATAATAAGTAACATATATGAAAAATTCCTCAAATACAAACAACATCGATAGTGATT
This sequence comes from Allium cepa, assembly GCA_030765085.1. Classification (NCBI taxonomy): domain Eukaryota; kingdom Viridiplantae; phylum Streptophyta; class Magnoliopsida; order Asparagales; family Amaryllidaceae; genus Allium; species Allium cepa. Next base: position 559,662,604 of record CM060938.1, on the reverse strand, counting down.
AAAATATAATACATACATATAATGATGTCAATGTATCGGGACATCACATGAATATACACATACAAGTCTAAACTCATATCAACCCAAAGTGATTCATAACATATACAATTATTATAAACTATCCAAAATGAAACATCAACGTGTTGACTAGAGATTTTTCCAACATCGAAATTAGCCTAATATGCTATGAAAGCAAAGGTTACTTGCTAATAGTTAGGCATTAAAATGTAAAACGAGGAAGAAAGAAAGCAAACTAGATGACATCAAATATTGAGTGGTTCGACAGGCTTGCTTATGTCCACTATGATGACCTTTTATTATAATTTTCTCTTAAAATTATAAAAAAATTACACGACAATAATAAGGAATAAAGCACTTGAGACTAAAAAGGTAGCTAATCTTATGTACTTAGAAATGAAAATGTGTACGTGCTAATATAGTACACATGGATCATGTAATATGATGTATAACACACAAAAATATGACTAATCACAGATAATAGAAAATTCAGTAAAATAGAAAAAGCACACCAGAGATTTTTATACTGGTTCGGAGCACCATCCTACGTCCAGTCCCAGACTTCTATCTGGATTTTCACTACCAACTACCTCGCTTCACCCGGAGGAACAGGTTTACAACACCCGAGCAGACGAATGGGATTTCACGCCTCTAATACACTGAGGACTTCAACACTTGCCTCTTACAACACCGAGGACTTCAACACTTGCCTCTTACAACACCGAGGACTTCAACAAAGATGAAAATAATTGTTTGTTGACGGTATGTGTTCTTGCTAACGCTATTTTGTCACTTGTAGTACAAACTTCCTATAATCTTATCCTCAAATAGAATATTTGTATATATGAAGATTTGGAAGTGGATATCGTATTGAATCAAAAGAATGTTAAATAAATTTCAGGATTCAAAAACGATATATGATAGAATATGAGCAATTTGAGCGCTTGAGAGTATAAGATTGAGATCAATAGAATAGAGATTTGAATAATAGAATTAGTTAATTGGAATAATGATTTCATGATGTTTATATAAGAAATAAATAGTTGTAACCCTTTGTGAAAAGGTACAAACAAAGGTCATGATCATTGGTGAAGAGAAAGAGAAGCAACCGTTGAAGAAAAGGAAGTGTCTATACGAAAGGTTGCTTTCTGTTTGAAAACGGTCGACAGGTCAAAAAAGGACCAGTAGAAAGGAATTTAAATATATATACGTTATGTACACTTGTGCACGTTAACTGAGCATTCTGGGCAGAAATGGTCGACTGCCTTGTTTTAACCGGTCGACCGGTTTAGCCCAGATTGCACAGTTAATGTGCACTCATTCATATATATATATATATTCAAAGATTGAAGATATAAGATTATTTGAGGATAGATTTTAACATAAATAACATTACTAACATACCAAATAATCAACCTCTAACATATGGAGCTCTTTGTGACTCTTTAATGAATAACTTCTTTTTGTCGATCACGGCTTATCCCTTTGTCTTGTCGATCACGGCTTATCCCTTTGTCAGAAATCAGAACTCTATAAAAATCTTGACTCAACATTCTCCCCCTTTTTGATTGATGACAACATAGTTATGAATCTCCCTATGTATATGATATCCCCCTGAGATTGTGTCCTGCATATATACTGTTAGCACAATTTTCTCCCCCTTTGTCATCGACGAAAAGGAGTTGTTAAATGGAGGATGTAAATGAGATTATAAGCAACATAAAACTACTACCATAGATCAAGAGTAACATTCACACAAGATGATAATACACACAAGTCTAGTATGAATTAAAACACGACACTATTTAGTACAAGTGCCAGATAATGTCTTTAAAACAAAAACTAAAGTCATAAGAACGCAAAAAAAAATACTAAAAGAGACTTAATCTGACTCCGTCTCACCCTCTTCTCCTTCTTCTTCAACAAGCTGAGATTTTCCGTGTCCACGTTCATGACTAGTTCCCGAGCTTGTACCCTCCTCCGAAGATGTCCAAGCAAAAGTAGGAGGAGCTGGGCGCTTGCCAAGGTCTGGAGCTTGCATTGATGAAGATGATGCACCACATGATATTGCTTCCCATATAGAAACGAAGAAAGACTTAAGTTTGTTAAAGCGTTTATCCATTTTTGTATTCATGCGCTTAAGTCGTGCTTTGAGAAGGAATTGATTTCGAGCAATAGTGTCAAGTGATTCTTTTGTTGAGGAAGATGGTCGTAAAAGTTTAACTTCCTCAGGTTTAGGGCGGGATGATCGTGAAGAAGCTTCTTTATGTCCTTGTTCTTTCCATTGTTCAAAAGGCATAATATTAAAGTATGGAGCGGGAAGCTTCATTCTTTTAATCGATGCTTTGTTGATGACTTTTGGTTTGGAAATTGAAGACTTGGGAGGTTCAATGCCAAAATCAAGCAAGAGACGCATAATATACTCGTTATAGAACAAGTGTGGCCTAGAGCAATCATTTACTTTCAAGATCTCATAAAAGATCATACCAATCCAATTTATACGAATACCCCCATAGATTGAGTATAATACCTTGAAATTTTCTTTATAGACGGCATCAAAATTTCCTATTCTCGGTAATAGAGAGTGCATAAGAGTATGATGAAGAATTCTTGCAGAAGACCGTAAACCAATAGACTTAGTGCTATCCTTGTCATCTTCAATAAATTGATGGCTAATTTGATTACAGACATGAACATTGCAAAAATTACTTGAGAATTTTTCACCGATAAACGAAGAACCAAGAACGGTTGCCATCCTATCACATGAGATAAACACTTCTTTGCCACAAACAACGGACCAAAGACAATAATTAGGATTCTCTGGCTTGTTTTTCTCTAAATTTAGGTTAGCATAGAATAATTTGATCATTACATGGTTAATTTCCACATTGTTTTGATCAAAGTCAATTAGGTTTTCAATTTCGGCATCCTTTGCTAAGCCAAGAATACGATAACTAGAGAAATCTGAAAATTTAACAAAAGAACCTGGATGGATTGTAAAATCCTTCATCTCATTCCACCTTTTGACTGCAATTGGATCCACAAGCCACTTCCTGACAGAGAGATCGATTGGTTGAGTTTCGGAGGTAGAAGCTTGCTTTAATTTCTTTTGTGGAGGAGCCATTTGGGTGAGATTGGTAGAAGAATTTAGTTCTAGGGTTACCAAAATTGTGCTAACAGTATATATGCAGGACACAATCTCAGGGGGATATCATATATACAGGGGGAGATTCATAACCATGTTTTCATCAATCAAAAAGGGGGAGAATGTTGAGTCAAGATTTTTATAGAGTTTTGATTTCTGACAAAGGGATAAGCCGTGATCGACAAGACAGAGGGATGAGCCGTGATCGACAAAAAGAAGTTATTCATTAAAGAGTCACAAAGAGCTCCATATGTTAGAGGTTGATTATTTGGTATGTTAGTAATGTTATTTATGTTAAAATCTATCCTCAAATAATCTTATACCTTCAATCTTTGAATATATATATATATATATATATATATATATATATGAATGAGTGCACATTAACTGTGCAATCTGGGCTAAACCGGTCGACCGGTTAAAACAAGGCAGTCGACCGTTTCTGCCCAGAATGCTCAGTTAACGTGCACAAGTGTACATAACGTATATATATTCAAATTCCTTTCTACTGGTCTTTTTTGACCTTTCGACCATTTTCAAACAGAAAGCAACCTTTCGTATAGACACTTCCTTTTCTTTAACGGTTGCTTCTCTTTCTCTTCACCAATGATCATGACCTTTGTTTGTACCTTTTCACAAAGGGTTACAACTGTTTATTTCTTATATAAACATCATGAAATCATTATTCCAATTAACCAATTCTATTATTCAAATCTCTATTCTATTGATCTCAATCTTATACTCTCAAGCGCTCAAATTGCTCATATTCTATCATATATCATTTTTGAATCCTAGAATTTATTTAACATTCTTTTGATTCAATACGATATCCACTTCTAAATCTTCATATATACAAATATTCTATTTGAGGATAAGATTATAGGAAGTTTGTACTACAAGTGACAAAATAGTATTAGCAAGAAACACATACCGTCAACAAACAATTATTTTCATCTTTGTTGAAGCCCTCGATGTTGTAAGAGGCAAGTGTTGAAGTCCTCGGTGTTGTAAGAGGCAAGTGTTGAAGTCCTCGGTGTTGTAAGAGGCAAGTGTTGAAGTCCTCGGTGTATTAGAGGCGTGAAATCCCGTTCGTCTGCTCGGGTGTTGTAAACCTGTTCCTCCGGATGAAGCGAGGTAGTTGGTAGTGAAAATCCAGATAGAAGTCTGGGACTGGACATAGGACGGTGCTCCGAACCAGTATAAAAATCTCTGGTGTGCTTTTTCTATTTTACTGAATTTTCTATTATTTGTGATTAGTCATATTTTTGTGTGTTATACATCATATTACACGATCCATGTGTACTATATTAGCACGTACACATTTTCATTTGGTATCAGAGCACGGTCATCATATAACTGTAACACAGTTATTTGGTATATTCTTGTAAGGCAAATAACGCAAGTACTAGCACTCAAAACACCACTTACACGGAAGGTCAATCGACACAAAGACCTCCATTTTTCAATGGTCTTAACTATAGCTATTGGGCAACACGTATGTCATTCTTTATGCAATCAAACAGTTATGATGCCTGGAATGCTACTCAAAAAGAAATAGTGAATACAACAACTGATTATTCAGAATGGACAGCGGCTGAGAAAACGGCAGCAGCCGTAAATGCAAAAGCAATAAATATGTTGTTTTGTGCATTAGACCAAAATGAATATAACCGTGTTAGTATCTGCACTACTGCATATCAAATTTGGCAAACGTTGAAAACCAATCATGAAGGTACTAACAAGGTTAAACAAGCCAAAATAGCCATGCTGAAAAGTCAATTTCAAAATTTCAAAATGAAATCAAATGAGACAATCAATGATATGTATTCACGTTTTCAAACTATCCACCATGCACTTATTGTCTTAGGACAAAAGTATTCTAATTTTGATGTTGTTTCAACAGTCCTACATTCTCTGACTAGTGAATGGGAAGGAGAAGTATTAGCAATTGAAGAAGCTAATGACCTTTCCGTCATGAAGCCAGATGAATTGATAGGAAATCTAATGTCCTATGAAGCTAACTTGCAGACTAGAAAGGAACAAAAAGAAGAAAAGAAGAACGTGGCATTCCATGCTGAAAAAGACGAAAATGAATCAGAGTCTGAAGATGAAGATTTGGCATTCATAGCAAAAGGTTTCAAAAAATTCCTAAAACAGCGAAAAGCCAGTCGTTATAACAGAAAGAAATCTGGATCAAATAAACCAACATCATCCGCTATAGAATGCTTCAACTGTCACAAAAAGGGGCACATGCACAAGGATTGTCCGGAGCAAAAGAAGAAGTCAGAAAATGACAAATTAAAATATAAGAAGGACAAATCAAAGAAACGAGCATTCTCGGTAACGTGGGATGATACAGACTCATCAGAAAGTGATAATGATACGGAAGATGAACAAGCAAATGTCTGTTTCATGGCAACAGAAGATAAGGTACAAATTCCTACATTTGATGAAGTACTTGATATTAATGTTGAATTGATAGTCAAATATAAAGACATAAAACGACAGCTAAAAGAAGCCAAAGCAGATTTGAGTAGAGCAAAATTTGAACGAGATATGTTAAAAGACGAGAAGAAAATATTAGAAGAAGAACTTGAAAAACTTCAAGAATCATCATCTAATGTTGACTCTCAATTATCTCTTTTGAGTCAAGAAATTGAAACTCAAAAAGAGAAAAATGATGCTCTCACTACTAAAAATCATGAGCTTAAGGCAAAAGTCAAAATTCTGGACCTAGAAAAGGCTAGTTTACAAACTAAGTTAGATAACATTACTCAAAATGTTTCTAACTTTAACAAAGGACGAGAAAATTTGACAAAAATCATTGAAAGTTCACAATCTGTTTCAAACAAACAAGGTTTGGGATATAAGAAACAAGAAACCAAGAAACATCTTGGTAATGAAAGGAAGAAGAAAGTACAAAAGATTGAAGCTAAGAAAAATCTTAGTTTATCATATTCCAAAACAAAACCAGTTGTGAAATTTCAGAAGAAAAATGTCAAGACTATCAAAATATGGGTTCCTAAAACAAATAACAATTTGATTAGGAACAAATATATTCAGAATTTCATGAATACTGTGCATCTTAATACAAATTATGTATATAAAGGGGATACCGGACCCGTATGGGTTTGGACTCCTAAGACCTAACTCTTAGGACCCCATAAAAAGTGGGTACCATGGACCTAATTTTATTTTTTGCAGGTCCCACTTAAGAAAAGAGGAAAGTGGATGTTGGACAGTGGTTGCTCGAAGCACATGACTGGAGACAAGAGCTTATTGACAAATATTACATACTCAGATGGTGGCTCCGTCACTTTTGGAGATAATTCAAAAGGCCATATCATCGGCAAAGGCGATGTGAGAAATTGCGGTACATCTAACTTACCTCTCATTACTAATGTCATGCTAGTTGGAAATTTGAAACACAATTTACTTAGTATTAGTCAGTTATGTGACAAGGGTTTTACAATTTCCTTTTCGGATAATAAGTGCAGTATTTTAGATAAAGACCATAATTTAGCTTTCGAAGGTTATAGAGACAGAAATATATATATTCTGAATATGAATATTAATCATAATTCAGATATGTGTCTTGTGGCTAATGATAATGATCCATGGTTATGGCACAAACGCTTCTGTCATATAAACTTCAGAACTATTGACAAGCTAGCCAAAAACGATCTAGTTAGAGGACTACCCAAAATAAGTTTTAAGGTTAACAACATCTGTGACGCATCAATTAGGAAAATTGACCAAATCATCTTTTAAATCCAAGAAAGTCATACCAACATTACAACCACTTGAGTTACTACATATGGATTTATTTGGACCTACTAGGGTTCAGTCAATAAATCACAGTCGATATGTGCTTGTAATTGTTGATGATTTCTCCCGTTACACATGGATAATTTTCTTAAAAAACAAAAGTGACACTTTCGATCATTTCAAATCTTTCGTCAAAAGAATTCAAAAATCAAAAGGGATTAAAGCTAAAAATATAAGAAGTGATCATGGCGGAGAGTTTGAAAATAATGAATTTGAACATTTTTGTACAAAGAAAGGTATATATCATAATTTTTCGTTTCCCAGAACTCCACAACAAAACGGAGTTGTATAACGGAAGAACCGAACTTTACAAGAATGTGCAAGAACATTATTGAATGGAACCACCTTACCAAAACATTTCTGGGCAGAAGCCGTCGCAACTGCCTGTTATGTTTTAAATCGTGTGTCCATAAGACCTCTTACCAAGAATACTCCTTATGAATTATTTAACAAAAGAAAGCCTAAAATCTCATACTTCAAAGTTTTTGGTTCCAAGTGCTTTATTTTAAATACGAAAGACCAGCTTGGCAAATTCGATCCAAAAGCCGATGAAGGAATATTTGTCGGTTATTCGGAACGAAGCAAGGCCTATCGTATATTTAATAAACAAACCAAAACTATTAAAGAATCACTTCATGTCTCTTTCGATGAATTCTATCAGCATCCGCAAAATATATCAGATGATGACGAAACAATAGTCACTGATAATCCAATCATCACAAATGTTGATTCTGACTCGGAAATAATTATTGAGAATATTCCTCAAATATGTGAGTTACAATCACCACCAAGGATATTAAGAGACCATCCGGCCCTAAATATAATCGGTGAAGTAACATCACATGTCAGAACAAGGAGTCAACTCAACCAAATGAGTCATGTCGCTTTTCTCTCAAATATCGAACCTAAGAATCCAAAAGAAGCTGCTGTAGACGATTACTGGATCATTGCCATGCAGGAAGAACTAAATTAGTTCGAGCGCAATGACGTTTGGGAACTTGTTCCAAGACTAACTGATCAGTTAGTTATTGGTATTAAATGGGTCTATAAAAATAAGGCTGACGAACAATGAAATATCATCAGAAATAAAGCAAGATTAGTAGCACAAGGGTATAATCAGAAAGAAGGTATCGATTATGAAGAAACTTTTGCACCAGTTGACTCGATTAGAAGCTATTAGAATCCTATTATCTTTTGCTTGTCACCATAATTTCAAACTTTATCAGATGGATGTCAAAAGTGCATTTCTCAATGGATTTATCAAAGAGAATGTATATGTCGAACAACCTCCTTTGTTCGTACATGAAAAATATCCTGACCATGTGTTCAAACTTAAGAAAGCTCTGTATGGTTTAAAACAAGCACCTCGTGCTTGGTATGAACGACTACGTGGCTATCTTATTAACTCAGGATTTCAAATAGGCAAAGTCGATCAAACTTTGTTTATCAAACATTCTCAAAAGGATATTCTAGTTATTCAGATATATGTAGACGATATCATCTTTGGTTCAACAAATGATAAACTTTGCAAGGAATTTGCAAATATTATGACCAAAGAATTCGAAATGTCTCATATGGGAGAACTGTCATATTTTCTTGGACTTCAAATCAAACAACTTCCGAATAGTATCTTTATTAATCAAGAAAAATACTGCGGAAATCTTATCAAATGCTTTGGGTTAAATAACACATCTGGTAAACCTACTCCTATGAGTACAACTACACATCTTGAAAAAGATAAAAATGGTAAGAATATTGACCAGAAACTATATCGAAGCATGATTGGTTCTCTTCTTTATCTTACAACAAGTCGTCCAGATATAATGATGAGTGTTTGTCTATGTGCACGCTTTCAAGCAGATCAAAAGGAATTTGAATATATATACGTTATGTACACTTGTGCACGTTAACTGAGCATTCTGGGCAGAAATGGTCGACTGCCTTGTTTTAACCGGTCGACCGGTTTAGCCCAGATTGCACAGTTAATGTGCACTCATTCATATATATATATATATATTCAAAGATTGAAGGTATAAGATTATTTGAAGATAGATTTTAACATAAATAACATTACTAACATACCAAATAATCAACCTCTAACATATGGAGCTCTTTGTGACTCTTTAATCAATAACTTCTTTTTGTCGATCACGGCTTATCCCTTTGTCTTGTCGATCACGGCTTATCCCTTTGTCAGAAATCAAAACTCTATAAAAATCTTGACTCAACACTTAGGCATTTGGTTTGCTGTAAGGAGGGCTTTGGAAAGAGATAATAACCAAAATTCTAATAATTTCTAACCCCTTTGAACTGGCAATGCATGAGGCATGTATTGTAATGCCCTACCTCTATACCCATATTACCACTAAGTAATCATATCTGGTAATACGGGGAATGAGGCTTGTTAGGAGTGATCACACATGGATATTCCCTTAGGCTAACATCGGTACGTATCTCATCTCAAAATATATCAATATATATGTATCTGACATCGACACAAATGGGTTCACCAGGACAGAACAATATACAACATATATAAACGAACACAAAGTCACAAAACGCAGCAAAAAAAATATAATATGGAACATACTGACACCAAATGATGCTTGTCGCATTACGATAATATATATACCAAGTTCAAAATACATAACTCATAACCATCTCGTCAAATAAATAGATAAAAGGAGACATCCAAAGGAAAATATAGATCAATAGCTCAAACACGATATAATATATACCCTATCTCCTCTAAGCGTAACTTCCAAAATGGATAATGTCCCTGTACTTGAAAAGTCTCGAACTAACCCGAGTAATATATAAATAATAAACGGGTCAGACAATACCTAAATCGCAATATGCGTACTTAACTATAAGCATGGTATTAAAAAGCCAAGCATGAATACGACACAACGAAACATCCATCATATTGTATCACAATAATAATATACCATGTCATACATTCCATATCACCCAAGGAATACATACGAACAAGTAAGAATCACAAAATTTATAAATCGGATGACAACAATCAAACTCATCTAAATCAAAAAAATACTATGGACAAGCAAGCGCGTTACCACAAAAATCACCAGTAAAGGAATGATCCACAAATCATGCCAAATACAAAATTCAAGAAACAAAATATCAATCTTGGCTTACAATCCTAATGGAAGTGAGAACATCCATCTGTTATGCGCTAAAAGATGAACCAAGAGATGCAGAATCCCAAATAAATAATCAAAGCATCAATCTCGACTTACAGCCCTAATGGAAGTAATAAGTTCCAACTGCTAAGTCATAAAAGATAAATCATGAAATATGGACCCAAATAGAATGAAATCAAAATCAAATATAGTTATAAATATCTAAGAATATTCTCCCGACTTATAGTCCCGATGGAAGTAAAATCTTCCGACTATTAGTCCTAGGAAATAGTAAGAAGTACAAACCCCAACAAAAGCATAACTCATACAAAATATCGAAAGCAATATCTAAATAATTATCTCGACCTATAGTCCTAATGAAAGTGATAAATTCCGACATTAGGACCTTGGAGATATCAAGAAATATAAACTCAAATCAATATCAAAGAAAATCGAAAATTAAATTTACAAAATCATATATCTCGACTCTAGTCCTCAAAGAGGCAAAACTCTCGACTTAATGATCTTAGGAGTTGGAAACAACAAATTATACAAAAAGGTGAACTCTCAGCCATTAGATCTTATGAGAAAATGGCAGACAAGCTTGCATCATGTCTCTAATGTCATAATTATAAAATACACAACTATCTCGGGTTATGGTATCATAAATGACTGACAAACACGTAGCCAGTTTCTAATGTCCTCTTGTGAGGTGATAATATAAAACATCTCAATTATAACGAATTTGCCTAGTCATCCAGATGGGAGACTGATGCACCGCAACACAGCTCCAAGAAACCTTGATGACCGCAGCCTATTTCCTATAGTATCTAAATTACTCTAAGAATCATGACACTCGTATCCATCGCATGTCATAAACACATTCGAACTACATCAAGTATTGGCCATGATTCCTACTTTCTCTTGGTAATGGACTATTGGTTCTTATGTGACATCGGGGAAATGGTTTTAATGGGAGAAATAACTCTTAGCCTACAGACTCAACTAATTGACATAACAAATCTGAGGCGCGATCCCATAATCAGAACCACTAGGATGTATAACTTACCTATCCGATTGGTCTAATTCACACACTCTCCATAATGGCATGAACCCTATGACGTAGATTCCCAACAGATACTCTTGATTATATAAGTACAAATAGGAGTAATAACTAGAGACTCGACTCTAAGAGTTCTGATGAGAATGACAACAATTGCTCTCCACTCGATAAGTCCTTTGAGAGTGATAACTAATACCCTCGCCTCGATGAGTCCTAATGAGAACCACGTCAAATACTCTCGACTCTAGGAGTCCTGATATGAGCATCTCAATATAACAAATCCTCGACTACTATCCGTAAGAGTAGATAACTATACTCAACTAGTTACTCGTTTGGGGATGCACTAAAAATATGCCTTCGACATGATGAGTCCTAATGAGAATAATAATTAGTACTCTCGAATCCCTATGTCCTGATGAGAGTAAGCGAAATAATAATTCCTCGACTACTAACCCTAAGAGTAAATGGTGATATCGCTCTGCTAGTTAGTCCTAGGAGGATGAATCTATAAAGTTCCAACGTACCTTCAACTTGTAGCCCTTAAATGGTAATATAACTATCAACTACTAAGCTCCAAGGAGTCATCTCTAGATGATATCACAAGTTACAAAACATAAGTGAAACCTACTTACTAGTAGTAATCAATAAAGTACTACTTGAGCATCCCATACCACTCAGTATTACTCGAACATTTACTAAATGCTAGTAAACTACACTCATTAAATCAATAACTATTCTATAATATAAGTCAATAGAATTGACGGAAAATATTACCAAGAGTCTCATACCACCCGATACTACTAATCATTTTATTCAATATCCTCATTATATAGAATTGACCATAATAACATCAATATGAATCATTTCAAATCAAACCATATATGAAAGGGAATTATAACTCAAAGCTCTCAAATCCATTTAAATATTTCTAAATTTAATCTATGTTCAATATGGATTGTATATTTTAAAATTACCTTTCAAAAATATTTATTAAATCCTTTTTATCAAATCAAGTCAAATACACCTGTTCCAAAACAATAAATATATAAAAAAGGGAATAAATTTCAATCCTTTTAAAAATAGATTTTTATAATCAAAAATCCCTTTTTCGAAATTTCCTTTTAATCCTTTTATGATATTTTCACTTTACAAAAGAAAGTCCTTTTTAGGAAATATTATTAAAAACCCCTTATTTATACTTACAAAAATTCTACACATTCAATTACTCTTAAAAATTTCTATTTTCATTTTAAAAATAATTTTTATTTCAAAAACAATTTCCAACAAATTGTTATATTTCTCAACGACTTTTATTTATTTATAAATATCTTTCAATTTAATTTTTAAAACACAAAAATAATTTTTCGAACCTTTCAAAAATATACCAAAACCAAAAATCAATCGAATATCCAAAATAAAAATCATTGAAGCGCAATTCTCCAAAATCATCAACAAATCATCACTACAGATTTTATCGACTGTCCCCAATCGAATTACATCGAATTGCGGCCATCCATACAATGTACCTACACATATATAAATAACTACACATCAAATTACAATCAAAAGGCTTCTCCTTTGCATTTTGATGACCCAACATACATAAAAACGCTCAACATCAAATCCAAGTTCCATCCCATATCTCAAACCAACAATTCATCCAAACAATTAATCGATAATCTCAATCAATTCAACCAGAAAATGCAATCATCTTTCAGGATATATATATATGTATGTATGTATATATATATATAAGATGCAAAGGAATATAAATATAGATGGGTGAGTGTAAAAATCACCAAAACGATGTTTGATTTCTAAATTGACGACAAAACAATGCCAAAACTACTGCCACCCATCATTGTTGCCAAACCAATTGTCGTTGTCATCGGAACTTGCAGCCAACTAGAACCATCGTAGCTTTGCGACAACTACCAAAGAACTACATGCATCATCAGAACCGAACATCTCGCAAGCCGCCAAGCCTCCACTTCGCATGCATCCCCAAACATATTTCGCATTTTCACCTCCATTACGGCATCACTTGGCATGAAAACACGCACCTTCTCCAGGTGGAGTCCACTTGAATGCATGCACGAAACACAAGGTTGCATCAACCTTACCATAACCTCCAGTCCATCTTCATATCGCCACGTCCAACCCGCCTGCTTGCGAACGAATGAAATTGCCTCGTTTGTATTTATTACGAAGTCACGAATTCATTAGGGCAGAAATTGGGAATTGGGGTGTATGGGTGTTGGGATTGAATTTGTAAAGAAGGGGGAGCTTTATAGAATAAAAGAGAAGAGATTGGATGTAAACAGACTTGGGCCGTTTATTTTAGATTCTAGTTTTGACTTAAATTAATTTACACTTCGTTACTCTGAATATATTTTGCTAACGACCCAATTTCACTCAATTCGATGTACGCTTATTTATTTTCTACTATTTTAATCACATTATATTTATTTTCACTTTGAAATATTTTATATCTAATTAAACAATTTGTTTGATTACAATAAACTATCTGAAAAGAATTTATTAATTTAATTCAATTTATTTAAATAAAATTCTTTTATTAAATAGCTTTCACTTAAATAAATATTTAATTTCAAAAATAATAATTATAAAATATCAAATTCAAACAGTTTTATTTTAATTATATTTATTAAATTTATGGCATATAAAGCAGGGTCGTCACTGATTTATCCCTTTAGAAAATTGCGTCTTCGTAATTTCTTATAGTAAGAGGTTAAACAGAACTCATACCCTGATTTTCTTCGTATTCTACAATCTTCTAAAAGCTTACACTATCCTCTATGTGGCTCCATCACAAAATTCTCTTATCATATGCTATAGATTCATTCAACCGCTATTTATTTTCGCATATGATAATTTATGAAATTTTTTCTTAGTGTCGGATTTTTCGAAAAATTTCGATAGGGTCTTCTTTGTACGGAGAGTGTTCCAAAAAAATAAAAACACAATATATAACAATAAATATATATCACTATAAATAGGGCATCCCAAAACATGGGGAAACAACACAATATCACATAATATATTGTAAAAACGTACCTTTCGTTAGCGTTTAAGCGAGCAAAAGCAAAAAGTCGCCACTTAGTGCCACTAAGCCTTTTCGAGCATATATATTTAGCTCAACCACAAACATTAGTTGCATATACTAAGACATAATAAGTATGCTTAAATTTAATATATATGCAACATGTATTTTTTTTGACTAGGCCACTTTTCAGCAATGTTAGGCCAAAATCATAAAATGTGGTGAAGTTATCAAAACTAAAGTTTGTGCCTATTGTGTTATCATTCCAAAACTATTCTTGGATTATTAAAATGTCAATTCACTTTGAGTTATGTGATTTTTTGAAGAAGGATAAAATATGGAATTATGTTAAAAATGCAGGCCCACTATATAAATACGTGTTTTAGCCTAGAATATATCGAGATTTTGTGAAACACTTGAAACAGAAGTTGTTGCTTATGTTATTAGCTTTTGGAATGGGGAATAACGTTGAAATCAAACTAGCCTTTCAAAAGTTATAGTGAAACGAAGTCAGCGCTGTTATGTGGTGTTTACATTTTTGGTACAACAACATACTTCCTTCTTGATCCATATTTTAACCTTTGCAAACCACGTGATATTGCTTTACACTTAAAAGAATTTTTTTCATCAAAGGAAAAGCTTTATAAAAAATTTAAAATCGTCGAAAATGAATCAATGATTTGGGACTTAAGGTTAAAACAAATCGTACTTTAAGGTTAAAACATTCTACACATTCTCTAAATCCTTTTCTCAATTCCAAACACATTTCAATAACAAATTTCAATTTTAATTTATTAAAACCTCAAGAATTAAAATTTCATAAGACAATAATTGTTACAACAACTAAACTTAAAATTTAAATTATTAAAATGTCAAACTAAAAATTCATTAACATTTCTTACTAAGAAGCGCACTTTCTCCTTCTTATTTCTCCATTGTTAGTTCTTAATTGAAAACTTAACTTTTACATTAAATTTATTATTGCTAGCATACAAAATATTTTAAATTCCTTTAGCAACTCATATGCATGTTTAATGACCAATTTGCACTTCCATTTCTATTATTTTTCTTTTCGTTTGAGGTGGTTACAAATATCTTTACATAATAATACTTTTCTTTTCCACATGATTTTAAATTAACATCTTCACATAATTTATATTGTTTCCTTTCAAAAAAATTTGTTACAACTTAAAACAATTCCATTATATATCCATATGCGTGTATATCACAAGAAAAACCTTTTAAATTCAAATTTAGATGAATGTAAATTTTCCATACATTAATAATATACAACGTTGCCACGCCATAAATTTTTGTGATTCAGTTCACCAATTGGTTGCAATATTGACTGCCTAGGATAATATGTCAACACCGCCTCGCTCTTGGTTTCAACTTCATACTAATATTCAATGGTTGCATATGTTGTTCAAAATATATTTAAATCTAGAAATATAATATTTTCATTCTCCAAATAATATATTATTCTACAAACAATGTATAATTCTAAGTAAGCAGTTTCTTATATCATTCCAAAATATCATGTTAGATTTGCCTCATTAAAGTGTTTAGGAACCCCTATCGAATACATGTGCACCCGCATTGATAAGAATTATTGAAGCGCTTGATGGACAACTTAACACAAAAAAATAGTAAAATATTTTCCATCACTTTATAAAACCTAATTCATATTTTACTAAATCACGTACTTGTTTGAATAAAAATATTTTATTTTCAAAATTCATATATACATCCAATTAATCAATCATTAATAAGGTGAAAATTATCACATCTTCCATAAAATCAAACAAGCATTAACACAACAATAAACACATTTCAAACAAGCAAACAAACACCTTTAGTGGAAAGATATCTACCAGTTTCGCTGCGCAAATTTAATCAATGCTGGACCTTCTTACTCAAACTCGCCTCAACATAAACTAGAATTGTGTAGTATTTATAATGCAAGATTCAGATTAGGGACTTTTACAGCTCCCCTAACTGAACTACTTCGTTCACATTTAAGCCACAGAGAGGTTTATTCACCATTGCCAATGCCAATGCCAACACTACTCATCAGGATAACTACTCCTTACTTCACTGCCTCCCTCAACAACTTCCATTTCACATGAAAATGAATACATACAAAAGAGGCGGAGATAAGTAATATATATAGCAGGAAAAATAATAAGTATGACTCCGGATGATTATCGCACTCCTACCATCCCTTTAATATAGGGTAACTACCACACACCCGACGGGTAATAGGGACTCTAAGGTAAAGATTCATTTCACGTATATTATATATTATTTTGAACCTGCTCTGATACCAAATTATAATGCCCTACCTATATATCCATACTACCAAAGAGAATTACTAAGTAATCATGTTCGGTAATATGGAGAACAAGGCTTGTTGGGAGTGAGCACATGTGAATATTCCTTGGGCTAACACCGATACATATCTCAATTAAAAATATATCAATATATACATATCCGATATCAGCATAATGTAATAAACATGTGGGTTTACCAAGACAAAAAAATATACAACTTGTACAAATGAATACAGTCACAAATCATAGCAGAAAAATATAATCCAAAACATAATGATACTGAATGATGTATGTCACACTACAACAGTATATATTTCAAGTTCAAAATACACAACTCATAACGATCTTATAAAATAAATAAATACAAGGAGGCATCCAAAGAAAAATATATATCAACAACTCAAACACGATATAATATATACCCTTTCTCTTCTAAAGCTCAACATAAAAAATGGTTAATGTTCCTATACTTGAAAAGTCTCGAACTGACCCAAGTATTATATAAATAATAAACGGGTCAGACTGTATCTAAATCCCAACGCGAGTACATAATAGTAAGCATAGTATTAAAAAGCCAAGTACGAATATGACTCAATGAATCATCCATTATAGTAATAATATACCAAACCACACATTCCGTATATCACCTAATGAATACATACAAACAAATAAGAATCATGAAATCTATAAATTGAATGATAATAATCAAACTCATCAAAATAATAAAATATTATGTACAAGCAAGCAAGGGGTCCATAAAAATCACTAATAAAGGAATGATCCACAAATCATGCTGAACAAAAGTTGATAACCAGAATATCAATCTTGGCTTACAATCCTAATGGAAGTGAGAACATCCAACTATTGAGCACTTAAAGACGAACAAAGATATACATAATCCCAAATAAATAATCAAAGCATCAAATCTTATAGCCCTAATAGAAATAATAACTTCCCACTGCTAAGCAATAAAAGAAAAATTAGAAAATATGGAACCTAAATAGAATGAAATCCAAATCAAAATAGTAATCAATATCCAAGAATACTATCCTGAATTACAGTCCTGATTGAAGTAAAATCTTCAGACCGTTATTCATAGGAGATAGCAAGAAGTATGAACCCTAACAAAAGCACAACTCATATAAAGTATTTAAAGCGATATCAAATTAATTATCTCAACCAAGTCCCAATGGAATTGATAACTTCTAATTGTTAGGGCCTCAGAGACATCAAGGAATATAAACTCAAATCAACATTGACGCCAGTCAAAAACTCAATTTACAAAATCATATACATCTCGACCCACAATCCTTCGAGAGGCAAAACTTTCAACTGAATGGTCCTAGGAGATAAAAACAACAAATCATACAAAAAGGAGAACTCTCAGCCATAGGCTCTTATAAAAGAATGACAGACAAGCTCGCAGCATGTCCCTAATGTCATAACTAGACAACACGTAGCTATCTCGGGTTATGGTATTTCAAATAACAAACTAACATGCAGCCAGTTACTAATGCCGTATGATCATCTCTAATGAGATGATAATATAAAATATCTCGATTATAATGGATCCACCTAATTCATCTAGATGGAAGACTGACGTACCGTATCATAGCTCTAGGAAAAGCTAATGACCGTAGTCCATTTCCTGTAGTCCATAATGCTACTGGACTACGTCGAACGTTGGCCATGATTATTACTTGCCCTTGGTAATAGACTATTGGTCGGGGCAATGGCTTCAATGTGAGAAATAACTCTTAAACTACAAACTCAACCATATGACATCATGGATCAGGGGCGCGACCCCACAATCAGGATCTCTAGGATGGATAACTAGCATATTTGGTAGGTCTAACTCATGCGCTCTCCATATTAGCACGAACTATATGACGCTGATTCCCAATAAATACTCTCAACTATATAAGTCCTAACGATAGTATTAACCAGTACCCTCGACTCTAAGTGTCCAAATGATAGTGACAACAACTACTCTCAACTCCATAAGTCCTATTGAGAGTGATAACTTATACTCTTGACCGAGTCCTAATGAGAGCCATGTCAAATAAACTTGTTTATAGGAGTTTCGATGAGAGCATCTCAATATAATAAATCCTTGACTATTAGGCCTAAGAGTAGATACTTATACTTGACTTGTTTGTCCTTAGAGGATGCAAAAAAACATACTCTCAAAAAGATAGGTCTTAATGAGAGCAACAATAAGTACTCTAGACTCCCTACGCCCTAATGAAAGTGAGCAACATAATAATTCCTCAACCACTAGCCTAAGAGTAAATAATGATATCACTTGACTAGTTTAGCCTAAGAGGATAAGTCTATAAAATTCCAATATATCTACAGCTTATAGCCCTTAGAGAGTAAGATAACACTTGAATACTAAGATATAAAGTGTCATCTCTACAAGATATCACAAATTCCTAAATCATCTCCAAGATATAAAGGACGTCTACGTACTAATAATAATCGAACAAATATTACTTGAGTGTCCCATAACACTTAGTATTGTCCAAATGTTTACTAGAAGCTAGTAAATTACACTCATTAAATCAACAATTATTCTATAATACGAGTCAGTAAAATAATAGGGACTGAGCATCCCGTACCACTAAGTACTACAGATCTGTTTATTCAATATCCTTATTATATAGGATTACACAAAGTAACATCAGTGTGAATCATTTCAAATCAAACCATATACGAAAGGGAATTATAACTCAAAGCTCCCAAATCCATTAAATATTTCACAATTTAATCTGTCCTCAAAATTGATTGTATATTTTAAGAACTTCCCTTTCAAAAATATTTCTTGAATCATTTTTGTCAAATCAAATGAAATAAACTAGTTCCGAACCAACAAATATAAAAAAAGGGGAATAAATTTCAATACACTTAATAATATTTTTTTTTAAAAAATCCCCATTATAAAATTTCGTTTTAATCCTTTTTATTAAATATTATCTTTACAAAAGAAATTCCCTTTTGAGAAATATTATTAGAAAACCCCTCGTTTATACTTATAAAAATTTCACATATTCAATTACTCTTAAGAAAATCTGTTTTCATTTTTCAAATAACTTTATTTCCAAAATAATGTCCAAATAACCGTTTTATTTCTTAACCACTTTTATTTGCAAATATTCTTCTATTTAATTTTTAAAACACCACAATAATTTTTCAAAACTTCTAAAAATATTTTAAAAACAAAAATCAATCGAATATCCAAAATAAAATCATGGATAAAAATTCTCCAAAATCATCAGCAAATCATCAATATAAATTTTATTGATTGGCCCGAATCAAATTGCATCAAAATCCAGCCATCCGTACAACGTACCTATGCATATAAAATTTACTACACATCAAAATGCAATCTAATGACATCTCTTTTACATTTTGATGATCCAATATACACAAAAAATACTCAACATCAATTCCAAATTTTCATCCAATATCCCAAACCTACAATTCATTGAGACAATTAATCGATAATCTCTATCAATTCAACCAAACAATGCAATCATCTATCAGGATAAATAAATAAACATATAAATATAATGCAAGGGAATATAAATATAGATGTGTGAGTATAAAACTCGCCGAAATGATGTTTGAATTCCAATTTGACAACAAAATGATGCCAAAACACCGCCACCCTTTACTAAGCCACCCATCATTATTGTCAAACCAATCGTTATTGTCGTCGAAAATTGCAGCCAACTAGCACCACTGTAGCTTTGCCACAACCACCATAGAACTATGTGCACTACTAAAACCAAGTATCTTGTCAACCGCCTAGTCTCCACTTTGCTTGCGTCGCAAAATGGCTTGTGATTTTGCCTCCATCGTGACATCACCTGGCTTGCACACGTATCTCCTCCAGTTCAAGTCCACTCGCATTCACGCATGCATGGAACACCAGGTCATGTACCTTGTCGCGACCTCCAATCCGCCTCCAAGTCGCCACGTCCAATCTGTATACTTACGAACGAACGAAATTGCCTCGTTTATTTTTATTTTAAAGTCATGAATTCATTAGGATAGAAACTAGGAATTAGGATGTACGGGTTTGGGCTTGAATTTGTAAAGGAGAGGGACCATTCTAGAATAGGAGAGAAGAGATTGAGTGTAAACTACCTTGGGTCTTGTATTTTAGGCTCTCGGTTAAACTATTTATTTATCTCCCTTTTCTTTTAAGATAACTCTTTCAATTTATTTGAAAATAAATTTCAGTTTGACTTAAATTAGTTTACACTTAGTTACACTAAATATATTTAGATAACTGCCCAATTTCACTTGCTTATTAATTTTCCACTATTTTAATCACATAACAATTATTTTCACTTTAAAATATTTTATATTCAATTAAACAATTTATTTGATTACAATAAATTATTCAAAAAATAATTTGTTAATTTAACTTAATTTATTTAAACAAAAATATTTTATAAAACTGCTTTCTATTAAATAAATATTTTCTTTAAAAATAATAATTATCAAATATCGAATTCAAACAATTTTATTTTAATTAAATTTATTTAATTTACGACATAGAAAGCAGGGTTGTAACATTTATAGTGGCAGAAATGGATGATGAACGACTAAGATTATGTAGTAAAAAAGGAGGAGAACATGTTTGGCCGTTGATCTGGTGACATAGGTTGATGGCAGACAACTATAAAGGCGGAATGGAATGAGTGGTTGGGAAGTATGCCAATTGTCCTTTCATAAAAGGCTTGTGGATTTAATGCGCATTAAATGCCAACAACAAGCTATAGAAGTAAGCATGCTTCTTGCTGCTTTGGTACAGTACCTTGTACAGTTGGCTATACGGCTTATCATTTAAGTTTGCATTCCTATGTGATGACGTAGATAAGTGACTTTGGCTGGGCTGCAGATGATACTGAAAGCTAATTGCTACTAAGAAGCAAGGGACAAAGAACGTGCCGGGGTGGCTATAATATAACGGGATGGGTTATGGAAATTCCATGCCAGAGGTAGGTCATGCTTAAGCAAGTCTTGATAAATGAGTTCACTGTTGAAGCCGACTAGAGTGTGATGGTCGGCTATAGAGCCAGTCTTAGAGGGCTGGCCGGGAGCCAGACTGGATAGAGACCGCATAAGCATGCCAGTTGATTAACACATGTTTTCTAAGGAGGGTTAACTTGTGTAAAAGATCAAGCTATAAGAGAGATGCCGGGCTGGCTATGAGATGATGTGACAGGCTGCTTAGGACCGGTCAAAGGCAGATATGATGAAACTAGGTCCAAGGCGGATAGGAATGAGTGGTTTGTAATTGACTTGGGAGTGATGCTGAGTAGGTGGGTTAACCTGGAGCCATACTGTGTGTGGGTCGGAATTTGAGTGCTGGTTTTTGGATAGTTGGGTTGGTATGAACGGAGCTGGGCTAGACTTAGTTCTATCCTTGTTCGATGAGCTGGCTATTGAAGCCGCTTGGGAAGGGCCGATCGAGCATCGATCTGAAGTGATACTAAGTAGATAGGTTTGTTTGGGACCAGTATGATTTTTAGATCGATATGAATAGACCTATCGAAGACTAGCTGCTCTTGCTTTGATTAGGCCGGACTGGGCTTTAATCGGCTTTATAATTACTATGAGAAAATTGAGTAACATTTTTTCCCTCAAGCACGTCTTTGTGAGCAAGAATGCACTTGTTATTTTATAAAGATACCATCGTTCGACCTCTCTGATGTACATTTAATGCATTCCCCATGTGGCGCTATTCCATTGGCTATGGCGGCTCGCTTTTTCAAACTTGGCAAAGGGGTCACATTTCTAACATGGACAAAGCGACAATTGTATTCATTACACCTAGATGGTCGAGGTTTGAAGGCGATTTGAAACCAAAGGCTGAGATCGATGTGGTAAGTTTATAAAAGCTACCACTTCCCCTTCTTTCACTTGTTACTAAAAATGAAAAAAGTCATTGACGCCACTAAAAAAGCTTCAGTGTCTCTAAAAACCTCCCACTTCAGCTCCTTTCGATAAAAATCGAGTGCCTTCTCTTCTGCCTTCACCTCTACCATCGTAGGCGTCATCGCTATGGCAAAGCCTCGAGTTTTTTGGCCATTTTTTCCTATTTTATATTTTTCTTTTGATTTTCTTCTTAATGTTGATATTTTCATTGTAATGTTGATGATGTAGCACTTGAGTTTGCTTGTGATTTGAATTTTCCTTCTCAGGCCATCTTTTGACGTCGATCGACCATCACTGCCATGTCAATGGTGGTAGATTGATGATGATGGGCTGTAGTGGACCTGCAAACATCAATCAAATATGTTAGCATTTATTTGGATAATGGGCTATAGGCCAAGCCTAATTTTATATGGGCTTTAAGTAAAAAGTAGGAATCAGGTAGGGGGCCGAAGGCCCAATACATAGCTTAGGAGTTGAGTCGTAAGCCGGCCTTCATGGGGTTCCCGACACGGGCATGCCTTAAAGATGGTCGTCGAGTTTCCATCTCATGTTAGAGGGTCGCCTTTGGGCTTTGCTAGACTTGGTCATTACACTTGCATAAAGAGCCATTTGTGTTCTAGATGGCAACGTCGAGATCCACCTCTATCGCCAGTTCGACCTCAGCTGGGGCCATTAGCATCAGGTCTTTGAATGTGAACATGGAAAGATTGACCTGGTTAAGATTTTAACTAGCCATGCATACAATGTGGCGATGGTACGCTATTGTACTCCCACCAAATGTTCTGATCATTACCCTCTAGGCCACTTCGCCTTCTCTACGAGCTATTTCAAGGTAAGGTTTATGCTGCCCCTTTACCCCTACTTCGTTGCTATCCTCAACACCTATATACATACTTTCAGTCAGATAACTCCCAATAACTACCGACAACATCTATGATGCTCGTACGGCGCTCCATCTTCCAAAGGAAAATGCTAATTGTGACAACCATCTTACTCCATCGACACCCAATAATACCTGTATAGTGTGCTGCAGTGGTGCGGCTGATGCAGGATGGCCATCAAGGTTGCAAGGTAAATAAACAATCATGGAACCTATCATATATCTCATAGCGCATCAAAAAATATAATAATAAACATCTCGGATATAAAATAGGCAAGATAGTAAAACTGAATAAATCACTAGAATCAAAGTAAATGGATCCATACATTTAACATAAATGATAGAGTTATACATCAAATAATAACTCATAAACATTTGTCTCTAAGTAATAATGGCACTAGCAAGGCCTATAGTGTTGTACAGCGTAACATCAAATAAGTAAATATAGTAATACAAGAGTGTGATCTTCTACTCCTCCTTTGTCCAGCTTCATGTGCTCACCAGATCCAATATCCCTAATCTATTCATTTAAAAGTACCTGGAATAACAGAAAGAAAAGCATAAAATCCCGAGTTGGACAATAGTCTGGTATGAGTGATAGAAAATCTCTAAATACTAATAAACCACTATAATATGGCAATGATATGAAGGATCATAACTGACATATCCCTTCATCCATAGAGTTAGTACACATACAAGATATACGCTATTCTATATCATAATTATCATAGGTTTACTACACATCAAAGTACTAAGTTACGTCTAGATATCTACATCAATAACATCAGCCTCATGTGACATCTCTAGAGTGATAAGAAATCAAGCAAACAACACACCCATCATCCACACTTACATTCACTCATTTAGTGCATTGGAATGTGATAACTCGAATAACCCATCATGGTCAAGTACTACTCGATGTCTTGGTTCCTTGGTATTTGAATCCATGTTACCTAATAGGCAAGGAACTAGATTGCCTGTTATGGCTAATCTATGGTAAAGATCTCTATCATGGAGATTAGATCACTCATCATAAAGATCGGGACCCATCACGCTCCGAATGGATACCCCATATTACCCTTGCTTTACAGTTACTCTTTGGACGCTCGAGTTTCAAGATCCTTTTGCACACGTCATCTATAGCAGAGCTCATCCTGGAACTGATCTTACGACTCCCTTATGAAGTCACCACTGTTTGGACAACTCCCCACAATCATCATCAGTAGAGTATCATCATTCATTCCATAACCTTCTTCCAACTGTCCCTTCAATCTGACTTATAGTCTTCTACTCTACATCCCAAAGTATAGCTATCCATCATCGAAGCCTTCGCTTCCCATTATGCAATCATCATCGTTGAATCATGCGTCATCGTCTTTGACCATCATCATCAAACCCTATGGATCGGTACCGATCCCTCCCTTAGCCATATTTGGCTCAATGTTTGGTTTGACATGAATTCATGGTGAACACACACCCAATACTCGAAGAAAATAACATCAGATCTGAAAGCAAACGTAGGAAGAACTAGAAATTGCTTCATAATTTCCACCCATTAATCGATAGCCGCCGATCTCGCACTTCAGCTCTGCTAAGCCAAGCTCCTTCACGTAAAGTCCTCCTCCAATAATCCATCAACTCTACCGATCGATGCCCATAGATCGGTATTGATCCATGGCCACCGATCCCTCACTTGGAGAAATTCTTCGAAAGTTGGCTCCGAGCAACCCCTCTCTAGCACAAAGTGTAAACTGATCCGTCATCCCCTTGATTCAAATCAAGCATCTCTGATTTACCACTTAAGATTTCCTCATTTTCACACGATCCATGAACTTGCACAAGCGACCCGAAGTAAACCCCTCTAAAACTCAATGCGATCCATCCTACGGCTCAAGCTTTCCCGGAAGCATCCCTTCATTAATCGTTAACCATCAAACTCAAGCATATGAACTCCAAATGACTCGAAACTTGGAACGTTGCCTTATATTGCCTTCCTTGTTGCCCTATATCGATCGTGCATAATTTGGACGCATATCGATCTATAACTATCGACTTGTAATGTATTCCTATAACTAAATTCCATTTGATCGACATTTTCAACCAAACAAACATCACACATTCAAGCATTCATTACATACAATATATCATAACAAGCATATATCCATACACATCAATGTGAATCCTAAATCTAAATGTAGCAACCATAAGAATAAAGGAGATCCAAAAGAACACTAGTTTCCAAATCTTTTCAAAATCATTTGAAATTTACATATGTGATTAAAGAAGGTTTAAAACATATTTTAAAGTTTGAAAATTGTTTAAAAACTTCATTAAACATCAATAGTGGCTAATTAGTGAGTAGAGCCTTAAAACCACTCACCTAAATCCTAATCAATCCAAACAAATCCAAGAGTGCATGAACCCCGTGACGAACAGTAGCTCCAAGTGGTCATCCAACTGCAAATCTCTAATCCAAGGTGCTAGCCTCGTTAGTCTTTCTCTAATAACATGTTTTTCCTAATTAATGTAGGGATTATGGTAACTTTAGGTTTAGAGAATGTTAATGGAGGTCTTTTCTCTATTTCTGGGAAGTGTGAAGTGATGGAGAAAAGTCCCATCAGCCCCAAGCTCATACTAATTCCGAAATGGGCTTTGGACCTAACCAATAACTTACTAATTACCCGTTAAGCTATCCAAAATCAAGTGAAACTTCAAACAGTCATATCTTCCTAATGGTAAGTCTGTCTTCCTATTATGACTACTCTAAAAAGAAACCATCATCCCGATTTAGTGGAAGGGATTTTAGACCCCAATTCTGCTCGTATCAAAAATTGTAGGCCATATAAGATTTTCAAGGTTAAAATTGTTTGCTAAAAATTCTAAGTATGGAAAATGTCACCAGTAGACATTTCTCAAAATCATAGAATCGAATGACCTCATATAAAAATAGTATTAATATTTCACGATCCTTCGATACGTAGAATACGAGTCGTTACATTCTCCACTTTAGGAATTTCACCCCTTTAGGAATTTCACCCCCGAAATCCCACTTAAAATCAATAAGGTTATCCCGCATGCCTAACAAACATATACAAGCATAAGAAACCATCATGCCAAACATGCACACACAACAAATGTAAAAGGTAATATACAGAACTATCCTAGCATGTAGGATACTACAGTGAGGTACACTTCATGATATCATAAGTAAAAGTAAAAGCAATAAATAAAAAATCTAACCATGTAAAGAGCTCTAGATAAGCTGTCCTCATGCTCTCCTTGGTCTCTCAAGTGAAATTGCCTTTGCTTCATTTAACCTTCACCAGCTTCACCATATTCCTTCTAAGCTTCTTCTGCTCGGCCTTAGCTAACTGATAGTTCATGCATTTTGAGATAAACGCCCCAACGTCTTCATCCCTTCCCAATGATAAGTTTGCATCATATCATGGTACATCTAATTATCATCAGGATGGATTGTCAATCTCGAATGATGACACTCTCATAGCACCTCATCCCTCAACCCATTGACATCAAGAACAAACAAACTCCCATCCTTTTGGAGCCAACCATCTTGTGGTCAAGTTTGTACTACCTCATCTTTTTAGACTCTACTCTAACTTCGATATTAGGAATAATATCAACTAATCTAGTATCGTATTAGTAATAATCTTCTCAGTAAGAGTAGGTCTGATAGTCATGCTTGCCAATATCTCTGGCTTTGGCTTGCATCTCAGTCGGAAATCATAACCAACAGTATATTCTTTGTCCAGTCTAGGAACATAACTCCTAAGCTGGCATGTCTCCTACTCAATGCACCAGCAACTACATTACCTTTCCTTGGTGTATATGCAATACCGAATTCGCAGGTGGCTAGGAACTCTAACCATCGCTATTGATAAAGGTTAAGATCCTTCTAAGCAAAGAGGTACTTCGGTGATTTATGGTCGATGAATAACTTAAATATCTCTCCTAATAGATAGTGCCTCCAAATCTTTAGTGCAAACACGATCGTTGCTAACTCTAAATAATGGTTCAGGTATTTCTTCTCATGCGACTTCATTGTCAAATAGCATATGCAACATATTTGGCTCTCTGCATCAGTACCACATCCAATCTGGTACCACAAGCATTAATGTATACCGTCATTTCTTCATTCCCCACGGAATGGTCAATACTGGTGCACTTATCAACTTTTCATTCAAACTCACAAATGCATGTTAACATCTTGCATCCCAAGTAAAAGTCTAATTCTTTTTCATCAACTGATTCAATGATGCTGCTACTTTGGAGAAGTCCTAGAAGAATCGTTTATAATATTCAGCTAATCTAAAGAAACTTCACACATTCGTAGCATTTTTTGGTCTAGTCCAATCTTGCACTGCTGTGACTTTTGCAGGATCCAAGCAATGCCCTACTTATAAACAACATGACCCAAGAATTGCACTTATCTTCTCTAGAAGTGACACTTCAAAAACTTTGCTTTCAATCATCGTTCTCTCAACACCTTGAGCACGATCCTCAAATGTGTCATATGTTCTTCCTTTGTCCATGAGTGGACAAGAATATCATCAACGAACACAAGCATAAACTATTTAGCTTACCACTAAAGACACAGTTCATAAGATCAATAATGTATGCCGGTGCATTGGTTAGCCCAAACGACAAAATCAACCACTCATAGAAACCTAATGGTGTACAAAAACGCTGTAATCGACACACTCTCCTTCGCTACTCTCAGTTAGTAATTCTGTTGCAAGATCCAACCAAGAAAATACTCTAGCACCTTGAAGTTGATCGAATAAGTCTTTAATACGTAGGAGTAGATATTTTTTCTTCCCTGTCATTTTATTCTGCTCATGTTAGTCAACACATAATCTAAGCTAATCATCCATCTTGAATAATACAATTGCTTCCTACTCAGATACACTCCTACAAATGAACCTTCGCCATAGTAGGTCATTCACTTGCACCTTAAGAAACGGTTGCTCTCTAGGTATCATCCTCCTTAATGGCATCACTATTGATCTAGCGTCTTTAACTAAGTCAATATGAAACTCGATCTTTCTGTGTGGCGAAAGTCTGGTCACCTCCTCAAATATGTCCAGATAATCCTTAGCAATATGTGCCATTGACAACTCATCAAGTGGGGTATCTAGCGAATATAAAAATCTAACCATCACCTCATATCTAATAGGTAACCTAACACTACCGTCCTCCTATCATCTACCCATATCATCACCAGTGACTTCTCACAATCCACCATCACTATGTATTTATAAAGGCAGTCCATCCCCAATATAATACAAAACCCAACAAAATCCATAACAAAGCAATCATAATTAAAAGAACATCCACAACTCGATAAGACCAAACCACAACAAACCATACACATGCTAGTAGAGCATCCAACAGGGTTCATCACAATCAAAGATCAACAATTTTGAGTTTCAATCCCAATTTATCTACTAGGTCATTATGAAGGAATGTGAATCCTTGGTATCAAATAAAATGCATATAGGAATATCATAAATGGAAATGATACCTTGAATAATGATGCACTTTCCCTTCTCTTTCACCGATGGAGCATTCGACGAAGTCAAAAATGGCATTGATAGCATAACTTTCACCATCTACTTCTACTTCAATGGCTTTGGACAGTCCTTTTGAATATGCCAAGTATTTGAACCAAAAATGCATAAATATCCAAGAGTTTATGTAAAATAAAAAGTGAATAAAACTAAATGATAAGAGTAGAAAAGAATACACAACAATTTATAGTGGTTTAGCTAATCTTTATCTACTTCCACTTAGTGATTTTATTCAGTTATCGCAATGATTACAGGTAGAAGTTCTTATTGGTCGGTACAACTCCGATAATGATTACAAGAATTAAGGGTAG
Organism: Allium cepa; assembly: GCA_030765085.1. Lineage (NCBI taxonomy): Eukaryota > Viridiplantae > Streptophyta > Magnoliopsida > Asparagales > Amaryllidaceae > Allium > Allium cepa. The sequence goes on along the minus strand of CM060938.1, from coordinate 559,633,279 downwards.
AGAAGAACAAAAGATAAATAATATCTTTAGAAACAAGCCATACCCTCCTATTTATAGAAGTAGGAAGCCTAAAATCTCATGCAACAGATCTCCACCTAGTTTTCCACGCTTTAGACAATTTCCCAAGGAGGATACCTCAGCAAGGTTCATGGATCGGTACCATTGGATTGGTATCGACCATTAATATTTCCTTGGACATTATTTTGAACTCCTTGACTTGGCTCGTCTTGTTGTTAACTTCTTTATTCCATAGTTATTTGCATCAATATTAGCTTGTTTTTGAGTCCAAACGACGAATCCATGGAAGAACATAGTTGCTGACTCAAGTGTTCATGGAGACCAATATAGAGTTCCATTTAATTGACAAAACAACACTTGGAAAAGGCTTCTAGCATTAAGTAGAATAGGAAGGCAGAAGATGAGCAAATATAGAGGAGAAAATACGGATCGGTACCGACTTGGGGTTGGATCGGTACCGGTCCACCACTTAGGTGGATCCATGTTTGCTTCGCCTTAATTTGTCTTTGCTTTTATCCCATGACCCTGTTTGTGCTTGGTTTTGAAACTTTGAGCCGGTCTCTCTAGGCTTCCTGCCTTGATAACTCCGAGTTCGATTCGTCCAGTTTGTCCGAATATCGCTTGGTCAAAAGGCTAGATAACACTTGCCCTGCAATATACAACTCGTTTCAAACGCGATGTGCTTTGAATCGAGACAAATCGAAATTATGGTGAAGCACTCCACTCTGTGTTTCAAATGGTTATTATCTTACATGTGAATTGTTCCAGTGAAGAGCTATGTCTATAGTCATTCATCGTAATGTTTTTGCAACATCCGGGATTATAAATCTATAACGTGTTCTTGTGATTCATTATTTTGAGCTTGATAATTTTAAACTGATTTCTTTCATGGATTTCCCAGGTTCGAATTTAGTTTACTTTGACTTTAGTCTCTTAGGTTTTGGATACGTACACATACGCATGTATGTATGAGTTCTTGCACATATATACATATGTGTGTGTGTTTTTAAAGACTAAGACTCAGTACCGATCCCTCTTTTTGGATCGGTACCGCCCTGAGAGTTAGACAATTCTTCCAACTTAAATGCCTAAATATTCGGGCTGAAGGGTTGTATAACCCGTTTATCCCATCTCTCTTCTCAGTTTATTGTAGCCTACCGACCCAAGCTTTAAGTTGCCATTAGAGTCATAGCTTTCCAATTTAACTTCATCAATCATACTTGCCAGCGCTCATCATTCCCCCACCACGACATCGCCAGCACCTGAGCCTAAATCTCCAATCTTGGACCCAATCCTTCCTTCGATGACCCAAGACTTTTTACCCTTAGGATTTGAACGAACACATCCTAGATTTGTGCAATAGGTAGGTAGAGTTGTACAGAACCATACATGAATGGAGATGGACTTGGATAAGGACATGGATAGGCTCGCCATTGATGGCCATGCGCTGGAGTTGAAGACAATAGGAAGGAAGATCATGATGTTCTTTCTTAGAGTTGGGTCAGTATGACTCCAACACTTTGGGGGAATTTCATGAACTCCAATTCCATAAGTGTACTTTTCCTTGGTGGATTGGTGTTGAAGTTCCTCTTCTTGATTTCTTAGCCTTCCAACGCATGGACGATAACATAATGGCTCGTTGGAACGGTCAGCGATGATGGTCACTTTGAGTGATATCCAAATTTAAAAATGAACTGTTAAATAATATTGGAAATCTAAACTATATAATACTGCACAACACAGCATTAGAAGACACTTTAGCATGGGGGTACAACCTTTAATTAATTTGACATTGATTATTTGTCGAATTTTTATAGAAATGGCTCGTAGACATTCCAAGCGTCTTGCTTCTAAAGCTACAGGTCCAACTACTCTTAAGTACGTTGAGATTGATGCTGATTCAAGGTCAACAATGTCTCCACTTACACAGCAAACTCCAGTACAACACATACAACAACAAGAAAATCCATTAGTTGAACAGCAAATCCCATAAAACCCAATATAGCCGATACATGAACTTGATGTAGATCTTGTTCCCGACACTCTCAAGATGCCATTCTTTAGATGATCTCATCGCTTCTATTGCTTCTACGATCGATGAGGGTCAATTCATAGAATCTGTAACAAGCATGGAATGCACTTTGAAGACGTATTAGTACCACCTTGCCAAAAAGAGCTCATGATCCCCCAGAGGGTTATACTGCTTGCAACAAATACATGTGTTTGGCAGGTCGCATCCCCCCGTTTAACCAGTTCATCCGTTGAGTACTGAATTTCATGAGATTGGCTCCAACACAACTGCATCTGAACAGTTATGCCTTCCTCCTTAGCACATACATTGTCTTCACTGAACGTTTACACCAACTGCTCAATAAGGAGCAGATTCAATATATATACAGTTTCAAGAGCCAAAGAGAAAGTTCATTTTTAACTTGCCAGAAGCCGGCCATGAATTATAGGGTGTCTCCAACACATGGAATGTAACACCCCTAATTTTATATGACATTATCCAGGAGATTTAATTAGATAAATTAAATAGAATAATTTAAAGATTAGACAGATAAGGAGATTTAAATTTGGAAATTAATTAGAGGCCATTATTAAAAAAAAATAAACTAAATGAATGGGTTTATGTAAATGGTTCTAATAAGAGAATAAGGCCAAGGGCTTAATAGGGATTTACCATTCCCTACATCCCTTAACCCTAAAATCTTAGTCCCATTCTTGTTTCTCATGTTCAAAAGTATAAACCATAAACAAGAGCTTAAAGCCAGCCATTACAATAGGAGAAGAAAATCAAGTAAAAGCTTAGAATCAAGCTAGAAGAATTAATCGATTTCAAATCCCACGTCCTGATCCAAATCAAGGTGAATAATAATCTATACCATCTTATTTTTGTTTTCAATGAACAAATGTTTTTGGGTTTTAGATTGAAAACCTTTATGAAGATTTTAATGATGATATGCTTTGTAAATATGATATGATTGATTCAAATGAGATTGTTTGACAAATTTTTTATACGGTTTTAAGGCTAAAATGTTTATTATGGGTTTTGAATGCCATGAGGATTAATTATCTTATGTAAAACATTATTTCGAAGATAATTTTAAATTTTGGTAATTATCCAAGCTATGGATAATATAATATGACTTTTTAAAGGAAAATATAAATAATTGGGTTTAAACATTAATTTTAGCTATTTTATGAAAGATTTGGGTTCAAAATTTATATATGTTAGATAACATGTTAAAAGTGAATTTTTATGATTTTTGGGGATTTTTCCTAAGTAATTTAGTACGGAAATTAAATTATATTAGAAAGAAGACTTAAATGTCTTAATTGTTGTTAAAGGGGAGAGCTATTTTTCTAATTATTCTTAATTAATTTCCAGTAAGTTTTAGCAGTCTTTTTATAAAAATTTTGATAAATTACGGCAACCAATCATACTTTTACATATGGGTAAGTTAGTTGAAAAGCATTTACCTAAAAAGCAACAAAATAGTTTTTGCTTAAGTTTTTGGTTTCGCCACTTCCAGTAGCTACACTTTCGACCCAATGCTTTCGCCTTCGGTCAAGTCGAAACTAATACACATGGTATCAAAGCTTTGGTAGTGGATTGAGGAAAAGCAGAAAGTATGGAGTCAAAACCTCGCTTTCGATGGGTTCGAAGCCATGGTATTCTCTTTAAAAGGAATGTCACTTACCTTACCTTCAAATGAATGCTTTCGAAAGGGTTTAACATAGCTTTCGACAAGGTTGCCACCTTTTTGGTTTCGAATAGGTAGCTCTTGAAAGAGATGCCTTGTTTTCAAATTAAAGCTTTCGAAAGGGTAGATAAAACTCAATCGAAACCAACCCACCAACTTTATACCTTTCGAAGGGATTGAAGTCATTAACTAGTTCGAAAAACCTTTTATTTTATAAAATGCTTGGTTACTTCCCAATGCTTTCGAAAGTGACCTAATGGCCAACTATTTTAAAGGATTCGAAGGCAATGGTGTCGAAAGGGGTTTCGAGCTATCCTTCTATTGTTTTAACTTAATGATAAATGCTTTGGAATGGATAGTGCCGAAGCTATCTATTTTTTCCCAAAATCTTTTTTATGGTTTCAAAAGGGGTATTTTCGCTTGTATTCACCTAGACCCGATAAGAAATGTCTTAAATTAAACCCAATAGTTTCGAAAGAGGAACTTTCAAATGGTTTCAACGCTATGCTTTTATAATCGAACGGTAATACTTTAATACCTTCGAAAGGTTTCAAAAGAAATGTTTTAAAGTGTTTCGAAAGGTAGGTGCCTAGTGCTTAGAAAGGAAGATTTAAATGCTTTCGAAAGCAAGTTTTCCGATGGTTTCAAAAGTAAAGATTAAAGGTTTCGAAAGCCATAATTTTCAAAACAAAGAACCCAATCTCAATTTTTTTAAAGGCGAAACCCATGGCATTATAAAAGAGCTTTTAAATGATTTTAAATTGGAGTTTTTGAAGAAGCTTCCCTTGATAAAATATTAGGTTAAAGGGATTAACCATGTTTTATATGAAAATGATTTCAAGGATATTAAACCACTGATGTTGGTGATTATTATGTTAATATGTTTGCTTCTTCTAGTTTACATATTCACTTTAATATGGGCCCATAACTGTAATTTATGGAAAAGCGGTAGAATAACCAGCTAGATGGATCCAGCAGTGAATATAAATTGAGTTAACTCCAGAATTAGAAGAATTGCATCCAGGAGGTCAGGTAGACCTGGATATAGGATGCCTAAATACTAATTAAAGAAGTTATCAAATAGACATGTTCAGAGTAAACCCATGAAAACTATGCTTAGAATAAGATATTTGCAATGGCCAATAGGTTCGTAACAAACCCATGAAAACTATGATTACAAAGAGTTATTGGCAGGGGCCAATAGGTTTATAATGAAAGCATGAAAACTATATTCGGATTAAGTTATTGATAGAAGTTAATAGGTTCTTAGTCAATCCATAAAAACTCGGATTAGAGGGAATTTATTAGAGATACCAATAGGTTAAGGGAGAACCCATGAAACAATGAAGTTATTGGCAGGGACCAATAGGTTCTTAGTGATACTATGAAAACTATGTAACCGGACAGGGAGTCCATAAGCTTTAAACAGGTTATTAGTCAGCCTATGGAAAACAATAGGTTAATAGTGACCCTAGTAACTATAAATGAGATAGATAGTCTGAAATGAATGAGGATGGGAAATCCAGAATTGATTTACTTATTTGCATATCATCATAATATTTTGAGTTGTTATGTTTTAACCATTATGGAAGCAGGAGCACAATATATGGATTTTATAAAGTTTTGGATATGATACCAGTAAGGGGATAACCTGTTCCGCTAAGCGGCGTGGTCTCACTAGATATCAAAATGGTTTGGAATGGTAAATTATTATTCACACTAGGCTTTATGTCTGACTCGAAGTTTATGTTTTGCCCTTAATCTCTCGGGTGCTCAATTGATTTTGAGTAGTTTGAGAGTCGAGGTTTTTAGGTACCTCTTTATAATAATATTCTAGAGACGTGCATGAGGCATGATTGCTATTTAGAGTTTATTTTTATTTTGATTCTGCTGTGTTTTGTTGTAAAGACAAAGTCGTTAATTGCCTAGTCAGATACTCAAATCATCCAAGAGGATATCTTCATATGTCACTCTTGACGTATGTTGTAATAATTATATTTTCTCTGAACATTGTTCTCGAATATGAGATTATGTAATGAATGTTGAAGTGATTTGAAATAGAACATGAAAATTATTTTATGATTTTAATTTTTTTCCATATTCGCGTGTTTCTTTCTGTTTTATCAATGTATCTAACATTACAATATTTGGTCATCGAGGATTAATAACTATGGATGACTGTAGCATCTGTAGCTATTAGTTTTGGGCCTCCAAGTGGGGGATGTTACAAGTTGGTATCAGAGCATTGGTTTATGAAAACTTAAGAAGAAATTTAAATCTAAAAGATTTTTCAGAACATAATCCAATGAATCAGAAAATAAGATCTTGGTTTGGATTAATGTTATAGTAATGTACTTGTATTTGATATATGTATATTTATAAGTACGCATTCCCCTCTTTCTTAGACCTTTAAACTGTATCTTACTAAGGCTCTTATGTAGATTTATGAGAAAGAAGATATGGAGGCGGTAACCGAAAGAGGAAATCTTGGTGTAAGAAGCACCACAACCAATGGAAATGCTCGACCCACCAGGAGGAACCCGGGTCGATATGCTAATGCTAACCAAAATGCAGATGCCAATGTGGGTGTTGAAAATCCACCATTGGATATGGGGATGATGTATCAGTTCTTTGTCAATTTGATGCAAGCATGAGCTGTTGGTGGAGTTGATGGGAATGTAGGAGGAGCTAATCCTATGGATCTAGTTGGGAATAATTATGCTAAGCTGAGCAGAGACTACACCAGTCTTGGTGGAAAACCGTTTATAGGAATGGAGGATGGCGTAGAAGTTGAGAATTGACTGTTGCACCGTGAGAGAATCTTCACTGATTTTGGTTTGGATGATGAGAAGAGAGGCGGTTGGCCTCTAGGAAGTTGCAAGAGGCAGCACTTGATTGTTGGAATAGTGTCACTGCCGAACTTTCGGAGGAAGAATTAACTTGGGCAAAATTACGAAGGAGATTCGAACAGAGGTTTTTGTCTGAAGTTACAAAGTCGGCTTGCTTAGAATTTTTTTGGATTTGATTCAGGGAGAGATGTCGGTAATTGAGTATGCTATTAAGTTTGATGAGTTGTCCTAATATGGGTATGCTACTATATACACCGTCATCAGAAGGAGTGAGAGGTTTATTCAGAGATTTAGGCCCAAGATTGCAAGGGCAACCCTACCACATCTCCATGATCCTTGTAATGTATTTGTAGAGATGGTAATCCGACATGAGGAGATGCTTGCCATTTGTGCGAGAGAAAAGCCGATGGAAACCTAAGGTTCTCAGGGAAAGAAGAGAAATTCTTTAAGAAGAAGGGAGCACAGAAGGGAGAGGCTGCCAAGAAAGAAAAGGATGATTTAATCTATTTCAAATGTGACAAGAAAGATGATTATGCTCATGAGTGCCGGATAGGCAAGGTGAAGAAGGCCAAAGAAAAGAAGGGTATGAAGTGCTCAAGTGTGATCAGGTTGGGCATTACAAGAATTAGTGCCTAGAGCCAGTCAAGGCGGACAAGGGAAAGGTCTTTCTATTGGACCATCATCTGTTAGGCCAAATGTAGTTGAAAAAGGGAAGACTGTGATAGAAGGTACACTTTTGTTTCAGAGTATACCAGTTAGGGTACTATTTGATATCCGTGCATCAAATTCATTTATTTCTCAGTGTATGATTGGTAGGTTATGATTAGAGCCCACGTACCTTGTTGCTTCCTTAACGGTTGCGAATCTAATAGGAGGTATGCATCTTTTGGGATGAAATGTGACCTGTTAAAACTTGACTTGTTAGGTCATAAGTTTGAATGTAGTCTGTATATTTACGGTTTTGTAGATTTTGGAATCATTTTGGGTATGGATTAGTTGGGTAAGTATGAAGCCAGGATATTTTGCTAAGATAGGGAGATATCATAAAGACACCCTGATAGTCATAAATGAATTATATTCTCAGTGTAGAATTCAAACCAGAGTGTTTGTGCTTTGTTAAGTGCTATGGAATTAGGAGAAGAGTTAAGTCAGGTTCGAGTAGCAAGAGAAACTGTAGATGTTTTTGAGCCGGTTATAGGACAACCATCGAAATAAGCTATTGAGTTTTGGATAGATCTTCTACCAGGAACTGAACCTGTTAGTAGACCACCAAGTTGGATGACACCAACCGAGATGAAGGAACTGAAGGTGTAGGTAGTGGATCTAGAAGGAAAGAATTTTATTAGACCAAGCAGTTCGCCTTGGGGAACGGCCGCGGCGTTCGTGAAGAAACCAGATAGGTCATTGAAATGTGTATCGACTATCGTAAGTTGAATGAAAGGACGATCAAGAATAAGTATCCTTTGTTGAGAATTGATGATCTATTTGATTAGTTATGTGAAGCAGAGGGTTTTCCCAGTTGGATTTGGTGACATGTTTCCATCAGTTAAGAGTGGCAGAGGACAGTGTTCCTTTGACAGCATTTCAAACTACGTATGCTTCATATGAGTGGTTAGTAATACCATTTGGGTTTAAGAGTATGCCTGCTTTCTTCGTGGATTTGATGAACCAAGTCTTCCGAAAGTACTTAGATAGATTCGTGTTGGTGTATATAGATGACATTTTAGTATACTCTTAAGGATGAAAGAAAGCATGAGGATCGTCTCAAAGTAGTGCTTGAGACGCTGAGGCAGCATTAACTGAAGGCGAAGTTTTTCAAGTGTTATTTTTGGAAGAAAGAGGTTAAGTTTCTTGGTCATGTGGTTTCAAAGAAGGGATTGTTAGTCGATCCAGATATGATCGAAGCTGTTAATAATTGAAAGAGACTAGAGATGGTGACTGAGATTAGAAGTTTTCTTCGACCTGCTGGCTATTATCGAAGATTCATCAAGGATTTCTCATGGATAGTAGTGCGTTTGGTTGAGTTAACCAGGAAGGATATGAAGTTTGTCTAGTCCGACGAATATGAGGATGCATTCCTTAAGTTAAAGCATTTGTTGACTAATGCACCTATGTTAGTAGTTCCAGACAGAAACCAAGGGTTGGTGGTGCACGCTGATGCATGTGGGACTGGATTAGGAGCTGTGTGGATGTAGAAAGGTAAAGTTATTGCTTATGCTCCATGACAGCTTAGGCTACACGAAGTAAGGTATGATACTCATGATTTGGAGTTGGCTGTGGTGATATTCACGATGAAGATTTGGAGACATTATCTCTTAGGGGAGAGATTTGAGCTATACATAGATCATAAGTCTTTAAGGTAATTATTCTCTCAGAAGGAGTTGAATATGAGATAGCAGAGGAGGCTAGAGTTCAGTAGCTTATGATTTTGGTATAGAACATACTCCTGAGAAAGGAAATAAGGTAGCAAATGCTCCTAGCAGAAGATATCAAAATGTGGTGTTAGCTATGCTGACAGAATGGAAAGATTTATAAGCTTGACTATTTGTAGTGTGCAGTTAAGATTGACTGCTAGTTCTAATCAGAGTACCGCCATGTTGTCCCATTTAGAAGTTCGACCAGTGTTGATTGAAAGGATTGCTTTTAAGCAGAAAGATGATCCAATGTTAGCCGAGAAGATTAGAAGGCTTGAAGTTGGAACTGAGATTGATGATCTAAAGGATTTTAGTCTTGACCAGTGAATATGGTTGATAAAGAGGGAACGATTATGTGTTCTGAATGTAGAGGACTTAAGGAAAGAAGTTCTTAGAGAATGTCATCAATCCAAATTTATGATTCATCCTGGAGGAACTAAGATGTAACAAGATATGAAGAGGAGCTTCTATTGGAAAGGTATGAAAGTATGTCGATCCTCCTGAAATAGTTTAGAAGAGTCATTTTACGATTAGTTATACAACGAAGGATGATGATGATTTAAAACCTGTGTCACATATTATTACAACAAGAGATCAAGGATGTTGGATTGTGGGTTAGGCGGTATGCAAACTGTCAATAAGTGAAGGCCGAACATCAGAAGCCGAGTGGGTTACTTCAACCTTTGGAGATTCCAGTTTGGAAATATGATTCGATATCCATGGATTTTATAGACGGGTTGCCAAGGTTAAATAGGGGAAATTAAAGTATAAGGGTCATAGCGGATAGGTTGACCAAGAGCGCCCATTTTATTCTAGTTAAGTCAACCAGGATGGAACTTATTTTGGCTAAGTTATTCATGAAGAACATAGTTAGACTACATGCGATTCCTAGTAGTATAGTCAGTGATAGAATGCTTTGCGTACCAGCGAATTCTAGAAGAGTCTACAGGATTTGTTAGGTACCAAGCTTAAGATGGGTACTGCATATCATCGTCAGATAGATGGGCAGACAGGGTGAGTCAATAAGGTACTCGAGGATTTGTTAAGAACTTGCGTATTGGGCTTTGGTGGATCTTGGGAAGATCACCCACGCTTAGTGGAGTTTTCCTATAATAACAGTTATTAGACTAGTATAGGAATGATGCCGTTTGAAGCTTTGTATGAGAGGCCATGCAAATCACCAACATGTTGGTTGTAGACTGGAGACAGATTAGTCTTAGGTCCAGATCTGGTTAGAAAGGCGATAGAGAAGATTTAGTTAATCCAAGAAAGGATGAAGGAAGCTCAGTCCAGAAAAAGAGTTAGGCAGCCAAGAGGCGAAAAGTCCTAGAATTCTTAGTTGGAGATAAGGTTTTCATTAAGGTATCACGATAAAGGGTGTGGTACGATTTGGAAAGTCTGGGAAACTAGCACCGAGATATGTTGGCCCGTTCCAAGTTATAAAGAGGATCGGAAAGATCACATACAAATTTGAGTTGCCAAGCAGTATGGTAGGTGTTCATAATTTAGTTCATGTGTCTCATATTCGCAAGTACATTCATGATCCAAAGACCACTATTCCTCCAACAAGGTTATAAAATTTGATAGTAAAGCCTAATTTGACTTCTGTTAGACAACTAGTCCGAGTTGTAGTGAGAGATGAGAAAAGATTGAGGAACAAGACAATCAAGTTGGTGAAAGTTTAGTGGAGCGACAACGAGAAGGACTGTACTTAGAAGAAAAAAGACAGGATTAGAGATACTTATGTTGATTCGCTTTGAAGGTATGTCTACATTAGATTTATATAGATATTTTCTAGTCAAGTAGGCTAGTAAGGTTATTAGGAGCTATTACAAATGATTACTATGATTATAATTTAGACCTTACTGAATTTCGAGGACGGAATTCTTTAAGGAGGGGAGCCTGTAACACCCCTAATTTTATATAACATTATTCAGGAGATATAATTAGATAAATTAAATATAATAATGTAAAGATTAGAGAGATAAGGATATTGAGATTTGAAAATTAATCAGAGGCCATGCTTAACTAGAAAATAAACTAAATGAATGGGTTTATGTAAATGGTTCTAATAAGAGAATAAGGCTAAGGGCATAATAGGGATCTTCCGTTCTCTACAATCCTTAACCCCAAAACCTTACTTCCATTCTCATTTCTCACGTACAAAAATATAAACCATAAACAAGAGCTCAAAGTCAGCCATTACAATAGGAGAAGAAAATCAAGTAAAAGCTTAGGAATCAAGCTAGAAGAATTAATCAAGTTCAAATCGAAATCAGGGTGAATAATAATCTATACCATCTTATTTTATTTTGTTTTTGGGTTTTAGATTGAAAACATTTATGAAGATTTTAATGATGGTATGCATAGTAAATATGATATGATTGATTCAAACGAGATTATTAAGTGTTTTATACAGTTTTAAGGCTAAAATCGTTTATTATGGGTTTCGGATGCCAAAGGACTAAATATGTTATGTAAAATATTATTTTGGAGATGGGTTATCCAAGCTATGGATAATTTAATATGAATTTTCAAAGGAAAATATAGACAATTGGGTTTAAATATTTACTTTGGCTATTTTATGAAAGATTTGGGTCCGAAATTTATATATGTTAGATAACATGTTAAAAGTGAATTTCTATGATTTTTGGGGATTCTTCCTAAGTAGTTTACTATGGAAATTAAATTATATTAGAAAGAAGAATAAAATGTCTTAATTATTTTGTTAAAGGAAATGGCTATTTTGCTAATTATTCTTAATTAATTGCTGGTAAATTTCAGTATTCTTTTTATGAAGATTTTGATAAATTGTTGGCAACCAACCATATTTTTACATCTGGGCAAGTTAGTTGTAAAGCGTTTACCTAAAAAGGCAATAAAATAGTTTTTGCTTAAGTTTTCGATTTCGCCACTTCCAATAGCTACCCTTTCGACCTCATGCTTTTGCTTTCGACCAAGTCGAAACCAATACACATGATATCAAAGCTTTGGTACGTAGTGGAATGGGGATATGCGGAAAGTATGGAGTTGAAAACATGCTTTCAAAGGGGTCAGAGCCTTGGTTCTCTCATTAAAAGGAATGCTTCTTGCCTTGTATTTAAATGAATGCTTTCAAAAGGGTTTAACATAGCTTTCGACAAAGTTGCCACCTCTTTGGTTTTTAATAAGTAGCTCTCAAAAGAGTTGCCTTGTTTTTAAATTAAAGCTTTCGAAAGGGTAGATAGAATCCAATCGAAACAACCCGGCTGACTTTATACCTTTCGAAGGGATTGTAGTCATCAACTAGATCGAAAGGTAGCCTTTTGTTTTATAAAATGCTTAGTCGCTTGCCACTGATTTCGAAAGTGTCCTAGTGGCCAACTATTTTAAAGGATTCGAAGGCAATGGTGTCAAAAGGGGTTTCGACGCTATCCTTCTATTGTTTTAACTAAATGATAAATGCTTTCGAACGGATGGTGTTGAAGCCATCTATTTTTCCCTAAGCTCTTTTCATATGGTTTCGAAAGCGGTACTTTCATTAGTATTCACTTAGACCGAATAAGACATGTTTTAAGTTAAAGGCAATGGTTTTGAAAGGGGTACTTTCAAATGGTTTTGAAGCTATGCTTCTATAATTGAATGGTAATATTTTAATACATGCGAAAGGTTTAGAATGGTTTTAAAGTATTTCGAAAGGTAGGTGCCTAGTGTTTTGGAAAGAAGATTTAGATTGCTTTCGAAGGGAAGGTTTCCAATGGTTACGAAAGTAAAGATTAATTTTTTTGGAAAGCCTTCGTTTTCAAAATAAAGAACACGATCTCAATTTTTTTCAAAAGGTAAAACCCATGGCATTATAAAAGAGCTTTTAAATTGGAGTTTTTGAAGATGCTTTCCTTGATAATATAATATGGTAAAGGGAATTTCTATGTTTTATATGAAAATGATTTCAAGGATATTAAACCACAAATGTTGTTGATTATTATGTTAATATGTTTGCTACTTCTAGTTTACATATTCACTTTAATATGGACCCATAACTGTAATTTGTGGAAAAAGGGCAAAATTACCATCTAGGTTGAGCCAGTAGTGAATATTAATTGAGTTAACTCCTAAATGAGTAGAATTGCATCCAGAGGTCAGGTTGACCAGGATATAGGATGCCTAAATACTATTTAAACAAGTTGTCAGATAGACAGGTTCATAGTAAACCCATGAAAACTATGCTTAGAATAAGTTATTGAGAAGGGCCAATAGTTTCATAGTAAACCCATGAAAACTATGATTAGAAAGAGTTATTGGTAAGGGACAATAGGTTTATAGTGAACCCACGAAAACTTTATCTGCATTAGGTTATTAATATAATCAATAGGTTCCTAGTCAACTCATGAAAACTAGGATAAGAAGAAAGTTATTGGAGATACCAATAGGTTCAGGGAGAATCCATGAAATAATGAAGTTATTGGCAGGGGCCAATAGGTTCTTAGTGATCCCATGAAAACTTTGTAACCAGACAGGAAGTTCATTAGCTTTAAATAGGTTATTAGTCAGCCTATGAAAACTAATAGGTCAATAGTGACCCTAGAAACTATAAATGAGATATATAATTAGAATTGAATGAGGATGGAAAATCCAGAATTGTTTTACCTATTTTCAAATCATCATAATATTTTAATTGTTATATTTTAACCACCGTGGAAGCAGGAGCACGGTATATGGTTTCTATGAAGTTTTAGATAAGATACTATTGAGGGAAAAACCCATTCCGCTAAGAGACGTGGTCTCACTAAATATCTAACTAGTTTGAGATGGTAGATTATTTTTCATACCAAGCTTTATGTCCGACTTGAAGTTTATGTTTTCCCGTTAAACTCTCAAGTGCTCAATTGATTTTGAGTATTTTGGGAGTTGAGGTTTTTCAGGTACCTCTTTAGACAAATAAGCTTTTGGAGACGTGCAGGAGGTATGATAGCTATTTAGAGTTCTTTTCTATTTTGATTCCACTGTTTTTTGTTGTAAAGGAAAAGTTGTTAATTTCCTAGTCATATACTCTGATCATCTAAATGGGCATCTTTATATGTCACTCTTGGTGTATGTTGTAATAATTATATTTTATCTAAACGTGGTTCTCGAATATGAGATTATGTAATGAACGCTGAAATGATTTGAAATGGAATATGAAATTTGTTTTATGATTTTAATTTTTTTTCATATCCATGTGTTTCTATTATATCGGTGTATCTAACATCACCATATTTGGTCGGCGAGAATTAATAACCATGGATGACTGCAGCATTCATAACCGTTTGTTTTGGGCCTCCATGTAGGGGATGTTACAAGTTGGTATCAGAGCATAGGTTTATGAAAAATTAAAAAGAAATTTAAATCTAAAATATTTTTCAGAACATAGAATCAGAAAATAAATTTGGGGTTTGGGTTAACGTTATAGTAACGTACTTGTATTTGATATATGTACATATATAAGTACGTATTCCCCTCTCTCTTAGACCGTCCTTCTGTATCTTACTAAGGCTCGTATGCAGTTTTACGAGAAAAAAGATATGGAGGCAGGAAACGAAAGAGGAAATCTCGGTGGAGGAAGCACCACAACCAATGGAAATGTTCGACCCACGAGGAGAAACCCGGGTCGACAGGCTAATGCTAACAAAAAATGTAGGTTCCAATATAGGTGCTGGAAATCCAGCAGTGGATATAGGGACGATGTATCAGATCCAATGTGTAATAAGAAAGGTCATTATGGTCATGAGTGCCAGACAGGCAAGGTGAAGAAGGCTGGAGAAAAGAAGGGTGTGAAGTGCTTCAATTGTGATATGGTTGGGCATTATAAGAATCAATGCCCAAAACCAGTCAGGGCGGACAAAGGAAAGGTCTTTGCTGTTGAACCATCATCTACTAGGCCAACTGCAGTTGAAAAGGAAAGACTGCGATGGAAGGTACATTTTTGATTTAGAGTTTACCGGTTATGGTACTATTTGATATCGGTGCATCACATTCATTTATATCTCAGAATTTGGTTGATAGGTTATGCTTAGAACCAACATACCTTGTTACTTCCGTAAGGGTTGCAAATCCAATACGAGGGTATGAAACTTTTAGGATGAGATGTGACTAGTTAGAACTTGACTTGTTAGATCATAAATTCGCATGTAGTCTGTATGTTTTTTATTTCATAGATTTCGGAATCATTTTGGGTTTGATTGGTTGGGTAAGTATGAGGCTAGGATATTTTTCCAGGATAGGGAGATATCACTAAGACACCCTAATATTCATAACCGAATCATATACTTAGTGGAAAATTCTAACCAGAGTGCTTTGTTAAGTGCTATGAAATTAGGAGAAGAGTTAAGTTAGGTCCGAGTAGCAAGTGAATTTGCAGATGTTTTTGAGCTCGTTACAGGACTGCTACCGAAATGAGCTGTTGAGTTTCAGATAGATCTTCTGCCAGGAGATGAACCTATTAGTGGACCACTTAGCTGGATGACACCGACCGAGATGAAAGAATTGAAGTGCAGCTAGTGGATCTAGAAGGAAGGAATTTTATTAGACTAAGATGTTTGCTTTGGGGAGCGGCCGCGCTGTTCGTGAAGAAACCAGATGGGTCGTTGATGATGCGTATCGACTATCAAAAGTTAAACGAGAGAATGATTAAGAATAAGTATCCTTTGCTGAGAATTGATGATCTATTTGACCAGTTGTGTAGAGTAGAGTGTTTTAGGAAATCAAATCTACGGTTTCGATGACAACAATTATACAATTGAAATCGAATATGCATATATATTTCTATATACAGGTACTTGCTAGAGTAACACTGCTAAAAAGACAAGTACAAGGCTCAAAGAACATTACAAGAGACTACAAGTTGATATTATCAAAGAAGCAAAAAGAAAGATGCACAAAGTAGACATGCACTGCTTTTAGACGTCTAGGTGCACTAGCCAAACGTCTGGAAAAAACCACTGGAACAACAAAACAAACAGGATTAGACGTATGGTAGATGCACTCAAACGTCTGAAAGACTACTATATACAGAAAATATATAGTGTCAGATGCCTAATACAAATACCAAACATCTGATTTTGAACTCGAAATTTATATTTAAAATTCAACCATCACATTTAAAAGACATCTTCGCTTCTCTTCGCTGCAACTCTTCATCATCAACAGAAGCAACTGTAGAAACACTTGTTAATGGATGCGACTACTCAAGGAATCTCTCTACAACTATATATATCATAAAGAATCAAAGGAAACAATAACCTTACTTACTTGTGCTCTTTACTTACATTACTCTATTATATTCCTGATCTCTAGCAATCTATACTTGTATTTCACTCTTCCATATATTCAGTTCTTCACAATCAATATTCTCTAGATATATATTGGAAGCATTTGTAATTATTAGTCAATATCCACGTTATAGAACACATACTTGACAAGAACAAGCTATTGTGACCAAGCTTATTCCTCCTGGCGAAGTGAGGGTTTTTGATAGTCAAATTCCAAAGGGGTGCTTCGGGACTGGACGTAGGACGGAAGGTCCGAAGCAGTATAAAATCCTGGTGTGCTTATTCTATATTTACCTAGATTAGTTTTGTTTTAGTTGCATCATGTATATTTTGTCACATACACTTGCATATACACTACACGATCCACCCTGTAGTTTTTCAATTGGTATCAGAGCAAGGTTAGATCAAAATACAGTAACACGTTTTTGAATCAATAAAATATGGCAAGTATTTTTCAAGAAGGTCAATCCACAACACAACCCCACTTTTTAATGGTTCTAACTATGCATATTGGTCAACACGTATGAGATTTTTATGGAAGCTAATGGATTAGAAATTTAGTCAGCCACTCAAAATAAATATGAAGCACTTGACACTGTTATGAACACATGGACCGATGCACAAAAAACCAACAGCTTCTAATAATCCTAAAGCTATGAATGTTCTATGTTGTTTACTAGATAAAATGAATTCTCACATGTCATGTTATGTAACACTGCATTCGATATTTGGCGTACCTTACAACTTACACACGAAGGCACAAAAAAAGTTAAAAAAAACTAAGATTTGAATTTTACAAAATTACTTTTCATCATTTAAAATGAAACAAAACGAGTCTATAGTAGACATGTACTCTAGATTCCAAACCATTCCACATGATTTAATGGCACTTGGAGTCAAACTCACAAATCTTGATTTAGTATCTAGAATACTCAATTCTTTAACACTAAAGTGGGAAAGAAACATATTAGCTATTGAAGAAGCTAATGATCTCTCAGCACTCTTAGTCGAAGAGTTCATAGGAAATTTAATGTCCTATGTAGCTAATTTACAGGCATGAAAAGAACTAAATTCGGAAAAGAAGAACATAGCATTCCCAGCAAAAATGAAGACTCCGACTTAGAAGAAGAATAAATTGTATTTATTGCCAAAAACTACAAAAATTTCAAGAAGTTAAGGAAAATGACTAAATTTCAGAAAGGAGGAAAATCAAGCTCAACAAATCAAACATCAATCAAATGCTATGGATGTGATCAGTTTGGACATATGAAGAAAGACTATCCCAAGCTCAATAATGATAAAAAGAAGAGCAGATTTGAAAAATTCAAAACGAAGAAGGCTTTCAAAGTAACATGGGATGACTCGGATTCTTCATCATCGGATAGTGATCGCGATAGTGATGGAGAACAAGTTAATGTGTGCTTTATGGCACAAACTGACGAGGTATGTCCCGAACTTAGTTATGATGACTTATTAGAACTTAGCATGGAATTAGATGACAAATTTAGACAAATGAAAAAATTAAACAAATAACATATAGCCAAAATAAATAGATTAGAACTTGAGGTAGGAATGTTAAAAGATGAAAAAATTATTTTAGAAGTGGAACTAGAATTATCTCAATAAAAAATTAAAAATAATTTGGTCGAAAATGAGGCTATTGCTATTATTTTGATAAAATTAAATTAGAAAAGGATAACTTGTTAAAAGAAAATGTCAAATTGAAGAGTAATATTGAAAATTGAAAATTTAGAATTAAAAGAAAAATTAGATAAAATTACAAATAATGTTTCAAAATTTAATAAAGGAAAACAGGATTTCGAAAATCTTATCAAAAATTCAAAACCATCAGGTAATAGAAATGGAATAAGATTTAAAAATACTCCTAAACAAAGAGGGAATGATATTAAGAAATATAGTTGTATTTATAAAAAGACTAAAAGTTCACCTAAGTTTAATACGAACTGTGTAGTTAATGCCCCGCTATAACCCCGCTATAACCCCGCAATATCTCATAGAGGATTCCTACCACAACGATTTTTCCATATAGCCCCAAAATATAGCCTTTCCGCTTTAATCCCCGCTATTTCCGCTATATACCCTTATTCCCGCTGTATTTTGCTATTTCCGGTATATCTTCTTTAATAAAATGAATTAAAAATTGCATTTATGCATTATAAAAATTATTAAATTAATTTATTTGATTTAATTTTTAATATATTTTCAGAAATGAAAATACTCTAATATTCTACTAAATTCAATTATATTATATAACAGTTTTACGTTTATTTAAAGTATATTCGCACATGTTTTTTTTAGAATCATTTATGTATTAATTATAATTCAATTGAATGATAACTTTTCATTTAATTACCATTTATATATTTGTAAAAACATTAAGTACGAGTTTTATATGCTATTTTAGAGCTATCCGCTATATCCCGCTATATCCTCGCTGTATCCTCGCTATGACTTTTTGCGCCACCACCGCTTTGAATCTCCTGAGCGCTTTAACTGCACAGAATACGAATACCAGAAGCATAAAATTCGGATTCCTAAGATAAATACTAATTTGATTTGACAAAAACATATTAATAATTTTTAGGAAATGTAGTCTATAATGAGAATTATATTCATAAAGGTACCAAATCTTCTTCGGTATGGCTACCTACTTCTATTAACACTTAGGACCCTAACATAGTGTATGAATACCAATTAAATCATCTTTTATTTTATAGGTATCCAAAATAAAAAAATAAGGAGAAATGGATACTAGATAGCGGATGCTCCAAGCTTATGACCGGAAATTCAAAAATGTTATCAAACATAACATACATCGATAGTGGAATGGTAACTTTTGGAGATAACTCAAAAGGATACGTAGTGGGCATCGGAGAAGTTATCAACTCTGGTATTTCTAACTCTCCTATAATTACAAATGTTTTGTTAGAAGAAAATCTAAAACACAACCTACTAAGTATTAGTCGATTATGCGATAAAGGTTTTTAAATCAATTTCAAAAAAGATAGATGTAATATTTTCGATAATAACAAGCAACTTATATTTGCGTGTTTTAGAAACAAAAATATTTATGTCTAAAACATGAATATAAATAAAAATTAGAATGTGTGTTTAGCCGCCAAACATGACGATCCATGGTTGTGGCATAAACGATTTTTCATATTAACTTTAAATATATTAATAAATTAGCAAAATATGAACTAGTTAGAGGTTTACCTAAAATAGATTACAAAGTAGAAAATTTACGTGATGATTGTCAAATTCGAAAAATACAGAAAAGATCTTTTAAATCTAATAATAATATTTCTTCAAAACAACCATTAGAATTATTACATTTAGATTTATTTGGTCCAACGCAAGTACGATCTATAAATCACAACAAATATTTTTTCGTAATAGTTAACGATTTTTCAAGATATACATGGACTTTATTTTTAAAACATAAAAGTGACACCTTTGGTATGTTTAAATTTTTTGCTAAAAGAATTAAAACACAAATGGATTTGAGAATTAAAAATATTCAAAGTGATCACAGTGGAGAATTCGAAAATGATCTTTTTACTAATTTCTGTAATGAAAAAGAAATAAGTCATAATTTTTCTTTTCTCGACACACCTCAACAGAATGGTGTAGTAGAAAGAAAAATCGTATGTTACAAAAATATGCACGAACGCTATTAAATAGTAATGGTCCACCAAAACATTTTTGGGCTTAAGCTAGTGCCATAGCTTGTTATGTTTTGAACCAAGTAACCATACGTCCTATGACTAAACAAACTTGTTTTGAAATATTTTTTGGAAGAAAACCTAAAGTATCATACTTTAGAACTTTCAGATCAAAATGTTTTATATTAAATGCAAAAGATAATATAGGAAAATTTGACCCGAAGGCGATGAAGGAATCTTTGTTGGATATTCGAATCGCAGCAAAGCATATACGATTTTTAATAAACGAAACAACGCTATTGAAGAAAGTTTACATGTCTCGTTTGATGAAAATCTTCTTAATCATCATACTAATGAAGATGAGGAAATAATTCCAATAATAAATACAATGAATTCTCTTAATAATGAGACAAATGTGCAAAATAATACTTTAATATCATCTCCTAGAATTCTTAGGGATCATCTAAAAGATAATATCATTGGAGATTTCAATTCTAGAGTAACTAGAAATCAACTCAATCAAATAAGCCATATAGCATTTGTGTCAAATTTTGAACCAAAAAATTATAATGAAGCTTTAAATGATAACTTCTGGATAATAGCTATGCAAAAAGAATTAAATCAATTTGAACGTAATAATGCTTGGGAATTAGTACCAAGATCAGAAAATCAATTAGTTATACGAACAAAATGGGTATTTAAAAATAAAGCAGATGAAAATGGAAATATTGTTAGAAATAAAGCACGTTTAGTTGCTCAAGGTTATAATCAAGAAGAAGGTATCGACTATGATGAAACTTTTGCTCCAATAGCAAGACTAGAGGCCATACGTATATTATTCGCTTTTGCGAATCATCACAATTTTAAACTATTTCAAATGGATGTCAATAGTGCCTTTTTAAATGGTTTTATTAAAGAAAACATATATGTCGAACAACCTCCATTGTTTGTTCACAAAAAATATCCTAACCATGTGTTTAAATTACAAAAAGCCTTTTATGGATTAAAGCAAGCCCCCCGTGCATGGTACAAACGTCTTAAAAATCATTTGACCACATCTGGTTTTCAAATAGGTAAATCGATACAATTTTATTTATTAAACGAGAAAATAACGATATTTTAATTGTACATATTTACATAGATGATATTATTTTTCGATCAACTAATGAAAATCTTTGTAATCAATTTTCAAATATTATAAAAAATGAATTTGAAATGTCTTACTTGGGAGAATTAAATTTCTTTTTAGGTTTA
Organism: Allium cepa; assembly: GCA_030765085.1. Lineage (NCBI taxonomy): Eukaryota > Viridiplantae > Streptophyta > Magnoliopsida > Asparagales > Amaryllidaceae > Allium > Allium cepa. Next base: position 559,612,065 of record CM060938.1, on the reverse strand, counting down.
CAAATAAAACAACTCGAAAACGGTATTTTTATTGATCAAGAAAAATAGTGCAACGATCTATTACGTCGTTTTGAAATGGATAAAACTTCAAGCAAAGCAACACCAACGAGTACTAGCGTTCACTTGGAAAAAGATGATAAAGGAAAAGATTTCAATGAAAAATTATATCATAGCATGATTGGTTCCTTACTCTATTTAATAGCTAGTCGACCCGATATTATGATGATTGTATGTCTTTGCGCCCGATTTCAAGCAAAACCAAAAGAATCTCACCTAAGAGCTATTAAACGTATCTTACGATATCTATCTAGTACTAGAGATTACGATTTGTTTTATCCTAAAGGATCATCGTTTGAACTAGTTTCATATAGTGATGCGGATTTCGGTGGATGTAAAACAGATCGTAAGAGTACTACCGAAACATGTCACTTTATCGGATAATCATTAGTTTCATAGTTTAGCAAAAAGCAAAACTGTGTCTTCTTATCTACTTACGAAGCCGAATATATTTCAACAGCTCAAGCATGTGCACAAGTGATATACATGAAACAAACACTTACGGATTTTGGCAAATTCATCATTAAATCACCAATGTATTATGATAACACGAGTGCAATAAATCTATCGAAAAACCCTGTAAATCACTCGCAGACTAAACATATAGATATACGACACCATTTTTTACGTGACAATGTAGAAAAAGGAATTATTTCATTAGAATACATAAATACCGAGAACCAAATAGCAGATATTTTCACAAAACTAGTAAACGAACAAACTTTTGTGAAACTGCGACTCGATTTAGGAATATGCTCTCTTAATGATCTTCTAAATTAATAACCACATCTTCATTTATTCTATGTTTAGCTAAATTTTTTTATCCACAAATTAGAATTCATAACTCCTTCACCTTAAGTTTTTTAGGTGGTTAGTTTCTGAAAATTATCTATAAATAATTTTTGAAATTATATATAAATATTTACACAACAAGAAGTAAAAATATATAGATTTTCCTTTTTTACAACAGAAAATATAATCATGTCTTCTGAAAATTCTCATCTATCCTTCTCGAAACCTACAACGGACAACTCAACGGATACACGTCAACGCCTTCCTACCCCTACACCAAATCAAGAACCGACGTATAGGTGGTCCTTCTATCATACGGGATTCACTCCCGATAACAAGAAGTCCAAACGAGCTCTATTTGTTTCTCCTAACACCAAGGAGAAAACTAATGAGATACATCATTATCAAAAGCAACAAATAGACCTAAACGAGAATTATATTTTGAACAAAAAGTCACGGTGCGACGACTAAGTTTTTTGGAGCAAGTAGCGATAAATTTTGTAATTCACGGAAGAAGGATGTGCATGAACCACTTCCGATTCCTTACAGTTCTTTGGATCCCTCATCCTTGTAATGCACACCTTTGGATCCTTCACCAAGGCGATTCTCTGGTTCCCCAAGAACCCACAAACATGGAAATATATGGTCTTCACTCAAGCCATGGAGGGATGACAAGTCTGATGATCGCAAAACTCCATCGCATCTAAATAGATTAAATTATTTTCATTGCATTTGTATTTACGTATATTTGTAATTCTGTTTCACAAATATAATACTATATTTTTTAACAAAAAATAAAAGGTCGAAAAATAAGCAACACCCTTCAAATTTAGGCTAATTTTAGAAAAAATGGTCATTTAAGATGTCTGGACATTGGCCTTAAACGTCTGACACTCTGATATCACACAAATTTTACACCATGATACATATGTCAAACGTCTGATATAACCTTTCAAACTTCTGAAAATTGTCTCCGCTTACTTAAAAATAGATACCAGACTATTTCAGACGTTTGAACTACAAACCAAACGTTTGAATAAAGTATCGCCGCCATATTATAAAAATTAGATCTATTTTAGACGTCTTATATTTAAACCAGACGTCTGAGAAACATATCTGTCATTTATAAATAACAATTCGATCTATTCCAGACGTCTGATAGTACAAACAAACATCTGAAAAATCTCTTTGACAAACAAATTTTACAACTCGACCAAATCCAGACATCTACCAAAGCAAACCGGACGTTGAAATCAATTTATTGTCTTAAAATTAGGTTAAATCAGACGTCAGATTACCTTTCAGACGTCTGAAATTCAATCGACACTCTTAAAAGCACAGATAACGTCTATTTTTTTTTACCTTTTCTTACTTCGTTTCATTTTATTCTTCCTTCAATATTGATTTTTTGCCCAATTTTTTTTTCTCTTTCAAACTCAAACGAGTATAATAGCTCCTAAAATAAAAAAAATCCTAAAATCTCCTAGAGAAAACAAGACCAACCAACTTCCACAAACCCTCAAGTTTGCTCAGATGATCAAATCGAACGATGGATGAATCGAGCACCATATTCACTCAAAAGATATGAGGATATTCAGAAGAAGAAACTCCATACAGGTCCATTTTACAACTTACTTAAGTTCCCAATGGACGATTTAGATGAAATGTGTGAGAATGATGGTTTAGAAACTTTGATATCTTTCAACCCCAATAACATCCAAATTGATTAGTTGGCTATATTTCTATTCTACACTAATTTGGATAGCACAGTGGTTTGGAACACTGAAAACGAAGATAATTGGCTATGGTCTAGCGTTTATGGTAATACGATTAGGCTCACTCCAGGAATCATTGGCAGAACTCTCGGATGTTCTGACACGAGCGAATATTTATATAATATTCTCGATTTCAAACCAAGGGACAATATAACACATCAAATATAGGAGGATGAAATTCCTAAATTCGTATCCAAACATCTACGACCTAAGGCGAGACTTCTTACTCGAATGATCAACAACACTATCATTCCTCGCCTAGGTAGTCGCAGATAATAGAGTTAGAACATAAGGCCTTTATGCTCTATTCAGCGGAACAAGGGTGAATTTGGCCAAATATATATTTGACGTTCTCAAACATTTTTGGACTCGATCACGACCGTCGATTATCTACCCCACATTCATCATGAGACTTCTATGTGCTCACAACTCCCCTCCTACTTATCCACTTTTGAAGAAATTTCTCCAAAATATGCTTCTATGAAGTTTCTCTCACTAATGCACCTACCGAAAAATCCTCTGGAGTTTGTATCTTTTGAAGACTGTACGCAACGTCGTCAAGCCAGACAAGTTGGGCCTCCACCTGAATCGCACCATGAACCATCACAAGAGGTGGAACAACATCGGGAGACAACCCCTTCTCCTCCTGCACCATTTGATTATACGAGCGATGATGAGATTTTGGAAACTCGAACAGAGACGAATCCAAATGAAAGTATTTGAGATCTCACTCTTCAAAATCACATATCTTGTCTCGAAATCAAAAAGTTTTGGCCAAGCGTATTGACAGCTTTGAAACATCTTTTGCCACACACCTAGCCATAGTTGAAACATCACTTTCGACTGTATTATCGATTCTCAAAAAGGTTCTTTAAAGGGTTCGTGGCCCCACACCCCCTTCCAAAGATTGGCCAACCCCAATGCCTTCTCCTCCTTTGAAACATTCCAAACTTTTTGAGGAGGACGAACCTCTAGAACAAGCTCCGACATCTCCTACAAAGCAACCTAGCTCTTCTAAAAATGAAGATAAAGGAGATGATCAAGAAAAAGCTTCCTCGAAAGACTCATAGATTTTTAGTACTTCATCTTATGTACAATTGAAAAATCTATGAATGTACTCGATTATAATTATTAATGAAATTTCTCATCTGGTGTGTTATCTATGTATATATCTTTATCTTACAACGATTGGTTGATATTTAATAATTTCTACATTTAAAGAGTTAGATATCCTTTTTGATAATGGCAAAGGGGGAGAAATAAAAAAATAATTAGCACATATTCAGGGAGAGATTTATAAAATTATATATATGTACATTGTATAGTTGTCATCATCAAAAAGGGGGAGATTGCTAGGAAATCAAATCTACGATTTCGATGACAACAACTATACAATGGAAATTGAATATGCATATATATTTCTATATACATGCACTTGCTAGAGTAACACCACTAGAAAGACAAGACAAGGCTCAAAGAACATTACAAGAGACTACAAGTTGATAGGATCAAAGAAGCAACAAGAAAGATGCATAAAGTAGACATGCACAGCTTTCAGACGTCTAGGTGCGCTAGTCAGACGACTGGAAAAACCCTTTAGAACAACAATACAGAAAGGATCAGACGTCTGGTAGATGCACTCAAACGTCTGAAAGACTACTATATACAAAAAATATATAGTGTCAGACGTCTGATACAAATACCAGACGTCTGATTTTGAACTCGGAATTTATATTTAAAATTCAACTATCACATTTGAAAAGGCATCTTTGCTTCTCTTTGTTGCAACTCTTCATCATCAACAGAAGTAACTGTAGAAGCACATGTTAATAGATGCAACTACTCAAGGAATCTCTCTACGACTACATATATCATCAAGAATCAAAGGAAACAATAACCTTACTTACTTGAGATCTTTACTTACATACTCTATTATATTCTTGATCTCTAGCAATTTATACTTGTATTTCACTCTTTCATATATTCAGTTCTTCACAATTAATATTCTCTAGATATATATTGGAAGCATTTACTTATTAGTCAATATCCATGTTATAGAACACATACTTGACAAGAACGAGCTATTGTAACTAAGCCTATTCCTCCGGGCGAAGTGAGGGTGTTTGATAGTCAAATTCCGAAGGGGAGCTTTGGGACTGGACGTAGGATGAAAGGTCTGAACCAGTATAAAATCCTAGTGTGCTTATTCTATATTTACCTAGATTAGTATTGTTTTAGTTGCATCATATATATTTTGTTACATATACTTGCATATACACTACACGATCCTTCCTGTAGACTTTTAGAGGATTTTCCCAGTTGGATTTGGCGATAGGTTTCCATCAGTTAAGAGTGGCAGAGGACAATATTCCTTTGATAGCGTTTCGAACTAGTTATGGTCCATATGAGTGGTTAGTAATTCCATTCGGGTTAACGAATGCACCTGCTTTCTTTGTGGATTTGACGAACCGAGTCTTCCGAGAGTACTTAGATATATTTATGGTAGTGTTGTGGATGACATTTTAGTATACTCTAAGGATTAAAGAGAGCATGAGGATCATCTTAGAGTAGTGCTTAAGATGCTGAGGTAGCATCAGCAGAAGCCGAAGTTTTACAAGTGTAATTTTTGAAAGAAAGACGTTAAGTTTCTTGGTCACGTGGTTTCAAAGAAGGGATTGCCAGTTGATCAAGATAAGATCGAAGTTGTAAATAATTGGAAGAGATTAGAGACGGTGACTGAGATTAGAAGTTTTCTTGGACTTGCTGGATATTATTGAAGATTCATCAAGGATTTCTCGCGGATAGTAGCACCTTTGACTATGTTAACCAGGAAGGATATGAAGTTTGTTTGGTCCCACAAATATGAGGAAGCATTCCATAAGTTAAAGCATTTGTTGTTCAATGCACCTATATTAGTAGTTCCAGACGGAAATCAAGGATTAGTGGTGTACACTGATGCATGTAGGACTCGATTAGGAACTGAGTTGTTGCAGAAGGGAAAAGTTATTTCCTACCTTCACGACAGCTTAGACCACATGAAGTAAGGTATCCTACTCATGATTTGGAGTTGGCTGTGGTGATCTTCACATTGAAGATATGGAGACATTATCTCAAAGGGGAGAGATTTGAGTTATACACAGATCATAAGTCTTTAAGGTACCTATTCTCTCAGAAGGAGTTGAATATGAGACAACAGAGGTGGCTGAAGTTTTTAGCAGCTAATGATTTTGGTATAGAGTATAGTCCAGAGAAAGGAAATAAGGTAGCAGATTCTCCTAGCAGATGACATCGGAATATGGTGTTAGCTATGTTGGTAGAATGAAAAGATTTAGAAGCTTTGACTACCTGTAGTATGCAATTAAGATTGACTGCTAGTTCTAGTCAAAGTATCTCCATGTTTTTCTATATAGAAATTTGACCAGTGTTGATCGAAAGGATTGCTTCTTAGTAGAAAGAGGACCCAGGGTTAGCCAAGAAGATTAGAAGACTTGAGGGTGGAACTGAGCTCGATGATCTAAAGGACTTTAGTCTTGACCAGAGAGGATGGTTGAGAAAGAAGGGACGACTATGCATTCCGAATGTTGAGCACTTAAGGAAAGAAGTTTTTGGGGAATGCCATCGATCAAAATTTATGATTCATCCTAAAGGAACCAAGATGTACCAAGATATGAAGAGCAGCTTCTATTGGGAAGTTATGAAGAGGGATGTTAACTTGTAGGTTAGGCATTGTGCAAACTGTCAACAAGTTAAGGTCGAACATCAGGAGTCGAGTGGGTTGCTTCAGCCTTTGGAGATTCCAGTTTGGAAATGGGATTCAATATCCATGGATTTATAGATAGGTTTCCAAGGTTAAATAGGGAAAGTGAAAGTATATGGTTCATAGTGGAAAGGTTGACTAAGAGTGCCAATTTCATTCCAGTTAAATCAACCAAGATAGCACCTGTTTAAGCTACATTGTTCATGAAGAACATAGTTAGACTACATGAGATTCCTAGTAGTATAGTCAGTGGCAGAGATGCTTTGTTTACTAGTGAATTTTGGAAGAGTCTACAGGATATGTTAGGTACCAAGCTTAAGATGAGTACTGCGTATCATCCTCAGACAGATGGGCAGACAGAGAGAGTCAATAAGGTACTCGAAGATTTGTTAAGAACTTGTGTATTGGACTTTCGTGGATCTTTGGAAGGTCACCTACACTTAGTGGAATTTTTGTATAATAACAATTATCAGACTAGTATAGGAATGACGACGTTTGAAGATTTGTATGGAAGGCCATGAAAATCACTAGCGTATTGGTTGGATACCGTAGACAGATTAGTCTTAGGTCCAGCTCTGATTAGAGAGGCGGTAGAAAAGATTTAGCTAATGCGATAAAGCGTGAAGGAAGCTTAGTCCAGACAAAAGAATTACGCAGACAAGAGGCGTAAAGACCTATAATTTTTAGCTGAGATAAGATTTTCATTAAGGCATCAACGCTGAAGGGCGTGGTACGATTTGGAAAGTCAAAGGAATTGGCATCGATATATGTTGGCCCGTTCCAATTTATAGAGAGAATCAGATAGCTAGCATATAGAATAGAGTTGCTGAGCAGTATGGCAGGTGTCCATAATGTATTTGATGTGTCTAAACTTCTCAAGTACATGCATGATCCAGAGGGAACTATTCCTCCAACAGGGTTGGAAGATTTGATAGTAGAGCCAAATTTGAATTTTGTTCGATAACCAGTTCGGGTTGTAGTGAGAGATGAGAAAAGATTAAGGAACAAGACAGTCAAGTTGGTGAAAGTTCAATGGAGAAACAATGAGAAGGACTATACTTGGGAGACAGAAGACAGGATTAGAGATACTTATGCTGATCTGCTTTCAAGGTTGTCTATATTAGATTTATATAGATAGTTGCTAGTCAGGTAGGCTAGTAGGGTTATTAGGAGCTATTACAAATGATTGCTATGATTAGAATTAGTCCTTACTAAACTTCGAGGATGGAATTCTTTAAGGAGGGGAGCCTGTAACACCCCTAATTTTATATGACATTATTCAGGAGATATAATTAGATAAATTAAATAGAATAATGTAAAGATTAGAGAGATAAGGAGATTGATATTGGAAATTAATTAGAGGCCATGCTTAACTAAAAAATAAACTAAATTAATTAGTTTATTTAAATGGTTCTAATAAGAGAATAAGTCTAAGGGCATCACAAGGATTTTCCATTCTTTACAACACTTAACCCCAAAACTACAGTTCCATTCTCATTCCTCACGTTCAAAAATATAAATCATAAACAAAAGCTCAATGCCGACCATCACAATATGAGAAGAAAATCGAGTAACAGCTTAGGAATCAAGCTAGAATAATTAATCAAGTTCAAGTCTGGAGTTCTTATCGAAAGCAAGGTGAATAATAATCTATATCATCTTATTTTTGTTTTCAGTGAACAAATGTTTTTGGGTTTCAGATTGAGAACCTTTATGAAGATTTTAATGATGATATGCTTGGTAAATATGATATGATTAATTCAAACGAGATTGTTTGATAAAAGTTTTATACGGTTTTCAGGCTAAAACCGTTTATTATAGGTTTCGAATGCCATGAGGATTAAATATGTTATGTAAAACATTATTCTGGAGATCGATTAATCCAAGCTATGGATAATTTAATATGAAATTTCAAAGGAAAATATAGATAATTGGGTTTAAATATTTATTTCGACTATTTATTGAAAGATTTGCGTCCGAAATTTATATATGTTAGATAACATGTTAAAAGTGAATTTCTACGATTTTGGGGGATTTTTCCTAAGTAGTTTAGTATGGAAATTAAATTATACTAGAAAGAAGACTTAAATGTCTTAATTGTTTTGTTAAAGGGAAGGGATAATTTGCTAATTATTCTTAACTAATTTCTAGTAAATTTTGGTAGTCTTTCTATAAAGATTTTGATAAAGTTATGGCAACCAATCATATTTTTACATCTGGGAAAGTTAGTTGAAAAGCATTTACCTAAAAAGGCAATAAATCAGCTTTTGCTTAAGTTTTTGGTTTCTCCACTTCTAGTAGCTATCCTTTCGACCTCATACTTTCGCTTCGACCAAGTCGAAACTAATACACATGGAATCAAAAGTTTGTTACGTAGTGGATTGGGGAAAGGCAGCAAGTATGGAGTCGAAAACTTGCTTAAAAGGGGTTGAAGCCTTGGTTTTCTCCTTAAAAGGAATGCCGCTAGCCTCGTATTCAAATGAATGCTTTCGAAAGGGATTAACATAGCTTTCGACAAGGTTTCCGCCTTTTTGGTTTTGAATAAGTAGGTCTTGAAAGAGATGCCTTGTTTTCAAATTAAAGCTTTTGAAAGTTTAGATAGAACCCAATCGAAACCACCCTGCCGACTTTATACCTTTTGAAGGGATTGAAATCATCAACTAGTTTGAAAGGGAGCCTTTTTTTATAAAATGCTTAGTCGCTTCCCAATGCTTTAGAAAGAGTCCTAGTGGCCAACTATAAAGGATTCGAAGGCAGTGTTGTCGAAAGGTGTTTCTACACCATCCTTCTATTGTTTAAACTTAATGATAAATGCTTTAGAAAGGATGCTACCAAAGCCATCTGTTTTTCCCCAAACTCTTTTTCTATGGTTTCGAAAGGGGCACTTTCACTTGTATTCACTTATACCTAATAAGATATGTTTTAAATTAAACCCAATGGTTTCAAAAAAGATAGTTTCAAAGGGTTTCGAAGCTATGCTTCTATAATTGAATGGTAATACTTTAATACATTCGATATGTTTCGAAAGAAAGGTTTTAAAATGCTTTGAAAGGTAGGTGCCTAGTGTTTTGAGAAGAAGATTTGAATGCTTTCAAAAGGACGTTTTCCAATGGTTTCGAAAGTAAAGATTAAAGGTTTCGACAGCGTTTGTTTTCAAAAACAAAAAACCCAATCTCAATTTTTTAAAAGGCAAAACCCATGGAATTATAAAAGGGCTTTTAAACGCTTTTAAATTGGAGTTTTTGAAGAGGCTTTCCTTGATAAAATAATAGGTTAAAGCGATTAACCATGTTTTATATGAAATTGATTTCAAGGATATTATACCAAATATGTTGGTGATTATTAGTTAATATATTTGATTCTTCTAGGTTACATATTTACTTTAATGTGGACCCATAACTATAATTTAAGGAAAAATGGCAGAATAACTAGCTAAGTTGACCCAGCAGTGAATATAAATTGAGTTAACTTTCGAATGAGTAGAATTGCATCCAGGAGGTTGGGTAGACCAAGATATAGGATGCCTAAATACTAGTTAAAGAAGTTGTCAGATAGACAGGTTCATAGTAAACCCATGAAAACTATGCTTAGAATAAGTTATTGGCATGAGCCAATAGGTTCATAGTAACCCCATGAAAACTATGATTAGAAAGAGTTACTGGCAGGGGCCAATAGGTTCATACTGAACCCATGAAAACTATATCCGATTAAGTTATAGACAGAAGTCAGTAGGTCTTCGTTAACATATGAAAACTAGGATAAGAGGGAAGTTATTGAAAATACCAATAGGTTCAGAGAGAACCCATGAAATATAATGTTATTGGCAGGAGCCAATATAGTGATCCCAAGAAAACTATGTAACCAGACAGGGAGTCCATAAGCTTTAAACAGGTTATTAGTTAGCCCATGAAAACTAATAGGTTAGTAGTGACCCTAGAAACTATAAATGAGATAGATAGTTAGAAATGAATGGGGATGAGAAATCCAAAACTTATTTACTTATTTGCATATCATCATAATATTTTGAGTTGTTATGTTTTAACCATTGTGGATGCAGGAGCAAAATATATGGTTTTTATTAAGTTTTGGATAAGATACTAGTAAGAGGAAAACCCATTCCCCTAAGCGACGTGGTCTTACTAGATATCTAAATGGTTTGATATGGTAGATTATTATTCATACCAGACTTTATGTCTGACTCGAAGTTTATGTCTTCCCTTTAAACTCTTGGGTGCTCAATTGATTTTAGTAGTTTGAAAGTTGAGGTTTTCAGGTACCTCTTTGAATGAATAAGCTTCTAGAGACGTGCAAGAGGCAAGATAGCCATTTAGCTTTCTTTTCTATTTTGGTTACGCTGTATTTTGTCGTATAAAGGCAAAGTTGTTAATTGCCAAGTAATATACTCTGATCATCCAATGGGGCGTCTTCATATGTCGCTCTTGGATTATGTTGTAATAATTATATTTTCTCCGAACGTGGTTCTCGAATATAGAATAATGTAATGAACGTTGAAATGATTTGAAATGGAATATGAAAGTTGTTTTATGATTTTAATTTTTTTAGATATCCACGTGTTTCTGTTATATCAATATATCTAACATTACCATATTTGGTAGCCGAGGATGAATAACTATAGATGACTGCAACATCCATAACCATTAGTTTTAGGCCTCCAAGTGGGGGATGTTACATGGAATAAGTTGAGCTATCTCAAAAATGATTGCTTCTATCTCCATTGTCTGCCCGGATTCCCAAGTAGATGGTTATCTGGACGTAAGTCCCATTCCATGTGCATTACATGAATTTGCCTTATAGTTTGCAGACTTAATTCGTATCTTTTGTTATTCAGATGTTCCATCAAGGTGCAGTAGCATGACACTTTCAGATGCTGCAAAGGCTCTTATGGCACATCTATAAGAATATAGAGATGTCATAATTCTCCTATTAAATGAAAACATTCTTGTCCATAATTTGCTGGAAGCGGGTCGCAGCACCGGTCAAGTCCAAGTAGCTTCCAGTGACGACGATGATAACAACTTTCCCGGTGGAGGTGAGGTTAATCCACATGTTTCCCCAGTCCTAAGCCTAAGGGCAGGAGTTGAAGAGAATGTTGAGCAAGAACAAGAACACGTCGAGGAAGGAAAAATTATAGGTGGCAATGATAAGGCTGGCCATGACGATACTGATTTGGACCACGAGACAACCCATAGATGACCAACAGTTTGTCCCGAAAATGAGACCAGTCATGAAAATTTCTAAGGTGAAGACTACTACACAGCCTCCACCCATTGCGACTGTTGAGAAAACTTGTTCTCTTGCTTTCGCAGATACAATCTCTAAGTTAGCCGATTTCTACCAAGCTCGGCTCCTCTGGCATCGGTGACATGATCCTCGAGAATCTTGGCTCCCTCATTTGCTTTAACGATGGCATTTCACCCATTAGAATGTGGGAGATCATTCCTATGCACAAAGCTCCAAAACATGGTCCATCGAGGGGACACTCACGCAAACATGCACTCCATGGCACTACATTGCACTTGATTCGCATCCTTTCTAGTGGAAAATAATTCATTCTTATTTCATTCATAGGCTCCATGAAGACGAAGAAGTACATATATCAATCTTTTGAGGAAAACATATCCAGATCATATAGGCATCATCCAGGCTCATATCACTAGGGCAGTCGTCGAGATTCTAAGTCTTATCGGCTTAGCTGAAATAGAGACAGTCACGATAGAGACGATTACGACAAGGATTACCTATCATTTGACTTAGCTTCCAAATGTTGTTCCAAATCCATGCCTCCTCCGCCAAGAGTCTTAGATGGGCATTCTGATTGCCACAATGTCTTACCACCGAGCAATGCTTCTCGCACACCTCCTCCGGCATTCCCGTGAAGCACTTGGCACCCTCTCACTCTAATCGATCCTCCAACCATAAGCGCCATCAACGTAGTTCTGGGACCTCCCATTATAGGTTCGTAAAACAATTGATTGAAGCTCTGGTCGTCATTGCGGAGAAAAAACGTGCCGCTAGCACCTGAATGGCTAAATTGAAAGAGCAATTTCCAGGTGTTTGTTTTGATTGGCTCATGTTCCGCCCAACTTCAAGAGAATTTCACCTGATTTCCAAGACATGACCATTGCTTGTGTAACTGACGCTTGCAACCAATACAATGAATGGTTGGGGTGGTTGAGAAAATATCTAAAGTCATGAGGGAAAGGCAACTCAAGATTGATAATTGAATCTCAAGACAGTGCATGGCAAAAGAATCATTGCCCACCTTGACGTTGAGGTCGAAAGCTTAAGAAAATCATAGGCTAAAGCTGTGACGAAAGTCAAGGATGCCATCAAGGCACTTGTAGATGATAGAAAAAAGCATCAAGATGAGATTGAGGCTGTGCATCATCAAAATCATACCTTAGTGCTGGAAAGAGATGCCTCAAACAAGAAAGTAGTTGAGCTGTCGGCCAAACTCGAGAGTGGGATAAAAGAGAAGAACGATGCTATCTAACTAGCTTAGGACTATTGTGAAGAACTGCTTGCTGCTCACGGTGAAAGAGACAAGGAAATTGAATTTGCTAAAGACGTGGATGCACTTGTCCTGAAGGAGATTGAAGCTATGGAACTGCAAATAATAGAGAAATTCAAGCCATCACTTAACAAGTACAATTCTAACATGCTCAGATTCCGCAACTTGGAGTGGTTCAACAACTATTACCCTAGAATTCTTGCCTTACTTGGGAACAAATTGTTGAGGAAGAAAAGGAATTTCTTAAAGGTGGTGAGATGGATCTAGCTCAATTAAAGAAAGAAATCTTAATTGGAGACAAGTCCAAGGTGCTAAAAGAGGGTCAGCTTATTCTACATCCAGAGCTAGCTGCTATAGTGTAGAAAGACTTAGGCGAAGGCTCCGGATCACCGCCTCAAGATGCTAATGCTGGAGACACTCCCGGACCCAAAACCATTCTTGATCCATCTTCAGTTCCAAGCTATAATCCAGATCAACCCCAAATGAATAAACCTGATTTCCTTTCTCCCATCCTAGAGGGGAAATTTTAGGTACTCCAGTCCACACAGAGACCAAAACTAAAGGACGTATTTCATTGACCTCGCCTGTATTCCAGAGAGCCCATATGTCATCGGTTGACATCGCTAATCTATCTTTTTATATCTCTCGAGTTTTAGGTCACCCTAAGTCGTCTCGCTTCCTGACCAGAGTCTCTAATCGGGTCAACAAGCAACTACAACGAAATCGATGACCATGACTACTTCGACGATAGTGCCGAACTATTCCGATTAGCGAGACTCTTGGGCCTGGCAAGCAGATGATAGATGCTCTTCAGGATGAAGGGATTGGTGAGCTCCAAGGAACTCAAAACTGATGATAATGTTATTATTACTAGGTCCTCCAAGCCTCTACGGGCTCCCACCATAAGTACCCTTGAGTAGGAACTGGTCCTAGCCAAAAAGCTTAAGATGGAGAAAATAGAGACTTTTCCTCCTTCGGTATCCATAGCTCTGCCTGGTCAGACTATCTTTTCTCCTGTTACCATTGCTCTGCCTGGGAGTAACCAGAGCATGCCTGTTGGATCATAGCAGAGCACTACATCCAAAGGCAAAGGAAGCGGAGGAAAGACAAGGAAGAAAAAGGAAGAATCCGATGTGCCATCTTCTGCAAGAAAGGAGAGAAAGAAGAGGATCAAGAAGTGATCATCCATCTTCTTTGAGTTTTCCGGTTGTATAGCAGCACTTAGGCTCTTTTTGATTGTTCGCCTTTTGTTTTCTCGACCGGTATTTCTGCAGATTCAGCCTCCACCTTTTATTTTTTGTTTAGGTGTAAATAAAACCTGTACTTATCTTTCCAAGTTCTATGTGAATAACAAATGGTTTTTGTTTTATTAATTCTTTGTGTGAATTTGCCTAATTTATTCATGAAATGCACTTTCCATTCAATGTACTCACGATTATTGCTTTTTATTATCGTCATCAGACTAAGTCATCGGGTTGTTCCATAATTTGCTGAACTTTCATTACTCTATTGAATTTTAAGTAACTATAGAAATGCCAAATTTCAGGCACTAGCCTAGGTAAACTATTTCGACTAGCGGTTCTAACATCCTTTTCTAGGATAGTGATTTTCAATCACGCCAAACTTCGAGCATTGATTGAAGTTCATAGGCATGATCCCACTTTTTGTCGGGCATGGATCTTCGGCCTTTCCCATTTCAGGCAAGATGTCAGTGATTGCATGGTCACGTCGCATCCAATTCAAGTCATTCTACTACTCCCATATCAGGAGCGAGAGTTTGTGGATGAACGACCATATCAGATTCATTTTGATTTATACTCCTGCCCCCACATTAAGGGTCAGAGTCAATCAATGGATGGGCAAGTCACGTATTTTTTAGGTTTATACTCACGCACTCATTGCAAAGGCAAGAGTTAGCGGATGGATGGCCAAATCACGTCCATATATTTTTATACTCCTGTCCTCAATCCAAGCTCAAGAGTTAATAAATGAACGGTCGTATCACGTTCTTTTGGTTTATACTCCTACCCTCACATTAAGGGTAAGACTTAGCATACAAACAGTCATATTACATCTGTTTGGAGTCATACTCCTACCTCCATATCAGGAGTAAGAGTTAGCTGGTATCGATCTACGGACATCGAGAGTGATTGAACTTCAAGGGTCTGATTATGGACCGTGGAAGTTTGGTTGGTACCTATCTCTTGGTACCTGCATACCTGCATTACGCACATGCATATTCATTCGATTCGGTCGCATATCATAACTCTTAAGCAATGTAAAGACAGATCCGAGAAGCCATTTATTGAAAAGGAAAATGATAGGTTATGACTTATTACATGGCTTTATTTAAGTATGTAAATTTTTATTTCTAAGCGAAATAGCTTCATAAATGCTCGCTATTCAATACCCTCGCCAATGAGATCTCGTCAACCATTGCAAGCCTGAAAGTGCCATCTCCAAGCTTTTGTTCTATTGCATACAGACCTTCCTATGTCAGGCCTAAGTTTCTAGGGCCTGGAAAGATTTGTTTAAGGACTAGGTCGCTTATTTCAAAGGTCCGATTCCCGACCTTGACATTGTAAAACCAGGCAACTCGATTGCGGTGCACTGCTGCACTTAAGTCAGCTTCGTCTCCTTTCTTATTGATTATGCCAAAAGATTCCAAATGGAGTTTCTCATTCGTTTGTGGATTATAATGAATTACCTGATGCGAAGGTAACAGTTCAACTACAACCATAGCCTTCGATTCATAGGCAAGGGGAAATGGGGAATGGCCAGTAGCTGACTTAGGGGTTGTCTGATAAGCCCAAAGTAGCAATGGAAGTTCATCGACCCATTTACCCTTAGCTAATTCCAATCGCTTCCAGAGAAATGACCTGATAATCTTATTTACATATTCAACCTGTGCATTCGCCTAAGGGTGTGCTACCGCAACAAGTGTCTTCCCTATGCGATGTCGGTGGTAGAAATTCTTAAACTCGATGCTGTCGAATTGGGTTCTTTAATGGTAACGATCACCTTTGGAACTCCAAGATGACAGATAATATTTTGGACTACAAAGTTGATCACTTTCTTCATGGTAATTGTGGCTAATAGTTCTGCCTCAGCCCATTGGTGACGTAATCAACCGCGAGGATGGCGTATTTTGCACCATCATTAGATATCAGCAACACACCAATAATATTAATCCCCAAACTGCAAACAGCTAAGGATTGACGATTTGAGCAATCTCCATTGGTGGCGCTCTCAAAATCTCAACAAACCTCTGGCACTTATCACACTTTATAGTGTAATCGGCTGCGTATCGGTTAAGAGTCACCCAGAAGTACGCATAGTGTAGAATCTTCTTCGCTAGGGTTTACCCCCCTATGTCGTCGCCAAAGGCCCTCTCATATAGCAATACAATCCCAACTCGATAATAAAGCTATGACATTTCTGGTCCGAGACATGCATTGGAACTAGTTTTATCCAGAGTATGCATCCATGAATGAAAGAAATTCATGCCCGGCTATTGAATCCACTAACTGATCAATCCATGGAAGTGGGAAGCTATCATTTAGGCATGCCTTATTCAGGTCATAATAATAACACATCCTCCATTTCTCGTTAGCCTTCTTGACCAAGACTGGGTTGGATACTCATATGGGTATAAGGCGTCGTGGATAATGCCATTGTCCTTTAGCTTCTCCACTTCTTCTTTGAGTGCAACAGATCTCTTGGACCCAGACTGCATTGCTTATTGCTTATGTTTCACATGAATGCATTTGGATTTATGTGCAATGCATGGCTCGCTATCTCCAGCGGGATCCCACATATCAGAGTTTGTCCAAACAAACATATTCAAGTTAGCCCGGAGAAAACCAATCGCCTCCTACATCATCCTGCCACCAAGTTGTGATCCGACTTTCAGGATTCATGTTGGGTCATCCCGACCGCCTGGGACATTGATCGTTGGCTTGGCTGGAGCCGCTCTTCCATCCAGTGGCTCTTTGCATAGGTCCATATCCTTATGGAACTGACTATGATGCCCAATCCAGGGCTTATGCATTAGTTGCTATGTATCCAAATCCTTGATGCAGAGAGTCCCCTCTACACCTTTTCCTTTCTATCTTTGACTCGCCTCTCTTAGCTCGGTGATATAACATTCACGGCCATGCCCTTGATCTCCGTGCACTACTCCCATAACATTCTCTGTAGGAAATTTAAGCATCAAACACCAGAGATCTATAGCCGCTCTGAACTCATCCAGGGTTGGTCGGTCCAAAAATGCATTATAAGCATAGTAAATATCCAACACAACAAAAGGCATGACCTGTATTTGCATGCAGTCGCCCTATCCAAGCACCACCGATAATTGCACATGTTCAACTGGCTCTGTTGTTGTCCCGGTAAATCTCTGGATCTGAGATTTACATGCTTTCAAGTCCTTTCCCTCCAGAAGCATCTTGCATAGGATTTTGAATAGAATGTTGACTGAACTTCCATAGTCAACCAGCACCTTTCATACAATAGTTGGACCAACCATGGTCATTATAACCATTGGGTCAATCATTGAGGCTTCCACCCTATCAGCATCTTTGTTTTGAAAAACAAAGTCATCTTTCATGGTTCTGAATTACTTTGCCAAACTTCCATCCTTAACTGCCAAACAACTCTCATACTTGTTGTTCTTCAAAGCACTATCATACTTGTCTATCTCATTCAAAATCTTGTGACTAGATGCGGTCTATGGATAATTATATTTATTAGCAAATGTTTCTCAAGTCGCTTAGGCTCCTCACCATTAGGACCTGCTTGCCTCCATTGGGATGTTGACCCTGGGGTGATTAGAATTTCCTTGCCTACCGTTCTACGGGTCTTTCATAGACTATTGTGGTTTTTTCTTTCGAATCAGCTCCTTAATCATGTCGCACAAGTGCTTGCATTCATTGGTATTATGATCATGAATATCATGAAACCTATAGAACTTGCCAGATCTTTTCTCCTTCTAGGTGGATTCTCTCGAAGCCAGCTTTCTGTACTACTCGATGTCTTGAGGTGCAGATAGATATTCTCGATTTAATTATTCATTCAGTAAAATTATCATATTTTAGGAATCCTAGGATGATTCCTATTATATAGCTTTTTTTCCTTAGCCCCGTTATCACTCTTTTTCTACTTACCATTCTTGTTGCCAATATTCACATCCACATTTCCAAAACTTCCTCTAGATTGCTTTATATCAATGTTGCTTTGTATCACTTCATCTAAATTTCCAGCACCACTTCTTTGGGGATGATAATGCTCTTCTTCCAAGCATAAGTACTGATTAGCTTTTTATAGAAAGCATTCATCATCGATGGGGGCTTCCTCTCCAACCATTCCTCGAAATCTATCTCGGGATGAATCTCACTAATCAGTGCCTACATACTATGTCATCGTTGGGATTTGTTACCTCCATCACAGCTGTTTGGAATTGATTAAAACAAAATTTAATGACTCTCCCACTCCTTGAAGAGGTTTGATAAAGACATCATATCTTTCAAACGTGCGGCGTGTAAACTGAACCACTCCATAAATTTTCATGACAACTCAACAAATGACAATATGGATCTTGATGGGAGACGATTGAACTACGTCACTGCTGCTTCTTCTAGGAAAATTGGAAAACAGGCACCAGACGCTTTGGCTGATTCCATATGTCATTCATACTTCATTAAGTATTGCTTAGATACCATCTTTCCACTGTATGGTGGCATCATTGGGATTATAAATCTCTGTGGATACTTCTAAAGTAAAATATTCTCAGTAAATGGATTCCGACTAGGAGAAGTACCATATTCATCATTGTTTTTGAATCAGTTTTTACTCACAAGTCTCTTGATCATATCCTCCGAGTGCTTCGTGTCCACGGGTTCGGCCGAATGGTGGTGATCGAGATCTATTCTGAATGTTCAGCCTGATAAACGCTCTTAGGCATTCGGCCTGATAAACGCTCTTAGGCATACTCTTGATACATGGGTTCTCTGGACTATAGGAGATCCGTTCATCCAACAGTCCCCCATATGATTCTATGTGTAGCATCATCAGCAGTTGTACGGTATTTAGCATTCTATTAATCCATGGCATGTCAAGAAGTCAGATCCACGCAACCATCTAGAGGGTGAGCACTGAGCCTACCATCGGTTGAATCGGTAACTATCCGTCCTCTTGGATTGGTACCGGTCCATCAACTCAAGCCTCGAGTTTGTCTTCCTCCTTTATATGATGTCCCAACAGGGTTTTGTTTCTTCTTCTACTTTCTATCTCTCAGTCCTTGGTTAGATGATGGGAACTTTTAGATTCTGAACTTGAATCCCTCTTGCTCCTCCTTCGGCTGTTCTACCTTAGTTCATTCAACAACCACCAGCTCTACCGCATCTGCTGGTTCATTTGGTTATGACTCTCCTAGAATCCTCCCTCTATTTGTTTGGTAATTCGATCCATTTCCACTCTAGATACTACATTAACTGGATTCTAGATCTCTAGTTATTCTGTTTAGGTAGCTCCATCCACACAGTGAATGTCTTGATTCTTAGCATTATTAGTAGTTCTGGAAGTTGTAGCATATTCGCTCCTTGATGGGGCAATGGAAAATAGCTTTTCTTAGATTATTGAAAATCTGAACAGTAGAACTATAGGGTTGGAAAATTAAATCTATCTATCGGATCTATGAAATCCAATAGTAGATGATAGATCCAAGTAGCCTAAGAATATCATTCTCAGTGAGAGCACAAAAATGTTTAAATCAAAAATGGTACAAACACCCAAGAGTTTATGTAGAGAATAAAAAGTGAAGAAAATTAAATGACAACAAGTAAAAAATAACACACATCAATTTATAATGGCTAGGATAATTTTGGCTTACGTCCACTTAGTGATTTTTATTGATTATCTCACTGATTACAAGAAAAAGTTCTTACGGGTCAGTACAACTCCGATGGTGATTACAAGAGTTAAGAGTATAGAAGAACAAGAGACAAAAAAGATGTTGAAATATGATCCCTACCATCCTATTTATAGAGGTATAAAGCCTAAAATCTCTCCCAGAAGATCTTCGCATCGTTTTCCACGCTTTAGACCGTTTCCCCAAGTGAATAGGAGGAGCCCTCAGCAAGGTTCGTGGATCGGTACCGACCGAAGGAGATGGATCAGTACCGACCCATAATATTGCCTTGAATATTATTTTGAAATCCTTGCCTTGGCTCGTCTTGTTGTTAGGTTCGTCATTCCATAGTTATTTGCACCAATATTAGCTTGTTTCTAAGTCCAAACAATGTATCCATGGAAGAATAGAGTTGCTGAATCAATTTTTCATGGAGACCAATAAAGAATTGCATTGAATCATCAAAACAACACTTGGAGTAGGCTTCTGGAATCAAGTAGAGTACGAGGTAGAAGATGAGCAAATGTAGTGGAGAAAACATGGATCGATACTGACCCAAGGGGTTGATCAGTACTGATCCACAACTTAGGAGGATCCATATTTGCTTTGCTTTTAGTTGGTGTTGCTTTTATCCAATGACTCTGTTTGTGCTTGGTTTTTGGACTTTGGGTAATAAATCCGAGTTCGATTCATCCAGTTTGTCTGGATATCACCTGGTCGAAAGGATGAATAGCATTAAGCTTGTTGCAATTGTAGCACTTCTTCCCCTCATCTTTGCAGTCTTTACTCTAGTGACACTTTTCTAAACAGTTATAGCAAGCTGGAGTAGGCTTGCTCTTGTTTTGGCCACCCTTGTTCTGAAACTACTTTCTCTTATCTTTCAACTTCTTCTTATTGTTCCACTACTTCTTGCCACCCTCGCCTAATTGTCGCTTTGGCTCATCTTTGGGAACAATAGTCCTTAACTTCGGATAAAGATTCTTATGCCTCAAGGCCTTTTCGACTATCATCTCAAAAGTCTCATCAATTTAGCCTACAAATTTCTCTTCCAAGTGATCATCAAAGCTGATGATGAACTTCTTGTTCTTCTTTAATGGAGTATCGTTGAAGGACATCCCATATTTGGATAAGGCATTGAACTCAACGACATACTCGAAGATAGTCATAACTCCTTACTTTAGATCCGTAAACATACTGAATAAGACTTATTTTTGAGCTGCCAATATGAACTTCTCTTTGTATTTAGCTTTGAGCTAGTCCTATGTGAACTGGTCTTTGGAAGTGGCGACCTTCACAGCATTACACCAGCTCAGGGCTCACCCCTAAAGATGACGAGAAGCCAATCTCCTCTTCGTAGCATCATTCAGCTTTAAATCATCGAAGATCCAGGTGTCAAGCTAATCCAGCACTTCCATCTCTAACTTTGTTTCTTAGAACGGCTTGCCACAAGACTAGCAAAGTCCTTGCTTAGCTTAGAGAAATCAGCTCTAGGCATGCGCACTGGAGCACCACTATCAATAGCGACATCAGAGGGACTTCTTGAGTATTTTGCAGCATGTTCCGCATCATGAAATTGAATATGGTCTACAAATTGAGATTAGCAGCTCCCGAGCCAACTCCTTCTTCGACTTCATGGACGGAATTCCTAATAGCATTCCTTGTTTTTCTACTCATCGTTCAATCTATAATAAGGACGATCAATCTCTCTATAAGGAAACCCACTTAAGTAGTACTTGTGTGTGCTATAAAATTATATACTACTGTATAGTTTTTAAAACCAAAATATATAACAAAAATGCACTCTCATACACACACACTCCCCCGATCTAGTCTAGGGTAAAAACTCATATCCCATCGCTACTAGATCACGGTATACCTTAGGGTAAACTACACAACCTAAGCTCTAATACCGAATGTGGTGGCTATCCTATACCACCGGCACCTAATAATACCTATATAGTGCACTGTAGCAGTGCCCGACCGATGCATGATGACCGAGAAGACTGTAAGGTTAATAAAACATCGTAGAACCTGTCATATATCACAGAATCGATCCATAGCCATTGATCCCACACTTCAACTCAACTAAGCCATGCTCCTCTATGTGAAGTCCTCCTCCAACGATCCATCACATATACCGATCGATTTCCATAGATCGATACCAATCCGTAACCACCGATCCATCACATATATCGACCAATGCCCATAGATCGGTATTGATACATAGCCACTAATTCCTCACTTAGAGAAATTTTTCCAAAGTCAACTCTAAGTAACCCCCTCTCTAACTCTAAGCATGCACTGATCCCTCGCCGCCTTCACTTGAAGCAAGTATCTCTAATCCATCACTTGAGATTTCTTCACTTTCATGTGATCCATGCACTTGCACAAGTGACCCAAAGTAGATCCTTCTAAAACTCGAAGCGATCCATCCCACGCTTTGAAGCATTTCTCCACCAATCGATAACCATCAAACTACCACTGATCCATCGATAACTTAAGTATACGAACTCCAAATGCCTTGAAACCTAGAACAAGACTTATGAGGCCTTCTTTGTTGCCCCATATCGATCAGACATAATTTGGACTCATACCGATCAATAGCTACCGATCGATAACGTACTCCTATAACTAAATCGCCATTTGATCAGCGTTTTTAACAAATAAAAATTAGAGATTCAAGTACTCATTACATATAATATATACTCATAAGCATATATCCATACACATCAATATGAATCCTAAATCTAAGGATAGTAACTATAAGAACAAAGAAGATCCATAAGAATACTAGTTTTAGAAATCTTTTCAAAATCGTTTGAAATTTATGTATGTGATTAAAGAAGGTTTAAAACATTTTTAAATTTGAAAATCATTTAAAAACATCATTAAACATTAAATAGTGGCTAATTAGGAAGCAGAGGCTTAAAACGACTCACCAAATCCTATGCAAACGAAAGCAAACCCAAGAGTGCATGAATCCTAAATGAATAGTAGCTCCAAGTGGTCTTCTAGAAGCAAATCTTCAATCTATGGTGCTAATCTCACTAAACTTCCTGTAATGATGTGTTTTGGCTAATTAAAGTAGGGATTATGGTAACTTTTGGATTATATAATGTTAATGGACGTTTTCTCTCTACTTTTGGGAAGTGTAAAGTGATGGAGAGAATTCTCACTATTTTTGGGAAGTGTGAAGTGATGGAGAGAATTCTCATCAGCCCCGACCTCATGCTAATCTCAAAATAGGATTTAAACCTAACTATTAATTCACTAATTACCCACTATGTTGTCCAAAATCAAATAAATCTTAAAATAGCCATATGTCCTATTCGGTAAGTCCGTTTTCCTACTATGACCAATCTACAGATCATCTTGATCTGATGGAAGTGGTTTCAGATCCCAATTGGGCTCCTATCAAAAGTTATAGGCCATAAAAATATTTTAAGGTCAAAATTGTCCAATAAATTCTAACGATAAAAAATGTCTTTAGTTGTCATTTCCAAAAATTATAGAATCGAAAACCTTATATAAAAATAATATTAATACTCCATGACTCTTTAGTACGTAGAATACGGGTCATTACACTAAACTTGTTGGGATGGTCTTACGGCTAAAGAAGGAGACCCGGTACCCAACTGGTACTTACTATCACTTCCTAGTCAACACCATGGCCATGATCTTTTCAAGCATTCCCTGTCAAGTTACCCTCCGTTGAATGACCGGATACTTCTTCATTCCCTACGGGGTAATCCCAAGCTTGAGAACAAACACCTTTTAATCCCTTAGTATATCTTTGCTTATTTTCTTACCTCTTTATCTTTTTCTCTGCTTTCATTTTCTTAACACATTTATTGATAATGGAACAACTTGATTATCTCGATGTCAAATTCTTGACATTGAAAAGCACCTAAAACTTGTTGAAGACGACCACCTCCAACCCCCAGGAAATGAGAATTCTATTGACCAAAGCTAGCCTCAACCAAGTTGGATTGATGAGGCTAGACCAATTAATGGTTAGGGAGAGAACCAAACAACTTGGATTGATGAGGCTAAACCAAATAATGGTTAGAGAGCGAACCAACCAAGGAGGAAGCTAGTAAAGAAGGTGGTTGTAGAAAAGGAGCTAGCCACAACAAAGCAGGACTACTCCAAAGTCCATTTCTTGATCGACGGCGACTCGATCACAGAAGAAAACTCGAGATATGATAATGTAGTTATGGGTGAGAAGAAAAAGGAGTGGCAACGTATTTACTTCGAAAAATTGGATGATGTTGTGTCAGTGCCGTAATGGGAAGAATTTATCCCACAACAATTAGTCAACATCCGGGTCCCTTATTGTGAGCCGCTACCAAAGGATTTGGATATGAGCTCAAGGAAAGAAGTGTTGAGGGAGGTGTTCAAGAGCCAGGCATCGATAAGGAGACTAATTCCTCCTTCTAGAAAATTCCTACATATGACCCCTCATATATCGTATACGAAAGTGGTCAACGGGAGAGCCTTATGTAGGGATGAACCGAACTAGTGTAAGCAGCTCAACCTCATTATATCATCACCTTATGAGAAATATGGGCTAGGCCGGTATAAATGGTAGCTTACTCGCACTTTTCTTCCTTTTACATTAATTTTGACTAACTTTTTTGTTCATCTTTATTGATGTAATGGCCGAAAAGTTCAACTTTGCCACCTTCGGCAAGTCTAGCTCTGGTAAGAAAGCCATTACGATCGTCATGCCCAAAGCACCGACTGAGGTCATCAGTTGCCCTTAGTCCTGAGCACATGCCCTTAGAGAGGGAGTTTAAGAGGCTGAACAAGGCTAGAGAAAGGATGTCTATAGGGTCCCTAACACCTTTTTGCAAGGCATGTGCCTATTTTAATGAGGAGGGTATGCATAACGTGATAAAGTGGTGTTGATTGGATATGCACCCTTGGAGATCAATGCCGCTTCCAACCATGATGACTAAGAGCTCCTAACGAGGCCATTTCAAATGATGTTAGTTGAGATCTCGGTATCGACCCATTGGGCCTAATTTGGGTAGGCTGGCATTCTAGGGAGGACGTTATCGAAGATCATATTCAAGACGCCCTACTTGTAAGCTTCCTTAATGTAGATCTATTACTATCTTTACCGAATCTCCTAATTGGTCTGTTTTTTTAGGTCTTTGACTGTTATGCCTGAGTCCAGGATGAATACTTAGCTCTTAATGACAAGGTTTGATAAGGTAAGCAGGCCCAAGAAGAATCCGAGCAGGCAACAACAATGTTGGAGAAGATAGTGCAGGATGCATCGTGGCAAGGGAGCAGGCTGAAAAAGAGACAGTGGATCTCAGGTAGAAGCTAACGAAGGCCGAAAGGAACCTGATCCAATAAGATATAGTGTTCAAGTCAGATGTGGATGTGGAGGCTACCCTATAGTAGGAGGAGGATGTATGGTAGAACCATCTAACGAAGTTGATCAAGGCCCTACTTAGGGAATTATAATATGCCTGTTTCCATAAGCTGCCTGAATGTCGAGAAATTTACAGTGACCCGGGTAGAAGTTGTTGTTGAGAAGAGGTGGCCAGAGAGGCTGTGCAGGTCTTTTTGACAAGGGAGTAAATTGACTCCTTGAGCCGATCAATTAAGGGGCTGTACTTGTGGATAATTTTCTTCTTCTTCTTTATAAGCCTAGCAGGGTGGGCTATGTGTTCCCATATTTTTGGAAATGAAGAAAGTGATTTTGTTGAAATTTGTCTATGTATTTGATGGATGTATCCCCTCTTGTTTGTTTATGCTTGGCTTATAGCTTGGCACACTTTGTGTAGCTGACAGTCACTTAATTTGATTAACTTGTTGTGGTTGATAGACCAAGCCGATTAATGGACTTAGATATAAGCATTGACCATGTAACCTGGTTATTTGCTAGCAGCCAAAGGAAGCATATGTTAGCGAGTATTACTTGTGTCAGTTTGTTATCGAGCAGTCCTAACATGAACTTAAGCATTGAATTTCTTAAAGGTCTATCAGGTGGCACGCTGAAAGAATGAGTGGTAGGCGATCCTAGCAGAAACATAGCATTGAGTGCTTGAAGGTTACTTTCAAACGATACGCTAGAAGAATGAGAAGGCTATTCAATTGTTCTCTAGGGTGACGCATTGCTAGTTGAGAATGGAAGACTGGCCTGGCTTGAACTCGAACACTTGGAGGTAGCCTCTGACAAGGAAGTGAATGCATGGCAATTCACCCTTGTGGAGAGCTAGCCGGAAAGAAAAGGAGAACGACTTGCATATCCTTAGCAATAGAGATCTGTAATCCCCAATAAGGTAAATAAGCATATAATAATCCATCCTTCATTGGAGAGCCTGGGCTATTCTAAGGTTGTCTAGGGAGACACGTTGCCAATTGAGAGTTATAGACGGCCCTGACACAAACTAAATATTGAGTGACAATCCTTGATAAGGAGTTGAATGCACAGTAATTCATGTTCGTGGATAACCAACTGGCAAGGAGAGGGGAATGGTTCGAAAGTCCTTGGCAGTAGAGGCCAAGACTTCCCAACTAGGAAAATTAGCACATAATAACTCATCCTTTATTAGATAGCTTGTATTGTTTGAAGGTTCTCCAAGGAGCCATGTTGTAAGTCGAGAGTGGTAGACTAACCCGACACAAACTTAAAATTTGAGTGGCAGTCCCTAACATGGAAGTGAATGCATGGTAATTCATTCTTATGTATAGCCGATCAAGAAGGAGAAAAGCATGGCTCACAGGTTCTTAGTAGAAGAGATCGGCAGTCCCAAATAAGGAAAATGAGCATATATTAACTCATCCTTCGATGGATAGCCTGCACTGTTTGAAGGTTCTCTAGGGAGACACGTTGCTAGTTTAGAGTGGTAGATGGATCCAACACGAACCTTAACACTGAGTGGCAGTCTCTGACAAGGAAGTGAAAGCGCAATAATTTATTCTCGTGGATAGCTGGCCGACAAGGAGAGAATCGTGGCTCACAAGTCCCTACCGGCAGAGGTCGGTAGTTAACAACAATGTAACATACCCTATCCAAAGGCTTGAGGCTAAGCGCTGCAGATGCTGCAGTCATCCATAGTACTAACTTCCAGCTACGAAATATGGTAATGTTAATGGTATACATAATATCAGAAGCACATGAATATGAAACAAAATCACAGATTTCATGAAAATAACTTTTTTGATTACATATCACAAAATATGATAAATACTCCATTACATAACCCCATAACTGTTTCCCAGGTAAAGATCAAATATAATTATTACATAAATACGCCAAGAGCGACATATGAAGATGCCCTCTTGGTAGACCAGAGTATTACATAGTCATATCTGACTTAATACAATACAGCAGAATAAAAAAAATAAAACAGAAACTTCTAAATAGCTATTCATCAGCCACCTGCTCTTCTCCGGAAGCTTTATTTGCCAACCTACTAAAAACTTGTAAACCTTAACCCTCAGTCTACTCAAATCAATTTTTAAGCACCCGAGAGTTTAAGGGGGAAAACATAAATTTCGTGTCAGACATAAAGCTTGGTGTGAATAATACTATACATCTCGGTTGTTTGATATTAAGTGAGACCAAGCCGCTTAGCGGAACGGGTTTCCCCTCAATAATACCCTTTTATAACATATCTTTCGCAAATCATTTTCTATAACAAATACTAGTTGAAACTGTAAAGCATTATCATGTAAACATACATATTAGGTAACAAATGAACTATCTATTTGAACACTATAGTTTTGTTTGGCTAACTATTAACCTTTGGCTGACTCGGGCCTACTAGACAATATAAACAGAATAATCTAACTCCTATTAAATACACCTCTTCTGGACGGTCTGTCCCTAACTTATCTTTTAGATATTCCTCTTCTGGACGGTCTGTCCCTAACTTATCTTCTCACAGGGTCACCTAATCCTAATGGTTTTGTGGGCTCACCAATAACCTATCTGTATACAAATATATATTCCCTTCTGTGTGTAATCATCATTTTAGTCTTACCTGTGACAAAGCCCTACACATTGGAACTATTGACTAAATTAGCTGGGACTAATAGCTAATGTACAGGGCGCGACCCTATACCAGTCCCATCTAGTATTCTAATATCTGAGTCAATTTACTTAGGGTAATCTTCCCATAAATTTTCCTCGAAACCTT
Source organism: Allium cepa (assembly GCA_030765085.1). Classification (NCBI taxonomy): domain Eukaryota; kingdom Viridiplantae; phylum Streptophyta; class Magnoliopsida; order Asparagales; family Amaryllidaceae; genus Allium; species Allium cepa. The sequence goes on along the minus strand of CM060938.1, from coordinate 559,584,083 downwards.
TTCATCTCAAATTTATTTAAAACCTTAAATCAAACTTAACAAGGAACATGTGTACTCTATGCTTTACTCAAAATCACCTTGCCATGTTATATATATACTTTACTCAAATCTTTGTTGATGAAAACATTTAAACCTTTGAAAGTACTCCTTTCAGATCCATTGAAAGTACTCCTTTCGAAACCAAATAAACCCCTCTTTACAACCTAGGTCGAAAGGCCAAAACATTCCTTTTGAAACCATTCATATAAACTTTTCAAAACCATTAAAAAACCTTTCCTTTGAAAGCTTTAAAAGCCTTAGGCATCCTTCTTTAAAACCTTTAAACATTGCCTTTTGAAACAATTGTAAAACTTTTCCTTTCAGACCTTTCGAAACCATGGGGGAACTACCCCATAAAAACCTTTCTTTAAAACCCTTAGAAAGCATCAAAACCTCTGTAAACAACAAATCTTTCGAAAGCATTTGGGTTCAATTTAAAATATGTGGAAACATCTTTCGAAACTATTTAAAACTCTTTTGAAACCTTTGGGTTTGACCTTCAACGGGGCAAAAGGGTCATAAAACATTTAAGTCGAAAACACCCTTTCAGCAGTAATTCCTAAGTAAAGAAGTGATGGTGTCGAAACCAACCTTCCGAAAGCATTGGAGAAGTAGCTAAGTTTCAAACCAAAGTATACCTTCCGAAATCATTGACTTCGAAAGGTAGAAAAGCGGTAGCTAGGGGTTTCGACCCTCTTCGAATGCATTTACTTAAAACAAAGGCGAAGCCCATTCGAATCCATTCCTTTAAAACATTTATTAGCCGAAAGCCAACCAAGTCGAAAGCACTTCCTTCAAAAGCAAAGTAGGCGCATTTTCAATTTAAAACAAAGTCATGCTTTGACCCAATCGGAACCTATGGTCTTGACCCAGTACCTTCCGCCTAGTCCAATTCACTATGTACCAAGTTATTGATTCTATGTGCATTGGTTTCGATGACAATGGAGGGGCAGTACTTGGTCGGAACCCCAATGCCGAAAGTGGCAAAACATGCCAAAAGCATGTAAAAACTGATTTTTACCTTAAAAAGGATATCTTTTTCAACTAACCTGCATTATTTATCATACTTTTATTGCTTGCTAATTTTCTTTTCTAAAAGTGCTTCCAATATTTCAGAAAAAAACAATTAAAATACCCCTTCTTTTTTTATAAATATATAAAACATTTAAGTCCCATATCATAATAATTTTATATATATATCTAATAGAACACTTAGTAAAATTCTACAAAAATTCCAAAAAATCATTTTTAATTTGTTTTCCAACATATATTAATTTCCGACTCAAAACTTATATTATTTAGCCATAAATAATTTTAAACCCAATTTTTTTTTCTTCACTAGAAAATTAGTAAATCTGCATTAATTTAGAAAATTTTGAAAATTGAAGCCTATCTCTAAAATATCATTTTTGGTCCAAATCTAAAATCACAAGGCATATGGATGTCATTAAACAAAGTTTTTACATTAAAACATATCATAAAACCTATATGATTAAGCATAAATCATCAACAAGTATATATAAACATTTAATCATTCAAAAACATGGCATAATCATGCAAAATAGTTCAGATCCATATTAAAATTGAAAACAATTAGAAAAATGTGATGCAGTCATTATTCAACTTAGCTTTGAGATTATGGAGTTTGAGATTTGAATGGATTAAGTTGATTAATCTGCTTTCCTTTTCTTTTTTTATCTTCTTCTTGCTTAATAGTAGCCGGCGTCTATACTTTGATTTAGTAATGAATGTGTATTCCTAAGGGTTTAGGGTATAAGAATGCCCTTTCCCAACTTTGCCCTTGCCTATTACCCATGTCTATTTTAATTAATGTTAGCTCATTTTAATCTATTCATTAACATGGCACGACTACCTCTTATTAAAATGAAATCTCAATCCCCTAATCATCACATTATTTTATTTAATTTAGCTAATTAAATGTCCGAGATAATGTTACTAAAAGTATGTGGTGTTACGATCTCCCATCCTTAAAGAATTTCATACTCGAAATTACGATAAGGTACACAATACATCAATCAAAAAGATAAAACATACCATCAAACTAATCAAGATAAGCGTCTCTAATCCAACTCTCAGTCTTCCAAGTATAATCTCTCTCATCGTCGCTCCACTGAACTTTCACTAAATTTAACTGTCTTGTTCCTTAGCCTCTTCTCATCTCTCGCGACTATACGAACTAGCTTTCTAACTATAGTCAAGTATGGTTCTACTACTAAGTCATCTAACGCAGTCGGTGATATAGTAGACTCTGGTTTCTAACACACTTCCTTAAATGAGAAACATGAAAAACATCGTAGACTCCTACCAAACTATTCGGTAACTCTACTCTATACGCGAGTTTCCCGATCCTCTCCACTATAGGAAATCTTCCTACGAATCTTGATGCCAACTCCCTAATTTTTCGAACCTAATCACACCCTTCATAAGTGGTACCTTAATCGAAACATGATCTCCAGTTAAGAATTCTACATCTTTCCTTCTTCTATCTGCATAACTATTCTGCCTAGACCGGGCCTCCTTTATCCTAGCTCGAATCAATTCGATCTTTTCTTCATCTTCTCTTACTAAATCTGCACCAAGAACCGAAGTATCTCTGGTCTCTAACAAAAAACTGGTGATTTGCATGGCCTACCATATAAAGCTTCAAATGGTGCCATCCCTATACTAGTCTGTTAGCAGTTGTTATACGAAAACTCGACTAAGTGTAGATGGTCTTCCCATGATCCTCCAAAATCTAATACACAATCTCGTAACAAATCTTCCAAGACTTTGTTAACTCTTTCCGTTTTCCCTTCGGTCCGTGGATGGTAAGCGGTACTCATCTTGATCTTGGTCCCAAAAATCTCTTGCAGACTCTTCCAGAACTCACTAGTGAACAAGGAATCTCTTTCACTTACTATACTATTAGGAATTCCATGAAGTCTAACAATATTCATCATAACTAACTTATCCAAAACAGGTGTCGTTCTAGTTGACTTAACTGGAATAAAATGGGCACCCTTGGTTAATCTGTCCACTATGACCCATATACTTTCATTTCCCTTGTTTGACCTTGGCAACCCATCTATAAAATACATTAAAATAGAATCCCACTTCCATACTGGAATGTCAAATGGCTGTAGAAACCCACTTGGCTTCTAATGTTCGGCGTTTACCTATTGACAGTTCAAACACTGCTTCACCCATAAGCCAACTTCCCTCTTCATGCCTTCCCAGAAGAAACTCCGCTTTTTGTCCTGATACATCTTAATTCCTCCCGGATGAATGATGAACTTCAAACGATGGGATTCCTCCAAAATTTCCTTCCTTATGTTTCCCACATTCGGAACACATAATCTTCCTTTCTTTCTGAACCACCCATTCTAGTGAAGACTAACATCCTTTAAGTCGTCGCTTTCGGTTCCATCCCTTAACTTCCTGATCCATTCAGCCAAAACTAGATCGTCCTCCTATTTAGAAGCAATCTTTTCGATCATTATCGGTCGAAATTCCAAACAAGATAACTTAACAGATTCTCCACTAGACCCAGCTTCAAATCTCCACTGCACTCTGCACGTCAACAACACTTTCAGATCTTTCCACAACTATCATTGCCAACACTGTATTATGAAGATTCCTGCTAAGCTCATCCGCAACCTTATTACCTTTCCCTGGCGTACAGTCAATTCCAAGATCATCAGCAACAATAAACACTAACCATCTTTTCTGTCTCATATTCAACTCCTTCTAAGAGAACAAATACTTCAATGACTTATGATCCGAATATATCTCAAACCTCTCTCAAAAGGTAATGTCTCTACATCTTCAACGTAAAAATCACTGCGGTTAATTCCAAATCATGCATTGGTTATCTAACTTCATACGGTCTAAGCTATCAAGAAGCATAGGCAATCGCTTTACCTCATTGCATTAACACGGCTCCTAATCTAGTTCCACATGCATCTATATATACAACCAAGTCCTGATTCCCTTTTGGAACCACCAACATAGGTGGGCTCAATAAGTGTTTCAAGCTCTGGAATGCTTTCTCATACTTATCAGTCCAAACAAATTTCACAACCTTTTGCGTTAGCTTGGTCATCTGTGCTGCTATCCACGAAAAATCCTTTATGAATCTTCGATAATAGCTAGCAAGTCCAAGAAAAATTCTAATCTCAACCATCGTCTCTGGTCTTTTCCAATTATTCACCGCTTCAATCTTGATCAGATCTACGGACAATCCTTTCTCTGAGACTACATGACTAAGAAAATTCACTTTCTTCTTCCAGAAATGACACTTTGAAAACTTCGCCTTTCATACCAAGTGTCGCATATCCTCCTATAAGATTTGCAACCCATTAGGAAGTAACTAAGTATAAGGGTTCTAGGTTAAGCCTATCTACCAAACAACGAGATAGAAAAGAATGCGATGAACTAGTATCAAATAGAATGCTAATAGACATACCATGAATCTAAAGCGTACCTCTCAACACTACCTTCCCTTTCTCCTGCACTGTTGGTCCTGATGTTGTAGGATCCAATGAAAATACTTTTCCACTTCCATCCTTAGCAGGCTCTTTGCATTGATTCTTATAATAACCAATCTGATCGCAGTTGAAGCATATAATATTTTTCTTCCCAATCACTTCCTTCGCCTTTCCAGTATGACATTTATTAGCGAAATGCCCCTTCTTATCGCACTTAAAGCAAACAACCTCAAACTTTTCCTTCTTTGCTGCTTCACCTTTATGAGCACCCTTCTTATGAAAGAACTTCCTTTTCCGACTCTGCCCTACCTGGACCTCCTTTGCCTTATTCTTCACTAGAGAAGCAAGCATCGCCTCGTGTCTTAAATCCATCTCTACCACAACATCACAAGGATCCCTAAGGTGTGCTAATGTAGCCCTCACAAACTCAGGCTTCAACCCCCGATTAACTTCTCATTCCTCTTCATTATGGTATCCACAATTGCATACCCATACCTAGCCAACTCCTCGAACCTTCTAGAATATTCAAACACAGACATCTCCCTTTGCTCCAACTTAGCAAACTTTTTGAGCAAAGAAGACTGCGCCATCACAGACATGAACCTCTCTTGGAACCTTCTCCTAAACTGAGCCCATGTCATCATCTCTTCATTCACTATAGCCATCATACTATTCCACCAAAATAAAGTTGCTCCCTGAAGCTATCTCGAAGCAAGCCTCCTCTTCTATTCATCATTGAGCCCTAAGTCTGCAAAGATCCTCTCACAATGCAAAAACCAGTTCTCTACCTCAATAGCATCTTTAGTTTCGATAAAAGGCTTCCCTCCAAGCCTAACATAATCTCTGCTTAGGATAGCATAGTTATTGACCACTAGAGCTTCCTGAACTCTTACTCCAACATTTCCTTCGACCACTCCAGCAGCAATTACTGCATGCATCATGTTCACGAAAAACTGATACATAGTTCCTATATCCACTTGTGGGAGTCCATCACCAATATTCCCCACTTGTGCCTGACATTGGTTCCTTCTAGCATTTGGTCTGGCATTTCTATTTATGGTGGTGCTTCCTCAAGGATTCACTCTTCCACTTCTAGCATCCATATCTATATTCAAGCCTCGTGAGACACAGAAGAATGGCCTAAGAGGGATAGGAGAATAGAGGTATAGCATATACTTATATATATAGCAAATACAAGTACGTTGCTATAGCATTATTTCATACCCCGATCTTATCTCTAATTCCATAGGATTATGTTTTCAAAAATCAGTTTCAGTTAAAGTTTTTCATAAACCTGTGCTCTGATACCAAGTTGTAATATCCCCTATCTGGAGGCCCGAAGCTAAGCGCTACAGATTCTGCAATCATCTATAGTATTAACTTCTGATGACCAAATACAGTTATGTTAATGGTATCCATAATGTCAGAAGTACATGAATATCAAACAAAATCATAGATTTCACAAAAACAACCTTTCTGATAACATTTCACAAAATATGTTTCATATTCAATTACATAATCCCATAACTGTTTCCCAGGTAAAGATCAAATATAATTATCACATTAATACGCCAAGAGTGACATATGAAGATGCCTCCTTGACATTAATACGCCAAGAGTGACATATGAAGATGCCTCCTTGGCTGACCATAATACTATATAGTTATATCTGACTTAATACAACACAATGGAATCAAATAAAATAAAACAACTTCTAAATATCTATCCGTCAGCCATCTGCTCGTCTTTAGAAGCTTTATTCTACAACCTACTAAAAACCTGTAAACCTCAACCCTCTGTCTACTCAAATCAATTTTAGAGCACCCAAGAGTTTAAGGGAAATAACATAAACTTTGAGTCAGACTTAAAGCCTGGTGTGAATAATACTATACATCTCGGTTATTTGATATTAAGTGAGACCATGCCGCTTAGTGGAGTGATTTTCCCCTCACTAATACCCTTTTAGAACATATCTTTTGCAAACCATTTCTTACAACCAAAACTGGTTAATACCGTAAAGCATTATCATGTAAATATACATATCAGGTAACGAATAAACTATTTATCCAAACACTACAGTTTTGTTTGTCCAACCACTAACCTTTGGATGACTTGGGCCTACCAGACAATATAAAAAAAATAATCTAACTCCTATTATATACACCTCTTCTGGACGATCTGTCCCTAACTTATCAATTAGATACTCCTCTTATGGGCTATCTGTCCCTAACATATCTTCTCCCAGGGTCACCTGACCCTAATGGTTTTGTGGGCTCACTAATAATATATCTGTATAATATATTCCCTTTTGTGTGTAATCATCATTTTAGTATTACATGTGATAAATCCCTAAAGACTGTAATTTTGGACTAAATTAGCTGGGGCTAATAGCTAGTGTATAGGGCGCGACCCTATACCAGTCCCATCTGTATTCTAATATCTGATTCATTTAACTTAGGGTAATCTTCCCTTAAATTTTGTGAAAAACCTTTTCATCTCAAATTGATTTAAAACCTTTAAATCAAACTTAAACAAGGAATACATACATACATACATACATACATACATACATATATATATATATATATATATATATATATATATATATATATATATATATAGAAACACACACACACACACTCTATGCTTTACTCAAAATCACCTTGCCATGTTATATTTATAAACACACACACACACACTTTACTCAAGTCTTTGTTGATGAAAAAATTTAAACCTTTGAAAGTTACCCTTTCAAATCCATTGAAAGTACCCATTTTGAAACCAAGTAAACCCTCTTCACAACCTAGGCTAAAAGGCCAAAACATTCCTTTTGAAACCATTCATATAAACCTTTCAAAACTATTGAAACCTTTCCTTCAAAAGCTTTAAAATCCTTAGGCATCCTTTTTTAAAACCTTTAAACATTGTCTTTCGAAACAATTAGAAAATTTTTCCTTTCAGAGCTTTCGAAACCATTGGGGAACCACCCCATAGAAACCTTTCTTTAAAACCCTTCGAAAGCATCAAAACCTTTGTAAATAATAAACCTTTCCAAAGCATTTGGGTTCAATTTAAAAAATGTGTAAACACCTTTCAAAACTATTTAAAATTAACTCCTTGGAAAATACCTTTAACAGAGAAAAAGGGTCAAAAACATTTAAGTTAAAAGCACTCTTTTGAAAGTTATTCTTAAGTAAAGAAGTGACGGTGTCGAAAACAACCTTCTAAAAGCATTGGAGAAGCGGCTAAGTTTCAAAACAAAGTATACCTTTCGTAACCATTGACTTCGAAAGGTAAAATAGCGACACCTTTGAGTTTCGACCCCCTTCGAAAGCATTTACTTAAAACAAAGGCACGACCCCATTCGAAACCATTCCTTTATAACATTTGACTCAGCCGAAAGCCAACCAAGTCGAAAGCACTTTCTTCGAAAGCAAAGTACGTGCATTTTCAATTTAAAATAAAGTCATGCTTCGACCCCATCGGAACCTACGGTCTCGACCTAGTACCTTCCGCGCTAGTCCAATTCACTCTATGCCAAGTTATTAATACAATGTGTATTGGTTTCGATGGCAATGGAGGCGGCAATACTTGGTCGGAAACCCTGTGCCGAAAGTGGCGAAACATGCCAAAAGCATGTAAAAAACTGATTTTTACCTTACAAAGGATTTCTTTCCAACTAACCTGCCTTGTTTGTCAAAATTTTATTGGTTGCTAATTTTCTTTTCTAAAAGTGCTGCCAATATTTCAGAAATAAACAATTTAATTTATTTATAAAATCCCCTTTCTCGTTTATAAATATATAAAGCATTTAAGTCCCATACCTTAAATAATTTTATATATATCTAATAGAACACTTAGGAAAATTCTACAAAAATTTCAAAAAATATTTTTAAATATGTTTTCTAACTTATATTAATTTCATACCCAAAAATTATATTATTTAGCCGTAAATAATTTTAAACCCAAATAAACATTTTCATCACTCGAAAATTAATATAAAATCCAAATTAATTCAGAAACTTATGATAATTGAAACTTATCTCTAAGATATCATTTCTGATCTAAATCTAAAATAGCAAGGCATATTGATGTCATCAAATAAGGTTTTCACATTAAAACATATCATAAAACCTATATGATTAAGCATAAATCATCAACAAGCATATATAAACATTTAATCATTCAAAAACATGACATAATCATGCAAAATACTTCGAATCCATCTTAAAACTGAAAAAATAGAAAAATGAGATGTAATCATTGCTCACTTTAGCTTTGAGATTTTGGAGTTTGAGATTTGAATGGCTTAAGTTGATTAATCTTCTTTCCTTTGCTTTCTTTATCTTCTTCTTGCTTAATGGTTACTGGCGTCTATACTTTGATTTTTATTTTAGCAATAAATGTGTATTCCTAAGGGTTTAGGGTATAAGAATGCACTTCCCAACTTTTCCCTTACCTATTACCCTTGTCTATTTTAGTTCATGTTAGCTCATTTTAATCTATTCATTAACATGGCACAACTACTCCTTATTAAAATCAAATCTCAATTCCCTAATCATCACATTATTTTATTTAATTTTGCTAATTAAATGTCCTAAATAATGTGACTAAAAACATGGGATGTTACAAAAAAGGTAAATGAGCCCTTAATAACCCATTATTTATTAGATAACCTGGGTGAATGTGTTGAACAATGTTGGCTCTGGAGTCTTCGATGTATTCTTCACATTATATACATATACATTTATATATATATATATATATTTATATATATTACACAACCTTATAATTATGGCTAGTTTTTATATATGACAACCCATGTTAACACCAAAAATGGATCAACACCTAAAGTTAAGTTGTTGGGAACCTGTAAAACCTAGATCTAATAGATAGTAATGAAAATAAATGAAATAGAATAGAAAGATGGTACTGATCTATGTTACCTTGGTACTGATCTAAGTTAGCTTAGTACCGAGCTATAGATCTTCGTGCAAGTTGAATTATTTTACTTATTTTACTTGTACTAGAGAGATCAGAGCCCACACAAAACCATAGCTTGGTGTCGATCTATGTGAGCTTGGTACCAATCTATGTTAGCTTGGTACCGGGCTAGAGATCTTGGTGCAAGATGAATTATTTTACTTGCTTTACTCTTCTATCTTCTATCCAATGTGTTTCAAACTCTTTTTTATCTACTTTGGATTGATTCTAGTGATCTTTTCGATAGCTGCATTCTCTACTTTCTTACAATTTCTCAAGTTATTTCGTCTTCGCCTTAATGTTCTAACTTTTATTGACTTCTTCTTAGTTTAGCGTAATTTATTTGGCTTCGTTAAAAATCTAGTTAATAACTCCGAAGGGTGCATCAGGTTCTAAGTGCATGAAATCTAGGTAGCATTTGCATGAGAGAGGAAGCAAGAACCATTTGATGATGCTCGACCCTTCCTAGCTTGGATTAAGCACTCCTTTGGTCAGGTTCTTTGTATTGGCGAACATCTAATGTAGGACTGGTTCGCCAACAATGAATTTCTAGAGATTTACTCTTGATTTGTAGTGCTGGGCGATCTCTCTTCCAGGCTTCATTGTGGAGTTTAATTTTAGCTCTTTGTTCTTCTATGGTGTTGAGTCCGAGCTGGAGTAGTTCATTGTTTTGCCTAGATTTAAGAAGCAGACGCCGAGATGATGCAACATTTACTTCAATAGGTAGCATGGCTTCGTATCCATAGGACAGTGAAAAAGAAGCATGACCGATTGAAGTATGGTTGGAAGCATGATAGGATGAAAGAATGAGCAACAGGTCTCTGGACCTATTCTCTTTAGCCTTTACATGGAATTTTTTGAGTGTGGATTTGATGGTTTAATTGATGGCCTTGACTTGTCTATTGGCTTGAGGATGGGCAATGGAGGAGAAGCATTTCTCAGTTTTGTTCCTTGAGAATAACTCTTGAAATAGACTGCTCTCCAATTGAGTGTCATGGCTGAAATGGCAGACGATGTTCTTGATCCCAAAGTTCAAAATCTTGAGGGCGGTGACCTTAGTGAGAGGGTTAGCCTCAACCAGTTTGTTAAAGTAGTCAATGACAACTATGGCGTGATTGTGCCCTCCCTTGGCTTTAGGTACTTTTTTGATTAATTCTATAACTACCCGTAATTTTCGATAATAAAATTTTTGTTAATTTAATTGGGAAAGAAAATAAAAATCTGTAATTTAATAACGAAATTATTAAAATAAAGGTAATAATGTTAATGCAAGTTAATAAATAACTAATTTAGTGCAAACTCAATTAATTGAAACAATTGCATGGTCATAAGTGATTGTAAATAGTAAATTGGAAAATAAAATTCCAAGTTATATTAATTAACGAAATAATACGTAATAAACTGTAATTCGAAAAAATCAATATTACATAATAAACTGTAATAATTGTTGGTTGATAACAAAGTATGAATAGGATAATGATTAAGTGAATAATAAGAATGGGAATCAATATTTATTTATTTATTTGAATTTAAATTAAAGTAATTGGGTTTATTGCAATATAATGAAATTAAATATTTAAATATTACATGGTTGGAAATTAAGATGAAATTGGGAAACATTAGTGTACTAAGAGGTAATCCAATGTTAGTTATAACCTTATTGTAATGAAATACTTGAATAACAAGGTTTAAAATTTAATAAATGGATTTTTGGGAATTTTAATTTATAATTTCTGAATTTAATGAAATTGAAATTAAACACTGAAATTGATAAATTAATCAACTCTAAATTGACATATAGATTTATTTAAATTAGTGCAAATGATTAAGATATTTAAAAGCGATAAAAACTGTCAATTATAGAATTGAAATTGAAAATTTGATTTAATTAATTTAATATTAAATTATTGATTAACTAGAAAATGGCCATTTTGACCACTGAATCGGATTTCGATAAAACATGTTTAATCGGATCTGTAACGGTGAATTATTGTAGGATTTCAAGTTTCGTAGCGATCGGGCTTGTCGTTTGATCGTATGGACTCGAAACGCCTAGAAATCAATATAATTGAAATCAATTTGAAATAACTTGATTTTAGCATAACTTCTCCATACGATGGAATTTGGACTTGAAACCTATTCCATTGCGTTTAAAATATTTAAAACATCTATTTTGATGTATGGGTTGACCCAATTTCGTTCCGGAGTCAGAACGGGCTTTTCGGGCCATTTATCGTCCAAATTTTCCTAACCAAATCGAGCCCATCTATTCTATTTTGTTCTACCTATATATATATCTTGTTATAAACCCTAGCAACCTTTCTATTCCTCATTTCTGTACGTACAGTTCCAGTCACTCCTCTTCATTTCCAATGGCAGACAAAAAAAATTTCAATTGCAATTTCAAATCAAATTCAAAGCCAAAATTTCAAATCCATAAAATATATTGAATTATATATCGATTTGAAGCTGTCGACAAGCGCAAGTCAGATCTGGAGTCTGTTTCTCGATCTGAGTTTCTGTATGGCCAGAAATTGATGTTTAATTCACGGTCGTTCATCGCGTCTTGATTACCTTGCACGGATCGCCAAATTGAACTTACCATTGGATGGAGAGGACCATGCGTTGTTCATTGGAGGTGTTCTTTTTGGTTATTAACAGTCGAATTGGGCAAAAAAATTCGATTAGGGTTTGGGTTTTTGTGGCGACCGATGACGTTTGTCGTCGTTCGACGAGACGGTAGGCGGGGTAGTCGGTGCGTTGATTGGGGGATCACGTGCAGGCAACGGTCGGTCGTGGAGTGACGCAACGGATTTAACACAATTGACGCAGCTTTCTTCCTCACGAAATGATTTCGTGTCAAATAAACCTGATAGAATGATAAATGCCCAATTCCATTGATCGTAAAGATACCGGAACCTAGCTATCTCCAACCAGTTGATCTCGCAAGATATCGTGTTAAAAGATCTACAATTCGATCGTTGATCACTCGCAAGTGATACCGAGAATTGACTTCAACTACATTGATTCGCGCACGAATAACCCGAAGATGGAAAGTAGAAGGAGATCACACTCAACTTCAACAAAGGTGTTCAAAGAGCACACAAAATTTTTGTTCAAAATCAACTCTCTTTTTACAACGACAACACACCCCTATTTATAGAAAATACAACACAGCACACGACTCAGCACATGCGACACACGAGATAACATATGCGACTTACAACACACAGGCGCACACAGGCGCGACGTACGAATTAGCCAATACGGCTTACATCCCATGACTCACGACTCAACACATATAAACAGATACAGGTTACAACGACATACGACTTACATCACACGCGACTTAACATCAAATGACTTACAACATCATGTGACAACATAACAACAATGCGACTTAAGAAGCATGCGACTCAACATCATACGGCATAAGAAATAGCTCGGCTCCAGAAATGACTTAGCGACATAAGGAAAATCAGCTTCAGGAACTTGCGACTTAAAAAAATAGCATAGCTTCAGGACGACTTAAGCGACATAAGACTTAAGCGACATAAGTTGTGCGACATAAGAACAGCTACTTAACTTCTGGAGCGACATAAGGAATCAACATAGGTAAGCGACTTAAAGAAATGTGGCGACTTAAAACAATGCGCTATAAAGAACTACGACATAAGATTCAGAACGACTTAAGAAAAAGCAGCATAAGATGCAGTTGGTGTAGATGAAGTTGGTGTAACTCTCTAGGTCGTTCCGCTTGACATAAGAACTTGTGTCTTAACTCGCTATGTCGCTCAGGCGACTGATGCAGTTGGTGTAACTCGCTAGGTCGTTCCGCTTGACATAAGATCTTGTGTCTTAACTCGCTATGTCGCTCAGGCGACTCAAGGTTCAGGAACGAACGAGAACGACTTAAGAGATGCGAGCGACTTAAGGCACAGGAGTCACAGTCATCATGGTGTGCTGCATCATCCTCCCCTGGTTGAAAAGGATTCGTCCCCGAATTTATATGTAACGACCCGTATTTTTACGGATCGAAAGATCGTAGAATTGTTGTTATTAGATTGTTAGTGCCGTTAAGTCATTGAGAATTTAAGTCGTTCGGAGCTTAAGTCGTTCAGAGTTAGATTACCACAAGATGAGTTGTCCAGAGTTGAGTCGTATGGAGGCATGAGTCGTGAACGACTTAAGAGTTGGAGCGACTTAGTGGTGTTGAGCGACCTATAGTGCTTGACCGACTTGAGGAAGTTGCCGAGTTATAGAAGTTTCGACCTAAGAGGATTAGCGAGTTAGTGACTAACGGCTTAGGAAGATAGGCCGACTTAAGGAATTAACGACCTAAAAGCTTACGGGTTAGCGAGTTATGGAAGCTTAGGTCATGTGATAGCTTGGGTCGGTGGAGCGACTTATGGGATTGGACCGACTTAGGGGTAACGACCTAAGTTAGATCGGAGTGTAGTTAGGTCGGCTAACCCGTGTTTAGTTAAGTCGTGACCGACTTATGTTAGGTCGCGTGTTTGGGTGGGGTCGTGTCTGTGTTGAGTCGCACATGGGTTAAGTCGTGTGCGTGTTAGGTCGGCTTAGAGTTAGGTCGTATGCCGCATACCTATTGAGTCGTTAGGTCGTATGCCGCATACCTGTTGAGTCGTTAGGTCGTATGCCGTGTACCCAGTTAGGTCGTTGAGTCGTGTGGGGTTGCTAAGTCGTAAGTCGCAAGGGTAGTTAGGTCGGCATCCCTGTTAGAACGTTAAGTCGGCATCTCTTCAACATCGTTGAGTCGGCCATACTGTTAAGTTGTAAGTCAGCAAGGGACTAGGTCGTTGAGCTTGATAGGTCGTGGGGTCTGAAGAGTCGTGGACGACTCATGTGATAGGTCGGCGGCGACTTAAGGGGGGCGACCCATGGGGATTTCTGCCTATAAATAGAGGGGTTTGGTTCACTTTTTGGCACCGGATTTTGAAGTGACGAAGTGCTGCCATTTTGAGAGATCGACTACAACACTTCTTCACTTCTTTTCTCCACTCTAATCTAGTGATTCCTTCCATCTAAATTGAAGATCAAATCGAAGATCCAAGAGCCAAAGTTGAAGATCTCCATCCATTGAAGAGAGATTTCATCGATTGAAGCGAGATTTTGCCGGATCAAGCTTAGTTCTTCACTGTCCAGATCTGAAGTTGTTATCTTTTGAGGTGTTTAGGTGCTTTGGTGAGTGGTGGTTATCTCTCACACGGACCCAAAGGAGTATATTGGATCGGTGGTTTGTTTATGTGTTAAAAAGAGTGATTTCGTGCATTTTTCTTAAGTCTGCATGTAGATCTATGGTTAATGATGATTCAACACCTATTTCACTACATGTTCACTTATGCAAGTTCATTCATCAAGTTGTAGAGATATTGTTCATAATTCATGCTTGTTAGAATGCATGTTAGATTTGGACTCTTTATTTACGAAATTTCCATTATTGTTGTAATTGTTTATTTAGATCTTGTTTGAATGATTGATTACTTGGATTAATGTTTGATTTGATTGATTAGTTGATTGATAGCTTGATTTGGACAAGTTGGTCGAAGATGATTCAAAAGCTAAGTAGAAAGGCTCTTGAATAAGGAAAGCTGCTTGTGGCATATGAAGCGGATGTTGAAGCTCATATGGATAGATTTGATGATGATGTTGAGATGGAACTTTGCCATGATGCGATGAGGAAAACCATGATGTTGAGATGGGACTTTGCTATGATGCGATGAAGCAAAGCATGATGTGTGAAAGCCTTGGTTTAATCCAGACGGGATCATCCCAAGCATGTTGATAACTCGGTGATGCGGTCCGAGTTTGTGGATAATGGTTAGCTTGAGAGGCTCTTGAGCTAGTATGAAAATAGTCGTCAAGGAGGATGACTAGAAGGCTGAGATTTCATCGTTGTTGAAGGTTCTAGCATGCTCAAAGCAAGAGTACGTTGGGACGGGTCACGATGACGTTCCAAGCACGGGCTACGACGACGTGCTAGTACTCTGGGTAGTTGCGAAAATTCCTAGGCACGGGCTGCGACGACGTGCGGAGTTATGTCTAGAACCGGGCTTACCATTAGCCCTTGACAGGCGGTCATTCAACTAACGGTGAATTCAAGGCAATAATAACAGTGATAGCCAGAGTCATGGATGTTTGGATGTTTGGTTGTATCGTCATTTGGGTCAAGAGCGATGTTTTCAGGGTGCTTATCTGATCTTGGTTTAGGCCTTAGGGGTTTGTACTCGGAAAACGCCGACCTTGACTCGAGTGATAATTACTTTGCTTTGAATGTCTGAATTGCTATGTTCATTTCTGCTTAGTATGTTTGGGGGCTATCACTGTAGAAAGAGGTGGAGTGGGATGGTTGGGTTTCTATTCCTTTTACCCTTTATGCTCTTTTGGTATGTTTGATAGTTGATTTACTGCTCACTAAGACTTTTGTCTGACTCAAGGTTTTATGTTTAACTCTTATTACCTTGGGCTGTTCATCCATGTTGGGATAGGCAGACTAGGTAGCAGGTGACAAGTGCTGTTCTTAGTGGTCAACACTGTTGATGACGAAGACGAGCTGGAGGCTTTTGCATATTGTTTTCTTACTATATGTACTGGGTGTTCCGCTGTTTGTATATTCTCTGAGTGATATGTAGTGAGGCTTGATGTATTGACTTTGCTGATTGTTGTATCGAACTATTAGAGTTTATATGATGAGATTCTGTTATATGGAGCTTCACTATGTATATTTTCTATTGTATTTTGTCCATGCGCTGTGAGTAATACGATAGATTCCACTGTTTAATCTTACCCTGACTATCGTCCATGGCTGCCTGGCACACCTTTCAGCACATCTTTTCCTTGTTTTCGTGTGGGAGTCATGGGCTGTCGTCACATTTGGTATCAGAGCTTTGGTTAATCGATTTTAGCCAACGCTCACTGACGTAACTACGTAAGAGAGACGTAATTGTATTTTGATGGATGATTACTCTATATAATTTTGTAGTTTAGAAGGTTTTGAACTCCTTATGTAGTTGTTTCTCAAGGTGTTCTAAATCATTCCTTTTTGTAGATATTAAGGATGAGTCGAAGTGAGAGACAAGCTAATAGGGAAAGTCGTGCTGTTGGGGGAGCTACTGACTATGCTGCAATGTTCGAAGCTATGATGACTTAGATCATGAGAAGGATACCAACTTCAGGATCATCAGTAGATGTTGGAGTTCAAGTTCAAGCTCCAAAACCAGTAGATTTTGCTAAGCTGTGCAAGGACTATACTGCTCTTGGAGGAAAGGTTTTCTTGGGAACAGAATCAACCATAGAATTTCAGAGATGGATAGATGCTTGTAAAAGGATTTTTGGTGATTTGGGAATTGAGGATGCAACTAAGAGGAAGCTTGCATCAAGACAGCTTCAGGGAAGAGCTTCGGATTGGTGGAACTCTATCACCATTGGTACTCCAGAGGAAGAGATCACTTGGGAGCAATTCCAAGTTAGATTTGAAGCTAAGTTCATTTCTACAGCTCAGAAATCTGTTCTGTTTAAGAAGTTTGTGGAGCTCAAGCAAGGTGGGAGACCAGTTCTTGAGTATGTTTTTGAGTTTGAAGCTTTGTCCAAGTATGCTCGGTCGTATATTGAATCTCCATATTAGAAGAATGAGAAGTTTGTGACAGGCTTGGACACTTATCTTGGGAGGCAGTTAGTGGATCATTTGGACGATCCATTTGAGAAGCTTGTGGAGAAAGCTCTCAGGCATGAGAATCTGTTTCCTAAGGAAGGATCTGTTGTTGCTGTGACCAAGGAGCAAAATGGAAACAAGAAGAGGAAGCAGCAGCAGCAGAAGGGTAAGGATGGCCAGAAGAAGCCAAAGGGTGAAGTGATCTGCTACAACTGTCAGCAGAAGGGTCATCTCTCCAGGGATTGCAAGAAACCAAGAGTGCCGGCAAAGTGTCACAACTGTGACAAACCGGGGCATTTCAAGAGGGATTGTCCGGAACCGAGGAAGGACAAGCAGATTGTGCAAGCCTATGCTTTGGGGGCTGTGCCATCATCTTTGAAAGCTCCTACTGCTGATGAGAAAGGAAAGAGCGTGGTGGTTCAAGGTACTCTTTTCATTTGTGGTGTTCCAGCTAGAGTGTTATTTGATACTGGGGCATCGCATTCTTTTGTTTGTAATGAACTTGTAGGCCGGTTGGGTTTAGAACCGGATATTGTTGATAGACCATTGGTTGTGACTAATCCAGTTGGGGGTTCGTCTTGTTTGTGTATGTTATGCCGTGGTCTAGTTGTATCGAGTCATGATTGCTCTTTTGTTTGTGATTGTTTTGTTCTGAACTTTGCGGGGTTCGGAATTATTTTGGGTATGGACTGGCTTAGGAAGTATGCGGCAAGGATTGATTTTGAGAAGCTGGAGGTGACAGTAGAGAATGTGGAGGGGCGAAAGGTTGTGATACGATGTAAGCATGAAGAAGGCGTCTTCATGAGCTTCATGTATTCGCTGGTTGTTCCACGGGATGGACTGTCATCGGTGCCTATTGTGAATAGATTTGAGGATGTCTTTGACGAGGTCAAAGGGTTACCGCCGCATAGGAAGATCGAGTTTCATATCGATCTAGTTGAGGGAGCCAGACCTATTGTGATGCCACTTAGGCGGATGGCGCCTAGGGAGCAGCAAGAGTTGAAGGTGCAAGTTGATGACCTTTTACGGAAAGGATTCATTCGGCGTAGCGTGTCCGAATGGGGTGCACCAGTTGTGTTCGCAACCAAAGCGGATGGATCGTTGAGGTTGTGTGTGGATTATCGTGAGCTGAATAAAGTGACTAAGAAGAACAAGTATCCATTGCCGAGAATAGATGACTTGTTTGATCAGCTTCACGAAGCTAAGGTGTTTTCTCAAATGGATTTGGCAACGGGATTTCACCAGTTGAGAGTGGCAAAGGATAGTGTTCCGAAGACTGCATTTAGGACACCATCCGGTTTTTATGAGTGGCTGGTAACGCCGTTTGGATTGACCAATGCACCAGCATATTTTGTGGATCTTATGAATAGAGTATTCAGAGATCAGTTGAACAAGTTTTTACTTGTGTTCATGGATGATATTTTTATTTATTCCAGAACTAAAGAGGAACACAAGACACACTTGCGGATTGTTTTGGAAATCCTGCGGAAACATCAGCTAAAGGCTAAGTTTTCGAAGTGTCAATTCTGGAAGAGTGAAGTGAGGTTCTTAGGCCATGTTATCTCTGGAAATGGAATAGAGGTTGATCCCGCTAAGGTGGCAGCAATCCAGGATTGGGTTAGACCTAAGAATGCATTTGATGTGAGAAGTTTTCTTGGATTAGCAGGATATTATCGTCGGTTTATCAAAGACTTTTCCAAGATAGCTGCACAGTTAACAGGATTGACGAAAAAGAACCAAGTGTTCAGATGGGATGCTAAGTGTGAGCAAGCTTTCGGAATCCTGAAAGAGCGACTGACAAGTGCTCCTGTTTTGACCATTCCAAGTGGGAATGATGAGATGGTGGTTTATACTGATGCATGTGGTACTGGACTTGGAGCAGTGCTAATGCAAAAGGATAAAGTTGTGGCATATGCAAGTCGACAACTAAAGCCGCACGAAAGGAATTATCCGACTCATGATTTGGAGTTAGCGGCAATTGTATTTTCTTTGAAGATGTGGAGACATTACCTATTGGGAGTTCGATTCGAGTTGTTTACAGATCATAAGTCGTTGAAGTATCTGTTCTCCCAAAAGGATTTGAATCTTCGACAGCAACGATGGCTAGAGTTTTTAGCATCATATGATTTTGGTATAGCCTATACTCCGGGAAATGGTAACGCAGTGGCAGATGCGTTAAGTCGAAGACATGCAGGATTGGGAGCCATGTTTTCGGAATGGAATAATCTTGAGTATTTGGCTGGATTTGACTTCAGGCCCAGATGTGAATTGGAACCTGAGATGTTGGCAAACTTATCAATAAGACCTACTCTTGTGGAAAGAATTGGCGAGAGCCAAAAGCGAGAAGATAAGCTTGTCAAGATTATCCGTGATTTGGAATCTGGATTGGATCCAGAAAAGGATAAAGGATTCGAGGTTGATCGAGAGGGTTGGCTTCGGAAGCAAGGACGACTAGTTGTTCCCGATATAGATGAATTGAGGGATGAAGTTCTGAAGGAAAGTCATCACTCGAAGTTGACAATTCATCCAGGTGGAAATAAGATGTATGGGGATATGAAGAGAACCTATTACTGGGAAGGTACGAAGAAGGATGTTGGAAATTTTATTTCCAAGTGCATGAATTGCCAGTTGGTAAAAGCCGAACAGAAGAAACCCAGTGGATTACTTCAGCCACTAGAAGTTCCTACATGGAAGTGGGAGCAGATATCGATGGATTTTATCGATGGATTACCTAGAACAAGAACGGGGAATGAAGGGATTTGGGTCATTGTAGATCGTTTGACTAAGAGTGCAAGATTCATTCCTGTTCGATCAACTAGGACTGCATCGAAATTGGATGAGTTGTATGTTAAGTGGATAGTTCGATTCCATGGTATTCCGAAGAGTATAGTGAGCGATCGAGACCCATTGTTCACTAGTGGATTTTGGAAGAGCTTCCAGGAAGTTTTGGGAACCGAGTTGTGTTTGAGTACAGCTTATCATCCCCAAACTGATGGTCAGACCGAGAGAGTCAACCGAGTTTTGGAAGATCTCCTCAGAGCATGTGTTTTGGACTTCGGAGGATCATGGGAAGATCATCTTCATTTGGTGGAATTTGCGTATAATAACAGTTATCAGTCAAGTATTGGTATGGCACCATATGAAGCATTGTATGGAAGACCGTGTAACTCTCTGACATGTTGGTTAGAAACTGGAGAAAAGCTAATACTTGGGCCAGACATGATTCGTCAGATTTCGAATTGTATAAAGATCATTCGGCAACGAATGAAGGCAGCCCAAGACCGTCAGAAAAGTTATGCCGATAAGCGTCGTAAGGATTTGGAATTCGACGTAGGAGATATGGTTTTTGTGAGGATTTCCCCATTAAAGAATGTTATTCGATTCGGGAAGAAAGGAAAGTTAACTCCGAGATTTGTTGGACCATTCCCGATCATCGAGCGAATTGGAAAGCTCGCCTATAAATTGGAGTTACCAGGAAAGATGTCGGGTGTGCACAATGTTTTTCATGTATCGTATCTACGGAGGTATGCGCACGACCCAAGTACATTGGTTTCTGCTGATAGCTGTGAAGATTTAGAGGTTGATCCAGTTGTTACGAGACCTCGTAAGCCGCTTCGTGTTGTGGAAACCGACACGAAACAGCTTAGGAGGAAGACGATTACGTTGCTTAAGATACAATGGAGTGATGATGTTAACGACTGTACATGGGAGGAGGAAGAGAAGGTGAAGGCAGCTCATCCTGAACTCTTCGAGGTATGGCCCTAAGGTGTCGTGGCATCTCATGAATTTGTAACTTGTTCTAGTATTAGAATTCTGCATGCTAGGTTAGTAATTGGATGCATGGTTTGTTGATTGCTATGGATGGTAGGCATGCAAAATAGTTTTGATTGCTCTTGTATGTTTGGAATTTCGGGGGCGAAATTCCTAAGGGGGAGAGAATGTAACGACCCGTATTTTTATGGATCGAAAGATCGTAGAATTGTTGTTATTAGATTGTTAGTGCCGTTAAGTCGTTGATAATTTAAGTCGTTCGGAGATTAAGTCGTTCAGAGTTAGATTACCATAAGATGAGTTGTCTAGAGTTGAGTCGTATGGAGGCATGAGTCGTGAACGACATAAGAGTTGGAGCGACTTAGTGGTGTTGAGCGACCTATAATGCTTGACCGACTTAAGGAAGTTGCCGAGTTATAGAAGTTTCGACCTAAGAAGATTAGCGGGTTAGTGGCTAACGGCTTAGGAAGATAGGCCGACTTAAGGAATTAACGACCTAAAAGCTTACAGGTTAGCGAGTTATAGAAGCTTAGGTCGTGTGATAGCTTGGGTCGGTGGAGCGACTTATGGGATTGGACCGACTTAGGGGTAACGACCTAAGTTAGGTCAGAGTGTAGTTAGGTCGGCTAACCCGTGTTTAGTTAAGTCGTGACCGACTTATTTTAGGTCGCGTGTTTGGGTGGGGACGTGTCTGTGTTGAGTCGCACATGGGTTAAGTCGTGTGCGTGTTAGGTCGGCTTAGAGTTAGGTCGTATGCCGCATACCTGTTGAGTCGTTAGGTCGTATGCCGCATACCTGTTGAGTCGTTAGGTCGTATGCCGTGTACCCAGTTAGGTCGTTGGGTCGTGTGGGTTGCCAAGTCGTAAGTCGCAAGGGTAGTTAGGTCGGCATCCCTGTTAGAACGTTAAGTCGGCATCTCTTCAACATCGTTGAGTCGGCCATACTGTTAAGTTGTAAGTCAGCAAGGGACTAGGTCGTTGTGCTTGATAGGTCGTGGGGTCTGATGAGTCGTGGACGACTCATGTGATAGGTCGGCGACGACTTAAGGGGCGGCGACTCATGGGGATTTCTGCCTATAAATAGAGGGGTTTGGTTCACTTTTTGGCACCGGATTTTGAAGCGACGAAATGCTGCCATTTTGAGAGCTCGATTACAACACTTCTTCACTTCTTTTCTCCACTCTAATCTAGTGATTCCTTCCATCTAAATTGAAGATCAAATCGAAGATCCAAGAGCCAAAGTTGAAGATCTCCATCCATTGAAGAGAGATTTCATCGATTGAAGCGAGATTTTGCCGGATCAAGCTTAGTTCTTCGCTGTCCAGATCTGAAGTTGTTATCTTTTGAGGTGTTTAGGTGCTTTGGTGAGTGGTGTTTATCTCTCACACGGACCCAAAGGAGTATAATGGATCGGTGGTTTGTTTATGTGTTAAAGAGAGTGATTTCGTGCATTTTTCTTAAGTCTGCTTGTAGATCTATGGTTAATGATGATTCAACACCTATTTCACTACATGTTCACTTATGCAAGTTCATTCATCAAGTTGTAGAGATATTGTTCATAATTCATGCTTGTTAGAATGCATGTTAGATTTGGACTCTTTATTTACGAAATTTCCATTATTGTTGTAATTGTTTATTTAGATCTTGTTTGAATGATTGATTACTTGGATTAATGTTTGATTTGATTGATTAGTTGATTGATAGCTTGATTTGGACAAGTTGGTCGAAGATGATTCAAAAGCTAAGTAGAAAGGCTCTTGAATAAGGAAAGCTGCTTGTGGCATATGAAGCAGATGTTGAAGCTCATATGGATAGATTTGATGATGATGTTGAGATGGAACTTTGCCATGATGCGATGAGGAAAACCATGATGTTGAGATGGGACTTTGCTATGATGCGATGAAGCAAAGCATGATGTGTGAAAGCCTTGGTTTAATCCCGACGGGATCATCCCAAGCATGTTGATAACTCGGTGATGCGGTCCGAGTTTGTGGATAATGGTTAGCTTGAGAGGCGCTTGAGATAGTATGGGAATAGTCGTCGAGGAGGATGACTAGAAGGCTAAGATTTCATCGTTGTTGAAGGTTCTAGCATGCTCAAAGCAAGAGTATGTTGGGAAGGGTCACGATGACGTTCCAAGCACGGGCTGCGACGACGTGCTAGTACTCTGGGTAGTTGCGAAAATTCCTAGGCACGGGTTGCGACGACGTGCGGAGTTATGTCTAGAACCGGGGTTACCATTAGCCCTTGACAGGCGGTCATTCAACTAACGGTGAATTCAAGGCAATGATAACAGTGATAGCCAGAGTCATGGATGTTTGGATGTTTGGTTGTATCGTCATTTGGGTCAAGAGCGATGTTTTCAGGGTGCTTATCTGATCTTGGTTTAGGCCTTGGGGGTTTGTACTTGGAAAACGCCGACCTTGACTCGAGTGATAATTACTTTGCTTTGAATGTCTGAATTGCTATGTTCATTTCTGCTTAGTATGTTTAGGGGCTATCACTGTAGAAAGAGGTGGAGTGGGATGGTTGGGTTCCTATTTCTTTTACCCTTTATGCTCTTTTGGTATGTTTGATAGTTGATTTACTGCTCACTAAGACTTTTGTCTGACTCAAGGTTTTATGTTTAACTCTTATTACCTTGGGCTGTTCATCCATGTTGGGATGGGCAGACTAGGTAGTAGGTGACAGGTGCTGTTCTTAGTGGTCAACGCTGTTGATGACGAAGACGAGCTGGAGGCTTTTGCATATTGTTTTCTTACTATATGTACTGGGTGTTCTGCTGTTTGTATATTCTCTGAGTGATATGTAGTGAGGCTTGACGTATTGACTTTGCTGATTGTTGTATCGAACTATTAGAGTTTATATGATGAGATTCTGTTATATGGAGCTTCACTATGTATATTTTCTATTGTATTTTGTCCATGCACTGTGAGTAATACGATAGATTCCGCTGTTTAATCTTACTCTGACTATCGTCCATGGCTGCCTGGCACACCTTTCAGCACATCTTTTCCTTGTTTTCGTGCGGGAGTCATGGGCAATCATCACATTATACTTTCCTCTTCTTCGACATACTTATTCTCAAGATATGGAATCAAGTGTTTGACGTTGAAAACGTCAGCATTATGGATATGATCCGGCAATCTTAACTGATAAGCTTTCTCATTAATCTTCTTTACGATTTTCAAAGGACCAATTCTTCTAGCAGCTTGTTTGTTGTAACTACCAATAGGAAATCGATCCTTAGTCAATACTGCATATATAAAATCTCCTTCTTTGAATTCAACATGTCGTCGTTTGATATCTGTGGATTGCTTATATTTCTCATTCGCCTTAAGCAATCGTTCCTGCACAACCTTGTGGCATTCTTGCAATTCATTCACAAAATCACTAGCTCGCTTGATCACTCCTTTCTGCTGTAGTACTGTAGATAAATCTAATGGTCCTTTAGGAATTGTTGAGTAAACGACCTGGAATAGACTGAACACAGTGCTACGATTAACTGCATGATTGTGTGCAAACTCATCTTGGCACGGCTTGGAATCCCAACTCTTCAAATTATCATTCACGAGGCATCTTAATAGATTACCCAGGGATCTATTCACAACTTCTGTCTGTCCATCCGTTTGTGGATGATAAGCACTACTAAATTTCAGCTTTGTCCCGACCATTCTCCATAGACTCATCCAAAAATGACTCAGAAAACGAGTGTCTCTGTCCGATACAATAGATTCAGGCAACCCATTTAGACGATAGATCTCTCTGAAGTATAACTGTGCGACATTAACTGCATCTGCAGTCTTCTTGCATGCGATATAATGTACCATTTTTTAAAATCGATCAACCACAATGTAGATAGAATCATTGCCACGTTGCGTCCTCGGCAAACCCAATACAAAGTCCATACTAACATCCACCCATGGCTTAGTAGGTATAGTCAACGACAAATATAAACCTGCATTTGTCACGGTCCCCTTTGAAACTTGACAGATATGGCACCTCTGAACAAACTTTTCAACTTCTTACCTCATTGACGGCCAAAAATAAGACTTTGAGATCAACTGCATAGTACGGTCGCGGCCCACGTGTCCTTCTTCATCTAATTATTTGATAATTTTCATTCGTAGACTGCAATCTGGAATACACAACTGATTTCCTTTGAATAGAAAACCATCAACTAGCATATATCCATCCATGTTTCCCTGCTTGACTTTGTCTAGGATTTCGGAAAAATATGAATCTGAAGTAAGCAAATCTGGAAGTAAGTAAAAACTCATCACCTCTACTCGCATGGTTGTTAGTAAATTCTCTCTCCAACTCAATGCATCGGCAACGCGATTAGTTACTCCAGACTTGTGCTTTACGACGAATGTAAATTGCTGCAAATAAGCTATCCACGATGCATGCCTAGCTGCAATTTTATTCTGCCCTTGTAAATGTTTCAACGCTTCACGGTCCGTATACAAAACAAATTCTTTGTGGAACAAGTAACGTCTCCAATGTTCACAGCCTGCACAACAGCATAAAATTCCACATCAGAAGTACTGTATCTCATCTTTGCTCCAGAAAGTTTTTCACTGAAATAGGCGATTGGACGACCCTTCTGACTCAACACTCCTCCAATTCCAACTTTAGATGCATCCGTATGTAACTCAAATAGTAACTGAAAATCTGGCAACACTAGAATCGGTGCTGAAGTTAAAAGTTCCTTTATATGTTCAAAAGCAGACCTCGCCTCTTCTGTCCATGAAAACTGCTTTCCTTTCATACAATCAGTAACAGGAGCCATCACACTACTAAAGTGTGGTATAAATCTTCGATAAAATGAAGCTAACCCATGGAAACTTCTGACTTCTGTTATAGTTTTGGGCTGTGGCCAATTTCTGATTGCGGCTACTTTACTCTGGTCCACTTGTATCCCTTCCTTGGACACGACATAACCCAGAAATAAAACACTTGGCGTCATGAACACGCATTTCTTGGTCGCTGCATAGAACTATTCTTAACGAAGAATAGTTAACACCTTTCGCAAGTGTTGAATATGCTCTTCTGTGTTAGAACTATAGATCAAGATATCATCAAAGTAGACTGCAACAAACTTCCCGATGTAAGGTCTGAAAATTTGATTCATCACTCTCATAAATGTACTTGGTGCATTAGATAGACCAAACGGCATGACCAGCCATCCATATAATCCTTCCCGAGTCTTGAATGTTGTCTTCCATTCATCACCTGGCCTTATGCGAATCTGATGATAACCACTCTTAAGATCGATCTTTGAAAAGATTACAGACCAACTGAGTTGATCCAATAGATCATCAAGTCTTGGCATAGGAAATCTGTATCTGACAGTTATTTTGTTGAGTGCCCTGCTATCCGTATACATTCTCCATGAACCATCTTTCTTCGGTACCAATAGAGCTGGTACAGCACAAGGACTGAGACTCTCTCGAACACGCCCTTGCTCAAACAACTCCTCAACCTGTCTCCTCAACTCTTCATGCTCTTTCGGACTCATACGATAATGCGGCCTGTGCGGTAAAATAGAATCTGGCACTAGATCAATTTGATGTTGTATGTCCCTTAGTGGCCGTAATTCCTTGGGTAATTCCGTAGGAAAGACATCTTCAAATTCATTCAACACCGGTCTGACCTCCGCAGGAATTTCAAGATCTTCACTTGTTTCATACCCAATCAACTTAAACAATTCAGCGCTCTCTTTCACTTCTTCAACAAATTCTTTCGTAGATAATAGACTAGTTGACTCCACTTTCTTCTCTGACTTTCTTTCACTTTGTTCACGCTTCTTAGGAACTAAGGTAATTTGAGTATCTTCGAACATGAAACTGTAGCTGTTGGTGCGACCATTATGTTGTACGGCTCTATCATATTGCCATGGTCTTCCCAATAGTAGATGACACACATCCATGTTGACAACATCACACCATATATCATCTTTGTAATTCTTCCTAATAGAAAATGTAACAAATGCTCGTCCTCCCACTGTCACTTCTCCACCTTTCTTCAGCCATGCCAGTTTATAAGATCTAGGATGCTTTTCAGTCTTCAACCCTAACTTTGTGACGGCTTCATCAAAAATAATGTTATCGCAGCTTCCCGCATCAATAACAAATCGAAAAACCTTTCCCAAGATAGTACATGTAGACTGAAAGATATTGCTTCTCAGCCAACTAGAATCATTCTCATGCTTGGCACTAAACAAGACCTCCTTATCATCAAGTTACACCCTTCATCTCCTGACACAACTTCTTCATCTTCATCAAACTTCGATGGTTGAGAATAATCAATCTCAGCTTCCACATCCTCATACTCACATTCCTCTGCAACTAATGCTCTCTTCTTTGGCTTTGTACATTCATTACTTTTATGGCCAAACTCCAGACAATTATAGCACTTGATACTGTTGTTGACCTTTGCTTTAGCGGCTTCATTGAAAATTGGTTTATTGACTGCCTTGGAAACATTAGCACTGCTATTAGCACCCTTATTCTGGTTGTTAGAACTTTCAAACACACCAACTCCTCGTCTCCCTTGTTTCTCCCAAGCTAAGGCTTTCTGATGTGCTTCAGCAACAGACATTGGATTAAACATATTAACCATGTCTAGAATTTGCATTCGTAACCCTCCAATATATCTAGCTGTTAGCTGTTCCTCGGTCTCCATAATATCATTCCTTGCAATCAATTGATAGAATTCATCTGCATAGTCATTCACCATCCTCGTCCCTTGTCTCAAATTCTGCAAACGTTGATACATAAGAGATTGATAATTGTACGGCAAGAAAGTCAATTTCATCATCTTTCTCATCTTCTCCCAAGTAACAACCTTTTATTTTCCCATTCTCTCCCGAGTTAGTTTAGTTTATTGCCACCAAGCCATAGCTCTTCCCCTTAGTCTTGTAGCAACTAATTGGACTCTGCGATTTTCAGGCACCTCCTTGAATTCCAAAATTTCTTCAACATTCGACAACCAATCAAGAATTCTTCTGCTTGCATACCACCTTCGAATTCTGGAATTTCCATCCTCATACTTGACTCCCATTTATAATCATTTTCTGAATCCAGATATTGATTTCGCACTTGGCCTCGACTTTGATAATGAATACTACCTCCATCACCATCCTTTTCAAAATCATATGTATGTCGATATCGATCCCGACCATCTACCTCTCTATGACCATGCATGTCCCTTCTACCCTGTCTTTCAACATCATGATATGATTCATTCGCATACCCACGTTGAGTTCTTCCCTCTTCATGTCGATACCCATGGTGATCTCTCATCATTGAAACTGATGATTCTCTCCTGTCTCGATAAGACTGGGTGACATCCTCCTTTCTCCCGAAACCGATGGTGAAACCCTGTTTCCACTCTGATTCAAAACTGGTGACGTTCTCCTTTGATTTTGATTCAGTCTTTCATCAATTTCTCCAATTTCTCAATACCCTCATTGAACTTTTCATTGATACGTTGCTCCATCTGCTCCGCTTCTTGTCTTCTATACACATCTTCAACATTATGATAGCGATTAGCACGTCTCGGAGGCATGATCATTAAACAATCTCGTTTCCTTTACTGATACAAATTTTGGCTCTAACTTTGGTTCGGCTCTGGTTCGGCTTCGACCTAACTTGGCTTTAACTCGGCTTTGAATTAGCTTCGACCTCTGCTCTGATCTAAGCTCTTACTTGGCTCTGCTCTGGCTCCGAACTTGGCTTCGAACTTGGCTCCGATCTAACTTCCTTTAACTCGCTCGGCTTTAACTGGCCTTGATCTTACTCGGCTCCAATCCGGCCTTGATCTTACTTAGCTCTGATACCAAACCGACGCAGCAGATTTAACTTTAACGTGCTAATAATGCTTTGATACCAATTTTACGCAGCGGTTTTAGACTTTGACGCACTAATAATGCTTTGATACCAAACTGACACAGCGGATTTAACACAATTGACGCAACTTTCTTCCTCACGAAATGATTTCGTGTCAAATAAACCTGATAGAACGATAAATGCCCAATTCCGTTCATCGTAAATATACCGGAATCTAGCTATCTCCAACCCATTGATCTCGCAAGATACTGTGTTGAAAGATCTACAATTCGATTGTTGATCACTCGCAAGTGATACCGAGAATTGGCTTCAACTTCGTTGATTCGCGCACGAATAACCCGAAGATGGAAAGTAGAAGGAGATCACACACAACTTCAACAAAGGTGGCCAAAGCGCACATAAATTTTTTATTCAAAATCAACTCCCTTTTTACAATGACAACACACCCCTATTTATAGAAAATACAACACAGCACACGACTCAGCACATGCGACACACGAGATAACATATGCGACTTACAATACACAGGCACACACAGGCACGACTTACGACTTAGCCCATACGGCTTACATCCCACGACTCACGATTCAACATATATAAACATATACAGGTTACAAAGACTTACATCACAAGCGACTTAACATCAAACGACTTACAACATCATGTTACAACATAACAACAATGCGACTTAAGAAGCATGCGACTCAACATCATACGGCATAAGAAGTAGCTCGGCTCCAGAAATGACTTAGCGACATAAGGAAAATCAGCTTCAGGAACTTGCGACTTAACAAAATAGCATAGCTTCAGGACGACTTAAGCGACATAAGATTTAAGTGACATAAGTTGAGCGACATAAGAACATCGAATTAACTTCTGGAGCGACATAAGGAATCAACATAGGTAAGCGACTTAAAGAAATGCGACGACTTAAAACAATGCGCTATAAAGAACCGCGACATAAGATTCAGAATGACTTAAGAAAAAGCGGCATAAGATGCAGTTGGTGTAGATGCAGTTGGTGTAACTCACTAGGTCGTTCCGCTTGACATAATAACTTGTGTCTTAACTCGCTACGTCGCTCAGGCGACCGATGCAGTGGTGTAACTCGCTCGGTCGTTCCGCTTGACATAAGAATTTGTGTCTTAACTTGCTATGTCGCTCAAGCGACTCAAGGTTCAGGAATGAACGAGAACGGCTTAAGAGATGCGAGCAACTTAAGGCACACGAGTCATAGTCATCATGGTGCGCTGCATCATGGAAGCTTGGCGAATGATGTTCAATGTGAGGCGATTGGCGTTTAGGTTCGTTCGTTCATCACGGCTATAGCTCGCTAGGAGATAGGTTGACGTGGCCGGTAACAGTGCATTTTCATTTTGTTTTTGTTTTTTTGCTTATTTGTTTTAACTATAATTGTCCAATGTTCTAATTTACATAACCTTCACATACGAGGTCCTTTCACATGCGGTTTCTTCCGCTTGGATCGTATTGAAATATTGGACATTCTGGCTCAAGTTTGGATAGATTCTGAGACTGTTCAAATTTTGGGTTTAAATTGGATTTAAATTCAATTTAAATTCAAAAGGTGAGTGTTCTAACCTACTGACAACTTCTAAAATTTCTTATGTTTGTTAAATTGATTTATGATGTGATTAGAAATTTATTTATGACCGTTTGGCATATTTTGAATCATCATCTCAATTTATTTGAATTTATTTGGATAAAATAGTTATTTAATTCATTATTGAATATAAACTACCAGTAAATGCCTGTTATTTATTATCTGTTCTATATTGATGTTATTGATTGAATTGGATGATGATTGTGATAAATGTTTGATGATTGATATTAGATGAATGGATGTTGTATTTTATATTGTTATAAACTGCAAGTTGTTGTGGATTTTATTTCATTCGGGATTGCGGTTTGAAATGATATATAACCCTATTTATATTTTAAATTATGGATTGAAATGATAGATATCCGTATCACTTGACCATAGGATAGAAAATTATATACAGGCGTCGCTGGTCTATATATATATATAAATATTTTTGAAAATGATTTCTATGGTTTTATATAGAAATATATGGTTTTACATAAATATTGATTTTAGACATTATATAATTGTTATTTTATCCTTGATTTAAAGCTATGTATAATTTGATTTAGTATGAAATAAGATTAATAAAAGGTTTGACTATTTATTGAACATAATACAGTTAATTTAAATTACATTTTAATATAGAGTTTATAATGATTTAAATAAATTAAGGTTGGTAGAAAATTTGAAATGAATTTGAATTTATTTAAGAATTAATCTCTAATAAGTTTGATGTGAAATTTATTAAATTTTGAAGTTTAGAGGGTATGATTTTTGTAACTTGATTTTGGTTTAAGGTGAATTAAATGAATATTTTAAGTATAAATAAATTGAAGGAAATATTTAGTTATTTGAAATTTGAGTTTTATTTAAATGATAATGGATTTACTAAGTAAAATATTTCAAAACTAAATAATAGGAAATTGAATATGGTATATGTATTTGTGAAATTACCATACTTAGTCTTGAATTTGTTGAATACTTAAAGTTTGAAATATATTGAATCTGTCTCAAATCTATTTGAAATCGATATATTTTGGAATAGTTTATTTGAAACTAAATTGTATTGAAATTTACGATTTGGGATTTGGTTAAATTTAAAATTTTAAAATTCGAAGCGTTTTGGAACTGATTTGTGAAATTGAAGAAGTTATTTTATTATATAAAGTATTTTGAATATTTAAACCATTTAAGTGATGGAAGTTATGTTACAAAGTAATGAGTTTCAAGGTACTATAATTTGAAAGTGTTATATTCAAGTGTTTTGATTTCGAAATGTTATAACTATGAAAGTGTTATAATTTTAGAAAAGGATATATTTGAAATGAAAATGATATCGTATTGATTTGGTTTTTGAAAAGGAAATGATATTTGATTTCAAAGCGTAAACTATTTTGAAAATGACTGCGGTGTTATAATAACGATTGGTTGTTAAGGAGACCGGGATCGGAAGTTGTCAAACTCTCTGACAACTCCGAAAACCACTTTAACAACCGTGTACGTGGTGGATATTTCAGAATGAAGTAGGAATGTGGCAATGTTCCTTTGAGGAATATACGTGGACCCAACTTCCATGAGTTGGCATAATGTGGCTAAAACAGAAGCGATTCTCGGTCCAAGGAGGTAGCCCCTCTTATCGGACACACTCCTTCGATATTATCTTCTGACTTTGGATTGTTTTGGTGGCCACTTTTGATTTTGATTTTGGGGGTGTGGCTCGAGGTGAGCGGTAGTAGCTGCTACGCGTTACCACCAGCCCAGATGCGTAATTGGTATATCTACACTAGCATTGCCTTATGTGTCGTGTCAACTACCCTATCGCGCCTTGTACGAGTTTGGTTTTCTCTCGTAGCCCGTGTGGTTTCCTCTGGTGGCTTTCCGATCAGGGACCATGATACTGAATGGACTACTGGGACTATTACGTGTTAAAGTGGAAAATGTAAAGCCTTAATGCTATTTAAAAGAAAGTTTATTTTAATATAGACATTGTTATAATAGCGAAATATTATTACATAGTAAATAGTTTAGCGGATCCTTAGGAAATGTGAATCCTGAGCATCTCATGAGTTACTGCACTCACGTTAACACTGGATAGGAGATGTCATACCCCGTAAATATCTCTGAGGCCGTTCCACTCATATTATTTACCGTTGATTTAACTTATATAAGATCTTTTAGTTCTGACTCGAGTGTTTTGTCTTTCTAATTCGTTCGAGTCAGTCTGAGCATTCAGGGTTTGAAGATCTTATTTCTAGAGGACGAAGACGAAAATTGTATTACTATTATTTATTATATTATTCCACTACATTTATATTGTTTCGCTGCAGTATTTATTATTCTTCGGTATGTGTAACTCTATATGTGTTGTGTAAGTATAATCAGATGTTTTGTAAAACAGCTTCATGAACTGTTATTTGAATATTATATTCTATCATTCTGCTGTAAGATTCTGTTGGTTTTTTCTCTCCCTTCTTTTTTATATTCACCCCAATAATCCACCCTTCTGTATGGTTTAAGTCTGACGTGTGTGGTTTATCGTCGATTTAAAGCATACAAAAAGGCGGATGTTACATCTGGTATCAGAGCTTTGGTTTAGCGGTAAACCTTAGCTTTGTGGGGTCTGACTCTTTACTAATAGGGTAGTAATACCCTATGATGAGTCGCTGAGAGTGTGTGTGTGTGTGTGTATGTGAGAGCGTATTTGTTAGTGTTATAAAAGGTTTTAATATTGCATTAATTTGTTCCATTTTGTATTTATAAATTCTGGTTGGTGCATAGGACGCTAACACATTAATAGCGATTTCTAAACACTTAATAGGACAGACCGACACAATATTTGTTTTGAATATAAGTGAATGGAATAATTTTGCCTATTATATTTTCTATATATAAAATAATTTTTTTTATAAATGATATATATTTTGTTGTAATATATTGGTTGTTAGGTAGTGTAATTTATAAATATTAGTAGGGTTGGAAATAAGATTGGAAAAGTAAAATAAAATAAATGAAAATTGGAAATTTTAGAACTTAAGTTCTGGGGTTTTGAATATTTCTTTCGAATGATTTTGGAATATAGTAATAATATTATTAGAAGTATTTTCGGATATAAATATTTTATTATGATTTGAAAGAATTGTTTTAAAGAAATTTTGGAAGAAATAAGTTCTGTACTCCCCTCTCCGTCGTTGGAGAATAATTTCGATGATGAGTGCTCGCATCATCGACATTCATTTTCGGGTTTCAAAGTGGGAAGGCCACTGTAGTAATTTTACTACAGATTTATTTTGATAAAAAAATATCAATTTTAAATTATTTTAAATATAACTAGAAATATATAAGTCGTAAGTATATACATTTATCTATTATTTTAAAATGATTTGAAATTTAACCCGGTATTTAGTTCTTAAGTTTCCATTAATTAATAGTTTCAATTATTGTAGTGAAATGGAATGTAACTAATTTATAATTGGAACTTCTAATTAAAAAAAGAAGATTAAATGCTAAGTTATAAAGGAAATTAAAAGGATGTTGAAATTAGAAACCTATAAAACAAAAGAAATGGTTATTGAACGTTTAACCTATTAAAGGAAATAAGATAAACTTGTATAATTTTCAATTACATCCTTAAAAGCATATATGTAACTTACCAAATAATAAAAGTTGTAATGTTTAATGAGAAAATATAATAGAATATTATACAAGTAAAACTTAAAGTAATGAAAGCAATTAATGAAGTCCTTTATAAATAAGAAATTGATGTTATAGTGTTATAAACTTAAGTTATAATTGAAATGTTACTATAATTAAATATAATAGAAGGGTAAGTATTATAAATAAATGATTGTAAACTTAAGTAAATGAATTGAAATGCTAAAAATTGAATGGAACAGGAATACTATTGATAAACGATTGTAAATAAATGAAATCAAGTAATGAAAGAATAAATACAAAATGAATTTATGTAAGTATAAATGCAGATAAGTGAAATAAACACTGAATCAATGGATGGAAATGAAAGTTTGTAAGAAATAAATGTAAATTAAAGGATAAATCATTGTTTAAATGAAAAGGAAATCAATCAACGAATGTTATGAAATGAAATTAATAAGAATGAACTTGATCTATTGTTTGGAATGGTTGTTTGTTTGGTTTACGGTTGTTTGGGCAACGATACTTTAAAATTGTTTGGATGTATGAATAATTTATTTAGTTTCATCCAAGACTATTGAGTAAAAGGTGCACTTAGTAGTTTATTTTCCATTCCGTACAATTTAAAGTTTTTGAATCCGAACAACTGTTTGTTTTGTTTGATATGAAAGGATAGTTGGTTTGTGTTGATTTTATATGATGATTGTGTATTGGTTGCAAGTGATTGTTGTTTGTATAGATTTGTTCGTTATTGATTGAAACAACTTTAAATACTTCATTTTTTTAATTATTAACGCTTGTTAGATTATATAAGTGAAACACAGGTTATGGAAACAATTGCTACAACTTTTGGTTTCATAAAATAAGCTTTAATTGCCCGACAAATAGGTACGTTCTCGGATAACGGTTTTATAGCGTTATTATATTGTTTTTTTCATGTTGGGATATATTATTTTGGAAATTTTATGTTATATATTGTTATATTTGATATTATATTTTCTCCCGAGCCTCTCCGTACAAAGGAGACTGTCGAAATTTTTCGTAAATTTTGGACTTAGAAAATTTTCTGAAATGTTTTCCAAATTTTGTTAACTTGAAATAAAAGATTTAATTGTTTATAAATTTACATATTTTATTTGAATTATTTTATGATGTAAATAAATTGTTTATAAATTTAAAATTTTGAATAAGATATATTGATTTCTTAACTCTTCTTTTCCCTTCTTTTTCCTTTTCGGGGATGAAAAGTTTTTATTGGGGGCGAGTGTAACGACCCATAATTTTCGATAATTAAATTTTGTTAATTTAATTCAGAAAGAAAATAGAAATCTGTAATTTAATAATGAAATCATTAAAATAAAGGTAATAATGTTAATGCAAGTTAATAAATAACTAATTTAGTGCAAACCCAATTAATTGAAACAATTGCAAGGTCATAAGTGATTGTAAATAGTAAATTGGAAAATAAAATTCAAAGTTAAATTAATTGACGAAATAATACATAATAAGCTGTAATTTGGAAAAATCAATATTAGATAATAAATTGTAATAATTGTTGGTTGATAATAAAGTATGAATAGGATAATGATTGAGTGGATAATAAGAATGAGAATCAAGATTTATTTATTTATTCGAATTTAAATTATAGTAATCAGGTTTACTGTAATATAATGAAATTAGATATTTAAATATTACATGGATGGAAATTAAAATGAAAATGGGAAACATTAGTGTACTAAGAGGTAATCCAACGTTAGTTATAACCTTATTGTAATGAAAGACTTGAATAATAAGGTTTAAAATTTAATAAATGGGCTTTTGGGAATTTTAATTTATAATTTCTGAATTTAATGAAATTGAAATTAAACACTGAAATTGATAAATTAATCAACTCTAAATTGACATCTAAATTCATTTAAATTAGTCTAAATGATTAAGATATTTAAAAGCGATAAAAATTGTCAATTGTAGAACTGAAATTGAAAATTTGATTTAAGTAATTTATTATTAATTTATTGATTAATAAAAAATAGTCATTTTGGCCACTAACTCGGATTTCAACAAAACTAGTTTCATCGGATCCGTAACGACGAATTATTGTAGGATTTCAAGTTTCATAGCAATCGGGCTTGTCGTTTGATTGTACGGACTCGAAATGCCTAGAAATCAATATAATTGGAGTCAATTGAAATCAATTTGAAATAACTTGATTTTAGCATAACTTTTCCATACGATGGAATTTTGACTTGAAACCTATTCCATTACGTTTAAAATATTTAAAAACATCTATTTTGATATATAGGTTGACACAATTTCGTTCCGGAGTCAGAAGGGGCTTTTCGGGCCATTTATCGTTCAAATTTTTCTAACCAAATCGAGCCCATCTGTTCTATTTTTTTTCTACCTATATGTATCCCGTTATAAACCCTAGCAGCCTTTCTATTCCTCATTTCTGTACGTACAATTCCAGTTGCTCCTCTTCATTTCCAATGGCAGACAAAACAAAAATTTCCAATTGCAATTTCAAATCAAATTCAAAGCCAAAATTTCAAACTCCACAAAATATATCGAATTATATATCGATCTGAAGCTCTCGAAGAACGTAAGTCAGGTCTATAGTCTGTTTCTTGATCTAAGTTTCTGTGTGGCCAAAAATTGAGTTTTAATTCACGGCCGTTCATCGCGTCTTGATCATCTTGCACCGGTCGCCAAATTGAACTTACCATCGCATGGAGAGGACCATGCATTGTTCATCGGAGGTGTTCGTTCTGGTTATTAACAGTCGGATTGGGCAGAAAGATTCGATTAGGGTTTGGGGTTTTTTCGGCGGCCGGTGACGTTCGACGTCGTTCGTCGTCGTTCGATGAGACGGTAGGCGGAGTAGTCGGCGCATCGACTGGGGGAACGCGTGCAGGCAACAGCCGATTGTGGAGGCTTGGCGAATGATGGTCAGTGTGAGGCGATTGGCGTTTGGGTTCGTTCGTTCATCACGGCTGTAGCACGCTAGGAGACAGCTTGACGTGGCCGGTAACAGTGCATTTTCATTTTGTTTTTGTTTTTTTTGCTTATTTATTTTAATTATAATTATCCAATGTTCTAATTTACATAACTTTCACATATGAGATCCTTTTCACGCTTGGTTTCTTCCATTAGGATCATATTGAAATTTCGGATATTGTAACGACCCGTCTTTTTGGACAGTTTAAACCGACGATCAAATATACACGTCGATTCCAAACCATTCAAAAGGGCAGATGGTTATTGGGGTAAATAAGAAAAGAAGAGGAAAGAGAAATAAAAGAAAGGAAACAACACAGAATCTTGCAGCGGAACAATAAAATATAATAATCAAATAAACAGTTCATGAAGTTGTTTACTATACTTTGATCATTATTTATACAACATTTATCAGAGTTATACATATTCAACAGAACAATTAAAATAATGCAGCAGATGGCATGATGCAAGGGTAATAATAGTAATAGTATACCAAATCTTCGTCTTCATCCTCCAGAATAGATCTTCAAAAATATGAAAAACTCAGGACTGACCCGAGCGTAATGAAAAGACAAAACACTTGAGTCAGGACTAAAATATCCTTATGAAAGTTAAATCAATCGTAAATAAATATGATTGTAACGGCGTCAGAGATGTTTACGGGGTTTGACATCTCATATCCAGTGTCAACGTGCGTGCAATAACTCAAGAGATGTTACGGGATTTTCCATCTCTTAAGGATCCGTTAAACTATCTACTATGTAGTAATATACGCTAAGTAGATAATGCCTATCAGTAATATAAAGTATCAAAATAGCATTAAGGCGTTACCATAATCCCCCTTAACACATTTTTATAATGCCATAGTTTATACAGCACTGTAAGCCCCACCGTAAACTAGTGGTTATCAGAGGGTACCCCATAGGTATAACACAAAACCAAACGTAGTGGTCGCGAATAGGATAATCAGTATGACAAGGTACATGAGGCGATACCAACTAGGATACTAGTAGTTGCGTGATCTGGACTGATGTTGAGCATAGCCAGCAGCTACCCCAACACCGCGAAACAACACTCCCAAATCAAGGGGTGCACCCAAATCGCATCACAAATGTAATAGATATGGTATCGAAGAAGTGTGTCCGCTAGAGGTGGCGAACCTCAATGGCCCGGCGCGACTCCTGTTTTAGTCATGTCAGGGGTCATCCAATATCGTTCTCTTTCTTCAATCAACACGTTCACCAAACCATCCACTTCATTCTGGATCAACACTCCGCGTATAATAGTTATTAAAGTGGTTTTCGGTATCGACAGAGAGTATGTCCATATCCGATCCCGGTCTCTTTAATAACTACGTATTATTACACCGTTGGCTCTTTTACATTTCAAATCGATTCATAATTGATATCAAAATATCATATTCGCTTCAAAAAAAAAAATCAAATCCATTTCAAATACCATCGTATCTTGTCAAATGTAAGATTCCGTTTCAGAAATCATTTTTCGCATCAGTATCTCATTTCGGTTTCAAAATCAATTCGAATTTCAATTTAGGTTGCAACTTCATTTAACTCAATTCGTATTTAAATTCAAGATTTAAATATAAACATTTCACCTTATTGACCAGCTTAGAATTTTAGAAAAATAGTTTTAAGTAGTTTAAAGGTAGTTTAAATAATTAAAATACTTAAAATAATAAACTCTTAAAATGGATTTGAAATAGATAAATTAGTTTAAAATAATTTAAATCAAGTTAAGTAGATTTAAAATAGATTAAAACAGTTTAAGTATCCAAAATGGTTTA
Source organism: Allium cepa (assembly GCA_030765085.1). NCBI lineage: Eukaryota > Viridiplantae > Streptophyta > Magnoliopsida > Asparagales > Amaryllidaceae > Allium > Allium cepa. Next base: position 559,545,224 of record CM060938.1, on the reverse strand, counting down.
TAAAACCGAGTAATTTGGAAACAAAATAAAACAGCTCCAAAACCAATCCATTTCAATTTATAACTTCCCAATTCAAATCAATTTCAATTTCCATTCTACCGATTCAATTTCGATTTCAATTCAAAACAACGTCAACTTTAACTTCAAATCAATTCAATTCTACATTCACCTTCAATTTATTCAATTTCAATTTATATCGATTTGGAGCTTGATTTCAAAATATCCATTTATAACCCTTAACAAATTTCCATCAATATTCAACTTTAAATCCAAATTTCAAATATGATTCAATTCCAAACTCGATTTCAAAATATCATTTTTATATCACTTTTACTTAGTAATATTCAAAGCTGGAATCAAGGTTAAATCTTTAAACAAATCAATTTTCGAAATTCAATCAAATCCCGATTTTTAAATTCCAATGTCTCCACTTAAATCATTTAACAATTTCTTTTGACCAAATTTTATTCCAACATTCCAAACTCAATTTTTCGATAAATTCTATTTTTATAAATTGATTTCTATTTATAACTTTTAAATCAAAACATTTAAATAAATTTCAAATCGACGATTTTAATTTTTTTTAATTTAGACAATTCGGTGTCCGTATATAATTTTCTATCCTATGGCCAAGTAATTATTTATTTCTATTAAATGTCAGGGATGAATATATATCACTTAAATCTATCATAGTGTCATATGTATGCATAACAGGTTATATATAAGCAAATAAACATCCAAACATTTAAATATCAACCAATAGCATCCATCGAAATAAATCATCCAATAGACAATATAATTCATGGCAATTTCATAGTCATCAATGTCAGGTAATTTAATCGCAATTAAATTTTAGTTTCAATTTAACTGTCACTTTAATTTTCACGATTAATTTGAATGACAATCTATATGACAATTAAATTTTATCAAACAACGACAAATAAAATTCATATCACTTCATAATATTAAATTTAACTATCATAAAGATATTCAGTACGTTGTGAGCGTTATAAAACACTCACCTTAATTTTCTGTTGTTCCAGCGTTTTATTTCGAATAAAATTAAACGAGCGTTTAATTTTACCCGAAATTCAAACTAGCTCCGAACGAATCCAAACCAGTTTCATTGCGTAGTGCTCGTCGATACGATTCCAACGCAAAAAGTTTCGTGCATTTTCGACCTCGTATGAAAAAGTTATACATTTTATAAGTTATCGTCATTCAAATTTTATAAAACACTTTATATTATAATTAAACGAATTCATACCCAAAGCAAATGAGGCCCAACCCACTAACTCCATCTTCCCTAAAGCAAAACCTGTAGCCATTTCCTGTGCACAACTCCATGGCCGTGCACCATCCTTCACTGATACGAAGCTAGACAACTCCGTTCAACGAACCGATAACGCCATCGATCCTCTCTCCTGAATCTCCACCTCCCCGAACCATCAACTTCGAGCTCGGCCTCCAGGATCAAAACGCGACAATCACCCCCCTTCGCACGCGGCCAGGTCGCAATCCCCACAACTCGATCGCGCACCACCAAAACGTGCTCCTAGATGCTATTTTCGATGACGAGATCAAATCAAAGCTCCGTTTTGCGAATCGAAGCCTATATCCTCCACGATTTCCAACCCTAGTTCACAACTATGAACGGCCTCGACCCCAATAGTTGCCGCACCTAGCAACGAGCATATCAAATTAAAGCACTCGATGAAATAGGATTTTTAAAACTAGTTTCGCGATTTTTACTTGAGTAGAAATAGAGTTATGATTTTTCAAAGTTTCCATTTTTTCCCTCTTTCTATTATTTGTTTCCTGCCATTGCGTGTAGAATAAAGTAGAGGGAGACGTGAATGAAAAGCTACAGGGACAAGGTAGAATTTACAGCTGAAAAGAAGGGTTGACCAGTCAAAATATAAATTTTAAATTTCAAAATATCCCAATTTATGCAACTTAAAATCTTGAACCCCTATCGAGGCGTGCCGCTAGGCGTTTATAATGTTATACCCCTATTCCGGACGCAATGGAAAAGGTTTCAAGTCCTAATTCGATCGTAGGTGCGAGTTACGGAAATAAACGATCAATTTAAATTAAATCGATTTAAACTAATTTCTAGGCATTTTGGCTTGCCGCGGACAAACGGTAAATCCGATTGACACGAAGTTTGAAATCTTACAATAATATCACATTACGGATCCGATGAAACCGGTTTCCTCGAAATCCAAGACTGTTTGAAAAATGAGTATTTTAACTCGCCAAATTAATACTAAAACAATTTTAACACGTTTCGAGCTGCCACGGTCAAACGAAAACTCCGATTGCTACAAAAATTGAAATCCGATAATAACAAACTATTATGGATCCAATGGAACTAGTTTCGTCCAATTCTGAGACTGTTCGAAAATTGTCTATTTTTCAGTCGATAATTAAATATTAAAATATTCAATTTTTACAAATTTACTTTTAGTTCGATTTTAAAAGTTCTACAACATCATTCTTACTTTAATATGATAAAATAAAATTTTACAAATCATTTTTAATCATATTAAACCCGTTATTCAATTATCCAATAAATTCCAATTGTAAAATCTTATTAACTCTATTATAATCCAAATATAACTTACATTCACTTTGGAAACCAATTTGAATCATATTAAATCAAATTTCAATATCAAATTAATCATATCAATTCGGAATTTAATTATTCAAACATTTGTAATATTAAATTTAAACAATTTGATTATTCTTGAATCACTATCTTTTGAGATATTCAAAACGAACTTAAAAATTTAACAAATTCAAATTATAGAACAACCATTTCCATTATACGGTTATTCAATTCCCATTATTAAATTATTCAATAAATTCCAAATATTAAATTTAAACAATTTCGCTTATCCAATAATTCATTATCTTTTGAAATATTGAAATCAAACTTATAAGATTCAACTTTTAAAACCAATTCACAATTTAGAATACTATTTTCATTTTACAGTTATTCAATCTTTCAATAAGTTTTAAATATTTAATTTAAACAATTTACCTGTTCAATATTCAATGTTTGATTTTAAATAGATTTTACTTATCAATCAATTTCTCTATTATACCCAATGAATTCAACATTTATTATCCTATTCAACTATTGATTTCAAAGGCATTCAATAAGTAGCTTTTATTCTTCATTACTTGGATAATTATTGTTGCAATTCATTCCAGTTATTATTATTCCAAACGAATTACAATTTTTTTTTCAAGCATTGAATCATAAAATCTTATTAAATTAACTATTTTAATTATCAAAAATTTACGGGTCGTTACACTCTCCCCCACTCAAAACTTTTCGTCCCCGAAAAGGAAAGAGAAGGGAAAAGGAACTAAGTATAGAATTCAACATTAGATACATTTTATTCAAAGTTACCAACTCATAAAACAATGAAATTTCATTTATAAATTCATAACTACGCTTCCACTAAGTTTCTCCAAACGGCTTTCTAACTTAAAAGGTTAGTTATCAAAACAAGTTATAAATAATTTTTAAACTTGAAAAATTTTCTAACACCCGGATTTACGGAAAATTTCGGCAGAGTCTCCTTTGCGCGGCTCGATCGGTACAGCTACAAAACGCCTCTACGGGCCCAAACCAATAAAAGAAAATCAAAAGCCAAGTGGCTCATCAAAAATCACCAAATCCAATGACAAAATAAACATGTACCTTATATTTTATTTAGCGAGTATATACTAATAATATAGCGCGAAACCGAGCTCCAAATGCGAAGCAAGCGCAATCCGCACCTACTAAACACTCAACAAACCATGAGAAACATGCATATATGAAAATAATATCAATATACATCATATAGCAACATAACAACTACATATGCCTGTGACATCCCGGAATTTTGACCCTATTATTATCATAAGCTTTTGATCAAATTTAAATAAAATATAATATTTTCATTTATAAATAAATAAGCTGTAGGATATTATTAGTTGTATATGGGTTATAAAAGAATTTATAATTTCAAAATATAAATAGACTCTTTAACTATATTCAAAATTAAATCTGTTTTATTTAATTAATTAAATTACAAGTTGTGTATAAATGGCATTTAATATCAGATATAAGAATGTAGTTAGTAAAAATAAGTACAATAATACAATTTTATTCATATTAAATATAAATATAAAATTCATAGGTGCAAGTACATTACAAATCCAATATTGACAAAAATTAACTTTAAATAAACATGAGATTTAAGTACTGTTTCTACACAATAACTTTTATAACTAAAATAAATTAAGCTTATAAATATTTAACATGAGTTTGTATATAAATATAAATACTTATAAATATAGTTATAAACTTGGGCTTCAATATTTTTAACATGAATATAACATAACAGTAGGATTATAAACATAAGTACAAATATAATAGATATAAGATATAAATAGTAATGAAAACTTTTAGTTCAGAACACAAATGTAAACCTGCAAGCAACATTGATCTAAATGTTAACATAAGTATGTTTATACAAAAATCTGCAAGTATGAAATTATGAATACATCTTAATACAAATACACTGCAGATATTTTTGTATAAATGTTGTGTCAGCAAAGCATTAATAGGATGTTAGAACAAATGAATACATTTAGTACAAACTTAAGCCTGTAAAAATCTGTATACAAATATGTGTCAGTAAATATTGATTGTGTTAACATAAGTAAAGACACATATATTAATTAGCACACTTTATATCTGGAAATATTATCTTTCAGCCGAAATTGTTGAAATATCTTAGGCTTTAGTATATAATAAAACAAGCAAGATATTTATTAAGCCAAAGCTTGTGCAAGAAGACAGTAATGTTCACTGTTATAAATATATGTATACATCTTCTTATTCTTTAATTTATTGGTAACTGCAAAAGCATAGAACCTGAAAAAAATAATATAAACAAAACTTCATAGTGGCAACTTCAAAGAAAAAGTCAGAAGCAATAAGGTTACAGGAATTTCAAAACTGCATATTATCAAGCATATTCAATTTCAAGTTACAGATTTCTTGCATCATCCTCAGTTCAACTGCAAACTTGTGTGAGTAAACATGTTTTCAATCTAACTTTTAATTTGTATATTCATGAAGTATTGTTATGATTCAAATTTCCGGAATGTTTGGCATAGTTTCATTTTTCTGCATCATGATATTCTTACAGGTTTAAATTTATGTTGAGTCAAAGGAAGTAAGAATAATTCATACTTCTATATAAGTCATCTTGATTAGTTAGTAATTTAACTAAGTAATAGTTGTAAAGCTTCAGTTTAAAGTTTGTAGTGATTGAAGATAACTGTATAATTTAAACACTGGAAATTTAACTTGCAGTTAAAAAGGTAAGTAATGATAAAAAATTCGAGTTGTTTAAATTGTAAATTCAAAGTTATATCTTGAAACATCATACTAAGATAAGAATTTTAAGACTCAAATTGTAAATTTTAGTGAACAAGTTTGGGAGCAGTTTGATAATAACTTTTTTTTTACTTTTCTATGAATTTCAGATGATTTATTCAATAACTTTTGCTGAAATTCGACTTGAAGCTAGAACAATGTTATAAGACCACCAGAAAATTGTAAAAATAATTTTCAAATGTAAGTATTGTTGTGGGGAATCAAAAGTAGGGTTTAAGGGGCCGATGTATTGTTCTCTGTTCATTCGTTGATTGTGTCACCGTTGCTTAGCCGAGTGACTTGAGGCTTTGGAGGAAGCTAGGAGGTGACGTCGGCAAGCCATGGCCGAAGTTGAAACGTCTCTGGTGGTCGTGATCGCAAGCGCGAGGCGATTTTCTGAATTGGATTTGTGGTACAGTTCGATTTTACAGTCGAATTTTGAATTCGTGTTTTGGAGTTGATCTGGGTTTTTGCAGTTGAGTGAGGGGAGGATTTACGACTTGTTGGTAGCGTCGCAAGGTGGTAGCGCGAAGGTGGACCGCCGTGCACGTGCACGGCGGCGGAGATGATCGTGTTTGGGTTGACTCGAGGAAAACCCGAGTTTGTTTGTTCGTGGCTTCGAGTCGTTTCTGAGTCGTGTTTTGAACGCGCGCGTGTGTGTTAATTTGTTTCAGCATTTTAAAACTTAAGCTTTTATAAAAAAAAATAGAAACTAGAGAGAACAAGGGAGAAGATAAGGGGAAGCAGGAGTTTGACGCGAGAGATGAAATGGATTGACTCGAGTACTACACGAATTGAGCACGGTGTATGCTTCGGTTTTCAATGCCTGGAATTTTGTTAAGTATGTTAACTGTAATTTAAGTTTAAGTTTTATAAGCTAGTATTAATCAGGTTATTTATGTTTAAAAACAGTATAAGCCAAGAAGAACTTTAAAGATTTATAGAAAACAAGAATGAGTTAATTATTTAAAATCAAAGTTAAATATGTATGTAATACATTTTATAATTGCTATTTAATAAATAGTCAAAGTATAATCAAAATTTGTAATTAAAGATTTTAATAATCTTGTTTGTAATAAAAAATGTAATTCGTCATTGATAGTTAATAAATTAACAAATCATAGTTAACAGATTAAATAATTAATTAACGATTAAACAATTAAGTTGATTAATAATTAATGATTAATTAAATAACAATAATTAATTGTGTAATTGAGTTTTATAAATCAATAATGGAGGTATTGATTAGCAATTAAGAATTAATTCATTAATTAAGTGAATATTTAATAAGTAGTTAATAAATGGAAATAAGTTAATTAATGTGTAACTAATTAAGCATGAATAAAGTATAATTTATGTTTAAGTTTGCAATTAAGTTTAAAACAAATCAATCTTATTGATATGAATCGATAATTATATTGATTGCCTTTGATGTTTATTTATTTCTGTGATGTTCTGTGATATTCTAGATATGTCTGTGATGATTGTGTAGGATTTATCCGTATTAAATTGCTATATGTTTATCTGATGTTATTTATCTGTATTTAATTGCTATATGAAATCAATTGTTAAATTTAAACTGTTAAGTTAATTAGACAACTTGGACTTTAAAATGGCGTTTGGATTTCGATGAGACCGGGATCGGATATCAATTGATATTCCGAAAACCACATCGATCCAAATTAAACGTTAGGTCGTGTAATCTCAAGTGAAGATCGAGATGGTGCTTTCAGAATGCAAGGGTTATCATCGTTAACTCTGAGGGTGATTCCAAAATGAGTGTAACGAGATAATGCCTTCGGTTTCGTTCGAACCCGGAACAAACTTGTATGGATTGAATGCTTTCAGCACATCGTCAGGCGGACGATGAGCATTCTAAGAAATATGTTCTAAAAAGGTAAACGCAGCCTCAAGCCTCATCAACCGGGAATTGCTAAAACAGGGGATGTGCAGCAAGGTTAGGTGGGTCATGCCCAAGTAGGACGAGGTATACCCCTGTCTGGATGTCCCTTTTATTCGGCCGTGTGGGCAGTTGGTCTGCAGCCAACTGCGGGGTTATCTTGTTTGGGACTGTTCAGTAAGGAATGGTTCCGGCCTTGTGTTGCAGGGGAGTTAGGGTGGCTCCTCGGTACTGTGATCTAGACCACGTACTGTGACGGGCGGTACCCCAGTAGCCCTGCCATTGTATGGGATCCGATTTCCAATAAGCGCCGTACGTTTTGATTGTGCCCAACTATGTTGAAATGTGAGATGTAAGCATTTCAACTATTTCTGTATTTTACTTGAAAACCCTAGACACTATTATAATATCACTGGATTTCCTATAAAATGTTTTGGTTAGCGTAAGGTAAAAACTTACCCGTATTTATTTGTGGGGAGTCTTACGTGATACCTTTATTTTAAATGTTTTCAAAGTTAAACAACTTTAACCCGTTTACTCATACCAGACCCATGTCTGACCCGGAGTTTGTATTTTGTTTTTCATAAACCCTCGGGTACCCAAATTTTTATGGGTAGCCAAGGGATTCAGGTTAGCTTTGACGAATTCTGGAGGAGTTGGAGCTGGAGACCAGACGTATGTAGCTAGCTATATAGTTCCGCTGTGTTAGTTAGTTCATATTTGAGTTGTATGTTCTGACTGATATGTATATGATAGTCATGTTGTATGAAATTGTATAACTCTGATGTATATAACTATGTAATAGTTATGTTGATATATTATATTTTATTCCATTCCGCTGTGAGATTCTGATGTTGTTATTCTTTCTTTTCTTTTCTTTCTATTTCTACCCCTTTCTTTCTTTTTGATGACACGTCTTCCTGGGCGTAGGAAGCCGGGTCGTCACAGGTGGTATCAGAGCCAGGTTGAGCGAGTACCTATGCTCTGCAATAATATTTATCTTGAGAGTGTGTATTTGTATTTTTCATATAAATATATATATACCTATCTAAATTTGTTGGTTACCTGTCTAGGAAGCCAACATGAGTTCTGGAAGAGGAGGCAGAGTTAGGGCCAGTACTTCAACTGATAATGTTCGAAGTCAAATTGCTAGAGAGGCTGTTAATCCAGTACCGCCCCAAGTTAGTTTTGCAGCTTTATGTAAAGATTTTGTCGATCTTGGAGGCCAACCATTTAAAGGTTCAGAATCGATAATTGAAGTTCAAGCCTGGTTACGTTCTTGTGAGCGTATTTTTAAGAGGATGAGATTGGCGGATGATCAGAAGAGGGATATGGCATCGTGGCAATTGCAGGGAAGCGCAGCATCATGGTGGGATGCAACGATTGAAAATATTCCTGAAGAAGATATTTCATGGGAAATATTTAAGGAGTTATTTGAGGAGAAGTTTATGCCGACGACAAGGAAAACTCAATTGTACCAGGATTTTCTGAATTTGAAGCAGGAAAGCATGACCATTTTTGAGTATGAGACCAGATTCAACGAACTTTCGTGTTATGGATCAGGAGTCATTGATACTCCCCTCAAGAAGAATGAAAAGTTTGTGCAAGGATTGAGGTCCGAATTCCAGAGTAAGATGACGGTGCTCTTAAAAGGATCATTTGTTGATTTAGTTGATATGACATTGAGGTATGAAGATTTGATGAGCAAGAAATTGGAGGCAACAGTAGCAGTTTCAAGAGGGAATTCCATCAACCCAAATAAAAGAAAGTTTAATCCACTTTGGAATAGGCAAGCTAAGGGAAAGAAATCGGGTAGAAGCAATAATGGACCCCGTAAGTGTTATAACTGTCAGCAAATTGGACATTTGGCGGATCATTGTTCTCAAGGAGGATCTCAGCAGCAATGTCAGAGTAGTCCAGAATTAGAAGTAGTCCAGAGATCGTTGTGTTTTAATTGTCGTCAGCCTGGTCATATGATTAAGAATTGTCCACTTTTGCAGAGGACAATTCAGGATAAAGTTTTTGCTTTGGAAGCAGGTTCATCTTCTTCATCTCAAGGCAAAGGAGTTTTGGAAGGTACCTTACTCCTAAATGGCAAATATATTAAAGTTTTATTTGATTCGGGTTCATCTTTGAGTTTCATATCTTCAGAATCAGTAGAAAAGTTTTCTCTTAACCCTAGTACCATGGATCGTCCCATTATTGTATCTAATCCTATTGGTGGAGCAACAAAATTGGATACGATCTGTAAGGACTTGAAGCTTTCTTATTTGTCTCATAGTTTCTCTTGTGACCCGTATGTGTTAGATTTTAAAGGATTTGATCTTATTTTGGGTATGGATTGGCTCGATAAGTATAAAGCAGTCCTGAATTGTGATGAGAGGACAGTTTCATTGGAGACTGATTTGGGTAGGATTGCTAAAGTGTCGTGCGATAGTTCTGGATTTCACTTGAGTAGTCTTTTGCAAGGAGTTGAGATTCTCAAGAGAAAATTGAGGAAATTGATGTGGTTCAAGATTTTCCTGATGTTTTTGAAGAAGTTAAGTGTCTTCCGCCACATCGAGAGATTGAGTTTCGTATTGATTTGATTCCAGGAGCTGTACCGGTGATTCAACCCAGTAGGAGAATGCCTCCTCGAGAGAGAGAAGAGTTGGTTAAGCAGACGCAGGATCTTTTGGAGAAGGGTTTGATTAGACCCAGTTTTTCTTGTTGGGGCTCTACTGCGATGTTTGTCCCCAAATCGGATGGTTCGCTAAGGTTTTGTGTTGATTATAGAGAATTGAACAAAGTGACCATTCGAAATAAATATCCTTTTCGTCGCATCGATGATCTTTTTGACTAGCTACATGGAGCTTCTATTTTTTCTCAACTAGATCTAGCTTCAGGTTTCCATCAATTGAGAGTAGCTGAAGATAGTATTCCTTTGACAGCATTTAGGGGACCGAATTGTTTTTATGAGTGGTTGGTTATGCCGTTCGGATTAACCAATGCTCCAGCTTATTTTGTTGACCTCATGAATCGAGTTTTTAGAGATGTGTTGAATAAGTTTGTGCTGGTATTTATTGATGATATTTTAGTCTATTCTAAATCGGAAGAGGAGCACAGGCATCATTTGAGAATTGTATTGGAGACTCTGAGGAAACATGTGTTGAAGGCGAAGTTTTCAAAGTGTCATTTTTGGAAATCAGAAGTTAAATTTTTAGGGCACATTGTTTCTGGCGAAGGCATTTCTGTAGACCCAGCGAAAGTTGAAACTATTTTACAATGGAAACAGCCGGAGACACCGACGGAAGTTCGCAGTTTTCTGGGTTTGGCTGGCTACTACAGAAAATTCATAAAGGATTATTCCAAAATTTCTTTACATCTGACCAAGCTAACAGGGAAAGGAACTAAATTCAAGTGGACACCTCAGTTTGAAGAAGCGTTTAAGGAATTGAAGACAAGGCTGACTAGTGCACCAGTACTTGCTATTCCGGATGGGAAGAGCAAATTTGAAGTATATATGGATGCATGTTTGGTTGGATTGGGTGCAGTTTTGATGCAGAACGGCATAGTTATAGCGTATGCTAGTCGACAATTGAAGTCACATGAGAAGAACTATGCTACGCATGATCTAGAACTGTTAGCTATTGTTTTTGCTTTGAAGATATGGAGACATTATCTTTTGGGAGAAAAGTTTGAGTTATTCACATATCACAAACCGTTGAAATATATTTTCTCTCAAAAAGATCTTAATTTGAGACAGCAGAGATGGGTCGAATTTTTGGCATCTTATGATCTGGATATTTTGTATACTCCGGGGAAAGCAAATGTCGTGGCTGATGCTCTTAGTAGAAATGCCGTTTTATCTCTTTTGGAAGTTATTCCCTCTCTCCAAGAAAAGATCATTAGTAAGCAAATGGAGGATAAATCTTTTGAGGAAATAATTCTCGGAACTAAGGACGATCGATATTCAGATTTCAAGATAGACGATCAGGGTGTTTTAAGGATTAATGGTCGTTTGTGTGTGCCTAATATTGATGGACTGAGACAAGAAGTTTTAGCTGAGTGTCACCGTTCTAGATTGAATATTCCCCGGGAATCTCGAAGATGTATAAAGACATGAGGAGAGATTTCTGGTGGCCGAATATGAAGAAGGATGTAGCTGCTTTTGTGAATAGTTGTGCCATTTGCCAGCAAGTGAAGGGAGATCAACAAAAGTCTGCAGGACTATTGCAACCTTTGGAAATTCCAGATTGGAAGTGGGAGATGATCTCGATGGACTTCATCGACGGTTTTCCTAGAACTAGAAAAGGAAATGAAGGAATATGGGTTATTGTGGATCGTTTAACGAAGAGTGCCCATTTTATTCCTGTTAAAGCAACTCGTACCGCAGTTTCTTTGGCAGAAATTTTCTTGAAGGAAATAGTTAGATTACATGCTGTTCCTGTCAGCATAGTAAGTGACCGAGATCCTATTTTCACTAGCAAATTCTGGGAAGCTCTACAATCAGCAATGGGAACAAGTTTGAGATTAAGTACAGCCTATCATCCTCAGACGGATGGACAAACGGAGAGACTTAATCGTATTCTGGAAGATATGCTACGAGCTTGTGTATTGGATTTTGGTGGATCATGGGAAGACCGTCTTCATCTAGTGGAATTTTCCTATAATAACAGTTATCAAGCGAGTATTAAGATGGCTCCTTATGAAGCTCTGTACAGAAGACCATGTAGATCCCCATCTTGTTGGATTGAATCGAATGATCGACTTGTGCTTGGACCCGATCTTATACGTGAAGCTTCTGCGAAGGTTGTGCTTATCAAGAAAAGGATGAAAGCTGCTCAAGATCGTCAGAAGAAATATGCAGATAAGAGACGAAGACCCTTGGAATTTGAGATCGGAGATTTAGTTTTTATCAAAGTTCCACCAATCAAAGGTGCTATAAGATTCGGAAAGACGGGAAAACTTGCTCCGAGATATATTGGTCCATTCCGAGTGCTAGAAAGAATTGGAACTGTAGCATACAAGATTGAATTACCAGAACGGATGTCTGGGATTCACAATGTATTCCGTGTGTCTCATTTAAGGAAATATATTCATGACCCATCATTGGTGATAGAACCAGTTGTTCAAGAGGATTTAGAAGTTGAACCCAACCTGACTGTGGTTAGAGATCCTGTTCAGATTGTAGATCAAGACGAGAAACAGCTCAGGAACAAAGTGGTGAAACTCGTCAAGGTGCAATGGAGTGAGGATCCCAAAGATTGTACCTGGGAAACTCTTGATAGTTTTAGAAAAGCTTATCCAAATTTTTGTCCGGATAATTAGTAATGTTGTTAGAATTGACTGTTTGATTGTTTGTTTTGTATGAATGATATGTATGTTAGAATTGATAATATTAAGTTTTTGAAATTAACTGTTGTTTAAATTTCGGGGACGAAATTCTTTTAAGGGGGAGGAATGTGACATCCCGGAATTTTGACCCTATTATTATCATAAGCTTTTGATCAAATTTAAATAAAATATAATATTTTCATTTATAAATAAATAAGCTGTTGGATATTATTAGTTGTATATGGGTTATAAAAGAATTTATAATTTCAAAATATAAATAGACTCTTTAACAATATTCAAAATTAAATCTGTTTTATTTAATTAATTAAATTACAAGTTGTGTATAAATGGCATTTAATATCAGATATAAGAATGTAGTTAGTAAAAATAAGTACAATAATACAATTTTATTCATATTAAATATAAATATAAAATTCATAGGTGCAAGTACATTACAAATCCAATATTGACAAAAATTAACTTTAAATAAACATGAGATTTAAGTACTGTTTCTACACAATAACTTTTATAACTAAAATAAACTAAGCTTATAAATATTTAACATGAGTTTGTATATAAATATAAATACTTATAAATATAGTTATAAACTTGGGCTTCAATATTTTTAACATGAATATAACATAACAGTAGGATTATAAACATAAGTACAAATATAATAGATATAAGATATAAATAGAAATGAAAACTTTTAGTTCAGAACACAAATGTAAACCTGCAAGCAACATTGATCTAAATGTTAACATAAGTATGTTTATATAAAAATCTGCGAGTATGAAATTATGAATACATCTTAATACAAATACACTGCAGATATTTTTGTATAAATGTTGTGTCAGCAAAGCATTAATAGGATGTTAGAATAAATGAATACATTTAGTACAAACTTAAGCCTGTAAAAAACTGTATACAAATATGTGTCAGTAAATATTGATTGTGTTAACATAAGTAAGGACACATATATTAATTAGCATACTTTATATCTGGAAATATTATCTTTCAGCCGAAATGTTTGAAATATCTTAGGCTTTAGTACATAATAAAATAAGTAAGATATTTATTAAGCCAAAGCTCGTGCAAGAAGACAGTAATGTTCACTGTTATAAATATATGTATACATCTTCTTATTCTTTAATTTATTGGTAACTGCAAAAGCATAGAACTTGAAAAAAAAAATATAAACAAAACTTCATAGTGGCAACTTCAAAGAAAAAGTCAGAAGCAATAAGGTTACAGGAATTTCAAAACTGCATATTATCAAGCATATTCAATTTCAAGTTATAGATTTCTTGCATCATCCTCAGTTCAACTGCAAACTTCTGAGGGTAAACATGTTTTCAATCTAACTTTTAATTTGTATATTCATGAAGTATTGTTATGATTTAAATTTCCGGAATGTTTGGCATAGTTTCATTTTTCTGCATCTTGATATTCTTACAGGTTTAAATTTATGTTGAGTCAAAGGAAGTAAGAATAATTCATACTTCTATATAAGTCATCTTGATTAGTTGGTAATTTAACTAAGTAATAGTTGTAAAGCTTCAGTTTAAAGTTTGTAGTGATTGAAGATAACTGTATAATTTAAACACTGGAAATTTAACTTGCAGTTAAAAAGGTAAGTAATGATAAAAAATTCGAGTTGTTTAAATTGTAAATTCAAAGTTATATCTTGAAACATCATACTAAGTTAAGAATTTTAAGACTCAAATTGTAAATTTTAGTGAACATGTTAGGGAGCAGTTTGATAATAACTTTTTTTTTACTTTTCTATGAATTTCAGATGATTTATTCAATAACTTTTGCTGAAATTCGACTTGAAGCTAGAACAATGTTGTAAGACCACCAGAAAATTGTAAAAATAATTTTCGAATGTAAGTATTGTTGTGGGGAATCAAAAGTAGGGTTTAAGGGGCCGGTGTATTGTTCTCTGTTCATTCGTTGATTGTGTCACCGTTGCTTAGCCGAGTGACTTGAGGCTTTGGAGGAAGCTAGGAGGTGATGTCGGCAAGCCATGGCCGAAGTTGAAACGTCTCTGGCGGTCGTGATCGCAAGCGCGAGGCGATTTTCTGAATTGGGTTTGTGGTACAGTTCGACTTTACAGTCGAATTTTGAATTCGTGTTTTGGAGTTGATCTGGGTTTTTGCAGTTGAGTGAGGGGAGGATTTGCGACTTGTTGGTGGCGTCGTAAGGTGGTAGCGTGGAGGTGGACCGTCGTGCACGTGCACGGCGGCGGAGATGATCGTGTTTGGGTTGACTCGAGGAAAACCCGAGTTTGTTTGTTCGTGGCTTCGAGTCGTTTCTGAGTCGTGTTTTGAACGCGCGCGTGTGTGTTAATTTGTTTCAGCAGTTTAAAACTTAAGCTTTTATAAAAAAAATAGAAACTGGAGAGAACAGGGGAGAAGATAAGGGGAAGCAGGAGTTTGACGCGTGAGATGAAATGGATTGACTCGAGTACTACACGAATTGAGCACGGTGTATGCTTCGGTTTTCAATGCCTGGAATTTTGTTAAGTATGTTAACTGTAATTTAAGTTTAAGTTTTATAAGCTAGTATTAATCAGGTTATTAATGTTTACAAACAGTATAAGCCAAGAAGAACTTTAAAGATTTATAGAAAACAAGAATGAGTTAATTATTTAAAATCAAAGTTAAATATGTATGTAATACATTTTATAATTGCTATTTAATAAATAGTCAAAGTATAATCAAAATTTGTAATTAAAGATTTTAATAATCTTGTTTGTAATTAAAAATTTAATTGATCATTGATAGTTAATAAATTAACAAATCATAGTTAACAGATTAAATAATTAATTAATGATTAAACAATTAAGTTGATTAATAATTAATGATTAATTAAATAACAATAATTAATTGTGTAATTGAGTTTTATAAATCAATAATGGAGGTATTGATTAGCAATTAAGAATTAATTCATTAATTAAGTGAATATTTAATAAGTAGTTAATAAATGGAAATAAGTTAATTAATGTGTAATTGGTTAAGCATGAATAAAGTATAATTTATGTTTAAGTTTGCAATTAAGTTTAAAACAAATCAATCTTATTGATATGAATCGATAATTATATTGATTGCCTCTGATGTTTATTTATTTCCGTGATGTTCTGTGATATTCTAGATATGTCTGTGATGATTGTGTAGGATTTATCTGTATTAAATTGCTATATGTTTATCTGATGTTATTTATCTGTATTTAATTGCTATATGAAATCAATTGTTAAATTTAAACTGTTAAGTTAATTAGACAACTTGGACTTTAAAATGGCGTTTGGATTTCGATGAGACCGGGATCGGATATCAATTGATATTCCGAAAACCACATCGATCCAAATTAAACGTTAGGTCGTGTAATCTCAAGTGAAGATCGAGATGGTGTTTTCAGAATGCAAGGATTATCGTCGTTAACTCTGAGGGTGATTCCAAAATGAGTGTAACGAGATAATGCCTTCGGTTTCGTTCGAACCCGGAACAAACTTGTATGGATTGAATGCTTTCAGCACATCGTCAAGCGGACGATGAGCATTCTAAGAAATATGTTCTAAAAAGGTAAATGCAGCTTCAAGCCTCATCAACCGGGAATAGCTAAAACAGGGGATGTGCAGCAAGGTTAGGTGGGTCATGCCCAAGCAGGACGAGGTATACCCCTGTCTAGATGTCCCTTTTATTCGGCTGTGTGGGCAGTTGGTCTGCAGCCAACTGCGGGGTTATCTTGTTTGGGACTGTTCAGTAAGGAATGGTTCCGACCTTGTGTTGCAGGGGAGTTAGGGTGGCTCCTCGGTACTGTGATCTAGACCACGTACTGTGACGGGCGGTACCCCAGTAGCCCTGCCATTGTATGGGATCCGATTTCCAATAAGTGCCGTACGTTTTGATTGTGCCCAACTATGTTGAAATGTGAGATGTAAGCATTTCAACTATTTCTGTATTTTACTTGAAAACCCTAAACACTATTATAATATCACTGGATTTCCTATAAAATGTTTTGGTTAGCGTAAGGTAAAAACTTACCCGTATTTATTTGTGGGGAGTCTTACGTGATACCTTTATTTTAAATGTTTTCAAAGTTAAACAACTTTAACCCGTTTACTCATACCAGACCCATGTCTGACCCAGAGTTTGTATTTTGTTTTTCATAAACTCTCGGGTACCCAAATTTTTACGGGTAGCCAAGGGATTCAGGTTAGCTTTGACGAATTCTGGAGGAGTTGGAGCTGGAGACCAGACGTATTTAGCTAGCTATATAGTTCCGCTGTGTTTGTTAGTTCATATTTGAGTTGTATGTTCTGACTGATATGTATATGATAGTCATGTTGTATGAAATTGTATAACTCTGATGTATATAACTATGTAATAGTTATGTTGATATATTATATTTTATTCCATTCCGCTGTGAGATTCTGATGTTGTTATTCTTTCTTTTCTTTTCTTTTCTATTTCTACCCCTTTCTTTCTTTTTGATGACACGTCTTCCTGGGCGTAGAAAGCCGGGTCGTCACAATGCCAACATAGCAAATGCAACAAAAGCAACAGATGCAACCATCAATCAACTATCATCCAACTATCATCCAACGAATCCATAATCAATCAATATAAATTCACTTCTCATTAATATTTATTGACTTGGGTTTCAATTTTTAATCACAGTTGATTCATTAACGTTGGATTTTTCTAACATTCATTCACAATTCAATTAGTTAACATTCACTAATTTATATTTACATTAGTTCACTTCCAATTTGAATCAATTTAAATTCTTTTAAATTCATTTAACTTCCAATTTGATTTCAATGATTTATAGCTTCCAATTTCATTAACACTTAATGAATTACAAACAATCAACTAACAATTATATAACAACCAAATCATACCCAACATAACCAAATTATTAATTTCACATTCAATTTGGTTTATCCCTTTTATGTATATATCCTGTTATACAATTTTAAAAGAATCATTTTATATTTGGTATCTTAAATTTCCAATATTAACTTAAACTAAGTCCGTAAGCCGTACATATATCATCCGTGAGCAATATCAATCTAATCGCTTATTTGATCACACAATTTCACTTCCAACTAGTATCGTTCATATGACTCTCTAGTGCGGACTCAGATTTGGTTCCTTGATTGGAAACTGTTACTCTCCTTGCATAGCCATATACTATGATAGAGAATTTCAGAATCAAATTTGAAATCCATATCCAGGGTTCGCCGTCGAGAATCGAGTGAAAAATCCTAACTTGGATCGATATAAATCATCTCGAAATTTTGTGCTCGAATTTGGATCAAATCGTTATGCGAACAAAATAATACACGTACAATCTCACGTATTACCTTCCAATAGATTTCTATCCAATTTATCTATACTAAATTATTTTATTGACTACTATTTTTTTTCACTTAATTACTCACAATCCATTATTCAGTTAGTATATTCATTTCTTTACATAGCATGTTCTTTAACATTATCTTTTCTTAAACATCATATCATAGAATTTGCTTATTCAAGTTCAATTTAAACATTCTATATAATTTAATTAAATTCAATTTCATTTTCCAGTTGATTCTTAGCTATACCAAATTCTTTTATTTACATTTACTTCAATTCATAGTTTCAGTTAATACAAATTTATTTGTGGAACATTTTATTAATCACCACTTTAGTTTATTAATCATCCTATAAAAATCTAACCTCTCATAAATGACTTTTCTTAGTTTACAGTTATCTTAAAGGTTACAAATTAAAATTTTCTTACAATCCCTTTGCAATTTATATTTATTTTCTATAACCAATTTACAAAGATATACTACGATTCATTTATCTTCTTTCTTAAGTTCACTTACTTATTCCATTTATCCATTCATCATTTCATGCTATATTTAAGTATATAACATTTTTATCACAACCAAATTTTCATTTAAATCCATTTTAATTCCTTTTGAGTTTTCCTTACTTGTATACTTCGATTATTTTTAGGTCCTGTTTATCTATACAATATCTCATTACATATCCAAAACATCATTTTAACTTTTAACATTTGGTAAGTCGTGTTATATGTTATCAGAATGTAATTTTGGTATTATACAAATTTATAGAATTTCATTTTACTTAATTAGAATGTTCACAAATTTGATTTATTTAAATCCTCTTTACCTTTCAACTTTAAAGGTACACTACAACTCTAAAGTTTTCCCAAAACATAAGCTTAGATATCTTAATCCTCTTACTTTATAAATTCTGGTTATACACATTTCATTCAAATAATTTGAAAATTATTAATTAACAGAACTTAGAAATTTAAATGCCCGGTTCTTTCAAATCGTTTGAAATAAACATATATACTTATATCTTTAATATATCAAATCATACCTTTGGAGTTTAAACCAAAACCCATTTACCCAAAATAATTTTGAAGAAAAGCAAAGCTTCTTAGAAGTCTCCCCCACTGTGAGACTTGAAAATGAACGTCGATGATGCTGCGCAGTCATCACCGAAATTATTTTCCAGCGACATAAGAGAGGAGTACTGAATTCATTCCTTCTTAAAATCCTTTCAAAATATTTCTCATAAATATTTTTCAACTAATATTACAATATATTTTCTTCAAAGCTTTGAAAACCATTTTCAAGATCTCCGGGTCTTAAATTCAATATTTCTCAATTTAAATCTATTTTAAATTTATAAGTCACCTTTATAAAATTTCTTATAGGATTTTTTTTCTCTTCAAACAATCCACAAGTATTTTATCATTGTTCATTTTGTAATTCGCCTTATTTATTAAATTACAATATCCAATTAATGATAATAGCTGATATTATCATTCCTATCAACCAGGTAAGCTAGATATGTCACAATAATTTCTGAAAATAAATCCTTTATATACAAAATATAATTAGGGAAAAATTATTTCATTTACCCAATTTCAAAACAATACAATGTCGAATTGTTCTGTTTAAGTGTTTAGAGATCCCTATCAATGACGTTAATTACTCGTATTGACCAGAATCCATAAGCCACTCAACAAATCAACCGACACAATATAAAACATTTTATATCACTAACAAATACGCTCTCTCATATATATACACTCAACGACTCATCATAGGGTATTACTACCCTATTTATAAAGAGTCAGACCCCACAAAGCTAAGACTATCGCTAAACCAAAGCTCTGATACCAACTATAACGACCCGTCTTTTTGGACAGTTTAAACCGACGATCAAATACACACGTCGATTCCAAACCATTCAAAAGGGCAGATGGTTATTGGGGGTAAATAAGAAAAGAAGAGGAAAGAGAAATAAAAGAAAGGAAACAACACAGAATCTTGCAGCGGAACGATAAAATATAATAATCAAATAAACAGTTCACGAAGTTGTTTACTATACTTTGATCATTATTTATACAACATTTATCAGAGTTATACATATTCAATAGAACAAATAAAATAATGCAGCAGATGGCATGATGCAAGGGTAATAATAGTAATAGTATACCAAATCTTCGTCTTCATGCTCCAGAATAGATCTTCAAAAATATGAAAAACTCAGGACTGACCCGAGCGTAATGAAAAGACAAAACACTCGAGTCAGGACTAAAATATCCTTATGAAAGTTAAATCAATCGTAAATAAATATGAGTGTAACGGCGTCAGAGATGTTTACGGGGTTTGACATCTCATATCCAGTGTCAACGTGCGTGCAATAACTCAAGAGATGTTACGGGATTTTCCATCTCTTAAGGATCCGTTAAACTATCTACTATGTAGTAATATACGCTAAGTAGATAATGCCTATCAGTAATATAAAGTATCAAAATAGCGTTAAGGCGTTACCATAATCCCCCTTAACACATTTTTATAATTCCATAGTCTATACAGCACCGTAAGCCCCACCGTAAACTGGTGGTTATCAGAGGGTACCGCATAGGTATAACACAAAACCAAACGTAGTGGTCGCGAATAGGATAATCAGTATGACAAGGTACATGAGGCGATACCAACTAGGATACTTGCAGTTGCGTGATCCGGACTGATGTTGAGCATAACCAGCAGCTACCCCAACACCGCGAAACAACACTCCCAAATCAAGGGGTGCACCCAAATCGCATCACAAATGTAATAGATATGGTATCGAAGAAGTGTGTCCGCTAGAGGTGGCGAACCTCAATGGCCCGGCGCGGCTCCTGTTTTAGTCATGTCAGGGTCATCCAATATCGTTCTCTTTCTTCAATCAACACGTTCACCAAACCATCCACTTCATTCTGGATCAACACTCCGCGTATAATAGTTATTAAAGTGGTTTTCGGTATCGACAGAGAGTATGTCCATATCCGATCCCGGTCTCTTTAATAACTACGTATTATTACACTGTTGGCTCTTTTACATTTCAAATCGATTCATAATTGATATCAAAATATCATATTCGCTTCAAAAAAAAATCAAATCCATTTAAAATACCATTGTATCTTTTCAAATGTAAGATTCCGTTTCAAAAATCATTTTTCGCATCAATATCTCATTTCGGTTTCAAAATCAATTCGAATTTCAATTTAGGTTGCAACTTCATTTAACTCAATTCGTATTTAAATTCAAGATTTAAATATAAACATTTCACCTTATTGACCAGCTTAGAATTTTAGAAAAATAGTTTTAAGTAGTTTAAAGGTAGTTTAAATAATTAAAATACTTAACTCTTAAAATGGATTTGAAATAGATAAATTAGTTTAAAATAATTTAAATCGGGTTAAGTAGATTTAAAATAGATTAAAACAGTTTAAGTATCCAAAATGGTTTATAAAACCGAGTAATTTGGAAACAAAATAAAACAGCTCCAAAACCAATCCATTTCAATTTATAACTTCCCAATTCAAATCAATTTCAATTTCCATTCTACCGATTCAATTTCGATTTCAACTCAAAACAACGTCAACTTTAACTTCAAATCAATTCAATTCTACATTCACCTTCAATTTATTCAATTTCAATTTATATCGATTTGGAGCTTGATTTCAAAATATCCATTTATAACCCTTAATAAATTTCCATCAATATTCACGTTTAAATCCAAATTTCAAATATGGTTCAATTCCAAACTCGATTTCAAAATATCATTTTTATATCACTTTTACTTAGTAATATTCAAAGCTCGAATTAAGGTTAAATCTTTAAACAAATCAATTTTCGAAATTCAATCAAATCCCGATTTTTGAATTCCAAAGTCTCCCCTTTAATTATTTAACAATTTCTTTTGACCAAATTTTATTTCAACATTCCAAACTCAATTTTTCGATAAATTCGATTTTTTATAAATTGATTTCTATATATAACTTTTAAATCAAAACATTTAAATAAATTTCAAATCGACGATTTTAAATTTTTTTAATTTAGCCAATTCGGTGTCCGTATATAATTTTCTATCCTATGGCCAAGTAATTATTTATTTCAATTAAATGTCAGGGATGAATATATATCACTTAAATCTATCATAGTGTCATATGTATGCATAACAGGTTATATATAAGCAAATAAACATCCAAACATTTAAATATCAACTAATATCATCCATCGAAATAAATCATCCAATAGACAATACAATTCATGGCAATTTCATAGTTATCAATGTCAGGTAATTTGATCGCAATTAAATTTTAATTTCAATTTAACTGTCACTTTAATTTTCACGATTAATTCGAATGACAATCTATATGATAATTAAATTTTATCAAACAACGACAAATAAAATTCATATCACTTCATAATATTAAATTTAACTATCATAAATATATTCAGTACGTTGTGAGCGTTATAAAACACTCACCTTGATTTCCTGTTGTTCCAGCGTTTTATTTCGAATAAAATTAAACGAGCGTTTAATTTTATCCGAAATTCAAACTAGCTCCGAACGACTCCAAACCAGTTTCATTGCGTAGTGCTCGTCGATACAATTCCAACGCAAAAAGTTTTGTGCGTTTTCGACCTCGTATGAAAAAGTTATACATTTTATAAGTTATCGTCATTCGAATTTTATAAAACACTTTATATTATAATTAAACGAATTCATACCCAAAGCAAATGAGGCCCAGCCCACTAACTCCATCTTCCCTAAAGCAAAACCTGTAGCCATTTCCTGTGCACAACTCCATGGTCGTGCACCATCCTTCACTGATACGAAGCTAGACAACTCCGTTCAACGAACCGATAACGCCATCGATCCTCTCTCCTGAATCTCCACCTCCCCGAACCATCAACTTCGAGCTCGGCCTCCAGGATCAAAACGCGACAATCCCCCCCCCTTCGCACGCGGCCATGTCGCAATCCCCATAACTCGATCGCGCACCACCAAAACGCGCTCCTAGGTGCTATTTTCGATGACGAGTTCAAATCAAAGCTCCGTTTTGCGAATCGAAGCCTATATCCTCCACGATTTCCAAACCTAGTTCACAACTATGAACGGCCTCGACCCCAATAGTTGCCGCACCCAGCAACGAGCATATCAAATTGAAGCACTCGATGAAATAGGATTTTTAAAACTAGTTTCGCGATTTTTACTTGAGTAGAAATAGAGTTATGATTTTTCAAAGTTTCCATTTTTTTTTACTTGAGTAGAAATACTTGAGCGTTTGCTGCCATTGCGTGTAGAATAAAGCAGAGGGAGACGTGAATGAAAAGCTACAGGGACAAGGTAGAATTTACAGCTGAAAAGAAGGGTTGACCAGTCAAAATATAAATTTTAAATTTCAAAATATCCCAATTTATGCAACTTAAAATCTTGAACCCCTATCGAGGCGTGCCGCTAGGCGTTTATAATGTTATACCCCTATTCCGGACGTAATGAAAAAGGCTTCAAGTCCTAATTCGATCGTATGTGCGAGTTACGGAAATAAACGATCAATTTAAATTAAATGGATTTAAACTAATTTCTAGGCTTTTTGGCTTTCTACGGACAAATGGTAAATCCGATTGACACGAAGTCTGAAATCTTACAATAATATCACATTACGGATCCGATGAAACTGGTTTCGTCGAAATCCGAGACTGTTTGAAAAATGATTATTTTAACTCGCCAAATTAATATTAAAACAATTTCAACGCGTTTCGAGCTGCCACGGTCAAACGAAAACTCCGATTGCTACGAAAATTGAAATTCGATAATAACAAACTATTACGGATCCAATGGAACTAGTTTCGTCCAATTCTGAGACTGTTCGAAAATTGGCTATTTTTCTGTCGATAATTAAATATTAAAATATTCAATTTTTACAAATTTACTTTTAATTCGATTTTAAAAGTTCTACAACATCATTCTTACTTTAATATGATAAAATAAAATTTTACAAATCATTTTTAATCATATTAAACCCGTTATTCAATTATCCAATAAATTCCAATTGTAAAATCTTATTAACTCTATTATAATCCCAATATAACTTACATTCACTTTGGAAACCAATTTGAATCATATTAAATCAAATTTCAATTATTCACTCTGCTTTCATATATTAAATTTCAATATCAAATTAATCATATCAATTCGGAATTTAATTATTCAAACATTTGTAATATTAAATTTAAACAATTTGATTATTCTTGAATCGCTATCTTATGAGATATTCAAAACGAACTTAAAAACTTAACAAATTCAAATTATAGAACAACCATTTCCATTATACGGTTATTCAATTCCCATTATTAAATTATTCAATAAATTCCAAATATTAAATTTAAACAATTTCGCTTATCCAATAATTCATTATCTTTTGAAATATTGAAATCAAACTTATAAGATTCAACTTTTAAAACCAATTCACAATTTAGAATACTATTTTCATTTTGCAGTTATTCAATCATTCAATAAGTTTTAAATATTTAATTTAAACAATTTACCTGTTCAATATTCAATGTTTGATTTTAAATAGACTTTACTTATCAATCAATTTCTCTATTATACCCAATGAATTCAACATTTATTATCCTATTCAACTATTGATTTCAAAGGCATTCACTAAGTAGCTTTTATTCTTCATTACTTGGATAATTATTGTTGCAATTCATTCCAGTTATTATTATTCCAAACGAATTACAATTTTTTTTCAAGCATTAAATCACGAAATCTTATTAAATTAACTATTTTAATTATCGAAAATTTACGGGTCGTTACAGATATTTAGGCTCTAGTTTGGATAGATTCTGAGACTGTTCAAATTTTGGGTTTAAATTGGACTTAAATTCCATTTAAATTCATAAGGTGAGTGTTTTAACCCACCCACAATTTCTAAAATTTCTTATGTTTGTTAAATTGATTTATGATGTGATTAGAAATTTATTTATCACTGTTCGGCATTTTGAATCATCTCAGTTTATTTGAATTTATTTGGATAAAATAGTTATTTAATTTATTATTGAATATGAATTTCCAGTTAATGCCTGTTATTTATTATCTGTTCTATATTACTTTTATTGATTGAATTGGATGATGGTTGTGATAAATGTTTGATGATTGATATTGGATGAATGGATGTTGTATTTTATATTGTTATAAACTGCAAAGTTGTTATGGATTTTATTTCATTCGGGATTGTGGTTTGAAATGATATATAACCGTATTTATATTTTAAATTACGGAT
Organism: Allium cepa; assembly: GCA_030765085.1. Classification (NCBI taxonomy): domain Eukaryota; kingdom Viridiplantae; phylum Streptophyta; class Magnoliopsida; order Asparagales; family Amaryllidaceae; genus Allium; species Allium cepa. The sequence goes on along the minus strand of CM060938.1, from coordinate 559,519,899 downwards.
TGAAATGATAGATATCCATATCACTTAACCATATGATAGAAAATTATATACAGGCACCGCTGGTCTATATATAAATATTTTTGAAAATGATTTCTATGGTTTTATATAGAAATACATGGTTGTATATAAATATTGATTTTAGATATTATATAAATGTCATTTTATCCTTGATTTTAAGCTACGTATAATTTGTTGTAGTATAAAATAAGCTTAATAAAAAGTTTGATTATTTATTGAAGATAATACGGTAGAATATTTAAATTACATTTTTACTATAGAGTTTATAATGATTTAAATAAATTAAGGTTGGAAGAAAATTTGAAATGTATTTAAAATTGAATTTATTTAAGAATTAAACTCTAATAAGTTTGATGTGAAATTTATTAAATTTGAAGTATAGAGGGTATGATTTTTACAACTTGATTTTGGTTTAAGTGAATTAAATGAATATTTCAAGTATAAATAAATTGAAGGAAATATTTAGTTATTTGAAATTTGAGTTTTATTTAAATGATAATGGATTTATTAAGTAAAATATTTCAAAACTAAATAATAGGAAATTGAATTTGATATATACACACACACACACACGTGAAATTACCAAGCTTATTTTGAAATTGTTGAATACTTAAAGTTTGAAATATATTGAATCAGAAATGGTTTATTTTGTGGATCAAATCTGTTTGAAATCGATATAATTTGGAATAGTTTATTTGAAACTGAATTGTATTGAAATTTATGATTTGGGATTTGGTTAAATTTAAAATTCGAGTTATTCTGGAATTGATTTGCGAAATTGAAGAAGCTATTTTATTATATAAAGTATTTTAAATATTTAAACCATTTAAGTGATGGAAGTTATGTTTCAAAGTTATGAGCTTCAATACATTATATTTTAGAAGTGTTATATTCAAGTGTTTTGATTTCGAAATGTTATAACTTTGAAAGTGTTATAATTTTAGAAAAGGATATATTTGAAATGAAAATGATATCGTATTGATTTGGTTTCTGAAAAGGCAATGATATTTGATTTCAAAGCATAAACTATTTTGAAAATGATCGCGGTGTTATAATAACGATTGGTTGTTAAAGAGACCGGGATCGGAAGTTGTCATACTCTCTGCCAACCTCGAAACCCACTTTAACAACCATGTATGTGGTGGAGATTCCAGAATAAAGTAGGATGGCGGCGGTGTTCCTTTGAGGTATATACGTGGATCTAACTCCCGTGAGTTGGCATAAGGTGGCTAAAACATGAGCGATTCTCAGGCCAAGGAAGTAGCCCCTCTTACCGGACACACTCCTTCAATATTATCTTCTGACTTTGGGTTGTTTTGGTGGCCACTTTTGATTTTTGATTTTTGGGGTATGGCTCGAGGTGGGCGGTAGTAGCTGCTACGCGTTACCACCAGCCCGGATGCGTAATTGGTATATCTACCATGACATTTTCTTGTGTGCCGTGTCACCTACCCTATCACGCCTTATACGAGTTTGGTTTTCTCCCATAGCCCGTGTGGTATCCTTTGGTGGCTTCCCGATCAAGAGGGACCATGATACTGGATGGACTATTGGGACTATGACGTGTTAAGGTGAAAAATGTAAAGCCTTAACGCTATTTAAAAGTAAGTTTATTTTACTATTGACATTACTATAATAGCAAAATATTACTACATAGTAAATAGTTTAACGGATCATTAGGAGATGTGAATCCCGAGCATCTCTTGAGTTACTGCACTCACGTTGACACTGGATAAGAGATGTCAAACCCCGTAAACATCTCTGATGTCGTTCCACTCATATTATTTACCATTGATTTAAACTTACATAAGATCTTTTAGTTCTGACTCGAGTGTTTTGTCTTTTGAATTCGCTCGGGTCAGTCTGAGCATTTCAGGTTTCAAGATCTTATTTCTGGAGGATGAAGACGAAGATTGTATTACTATTATTTATTATATTATTCCACTGCATTCATACTGTTCCGCTGCATTATTTATTATTCTTTGGTATGTGTAACTCTAATATGTGTTGTATAAGTATAATCTGATGTTTTGTCAAACAGCTTCATGAACTGTTATTTGAATATTAAAGTTTATCGTTCCGCTGCAAGATTCTATTTGTTTTTTCTTTCTCTGCTTGTTCTTATTCACCCCAATAGCAATCTGCCCTTCTGTATGGTTTGAGTCTGACATGTGTGGTTTATCGTCGATTTAAAGCGTACAAAAGGCAGATGTTCCAAATTCGATCCCTCATGTGTCTTGTGCAGTTAAAGCCCTAAAAAATCCCTGCTATAGTGCATAGCGCTCATTTACCACTATGCTTTTTCAATACAGCGCTATTAAATAATAGATCTTCTTTAAGCCCTACTATTTCCCACTACACACACTAAATCAAGGCTTTTTAGCATTCGCTTTAGAAACATTAGTATAAAAAAGTTGATTTGACTAGTTCTCTTTTGAACCAAATCAACAAAGTTTGGTAAAGACCTAATTTTAAGCACAAGTACTCAATATAAGTTAGAAATTTATCATAGCCACTGTATCTGGATTGCGTAACCTACGATATTCTTTGGTTTTGTTATATATGGTTAAACAATATTTCTTTTCCTTATACAAATGATATGAGAATGAGAATAAATTAACTTCAAATATTTATTTTATATTCAATGAAGCTTTTTGCACCTCTTTGCTTTTCTACTATATCCCCGCTTTATCCCTGTAATAATTTTTTGCACCTCTATCGTTATGGATTCACTAAGCGCTTTAACCGCATAGCATTTGTCAAACGACCAGGGAAAGCCATTGAAGTAAGGAGGGTATGAGGGATTTTGGGGTTCTTGGCAAACTACTAACATTGTTCGTATTTCTTCGCGTAGTCCATAGAGTCCTTTATCATTGTAGGCCAATGGTAGCCTAATTGGATGACCATTTTTGGCTAGGCTTTGCCTCCCAGTGTGATCCCTACAAAATACTTCATTTGGTTCTTATAGGATCCAGTCAGCTTCATCTTTAGACATGTACCATAGAATTGTGTAGAGTACCCCTATTTGTAGAGCTTTTCATCCATGATTGTACAACGGGGAGACAGGTAGAGGACCTTTCTTGCTTCCTTTTGGTCGTAGAAAGTTTTTCGCTTGCTAAATATTTTACAAGGGGCGCCATCCATTTATCCATGGATAACACATTTATCTCCATGGTTTTTTCTCTCAACTTATAGCCGGGAGTATCTCGAATCTCTAAAGGGACCTAGGGAGTGACTTCTTCAAGTTTGCTTACTGCTTTGGCTAGTTTATCGGCCAAAGCGTTCTTCTTTCTAAGTATCTGCTCCAACGTGAACTCGATAAAGGTGCTGATTATTTTCTTTGCCTCGGTAATATAAAAGGCCAGCACCTTTCCCATCACTTGAAATCGCTCATCGATATGATTGATAACTAGCAGAGAGTCACTAAGTACATTGATTGGCTCCCTATGCAATTCTTGTCATCTAAAGGCCTGCTAGGACAGCTTTATCCTCTACTTCATTATTGATAACTTCGAAAGTAAGGCAGACCAAAAACATGACTCTCTTCCTTCGAGCATGAGAAAGACTATGTCGACCCCTACCCCTTCTTACTCTATGCTTTATACACATATAGGTGCCAAGCTTGTTGGCTAATGATGGTCTCCGCTTTGCCTTTGTCCAGGCTTGAGCACCTGGCAAAGAAATCTACCATGACTTGGCTCTTGATAGAAGTGCGAGGTTAAAATGAGATGTGATGTTATCCAAGCTCAATAGACCATTTAAATAGTAAACAAATTATATTTGGGAAAAATAGGATTTTCTTCAAATGCTGGTTATTCAAAACTTTGATGGGATAAGCCTGAAATTACGGCCGAAGTTTCTAGGATGCTATATGTAGGTAGAAGGCAAGCTTCTATAGTATCGTATATCTCGTTTCTAGCCAAATCAACCTCTTACTTACATAATAAACTAGTCATTTAACCTTTTTATCTTCTTTAATCAAGGAAATTCTAGTTGCATGGTCAAACATGGAAAAATATAGGTATAGACCTCAATATCGATGGGTTTGGATAGTACTGGAGGAGTGGCCAAATGTTGCTTCAGCTCCTCGATTGCCTTATTGCATTAATCGTTCTAGGTGAACGACTTTCAATTCTTGATGAGATCGAAGAAAGGGAGACACTGGTTGGTTAAATTTAATACGACCCAATTTAATATTACAACCGTTCCATTCAAACTTTGCACTTGCTTCATAGTTTTGGGAACCTACGTGCCTTAGATGGCTTGGATTTTACTAGGATTGGCCTCAATAGCCTTGGCACACACATCATTCCCCTAGGAATTTACTTGATCAAACGAAAAAGGAACACTTTTTGTATTTAGCTTCATGTGGTATTGACACAGTATGCTGAAAGTCTCGGCCAGGTATTATACGTGCCCCTAGCCTTTTCAGACTTTATTAGCCTGTCGTCCACATCAACTCTCATAGATCAGATGATCTATTCAGAGGACATACGGTTGACAAGACATTAATAGGTTGTGCTTGCATTTTGTAGGAATGGTGCAGTAGCAATATAGGTTGGAATTTATGATGAAGGAAGTGTCCTTTTATTTAAAGCGATGCATGCAATTTGATTATACCCAAAATAGGCATCCATGAAGATGAGGAGCTCATGTCCACTAGTCGCATCCACAAGTTGATCGATGTAGGGAAAAGGAAAACTATATTTGGGGCATGCTTTGTTAAGGTTGGAGAAGTCAATGCAAGTTCTCCAGGTCTCATTTGGCTTTTTGACCGGTATTGGATTAGCTACCCAAACCGGCTATTCTGCTTCACGAATGAAGCCGTTAGCTAATAGAGTCTTACCTCTTCTTTAAGATCTCGATACCTATCTAGGTTGAGTATTCGATGCTTTTAATGGCTAAGGGTGGCCTTAAGATCGACGTTGAGTGCATGGAACATGATCCTGGGATCAATGTCAGTCATGCTAGTGTACCTCATGCAAAGACGTCTTTGCTTTACCGTAAGAACTTGATCAGTTCCTCCCTTTTTAGTGAGCTAAGCTTTGTGCCAATTTGAACTACATTACTAGGGTCAGCACAATTTATAGAGATTGATTTTAAGGGAGTAGGCCCGCCCTTAATGCTTCAGTTGCTCTTGTAAGGGTCTAGCCAGTCGTCTTTTGGATCTGAGCTCAGTTCCAAGTTGCATATGTCTAGCGTGTAAACCATGCGATGTATGATGTCTCTTAGCTAAAACATACATCTGTTCTTGAGTTGGGATGATGATGTTGCCTCCAGCTCTTATAGATGAGTCTACCGATGCTAAGAGCATGGGAGTTGTTGTTATGAATGTCTCTGCTTTTCATCGAGGAGCGACTTTCTTATTCCATACTGTAATGAGCTCTCTATTTCTTTAGGGAGTGACAAAGGATAAATGATTCCTACCATTCCAATCTTAAATGTGGCTGATGGTCCCAACATAAACTTGAGTGCTATTGGTCTCGAGGTTACTCATGAGTGACACACAACTAGTTGATGTGGCTTCAAGGCTGATGATAGTCTTGACACGACCCTGAGCATTTCTTGGCTTGAGGATGCTCTCGGGTTACACACCATCAGTAGTTGTTTCTTCAATGGCAAGGACAATACCGACACGACCCTAAGCATTGTTTGGCATGAGGGTACTCTCGAGTGATGCATCACTGATTGCCACATCTTGCTCAAGTTGATTATTGTTAATGGAAGGAGTTGATATTGATACTATAGAATTAAGGGTGGTCTCGACATGAACCTGAGCATTAGCCGGCTTGATGGTTCTCTCAAGTGATTCGTCATCAAGTGTTGCCATCTCTTGCTGAAGCATGAGAACACCTTCTTGGCTTGCTTAAGGGAGGTTCCATAATACTCCCTAACCTTCTACTAGTTGCCCTTGATCTTGTTGATCCCATTCTATAGAAGGAATTTCATAATGAGGCAGTTTCAGGAGACAATGCGTCCACTTCAGCAAGTGCTAGCGTCCTATCAAATGATTATAAGAAAATGAGAATTAACCACCGCATTGTTTACTTGGATCTTTGTAGCAAAGGGTTCTTGGTCGAAGGTTGTCATTAGCGAAGGGGTGCCTACCGAAATATTCTTCATCCTTAAAATCATGCATTGACAAGGCATTGCTCATGGGATATATTGTTTCTATATCCTTATCCAAATCACCATATTTATCATACATGGACCTATACTGAGTGCCGGCTTTAGCCTGCCATTTGGTGTCGTTTTTCCAACCATTTGGTTGATGGTTAGTTTTATTGCGAGAACCGAGCTGGGTTATATATCGGGTTTCATTGTCACTATTAGAAAGATCCGCATCTTTCATTCTCATTATGTTGTTTTCCCTTTGATAGGAGTTAATCAGGGATGTAGTCGTTGTTTCTGAAACTCTCACCACATTCTAGACTTATAGCAGAGCGGGTGGCCACCACCAGGCTGTTCACATAGGCACCCTACCCAGGTGGACTCCTTTTTGAAATAATTAACATATGACCACAATTTTTTATTTAGCTCCCATCTTAGGTTGCCAAGCTCATTAGACATTATAACATAGGTCCTAGAAGTGATGAACCTAGTCTTGAAATCTACACATAGCTGGGCCTAATAACTACCCTGTTGCAATGCAAGAGCCGGTGGGAGGTTGGTTCTGTAAGAGTAGATGGAAAGAGTATGCACTTTAATGGGACGGAAAGCTGACTGGCATAGGTCATAAAGTTGAATGCAGTGATATGACCAGATGGGTCAGAACTCCCATCATACTTGTTAATGGGTTGCAAAGCATACTTTCGACGAGTATAAGTATTCAATATTTCATCATAAAATGGCTCGCCTTTCTTATCATTTGAAAATGCATCGCCCTCAACATTTCAGGCTTGCATTCTTTTCAACTGCCAATGAAGTATGTTCATTTCCTCAATAAAACCAACATCTTCTTGCTTCAGGATGGTATAGAAAATCACCAACTGTAGGCTCAACCAATGCCTTAGTGAAGTGGTTGATCAATGATAGGAAGGGGGTGATGGTGACGATGACGAGCTGGAGTAGGAGAGCTTCTCTCTATGAGCACAAAGGGCGATCATGAGTGGCCGGCCCGCCCTTTCCTCGATATATTCCTAGTCACATCCCTATGAGATCTGGAGTGTATCGTGGAATCCTATGCTCCCAACTAATGACCGAAGCATTGCTGTTGAGGCATTCAAAGGAAGACATCCTAGGCGCTCAAATGCAGAAGTCGTTCCATTGAAAGGGAACAGTGATGTCATGGCTTCTTAGCGTGGCCACAACTAGAGCAATATCGACATGTGTTAGCATGCGCACAACGTGCCTTCTCGGATGAGAATGAACATCCTTAAGTAGGGTTTCAGGCACCACTCTATCTCGGACCTTAGTAGTGTTCATGAGGTCGTAGACGCCACAAAGGGCAGGCTGGTGGATAGGCGAGTCGATAAGGTCAACTGTAGGAGGAGCCGATGGGACATGGTTTACAATATCTTGGGCATCCAACTGCATCCTCAAACTTTGCACGTCATGGGACAAAGTGCCTACGTTTGTTAACTATTGCAACGTGGTATGTCATATACCATTATTGAGCCCAAGAAAAGGGCATGCAGTACTAGCGACGGTATGGCCATTGGCTCTTTCTATTTGGAGTTGTTACCATAACCTTAGGAACTAGGTCTATGGTACCAAGTTAGATTATATTTTTGTATATAAAATATAATGAAAGGGGAGAGCTTCAGTGGGAGGGTCCTATTTCTAGCAGTAAAATGTTGACTAGAGATTCAGCCAATCTCAAAATTAGCCTAACATGCTATAAGCAAAGGTTACTTGCTAATCTCTAGGCTTAAAAATGTAAAATGAAGATCAAAGAAAACAAAGAAAAATAAATAACATCAAATATAGGGTGGTTTGGCAAGCTTGCCTACATCCTTAATGAAGATAGCTTACAATAGTTCTCTCTTATAATTACAAGGAATTACAAAAGAATAATAAGAAATAATGCACCTAAGACTAAAAATTAGCTAATCATAAGTACATAAAGCTTTGATTTGCTACGAGGAGAGATCTGGAAAGAGATAATACAGAATTCTAATGGTTTCCAACCCCTTTCAAGGAGTAATGCATGGGGTATTTATAGTGGCTGAAATGGACGATGAATGGCTAAGATTACATAGTAAATAGGAGGGAACTATGTTGGGCGTTAACATGTTGCCGAATGGGCTGATGTGAGAGAGCTGTAAAGGCAGAAAGGAATGAGTGGGGGAAGCAACCAATTGTCATTCCGTACCAGGTGCAGACTTAGCATTTAATGCATAATAAATGTTTATGGCTACAGGAGTAGGCAAACTTCTAGCCACTTTGCTAGAGTACCTTGTACAATTGAATATATGGCTTGTCGTTTACCTTTTCATGCCTATGCGGAAAGGCAGATGAGTGCCTTCAGTCGGATGTAGATGATATTGGAAGTTGAAAGCTGCTAAGGACCAAGCGGCAAAGAATGTGCTGCAACATCCAAAAAATTTAATCGAAAATTTATATAAAAGAATTGAACTTAATTATAATAAGCACAAAAATGAAATTTTTACAAACGTCCAATTTTGGCTACTAAACTTTCTCCATTGCATTCATAGTGGTTTTCTGGACGATTTTCATATTTAATGTTCTGAAATCAGAGCTAGTATGAATAAGTTATTAACATTTGAAAATTCAAAATTGAAAGTAATTAAATAACATATTAAGTAAAGAAATATTATAAACAAAGAAAGCTCCACCAATCAACACTATAGGCTTAACCGATCGACCCGTAGAGGTCGATCGATCCAAGCCTAGCGGTCGACCGAGTGTTGGGAGCCAGGGTTTTGAGAGGTCGAACGGTCTAGATTTTATAATATTAGATCTAATAGTTAAGAGGAATTTCAGTGCTAACAAATATAACCCTATACTAATTGCAGAACCCTAATTCATTAGTAGTGCGTCTACACTCTATAAAAAAAATCTCTTGAAATCAAATATTTCTTTAAAACCAAATTAAACTAAAATAGAGAGATTACAAAAGAAGAGATTTAAATGAAATCAAAATGGAATTCTATACTGAGCGTAGACGATTCCAAGCATATTATGGAGGGGATAACTTTTCAAAGGTGAGCGCGTTCATGATTAGTAAGATGATTTGCATGTAATTAATTTAATTATACCCTATTTGATCAAGAATTGTATAAAACATATTTGGAAACACTATTATTTAGATTGAGAACTTAACAGTACTTATGACCTATATGAATATGATCCCTTTCTTTCAATCTAGCTCTGGTTAATCTAAATCTATTAGGTATGAATTGATTCAAGTTGAATATACTCTTTTTTAAATTAAATATGAGTTGACATAACCTTATTGATGAAAACCTAAATTGAATATGAAGTTTTGGGGAATTATAAAGTGTAGATTGACAAATTTGGGTTCACTATAATTAAGGTTACTATATGCCAAATTGTAATTAAAGTTTATTGTAATCAGTTTAGGAATGATGATGACTAACAATAAATAAAAGACATAATCAATAATTTAATATATTGATTGACGACGGAATTTCTATCAGACTAGAAAACCGTCGACAAATTTATAATAAAATTTATACCGCAAGCGAACGACGTACAAATTTAGTACGTGGCGAGTATGGGTCAATCCGTAAGGAACTGTTTTAGATTTTAAAAATCGATTCAATCAAATTAGACTAAAGTGAGAGGAAATTGTTAACCACAAGCAAATGAAGCTAAAACTAGAGTTAAAACGAGACTAAAAACTATGAGATTAGAGAATAATTTAGAGGCAAATCCACTTTCATATTTTTGTAAATCAACAAACAAATAATTTATGATCTCTAGTTTTAATATTAAGTGAAATAATTGTTGTATTATCATAAGTATAGTTTATTTATGTTATTAGCTAACATAAATTAAACCATTAAACTATAATACAACAAATAAACCACTTATAAAATCTCATGAAAATAAAGCCAAAGCAAAAGCTATTTTAAGTATGATCTATTTACTATTGTAACTAGTAATATAGATCATCAAATTTTGTTTTTACTTTCTTTTCAAAATTAAAAATCAATAAGCAAATGATGATGTAAATTGTGTTTATGTTGAATAAGAATAGCTTATTTGCAAAAGCAACATAAGCTATCAAATCAACTTGTATAAACATACATCAAAATTCACTTTCATGAAACACAAATAAAGCGATCATAAATCATAGGGTTGTTGAAATTAATAAAGTTAGAGAGCTTCATTAACCTTAAATCAAAGGGGTTTAGCTACTCAATTGTTTTATCAAATCAACACTTGTAAATTTCAACATTGAAAAAAACGAAGAAATGAAACTTAGAAAAGAAAGCAAAAGAGATTAGCTACTAACTACTTACGTAAAAATTAAAGCAACACTACTTGCATGAATGTAAATCTAAGCTATAAACATGAAATAAAAGAAAGAATAGATATAAACATTAACATAAAAGCAAGGAAAAGTATGTAGAAAAGAGATGAGAAAGAGGCTTGGAAGCTATTTTTATTTCATGAAACATTGCCATTACAACTTGCTTTCTTAATTTCCTAACTAACGTGAAAGAGTAGAAACTATTTACATGTACATAAGAGGACTATTTATACATACATAAAACCCTAATTAAATTTGTAGGGCGCTTCCTAAAATTCCTTTTAGGAAGTGTAGCCACCAAGTAACCATTAGCCACTAATTAATCCATCATTTAATGTGCATGAAACTTTAACCTCCACTTAGTTTTCCATTAGCTTCTAATTGTTGATTTAGGTAAGTGGGTGGGGTCCTCCATGATCATGAACTTGAATTATTTCCTCTTCATTCCTTTATATTCCTTTGTGCGTGCATATAACTTCATAAATCCATCTTCTATATGCATCAAAATTTCCTATAAAAATCATAAAAAATGTCCAAGTATTCTCAAATTGACACATGCATAAAAATGACCATTTTCCCCCTTAATGAAGATAAATATATAATGATTTGAAAACAATTGAATTTTGGTTTTAAACTTGTTAAAATGACCAAATATGATATTTATTAAAATAAAAAGAGATAAAATTTTGTTAACCCGCCTTTTGGCAAGGCCATGGAGAGGCGGATTTAACTAAATCGACTTCTCGTTTTTCGAAGCTGGAATACGATGGATTCGGTTTAAAGGGATGAAGTTCACTTGGATATGTCGTTCGGTCGAGAAGTGTAGAAGTTACACGGCTAGGTCTGAATGCTCTAGGTCGCTCGGCATTGGACGTCGCTCGGCATCAGACCTCGCTTGGCATTGAACATCGATTCAGCATCGGACGTCGCTCGGCATTGTACCTTGCTCGGCATTAGATGTCACTCGGCATTGTACCAGCTCGGCATTGGACGTCGCTCGGCATCGGACCTCGCTCGACATCGGACATCGCTCGACATCGGACCTCGCTCGGCATTGGACATCACTTGGCATTGTGGTTCGGTCAGAGTCACTTGGTGTCATGGTTCGATAAGAGTCACTCGGCATTGTGGTTCGGCCTTGGTTGCCATTCTGCATGTATGGGTCTGCATGTACAAAACTTGGGGTCGGTTACAATGATAACTCTGGTTTGGCCATGACCTTGGTGGGCCTGGGTCACTCAGAAAGCCCAACAACTCAGGAATTGCCTATAAATACAGCATGAGGGGGTTCAGAAAAGGGATCTTCTTCCTGCTCTCTTGCTTTCTATTTCTGAAGGCTAAGGTTACTCTACCAGTTTGTAACTGTAATTGGTTCTAACATTGATAAAAAGGAAACCTCTGGAGTGGACGTAGGCCGAAGTTAGCCGAACCACTATAAAATCTGTAGTTCTTTACTGCTTTCATTTTTAATTTCGACTGTTCTTCATATTTACACTCTCTACATACATTCTATCTGTAATCTGTGACTGTTATTTGGTACTTTCATCTGAACTTGGATGTTAGTGACCAATTTTTGCGCTAACAAATATGGATGTATATATATATATGCACTTTTACATGCACATCAAATACCCCTACACTTATCTTTTTATTCATCCTCGAATAAAGAAAAAACTAAGATAAATCCATTTTCGTAGGGTGCACAATTGCATTAAGCATATGAAACAAGCCATTAAATCTCTGGGTGTCCCCAATAGGATGAGTGTTGTCTCGTGAGGGTTTTCAGCAGATACTACCCATAAAATCCAAGTGCAAAGTGAAAATATTTACAAATTCCAAGATTTATTTACATGGGATGAATGCAAGTTTTTAAAAATATTTAAAAATGAAAGATTTACTTTTAAATAGACACAAATAAGTTAAATATAAGTTTTGGTCATTATCTTGAAAAGTTCAGTCATTTACTCGTCAAAATTTCCTATAAAAATTATGTTGTCATAACAAATAGGTTATAGTTTTGCTAGTTGTTTCGGTTGATAACATAATGTAATTATGAAATGGTTCCTTAGTTGATTATCAAAGTTTGTTAAAGTGGTATTCTTATTTCTTTTCAATAACAAGTTAAATCAAATAAGTAAAAATAATTCTTAGATTTCAATTTCTTACTCTCTCTTAATTTGAAAATTTTATTGATATTAACAATATTTACATATGCCTAACTCATGTAAACTGACGCTGAATATATTACCCATGCATTGTCTTGCGGACTGATGTGAGCGGAATACATAGCGTGGCAAGTGAATACACAAGTATGAACACTTGTCGACTATAGATGTTATTAAAAATAACTTTTATATACATACGCCTAACTCAGATAAACTAAGGTCAGATATACCAATCGTGCACTGCCTTACGGGCTTATGTGAGAAGGGTACACAACATGGCGACTGAACACATGACTCTAGGAGTTAAAAATATACACATATATACAAAAAAAAATTATTTACTTTTTTTCATATTTTTTTAGAAAGAGAGAGTTTTGTAAAATCATCTTAGCACCATTTAGCTTAGAAGATAAAATTGTTGTATCCTTTACTTTAAATTTACCACTTTTTTAAACAAAGATTTTCAATTAGAACATACCTCATAATTAACACATATGAACCTTCCCAAATACTAGTTAAACCATTGTTATTTGTAATCAAACTTCATTTTTGTTTTTGTTAAGACAATTTTTTTTAAAAAAAAAATCAGTTTATTTAATCAAAACTTATACTTATCCCATAGTGTTTCTTCAAAAAATAAATCAAAATGCTAAAAAAATGTTTTTGAGATCTAGAAATTTTGAGTTTTTTTATTTTACGAAAGAGAAAATGAAAATTCAAAAATGCCATGAAACTAAAAAAATGAAAATTAGACTCCCCTCCCACACTTAATTTTAACTGCCCCCATGGTCAATGCACGATATAATGAGAGTAATGAGGAAAACTATGTACAATTTTACAAAAGAGGATTAAAATTCTTACCAGACGTAGCTTGGCTCATGAAGAATCATGAGATCCTCTTCTTGGTTACTGGGTAATTCCAAGAAAGGCTTCAACTGATGACCGTTGACTTTGAAAATCGACCCATCCCTAGAGTATTCTATTTCTATGGCACCATATGGAAAAATAGTTCGTACCACAAATGGTCTGGTCCATCTTGATTTAAGTTTCCTAGGGAATAAATGAAGTCTTGAGTCATATAAAAAAACTTTCTGGTTAGACGAAAATATTTTCCTTAGGATTGACTTGTCATGAAAAACTTTGGCTATTTCTTTGTAAATTTTCTCATTTTCATACGCATCGGTCCTAAGTTCTTCCAGTACATTAAGTTGTAGTTTTCGATTTTCGTCAGCTTTTTCAAGATCAAACTTTAAGTTCTTTATTGCCCGCAATGCTTTGTGTTCGATTTCAATGGGTAAATGGCAAGCTTTCTCGTAAATTAAGCGAAATGGGGATATCCCAAGGTTAGTTTTAAAAGTAGTACGGTAAGACCAAAGCACGACAGTCAATTTTCGAGACCAATCTTTTCAGTTTTTGTTGATAGTTTTCTCCAAGATTTGTTTTATTTGACGATTTGAAACTTTAGCTTAACCACAAATTTGAGGATGAAATGGAGTGGATAACTTGTGGGTTATCGAGTATTTCTTCATTAATGTTTCAAAAGGTCGATTGCAAAATTGGGTTCCGTTATCACTGATTATTGTGTGAGGTGTGCCGAACTTCAAAAGGATGTTTTATTTGAGAAATTTTGCAACAATTCTATGGTCATTGGTTATGCAAGGAACGGTGTCGACCCATTTTGAGACGTAATCGATAGTAGGAAGGATATACAAGTTTTCAAAAGATTTGGGAAAAGGTCCCATAAAGTCAATACCCTAAACATCAAAGATTTCAATCGTAAGAATAGGGTTTAGAGGCATCATATTTCGTCGAGAAATTTGTCCTAGCAATTGACAACGATTGCTAGTTCTGCAATGTTCGAATGAGTATTTAAAAAGAGAAGGCCAATAGAAACCACACTGAAGCACCTTTTTCACAGTTTTTCGAGGACCGAAATGTCCACCGCATGCTTGGTCATGGAAAAATGAAATAACACTCCTGATCTCATTATCCGGAATGCAACGTCGGATGATTTGGTCGGGGCAACACTTGAACAAGTATGGATCATCCCAATAGAAATATTTCACTTGGGACATGAATTTGCATTTGCCTTGTTGGAATCAAGATGAGGGAGTTTCTTTAGTGACTAAGTAGTTCACTATATCAGCTTACCATGGATCGATAGAAATTGAAAGAAGTTGTTCATCGAGGAAGTTTTCATTGATTGGAAAAGAAGATGGTGCGTTCGAAAGACGAGATAAGTGATCGGCTATGACATTATCGGATCTATTTTTGTCTTTGATTATAAGGTCAAATTCTTGAAGTAAAAGGATCCAATGAATCAAATGGGATTTAGTATCCTTTTTATCGAAAAGATATCGAAGCGTAGAGTGGTCCATGTACACAGTAATGTGCGAAGCTATCAAGTAAGGTCGAAACTTTTCTAGCGCAAAAATGACAGCTACAAGCTCATTTTCAGTTGTTGCGTAGTTAAGTTAAGCGTCGTTCAAAGTCATACTCGCCTAGTAAATGACATGAAGGATTCTGTTGCCGCGTTGTCCTAAGACAGCACCAACATCAAAGTTAGAAGCATCACACATAATTTCAAAAGGAAGATCCCAATGGGATGTGCAAATAATTGGAGAAAAAATGAGTTTCTTCTTAATACGTTCGAAAGAAGAGATACAATTGGAGTTAAAATCGAAAGGAACGTCTTTTTCGAGGAGAGTCGTCAAAGGACGAGCGATTTTACTAAAGTCTTTCACAAAGCTTCGGTAAAAGTCAACGTGTCCTAGAAATGACCAAACATCCTTAACAGATTTGGAAATTGGTAGGTTTGTAATTACGTCAACTTTTGCTTTATCTACGTCAATGCCTTTATTTGAGATGATATGTCCAAAGACTATGCCTTGTTTGACCGTAAAGTGGAATTTTTCCTAATTGAAAGTCAAATGTTTTTCTTTACATCGATTTAGAACCAACTCGAGATGATGTAAACATTGGGAAAAAGAATCACCAACAATAGCGAAATCGTCCGTAAGAAATTCTAGAAAGCGTTCAGTCATGTTGGAAAAGATTCCAACCATGCATCGTTGGAAAGTAGCAGGAGCATTACAAAGTCCGAATGGCATACGTCGATAAGAAAAGGTACCGAATGGACACGTGAAAGTCGTTTTCTCTTGATCTTCAAGAGCGATTGGAATTTGGTTATAGCGGGAATAACCATCAAGGAAGCGGTAGAATTCGTGGCCGGCTAACCGTTTGAGCATTTGGTCAATAAAAGGATGAGGGAAGTGATCTTTACGTGTTGCATCATTTAGTTTTCGATAGTCAATACAAACTGCCAAACCGTTTGAGTACGAGTTGGAATAAGTTTGATTGAATCGTTCTTGACAACGGTCAGCCCAGACTTTTCGGTACAACGTGAATTGGGCTAACCCATGAACTATCAGAGATTGGGTAAATGATTCCGCTGTCGAGAAGTTAAAGAATTTAATCATGCACTGCATCTTTCATTTTTGGATTAAGCCTCCATTGCGTGTCATGAACAGGCTTGACATCGTCGATTAGATGGACACGATGTAGAAAAAGAGCGGGACTAATTCCCTTTATATTGGAGATTGACCATCCCATCGCTTCCTTGTTTTTCGAAAGAATAGAAAGTAAGGAGGTTTCTTGATCGAGAGAGAGTTGCGGAAATTATGACGGGCAACATTTCGCTATCACCTAAGTATGCGTACTTAAGGTGATCGGGAAGTGGTTTGAGGTCCAACTTCGGGAGTTTTTCAATCAAAGAATTGGGTTGAGATTAGGACTCAACTGAAAGCGATTCAAAAGGAAGAGTGTATTCAATCTCGTTGGGAATTTCATGAAACAATTTTTCGTACTCGGCCTGGCGTTCATCGTTAAGATCAAGTGTCTCGTTTTCGAAGTTTTCGTGAATGACACGAACTTCCAATGTTTGATCATGAGGTTCATTTGATTGGCTTTCAAGATTGAAAATGTTAAGATCTAAAGTCATGTTTCCGAAACAGATTTTCATCAAACCGTTATGACAATTGATTAAGGCATTTGACATGGCTAAGAATGGTCGGCCTAAAATCAATGGATTTTGACTTGCGTAATTTGTCACGGGTTGTGTTTCGAGAACGATAAAATCAACGGAGAATATGAATTGCCCTACTCGAATGAGCATGTCTTCAATTTCTCCCATGGGCTTCTTAGTCAAGCGAACGGCAAACTAATGCGTGGCTTTTATGGGTTTGAGCTCACCTAAGCCTAATTATTCATACACGGAGTATGGAATCAAGCTGATATTCGCTCCTAAGTCTATCAAACATTTGTTAATCGTCTTGTCCCCAATTGTACATGAAATCGTAGCGCAGCTAGGATATTTGTATTTTACGGGCATCGATTGGGACAAGACTTCACTCAAACTGACGGCTAAGAAGACTTTTTTGGGCACTTGAGTGTGTCGCTGTTGGGTGCAGAAGTCCTTAAAGGAATTTCGCATACGTGGGGACTTGCTAAATGATGTCAAGAAGCGAAATGTTAACTTTAACTTGTTTAAAATTTCCAACATCTTTTCTGTTTAGTCCAAGTGTTTCTTTGGGTGAAGACGATGTGGAAATCGAACATGATACTTGATAGGCTGGTCTACTCAAGTAAAAAAAGGATTTTGATTGGCGTTCGATTCAACGTTTGGCTCCATGTTCTGTTCAGATTCGTTCCTTATTTTAGAAGTGTCGAGAGAGGTTTCTATTAAATCGTTGGGATTAATGACTTGATTATCGATTTGTTTACCGGAACGTAGAGTTGTGATAGGATTTAATTAGGTGACGTATATATCTTAAACAACATGGGCTTGATTTGAATTTCCATTTTGATTTTTGGGATTTGGAATGGGCTGACTTGGGAATGTTCCTCGTTCACGTTCACTTGTAGACGTGACTAATTGACTCATTTGCATTTTGAGTTTTGCAGTTGATTGGTTTGTGTTTTTCATTAAGGTCAATAAATTTTTCAAATTGCTGTTTGATTCAAGGCTTTGAGTAGTTGCTTTAGCTAATGTTTCAAGAGTTTTATCAAGTGAACTTAAACGTTTATTGTCTTGGGGAGGATGAGCAGAATTTAGTTGAAAATTTGATTGTTGCGGTTGATTATGAGACGGACCTACAAAGTTTGGTTGAAAATTGTTGGGTTGAAAGGGAGGATTCGAAGCATTATTTGGGAATGCTTGAAAATTTGGACGAACCATATTCGTGTTGGGATTATTTTGGTTCTAAGCAAAATTCAGACGATTTAACCAACCAGGGTTGTATGTTGAAGAGAATGGGTCCTTTTTGGCTTTATTGAAAGCATTGGTTTGTTCGACAGAATTGGGACACTGATCGGCTATATGATCAGGATCGTTACATTTATAACAAATCGGTTGGAAAGCTTGGTTTATCGAATGTTTAATCATTACGTCGATCTTAGCTTCCAAAGCAAAAGATGATCCTATCGAGTGTGCACTCAATTATGAGTAAATTTATTTTTCGTTCGAATGCTCCCATTAAGATGACATTTCAACGAAATTTTCAAGAAATTGCCAAGCATCATCGTGATGTTGGGAAAAAAAGTTGCCTTGGTACATTGATTCGAGCACAGTTCGTATTACGAGTCCATCGTACAAGATTTGGCAAATCGTCCATTTTTCGAAGTTATGGTGTGGACATTTTATCAAAAGCTCTTTAAATCTTTTAATATATTTTCCGAATGGTTCTCCCTTGAATTGATGAAAATTTACAATTTTGTTTCGGATTCTACTCGTTTTTTCCAAGGGGTAGAATTATTTTATAAAAGCTTTTACGAATTCTTCTCAAGTTTTAATCGAGTTCGATGGTAAGCTATACAACCATTTTTCAGCATAATCCATAAGAGCGAATGGCATTAATTGAAGTTTGACTCCGTCATTGAAAAGTTGTTGGAGTTTAATGGTTGCGTAAACTTGTTCGAATTAGAAAACTTGATTGACGATAGAATTTCTATCAAAGTAGAAAATCATCGACAAGTTTATAATAAAATTTATGCCGCAAGCGCATGACATACAATTTTAGTACGTGGCGAGTACGGATCAATCTGCAAGGAATTGTTTTAAATTTTAAAAATCAATTCAATCAAATTAGACCAAAGTGAGAGGAAATTGTTAACTACAAGCAAATGAAGCTAAAAATTAAATTAAAATGAGATTAAAAACTATGAGATTAAAGAATAATTTAGAGGAAAATCCACTTTCATATTTTTGTAAATCAACAAAAAAATAATTTATTATCTCTAGTTTTAATATTAAGTGAAATAATTGGTGCATTTATCGTAAGTATGGTTTATTTATGTTATTAATTAATATAATTTAAACCATCAAATTATAATACAATAAATAAACCACTTATAAAATCTCATGAAAATGAAGCCAAAGCAAAAGCTATTTTAAATATGATCTATTTACCATTGTAACTAGTAATATAAATCATCAAATTTTGTTTTTTACTTTCTTTCCAAAATCAAAAATCAATTAGCAAATGATGATGTAAACCGTGTTTATGTTTAATAAGAATAGATCGTTTACAAAAGCGACATAAAATATCAAACCCACTTGTATAAACTTACATCGAAATTCACTTTCATGAAGCACAAATAAAGAGATCATAAATCATGGAGATGTTGAAATTACATAGAGTTAGAAAGATTCATTATCCCTAAATCAAAGGGGTTTAGCTACTCATTTGTGTAATCAAATCAACACTTGTAAATTTCAACATTAAAAATAACAAAGAAACGAAACTAAGCAAAGAAAGAAAAAGAGATTTTCTACTAATTACTTGCATAAAAATCAAAGCTACACTACTTGCATGAATGTAAATCTCAGCTATAAACATGAAATAAAAGAAAGCATAGAGATAAACATCAACATAAGAGCAAGGAAAAGTATGTGAAAAAGGGATGAGAAAGAGGCTTGGAATCCATTTTTATTTCATGAAACATTTCCATTACAACTTGCTTTCTTAATTTCCTAACTAAGGTAAAAGAGTAGGAACTATTTACATGTACATAAGATGGCTATTTATACATGCATAAAAACCTAATTCAATTTTTAGGGTGCTTCCTAAAATGTCCTTTAGGAATTGTGACCACCAAGTAACTTTTAGCCATTAATTAATCCATCATTTAATGTGCATGAAGCTTTAACCTCCACTTAGTTGTCCATTAGCTTCTAAATTGGAGATTTAGGGAAGTGGGTGGGGTTCTTCATGATCATAAACTTGAATTATTTTCTCTTCATTCCTTCCTATTTCTTTGTCCATGCATATATCTTCATGAATATCTCTTCCATATCAAAATTTCCTATAAAAATCATAAAAAATGTCCAAGTAAAAATTCTCAAATTGACACATGCACAAAAATGACAATTTTCCCCTGAATGAAGATGAATATATGATGATTCGAAAAAAGTTGAATTTTGGTTTTAAGCATGTTTAAATGCCCAAATATGATATTTATTTAAATAAAAAGATATAAAATTCTGATGTATATTTATATGCACATCATACCCCAATTGTTCGATAGGCTCACCGAAGCCGATCAACTTCTCCAACGACCAATGTTCGGCTGGTTACCAAATTCTAGGCCCGGCCTGAACCTCAGCCTAAGGTCCAAGTTATTTGTACACACACACACACATATATGGATGTTAGTATATGTAGGGACATTAGTTCCCTTTGTTGGCAATGCTCGAACATTACTAGACTGGAGAAATGTTATTTGTCCAATAGGTTCAATATTTGATTGAGGCAATTATATCGCAAATTACACTCGCACAAGGTTCTACAGTCGATGCGCAACATTGACGATGATGGTTGGAGAGGTGTGTAGCCCGGCACTAATGGGAATTCCTTGGTATTCATGAATTTGGCATGATAGTACGTTGTTGATGGATCCCGACATGGTGTGATAGCTCTAGTATCTATTGGCTGATCCTTGGTTGTTTTGAGGTTTGATTAGTTTTTTGACCTAAAGTATAAACCTTCAGAACATGTTAATGTAGGTGTTCTTAAAGCTATACCCCTTTGATAAATGAAAAAGAGTAATTCACAGGCACTATTATGAAAAACTAAGTCACATAGAGTATTAGTGAAATCAATTGCATGTAATCACCATATATTCACTAAACTTTTGCCTATCCCACTCCTTTTCTTTCCTTTCCCCCCACCATAGGGGGATAGAGCATCAAGTGATATGCCCAGAGAATAGTACGTGGAAAGGCGAGTTTGGCATTGGAGTTATTATTTATTTTCTATTACTCTCCATGTAACTGTTTATCATATACTCATTGGACTATTTTTTGTATTTCTACATACTTTGGATTACGACTACGTACTATTTTGAGATTGTTTTTTGAAATTTCAAGATGGTTTTTTTATACTTATTTTTTTGCCTTCTGTTGTGAGATATGAAAGTGTAGAATGTCTTGGATCTTATCTGTACATTCTTAATTACTGAAATGTTTGAAAACCCAACAGCTCGTACTTCTCGGCACCGATATGAGTCCAAAAGTCACAGTAGGCTATGGATTAATGCATCGAGAGGTGCAAGTTGTCACTTTTGGTATCAAAGCTTAGGTTTAAAATTCTCTATAAGAAAGGTATGTATTGAGAGAATGTACTTGAGAAGTTTTTGAATTTTTTTCCATAAAGGTTTTCAAAATATTTTTCAAAAATGGATTTCTAAGAGAGTGTGTGTATGTATAATATATAAAGTTTTTCAAAGGATTTATATATATATATATAGTATGAAGTTGCTTTACCTTATTCTTGCAAATACTATGGAAAAGTTACTAATAAATTGCTAAATCAATGATATAGTGGATGAGCAATCCTGTTAGATGCGACTCAAGTGATGCAGCTGAGATTCCAAGTGTGAACATCCTGATTTGGTTCCACCGGTATCTGCGAGCGAGAGGACAAGCTGAGCTGAACCCTAATAAGGGACACACAGAGCATGCGCTAGGTGTAGTTCCTTCCCACCTTCTTGATCTTGATTTTTCCAAGCTATGTAAGGATTTTGTGAGTCTAGGATTGAAGCCGTATATGGGGACTGCGTCATATATGGACTCAATGGCATTGATTAGTACTTATGAGAGGATTTTTAGGTTGATGAGTTTTGGTAATGATGTTAGGAGACAACTTGCTGAAAGTGAGGTGTGTATACAATTATATGTGCTAATATAGTATACACGGATCGTTTAATATGGATTACAATACAAATGCAGAATTAGATGATAATAGCATTGTAAATAAAAAATAGAAAAATCACACCAGAGATTTTTATACTGGTTCGGAGCACCGTCCTACGTCCAGTCCCAGACTACTATCTGGATTTTCACTAATTACAACCTCGCTTCACCCGGAGGAACAGGTTTACAATTACCCGAACAGCCGAACGGGATTTCACGCCTCTACAACACTGAGGACTTCAACACTTGCCTCTTACAATACCGAGGACTTCAACAAAAACAATTACAATTGTTGTTGACAACTTGTGCTCTTGTAAACACGGATTTGTCACTTGTAGTACACTCTTCCTATAATCTTATCCTCAAATTGTGAATGATGTTTGTGAAGATTATGGAATTTATATTGCTTATTGAATCAAAATATATGAGATAGTGTCAATGATTCAATAAGGAATGAAAGTATTTTAGAGCTTTTTGAATGCAAGTGAATTCAAAGAATAGATAGAGAGCATATATAATCTTGATAAAACTTATTTTTAATCAATGATATTGATGTGTATTTATAGAGAGAAAATAGTTATAACCCTTGGTGAAAAGTTGCAGTCAAAAGTTATGATCATTGATGAAGAAGAAGAGACGCAACTATTGAAGAAAGATGTGTCTTTTGGAAGAAGTTGTTCTCTGTTTAAAAACGGTCGACAGGTCAAAAACTAACCGGTAGACAGGTTTTTTAAAAATATAGTCGTTATGTACATGTGTGCACGTTTATTGTGCACATTCAACAGGAACGGTCGACCGTTCATTTTTGGACCGGTCGACCGGTCTCTGTTAAGTTGCACAATAAAGTGCACAACCTATATAAATGTGTATGTATATATATTATATTTTGTGCATGATTATTTGAGGATAGATTTTGACAATTTTATTACTATTATAACATCAAATAATCAACCTATAATCTAGAGTACCATATGTACGTCTTGATTTGTCGATCGCTTTAATATTGTTGTCAGCAATCAAAATCTTCATAGAAGTTGTGACTCAACATTCTCCCCCTTTTTGATTGATGACAATATAAAAACTCAAGTATAGGATCTCCCCCTGAATATGTGATTTCCTGCAGACAATTATTAGTTTCTTTCATCCTGCAAACAATTATTAGCACCTTTCTCCCCCTTTGTCATCGACAAAAAGGAGTAAACAATAGAAAATATAAACCAAAGAGAACAATGCATACATTCAAACACATGATGTTTTGATGAAGTACAATGCAAGTCATAGTCTACCACGAATAAAAAGATGGACACTATTTAGTACAAGTGCCATATATGTTTTTAAAGAAATGAAAAGAAAAACAAACTAACTTCATTCCGACTGAATCTCTTCCTCATCATCATCATCATCATCATCATCGTCATCATCGTCATCGTCATCATCATCGTCATTGTCCCCACGACCTTGTCCGCTTGTACCACCGGATTCCTCGGATGTCGACCAATTAAAAGTTGGAGGAGCCGGACGTTTTCCGGGGTCTTGATGTTGGGTCGAGACGGATGTGCTACATGATATAGCATCCCATATAGCTCCGAAGAATGACTTTACCTTATTGAATCGTCTATCAATTTTCGAATCCATTCGTTTTAGTCTTGATTCAAGTAAAAATTGATTCCGAGCGATGGTTTCAAGAGATTCTCTTGTAGATGATTTAGATTTCAATAATCTAACATCTTCAGAACGACGACGAGATGGTGGAGCTTGTTGTTCTTGAGTATCGCGTTGTTTCCATTGTTCGAATGGCATAATATGAACATATGGAGGAGGAAGCTTCATCCGTTTGATAGTAGTGGAGTCAATACACTTTGGTGTAGAATATGCCGAATCCGGGGGTGTGACTCCACATGCAAGCAACATACGCATAATATACTCGTTATAGAAGAAATGTGGACGAGTAGAGTTATTTACCTTAAGAATTTCATCGAAAATCATGTGAACCCAATTTATTTCGATATCATCGTAGATAGCATAAAGAGCCTTGAAATTCTCTTTGTAAACGGCATCATAGTTTCCTAATCGAGGAAATAGAGAGTGCATTAGGACATGGTGTAACAACCTTGCAGTCGGTCGTAGCCCAATCGATTTGGTGCCGTTACTATCATCTTCTATAAATTTATGACTCGTACTATTCCGGGTGAAAACTTCACAAAATGTGGATGAAAACTCTTCACCCCTATTCGGTATTCCCAAAATAGAAGCAATTCTATCATAAGTGAGATAGATTCGTTTGCCACATACTACTGACCAAATAACTCCATTTGGATTTTCCGGAGTATATTCCTCTAAATTCATATTCGCATAAAATAGCTTAATCATCAAATGATTAATTTGTACGCTATTTACAAAAAAATCAATAAGAGGAGAGATACGAGATCTATTTGCTAATCTTTGAATACCGTATGCAGTGAAATCGTCGAATTTGATGAATGAGCCTGGATGGAATTTGTAATTTGTCATTTGATTCCATCTAGTTACTGCAACCGGAGATTCTAACCATTTTCTAGCAGAGAGAGTAAGAGAAGAAGTTTCTGATGTTGCTCTTTTCTTTGATTTTTTCTGAGGAGGAGCCATTGAAGAGAATTTGAGAGTTTGTGAAGCTTGAGAATATGAACTAGGGTTTGGAAATGGGAAAATTTTCAGTGGAGAGTAGAAAGTAAAGAGGGTTGGTGGCAAAAATATATACGTGAAGTATAAAAAAAATAATAACTGCCGACCGGTCGACCGCTTGCGTATTGCCGGTCGACCGTTTTCAACCAGAGAGCAAAACGGTCGACCGGTCATATTTTAGGCTGTCGACCGGTTTGGCTCTGTGTGCAAAAATGCAGAATTTGGCAAAAATTTTGAAAACGAGTCGAATTAATATATTATATATTATGTTATTATTGCAAAAATATACTGTATTACAAGAATTATATATGAAAGCAAAATAATATACATTATGGAATTCTAATGAGAAGGTGAGTTGTTATTAGAATTCTTGTCGTTTTCAATGCGTTTAGCCCACGGACTCCACTTATATCGAGCTCCTTCATTCTCGTTATAGTTTTTATCCCAAGAGTTTGGAGTTGTTGAAGTCGATGGTCTTGACGGCATTGGTTCATGAACATCGTGTTTGTTTGAACCGCAGAAGAATGAAGCCATTCGTTCTAAAGCGGATAAACGAGTTGAAGTACGTTGTTGTTCATGGTATAGTAGGTTTTGACCATAATGTAGTTGTCGTTGAAGATCAATTTGATGCTTTTGGTAGTGATGAATTTCATCGATTTGCGCCTTCGTGCGCGGAGAGCAGAATAGTGCTTTCTTTGCACGCTTGGATGTTGGAGTATGGCCAGGTGTGCGAAAACAATGGTGAGGGCATTCCGGCCTTTGTTTAGGTGTAATCGGAGAATATTGTTCCTCCGACTCCGAGCTAGTGATAGAAATATGAGATTCCTCTGCGCATTTGTCGCAAATGTGTGCCCTGGTAGCTTGTTTAAGGTGATTTATAATTTTCAGCAAGAAGGTGAATGAATGAAAGTGTATTTTTCAAACGTTTATATAGAAAAAAGTTTGCCAATGAACTTGAGGATAGGATTTGTTAGAGATAATTAGCCGTAAACAAAAACAATGATAGATAAAAAAAGTTATAAAAATAGGTATAGTTTGTTATAGGCTGAAATTTAAGAATTATTTGAAAAATATATAGCCTAAGTTTGAAGGTTACTTATTCTATTCTAGATCTTTCCGAGATACTAAGCCAAGCTCTCTTCGTAGTTTAATAAAACTAGATTCAAGTAATGGTTTAGTGAAAATATCGGCTATTTGATTGTCAGTGTGAACATATTCAAGATGTATATTACCTTTTTCAATATTATCTCTAAGGAAATGATGACGGATATCAATATGTTTGGTTCTAGAATGATTTACTGGATTTTTAGAGAGATTTATTGCACTCGTGTTATCACAGTATATAATAGAATTCGATAAATGTATATCGAAATCTTGAAGTGTTTGTTGCATATATAGTACTTGAGTACAAGCGAGAGCCGCTGATATATATTCAGCTTCACATGTTGATAGTGAAACACAATTCTGTTTCTTACTAAACCAAGAGACAAGTGATTTTCCAATAAAATGGCACGTACCACTTGTACTTTTTCTATCCGTCCGTGAGCCACCAAAATCAGCATCACTATATGATACTAATTCAAATGGACATTCTTTTGGATAGAAAAGACCAAAATCTTTGGTATTATTTAGATAACGAATTATACGTTTCACTGCTCGTAAATGTGATTCCTTTGGATCGGCTTGAAAACGAGCACATAAACAAACACTCATTAATATATCTGGACGACTAGCTGTAAGATAAAGAAGAGAACCAATCATGCTTCGATATAATTTTTGGTCAACATTCTTACCACTTTCATCTTTTTCAAGATGTGTAGTTGTACTCATAGGAGTTGGTTTACCAGACGTATTTTGTAATCCGAAGCGTTTGATAAGATTTTCACAGTATTTTTCTTGATTGATAAAAATACCGTTTGAAAGGTGTTTGATTTGAAGTCCAAGAAAATAAGATAGTTCTCCCATATGAGACATTTCGAATTCTTTGGTCATAATACTTGCAAATTCCTTGCAGAGTTTATCGTTTGTTGAACCAAAGATGATATCGTCTACATATATTTGGATAACCAGAATATCATTTCGAGAATGTTTAATAAACAAAGTTTGATCGACTTTGCCTATTTCAAATCCTGAATTAATAAGATAGCTACGTAAACGTTCATACCAAGCACGAGGTGCTTGTTTTAAACCATACAGAGCTTTCTTAAGTTTGAACACATGGTCAGGATATTTTTCATGTACGAATAAAGGTGGTTGTTCGACATAGACATTCTCTTTGATAAATCCATTGAGAAAAGCACTTTTGACATCCATCTGATAAAGTTTGAAATTATGATAACAAGCAAAAGATAATAGAATTCTAATAGCTTCTAGTCGAGCAATTGGTGCAAAAGTTTCTTCATAATCGATACCTTCTTCCTGATTGTATCCTTGTGCTACTAATCTTGCTTTATTTTTAGTGATATTTCCTTGTTCGTCAGCCTTATTTTTATAGACCCATTTAGTACCAATTACTGACTGATCAGTTGGTCTCGGAACAAGTTCCCAAACGTCATTGCGCTCAAACTGATTTAGTTCTTCCTGCATGGCAATGATCCAGTAATCATCTGTAGCAGCTTCTTTTGAATTCTTGGGTTCGATATTTGAGAGAAAAGCGACACGACCCATTTGATTGAGTTGACTCCTTGTTCTGACATGTGATGTTATTTCACCTATTATATTTTGGGCCGGATGGTCTCTTAATATTCTTGGTGGTGATTGTAATTCACATATTTGAGGAGTATTCTCAATAATTACTTCTGAGTCAGAATCAGTATTTGAGATGATTGGATTATTAATGACTATTGATTCGTCATCATCTGATATTGTGTGAGGATGCTGATAGATTTCATCAAAAGATACATGAAGTGATTCTTCAATAGTTTTGGTTCGTTTATTAAATATTCGATAGGCCTTACTTCGTTCCGAATAACCGACAAATATTCCTTCATCGGCTTTTGGATCGAATTTTCCAAGCTGGTCTTTCGTATTTAAAATAAAGCACTTAGAACCAAAAACTTTGAAGTATGAGATTTTGGGCTTTCTTTTGTTAAACAATTCATAAGGAGTATTCTTGGTAAGAGGTCTTATGGACACACGATTTAAAACATAACAGGCAGTTGCAACAGCTTCTGCCCAGAAGTGTTTTGGTAAAGTGGTTCCATTTAATAATGTTCTTGCACATTCTTGTAAAGTTCGGTTCTTTCGTTCTACTACTCCGTTCTGTTGTGGAGTTCTGGGAAACAAAAAATTATGATATATACCTTTCTTTGTACAAAAATGTTCAAATTCATTATTTTCAAACTCTCCGCCATGATCACTTCTTATATTTTTAACTTTAATCCCTTTTGATTTTTGAATTCTTTTGACGAAAGATTTGAAATGATCGAAAGTATCACTTTTATTTTTTAAGAAAATTGTCCATGTATAACGAGAGAAATCATCAACAATTACAAGCACATATTGACTGTGATTTATTGATTGAACTCTAGTAGGTCCAAATAAATCCATGTGCAGTAACTCAAGCGGTTGTAATGTTGATATGACTTTCTTGGATTTAAATGATGATTTGGTCAATTTTCCTAATTGACATGCATCACAAATGTTGTTAACTTTAAAACTCATTTTGGGTAGTCCTCTAACTAGATTGTTTTTGGCTAGCTTGTCAATAGTTCTGAAGTTTATATGACAGAAACGTTTGTGCCATAGCCATGGATCATTGTCATTAGCCATAAGACACATATCTGAATTATGATTAATATTCATATTTAGAATATATATATTTCTGTCTCTATAACCTTCAAAAACCAAATTATGATCTTTATCTAAAATACTACACTTATTATTTGAAAAGGAAATTATAAAACCCTTGTCACATAACTGACTAATACTAAGTAAATTGTGTTTTAAATTTTTAACTAGCATGACATTAGTAATAAGAGGTAAGTTAGATGTACCACAATTGCTCACATCGCCTTTGCCGATGATATAACCTTTTGAATTGTCTCCAAAAGTGACTGAGCCACCATCTGAGTATTTAATATTTGTTAGTAAGCTCTTGTCTCCCGTCATATGCTTTGAGCAACCACTGTCCAATATCCACTTTCCTCTTTTCTTCAGTGGGACCTGCAAACATAGAATTAAGTTCATGGTACCCACTTTTCATAGGGTCCTAAGAGTTAGGTCTTAGGAGTCCAAACCCATTTGGGTCCGGTATCCCCTTTATATATATAATTATTATTAAGATGCACAGTATTCATGAATTGCTGAATGTATTTGTTCCTAATCAAATTGTTATTTGTTTTAGGAACCCATATTTTGATAGTCTTGACATCTTTCTTTTGAAATTTCACTATTGGTTTTGGTTTGAAATATAATAAACTAAGATTTTTCTTAGCTTCAGTTTTTTGTACTTTCTTCTTCCTTTTATTTCTAAGATGTTTCTTAGTTTTATGTTTGTTATATCCCAAACCTTGTTTATCTGAAATAGATTGTGAACTTTCAATGATTTTAGTCAAATTTTCTCGACCTTTGTTAAAGTTAGAAACATTTTGAGTAATGTCATCAAACTTTGTTTGTAAACTAGCTTTTTCTAGGTCTAGAATTTTGACTTTTGCTTTAAGTTCATGATTTTCAGTAGTGAGAGCATTATTTTTCTCTTTTTGAGCTTCTATTTCTTGACTCAAAAGAGATATTTGAGAGTCAACATTAGATGATGATTCTTGAATATTTTCAAGTTCTTCTTCTAATATTTTCTTCTCATCTTTTAACATATCTCGTTCAAACTCTGCTCTACTTAAATCTGCTTTGACTACTTTTAATTGACGTTTTATGTCTTTATATTTGACTATCAATTCAGCATTAATATCAAGTAATTCATCAAATGTAGGAATTTGTACCTCATCTTCTGTTGCCATAAAACAAACATTAGCTTGTTCATTCTCCGAATCACTTTCACTTTCTGATGAAGATGACTCTGAATCATCCCATGTTACTGAGAAGGCTCGTTTCTTTGATTTGTCCTTCTTATATTTGAATTTGTCATTTTCTGACTTTTTCTTTTGTTCTGGACAATCCTTCTGCATGTGTCCCTTTTTATGGCAGTTGAAACATTCTATAGCAGATGAAGATGGTTTATCTGATCCAGGTTTCCTTTTATTGTAGCGACTGGCTTTTCGATATTTTAGGAATTTTTTGAAACCTTTAGCAATGAACGCCAAATCTTCATCTTCAGAATCTGATTCATTTTCATCTTTCTCAACATGAAATGCTACATTTTTCTTTTCTTCTTTCTGTTCTTTTCTAGCCTGCAAATTTGCTTCATAGGACATTAAATTTCCTATCAATTCATCTGGCTTCATGACGGAAAGATCATTAGCTTCTTCAATTGCTAATACTTTTCCTTCCCATTCATTAGTCAGAGAATGTAGGACTGTTGAAACAACATCAAAATCGGAATACTTTTGTCCTAACCCAATAAGTGCATGGTGAATAGTTTGAAACCGTGAATACATGTCATTGATTGTTTCATTTGGTTTCATTTTGAAATTTTGAAATTGACTTTTCAGCATGGCTATTTTGGCTTGTTTAACCTTGTTAGTACCTTCATGAGTGATTTTTAGCGTTTGCCAAATTTGATATGCAGTAGTACAGATACTAACACGATTATATTCATTTTGGTCTAATGCACAGAACAACATATTTATTGCTCTTGCATTTACGGCTGCTGCCGTTTTCTCAGCCACAGTCCATTCTGAATAATCAGTTGTTGGATTCACTATTTCTCTTTGAGTAGCATTCCAAGCATCATAGCTACTTGATTGCATAAAGAATGACATACGTGTTGCCCAATAACTATAGTTAAGACCATTGAAAAATGGAGGTCTTTGTGTCGATTGCCCTTCTGTGTAAGTGGTGTTTTGAGTGCTAGTACTTGCGTTATTTGCCATATTACAAGAATATATCAAATAACTGTGTTACGGTTATATGATGACCGTGCTCTGATACCAAATGAAAGTGAGGTGTGTATACAATTATATGTGCTAATATAGTATACACGGATCGTTTAATATGGATTACAATACAAATGCAGAATTAGATGATAATAGCATTGTAAATAAAAAATAGAAAAATCACACCAGAGATTTTTATACTGGTTCGGAGCACCGTCCTACGTCCAGTCCCAGACTACTATCTGGATTTTCACTAATTACAACCTCGCTTCACCCGGAGGAACAGGTTTACAATTACCCGAACAGCCGAACGGGATTTCACGCCTCTACAACACTGAGGACTTCAACACTTGCCTCTTACAATACCGAGGACTTCAACAAAAACAATTACAATTGTTGTTGACAACTTGTGCTCTTGTAAACACGGATTTGTCACTTGTAGTACACTCTTCCTATAATCTTATCCTCAAATTGTGAATGATGTTTGTGAAGATTATGGAATTTATATTGCTTATTGAATCAAAATATATGAGATAGTGTCAATGATTCAATAAGGAATGAAAGTATTTTAGAGCTTTTTGAATGCAAGTGAATTCAAAGAATAGATAGAGAGCATATATAATCTTGATAAAACTTATTTTTAATCAATGATATTGATGTGTATTTATAGAGAGAAAATAGTTATAACCCTTGGTGAAAAGTTGCAGTCAAAAGTTATGATCATTGATGAAGAAGAAGAGACGCAACTATTGAAGAAAGATGTGTCTTTTGGAAGAAGTTGTTCTCTGTTTAAAAACGGTCGACAGGTCAAAAACTAACCGGTAGACAGGTTTTTTAAAAATATAGTCGTTATGTACATGTGTGCACGTTTATTGTGCACATTCAACAGGAACGGTCGACCGTTCATTTTTGGACCGGTCGACCGGTCTCTGTTAAGTTGCACAATAAAGTGCACAACCTATATAAATGTGTATGTATATATATTATATTTTGTGCATGATTATTTGAGGATAGATTTTGACAATTTTATTACTATTATAACATCAAATAATCAACCTATAATCTAGAGTACCATATGTACGTCTTGATTTGTCGATCGCTTTAATATTGTTGTCAGCAATCAAAATCTTCATAGAAGTTGTGACTCAACACTTGCCACTTGGCATTTAAGGGGGAGGATTTGAATTGGTGTGATGTGGTGGTTGTAGAGACTAATTAGGAAGAGATTACATGGGGAGAGTTTATGAGGAATTTTGAGATGAAGTTATTTTCTTGGGCAAGGTGGGAGTACAGTTGGGAAGTTCATACATTTGCAGCAAGGAGAGATGTCGATGAAGGTATACATGAATCAGTTCAATAAGTTAGCAAGTTTTTAGATGAAGTTGATAAATACCCCTCATAAGAAGGCTTTGAAGTTTACTAAATGGCTGTATCAACCACTTCAATATTTGGCCCTTAGTCATGTTCCTATGGATGCGACTTTCTACGGTTTGGTAGAGATGGTCTTGCTGAACGCTGTTTCCCAAGGAGGAAGTGAGAGTGAGCCTAAGAACTCGGGAGGGAAGACACCACAGTAGAATCAGCGAAGGGGGGACACGGGACCCAAAGGGAAGATTAAGAAGTAGGAGATGCAGTAAGAAGGGGCATTCTACGAAGGATTGTAAGATGGACATCTCGAAGATCAAATGTTACAACTGCAATCAATTAGGGCATATGAGGAAGGGGTGTCCAGCACTATAGAAGACCCGTACCCATGTTGTTTCAGCTTATGCATGGGATGATGTTTCTAGCTCGAGTGTGCCTCCAGTAGCGGATAATGGGAAGAAGGTCGTAATTCAAGGCATGTGAACTTTATCTGATTTACCTGCTCCTACCTTATTTGAGACAGGGGAATCACACTCTTGTATCTCGGGTAGCCTTGTATATGAGTTGCACTTGGACACTAGCATAGTTACAGATCCTGTAATTATATTAACCATGTTGGAGGATCGACTTATTTATCTATGATATGCTGGGGTTTGAAATTTTTTATTTTGGTGGTCGAGTTATATTGTGAAGCTTATGTATTTGGATTTTTGGGTTTGGTATCATTTTAGGCATGGACTGGATGACGATGTATGGGGTGATCCTAGATTGTGATAGAAATATTGTTAGGTTGGGTGCTTGTAGTGGACAAAGTCTAGAGGTTTATTATGATCCTAGAGGTTCAGTTATGTTGGGTTACCTATATTTATTAAACTTACCACATGATGAGTAGGATTTAGTGCCTATAGCTAGAGATTATCAAGGTGTCTTCTTCGAGGTTACTGGTTGTCCGTCCTAGAGAGAGATCAAGATTTTGATTTGTTTAAAGAATAATGCATGACCTGTTTTTTTACCCTTGAGACACATAGCTCCAAAACAGAGATGCGAGATGAACAAGTAAGTGAATGAGCTGAAGGAGAAGGGGTTCATTTGGATAAAAATTTTAGAGTTGAGAGCACTAATTTTCTTTGCTATTAAGGCAGATGGTTCTCTAAGGATTTATGTCGATTATCGAGAGTTTAATAGCAAAGAGGAATCATTACCCATTGCTCTGCATAGACAATCTCTTTGATCGGTTGGTCAGAGCGACGGTGTTCTCTCATCTTGACTTCGCTATCGGATTTCATCAGCTACGTATAGCCAAGGATAGTATTTAGAAAACTAGTTTTTATACACCCTACGAACTATATGGGTGGTCAGTCATGCCTTTTGGACTGATCATGCACCTGCCTAATTTGATGACCTATAAGTCGAGTTTTTAGAGGATTGCTTAATAAATTCATGGTTTTATCTATGGACAACATTATAGTCTATTCGAGAAGCGTGGTGAAGAAAAGAATGCAGCTAGAAGAAGTTCTCAATACACTCCCTGAGCGTAAGTTGAAGGTGAGTTTTCAAATGCCACTTTTAGCACAAGGTGGTACATTTTTTGGGATGTGTTATCTCTGAGCATGGTCCAGTAGTCGATCCTAATAAAGTACTATAGTATAGGGTTGGCATATGCTAAAGAATGCCATTAAAGCAAGGATTTTCCTTGGTTTGGTGGGTTACTACATGAAGTTCATTAATAGCTTTGCTAAAATCTTCCCCCTTTTAAGTCGCTTCACTAAGAAGAATATGTTTTTCTCGTAGGACGTGAAGTTTGAGGATGCTTTAATAAACCTGAAAAGGCATTGACTAGTGCACTTTTTTTAGTATTACCAATGGTACAAAGCTATTCACACTGTATATCGATGCTTGTGGTACGGGATTAGGCGCGATTTTGATGTAGGAAAAGAGAGCAATGAGCTATGCTAGTCAATAGTTGAAGGTCCACGAGAAAAACTATCGTACCCATGATCTTGATTTGGCATTTGTTGTCTTCGCACTAAAGTCATGGAGACACAATTTATTAGGAGAGCGGTTTGAGCTATGTGTAGATCATAAGTCTCTGAAGTATTTATTCTCCCAAAAGGATTTGATTTTAAGGCAGTAGAGGTGGATTGAGTTTTTGGCATTGTATGACGTCGATACCTCATATACTCTAGGCAATGGAAATTTTGTAGCCTATGCCTTTAGTAGGAAGCGTGCGATATTGATTCATATTTACTTAGAGTGGAAGCGCTTGTAGTTATTTCCATGTTCGATTTCCTACGACCATTAAGCATCACTTTAGGATTGTTAGCAGCTTTGGATGTGTAGGCTACATTTATGGATTGCACTGGGTCAAGTCAAAAAAAGACAAGGAGCCATTAATAGTTTTCGAGAGGCTTAGAGGAGAGCAGTCAAGTCATTTGAGGCGTTATGCCATTGACCCAAATGGGTGGTTATGGAGAGATAATAGATTATTTGTTCCTCTTATTATGAATTTGATTGACATGGTACTGGCTGATCCCATCATTTTAGAATGACCATTCATCCGGATGGAGATAAAATGTACTGTAACATGAAGTAAGTATTTATTGGCCTGGTATTAAGAAGCATGTGGCAAGGTATGTTGCCCGATGTATGACTTGCCAATGGGTAAAGGCGAGATAGAATAAGCTGGAAGGATTGTTGCAGCCATTAGAAATTTCACAATGGAAGTGGGAGAATTTCTATGGACTTTATTGATGGACTACCTAGTAGTAGGAGTTGGAATGAAAGTATTATGGTCATAGTCAACCGACTGACCAAATGCGCTAATTTCATTCCCGTTAAGAGTAGAAGGACTACTGCGTCTTTGGCGACAGTATATGTAAGGTATATAGTAGATTACACGAAGTTTCTTCTAGCATTGTAAGCGACCAAGATCCACTTTTTACCAATGTGCTTTGGAGGAGTCTTAAGGAGGCATCAGGCACCAAGTTGAGTTTGAGTACCGCTTATCGCCTGCATATGGACGAACAGATAAAGAGGGTGAACTGGGTGTTGGAGGACTAACTTCGGATGTGTATCTTAGATTTCTAAGGCTCTTGGGAGGATGACTTTCCTCTGGTGGAGTTTACTTATAATAACTGCTATCAGGAAAGTATTGGTATGACACCATTTGAGGGGTTATATAGGAGGCTTATAGATAGGATTATTGTTGAATTATGTGTGGCGAAGGAGACATAAGGGAATGTAGACTTAATCCGTAGAAGGATGAAAACCACACACGATAAGAAGAAATCTTACGTTGATAGGAAACGCATGGAGTTCGAGTTTGTAGGTTATGGTGTAACAAATCTTAAGGCTACTTTGACACTAGAGGGGGTGGATGGTGTTTTGTAAATTTCATGAATCTTTTTAACTTTGTTTCAAGATTTAAACCAAAACATAGATCATCAACACAAATATATACTTATTAAGCAATCAAAGATGTAATCACAAATAAGTATAAAAGCAATAACAAAATGTAAAGTACGAGAGATGACACCAGGAATTTTATACTGGTTCGGATTAACCAATCCTACATCCAGTCTCATACAATAATGTACAAATTTCTTTTCAATCGCCTACTTTAACCAGTAGCAAGCAAACAAGAATACAGTCTCGATTTCAAGGCTATGAGATACACCCTTCTATCTTAGGAATCTGGGATAAACTATCTTGATTTTCTAGGCAATAAGATCACTCATTAGATTTAAATGATCTATTAACCACACCCACTTGATTTGATCAGGCAACAAGCACACCCAAACAAATAAGAGTAGAGTTGTTGACTTCTAAATACAAACAGTTGTACTTAGGATACAAGATATCCTATAGCCTTTCTGATAGCATTTTTGATCATTGAATGTGTTGAGTGAATGCTTCCAAAATAGTAATAATTTGTAGAGAATCAATCTAGTAGTGTATGGATTGATTTTATGTCGCCTTGAAGAATGCAGTAAATAGATTTTAAGAAATATTTCAAGGGAGCAATGAGTAAAAAGAAAGTAAGAAAAATTAGTTAAAAAATTCATTTACTCTCTTCTTTATATAATGAATGAACAAATGCATCCCTTCACGAAGTGATGTGTTCAAAAGACGCCTCTTTTCGAATTTTAAAAAACAAATCAACGATCACTATGTCGACATATCTTAGAGCGGTATGTCAAAATACCTTTGTAAAATTTGAAAATGATTTTCTTTCAAATTGGTTACAAACTTATGTTTTTTGCAAAATAATTTAAATATAGTTTCTAAAACTTTTAACACATAGATTCTTTTATAAAATATTTGTAAAAATATACTTTGAATTTTAAATAATTTATTCTGATAAAATATCAAAGATCGGAATTTAGTGATAAAGATCGGAATCTGCTATCAAGGACTTTAACAATTTATTCCAATGACTCATAATTGTATACTAACGTTTTGAGCTCATCCAATCTTTATCTTTAAACTCAGGAGTCTTGATCATCTTTGAATTTTTAATATTACTCTTTATACTAATCAGTCTTAAAGCTTAATCATTTTGTATCTGTGTAATATTCCACAATATATACTATACAATTTATCAAAACATTAGTATCTATACTTATATGTTTATTTTCATAAAATAAATATCTGAGGTATTAACAGAGTTCGCTGTGGGGGACATAGTTTTTGTGAAGGTCTTGCTGCTTAGGCATGTCATGAGATTTGGTAGTTCGGGAAAATTAGCATTGAAGTTTATAGGGCCTTTTTCGATCAAATAGTAGAGCAAGGAAGTTAGCTTATAAGGTGAAGCTTCCTGAGAAGTTAGTGGGAGCACATGATGCTTTCCGTATGTCACACTTGCTAAAGTCTCTACACGATATAACTATTGTAGTTGAGCCGAGTCAACTAGAGGATGTGGAGGTAGATAGTGATTCACTTATTTGCCTTGCACCACTCGTATCCTTGAGCATAGTACAAAGTGACTCCGCCATAAATTTATAAGCTTGTTAAGGTCCAGGGGGAAGACGATCCAATGGAGAGTACATGGGAGCTTGCGGAGAGGGTCTGAGCTACCTATCCACAACTTTTTTGGGTACGTTTCCATTCTAGTTAAATAAGTAAAGCGACTTATGTGTTTAGGTTCTAGCATAGTATACCCCATAGATAGGGACAACTTGTTGCTAGGATAGGTTGTGAACATGTCATTAGGACAAGTTTCAGATGACAGATGCTAATGGATGTGTTAATTGAATTAATTTTTGCACAAGCGTAAAAATTATATTCTTAAGTTAGCATACACCCGCCATCACTTGTTCTATTTCATTGGGTTATGTGCATTTGATTGTTGCATAAGGGTTGAATTATTGCATATAGATGTGGAATTGCCAGTATATTTACATAGAGTATTGCATACATTTTGGATCCATGGCATAAGCACGGGCATTTAAGGAGGTTGACTAGATCATGAAACCGTCTAATCTTTGCAATAGTACAGGTTCGTATGTATTTCGTACCTATTGTACGTATTGCACTAGAATTTTAACTAAGGACAACGATTATCAGTGGTTGATGAATGATTATATAGCTGTAATTATTAAACTCCGCAAGTATGAGTAACATTTTTTTTATGATTTGAGATTTCATAGACGAAATCCTTTTAAGGAGTAAGAAAGTAACACCCTAAAAATTCAATCAAAAACCTAAATAAAAGAATTGAACTTCAATATAAGGACAAAACAGATATTTTTTACAAATGTTTGAATCGAGCTATTGCGTTTGTAGAAATTTCCTAGAAGATTTTCATATATAATGTTTCGAAATTGGAGCGAGTATTAACGTTTAAAAATTCGAAATTTAAAGAAAGAAATATTATAAACAAAGAAAGCTCCATAAGTCGACACTATGAGCTTGACCGGTGACCCCTAGCGATCGACCGCTCCAAGCCTAGAGGTCGACCTATCAAGCATTATCGCTATGGTTTTGAGCGGCCAAACAGTCCAGATTTTGTAGTATTGAATCTAATGATCGAGATGAATTTCTACCTAGCCTAATTGTCAAAACCCTAATTCATTGGCAGTACATCCAGACTCTGTCAAAATTTTCTTTCTCCTCAAATCAAAAAATTTCTTCATAACCAAATTAAATTAAATTAAAGAGATTAAAGATGAAGAGATTCAAAACAAACCAAACAGGAATTCTTTGCCGAGTAGGGATGATTCCAAGCATATTATGGAGGCAATATC
Source organism: Allium cepa (assembly GCA_030765085.1). Taxonomy (NCBI): domain Eukaryota; kingdom Viridiplantae; phylum Streptophyta; class Magnoliopsida; order Asparagales; family Amaryllidaceae; genus Allium; species Allium cepa. The sequence goes on along the minus strand of CM060938.1, from coordinate 559,481,743 downwards.
TTTTTAAAGGTGGGTGGGTTCATGATTAATAAGATGATTTTCATGTAATTAATTTTATTATTCTCCCTTTGATCTAGAATTAATTAAAATTGAATTGGAAACATTGCTATTTAGATTGGAATTTTAACAGCGCTTGTAACAAATATGAGTATGATCCCTTTCCTTTGATATAGATCTAGATAATCTAAATCTGTTAGATAAGAAATGATTCAAGTCGAATATACCCTTTTTTCAAATTAAATATGCATAGATATAACCCTATTGATAACAAACCTTAATTGTATATGAAGTTTTGGATAATTGTAAAGTGAAGATTCACAAATTTGGGTTCGTTGTAATTAGGGTTACCGCATGCCAAATTGTAATTAAAGTTTATTGTAATTGGTTTAAGAATGATGATGATTAATAACAAACAAATGATGATAATCAATAATTAGAAATAGGATGATCGGTCGACAACAAGTTATCAACCGCTCCAGTGACCCGTGGCCGACAACTTATCGAATTCTGGGTATGGTCTAAACCTCGGCCTAAGGCCTAAGTTATAAATTAAATTGTATTATATATATATATATATATATTAGTATAAGTAGAGAAATTAGTTCCCTATGTTGGTGATGCTTGGACGTTATAGGTCAAGATAGATGCTATTTGTCCAGTAGAAGATAAGAAATGATTCAAGTCGAATATACCCTTTTTTCAAATTAAATATGCATAGATATAACCCTATTGATAACAAAATTTAATTGTATATGAAGTTTTGGATAATTGTAAAGTGAAGATTCACAAATTTGGGATCGTCGTAATTAGGGTTATCGCATGCCAAATTGTAGTTAAAGTTTATTGTAATTGGTTTGAGAATGATGACGATTAACAACAAACAAATGATGATAATCAATAATTAGAAATAGGATGATCGGTTGTCAACAAGTTATCGACCGCTCCAGTGACCTGTGGTCAACAAATTACCGAATTCCGGTTGTGGCCTAAACCTCGGCCTAAGGCCTAAGTTATAAATTAAATTGTATTATATATATATATATATATTACTATAAGTAGAGAAATTAGCTCCCTATGTTGGTGATGCTTGTACGTTATAGGACAAGATAGATGCTATTTTTCCAGTAGGCTCAATATTCTATTAGGGTGATTCAATAGTAAATTGCACACACAAAAGGTTTTATGGTGGACGTGCAACATCAACGATTATGAATGGAGTAGTGTCAGCCTGAAACTAATGGCAGTTCCTAGTACTCACAGACACGGCATGATACTGTTTTATTGATGGATCCTGGCATGGCACGATAAAAGGCATTGCATTACGATTGAGAGGTAAATATAGATACAATGACCTTGAGATGCCTTTGGCATGAGTCGGCATTCTGGGATCCCCCTTAATGTGTAAATATAATAGGTGTAGCTGTAATTTGGAAAACGTAATCTCAAAGCTGAAATTGTAGGTAATCTTATAATGAAATGGCTCTTGTAGCTATTGGCTAATCTTTGGTTGTTTTGGGGTTCGAGTAGTTGTTATACCTTATATATAAGCCTTCACAAGAAGTTAATGTAGGTGTGTTTACAACTATACCTTTCAGATAAATGAAAAGAGTAATTCACAAACAATAGTAGGACACCCTAGGTCCATAAAGTATTAGTAAAGTCAATTTCATGTGATCACTATATATTAATAATGCAACTCATTCACTAGACTTTTATCCGACCCACTCCTTTCTTTCCCCCACTACAAGAGGACATGATGGAAACTGATAGGCCCATAGATTAATACGTCGAGAAGTGAGCTTAACATTGGAGTTGTAGTTTATTTCTATTACTCTCCACATAACCATTTATTGTACGTAGTACATATTGGACTATTTGTTATATTTCAGTGTACTCTGGATTATGACAACGTACTGTTTTGAGACCGTCTTTTTTTTATGTTTTCTGAGATGGTTATTTTCTATACTTATATTTAATTATCCTCCACTGTGAGATCTAAAAGTGTAGAATATAGATCTTATATGTATATTCTTAGTCCGTGTAATGTTTAAAAACCTAATAGTTCATACTTCTCGTCGACAACACTAATTTGAAAGTCACTTTAGGCTTTGGATTAGTGTGTCGAGAGGTGTGGGTTGTCACACATGCTGAGCCGACTATAATATGAAGCGACGGGATGTGGTAATTCTAGGCCAGTAGAAGATCATGCTTAAGCTGGTCTTGATAAATAAGTCCGCTAATGGAGACGTCTTGAGTGTGATAGTTGGTTATGGAGCCGATCTTGATGGACTGGCCCGGAGCCAAGCTGAAGCCAAACTGGATGCATACCGCCGTAAGCAGACTGGTTGGTTAATGCCTGTTTAGAGAGGAGGGCTAGTTGGTGTAAAGCACAAGTTTTAAGAGTGATGCCAGGTCGGCTATGAGATAATGAGACATGCCGCTTTAGATCAATCAAATGCGGTTGTGATGAAGTAGGCTAAAGACGGTTCACGCACCTTGTTTAATGAGCCAACTGTCAATTGACTTGAGAGTGATGCTGAGTACCCGAGGTGACCTATAGCCATAATGAATATGGGATGACATGGGAGAGCTTGCATAGCCCAAAAAACAAACATCCTTATAGACGTCGTAAAAACAACCTCAATTATAACGACTCGACTTTTCGACCCTCAAATGTCAACATTAAATACATCCACGGTGTTCGTGTACCGAGCACCCAAGTGCCAAAAGGATAGAAAGTTAGGGTAAAATAAAAAAGAAGCATATAACAGGAAAGGAAGAACACAACATCAGATTCTCATAATGGAATGGTAATATATAATATCAAAAGATTAGTACAAAGATTTACCCTAAATACAGAAATTTCAGAGTTACTAAAACCAAAGTACTATAATCAACCTGGAGAGTTATAATTGTCATTCCTCACAATATTGATATATACAGTACAGAAATGCAGCGGAAATAGGAATACTAGGTAGGTAATCATCCAGCTCTTCTCTATAAACTCCAAAGCATCTGTAGCTAAATCTAGAAAAATACACAGGGCTGACTCGAGCATTATAAAAAATAACACCCAGATCAGTCTGGTAAACCAGCATGAGAAACTCAAGATATAAGAGTGACATAAAATAGAACCTTTTTGAGACTGTATGGAGTAGCATAATGGTTATCCTCTCAAATGAAACCAACCATTCATTAAGTTTAACATATAGTGGTATGATAGAAAATGTCTAGTGTGCAGCACATAAATCATATCAAATAACTGATGTATGAACGCAACAACAATAATAGTTATACAATCAATATCGCTAAGGTGCGTTCCTATATGGATTGTATTTCACAGAGACACCCTTAGTAAACTGAAGCAGATCTCCTTAACAAGGATCGGAACTACATTCTGAGCATCGTATATCTCTAGATATGATATAATTTAAGGTAAACACAACTAGCCCACTAGTGAACTGCGTGGCATCAAGTATAACCAACTCCTGGCACCAAATAATTGAAAGCATATTCTAGATCTGGAGTTGATACACCCTCAAGGGTAAGAAACATCCGAGATTGTGCATCCTACTCTAGTTTTAGTCATTCTCAAAGTCGAGGATACGTTCGGCATCTTTCATACGAGTCTTCATAACTCGAGCAGCACATGAATCCCCAATTGGATTCTTTCATCTAGAACAAAAAACAAATCACTACATGGATTCGAGCATCTCAAATAGATCTCAAACTCAACATAGGTTTCCCGCTTAAGTCCCCCGATGAATGCCAACACTATCCTCTCTCTTGTAATACTCCTTAAGATAGACAGTCCCTCACAATAGCATCGTTCGAAATGTTAATGTTGACCTTTCCCTTGGACTTAACCTACGGATAGACAATTCAACTCTATAACATTCCACTTCATAACCAATTCCAGAACATAGATCGTGTATATGGGTTTGAAGTGACTACGGGTTTGAGTCATCTCATATTAGTACACTTTTTCCACTTACTGGACTCTCCAAAACCAATTGATGAATTTCTAGTTAACTCAATTCAACTCTCTCAGAAATAAACGAAAGTAAGAGACATTTCATACTAGTACTCCTCCCCAGGGTTCACATTGGTATGAAATCGCAAAATCTTTCGATAACTTCTTAAGTCAGTATTAGGTCAAGTTCGATTATCGACTAATCGATTATCTAGTCAAAACAATTGTTTATAAAAATCAATATTCATACGCTTAACATGTCTTCGACATTCCAACTTAACAATTCCTCATCCAACGGTGAAATCAGGCAACTTAGAGAACTGGTAACATCAAAGCCTTCCTTAGACACTTCATTCTTGAATCTCATAAATAGATAAGTCTACCTCGTCGGCTTTTAGTGTTAAGTTTTGCATTAATGATTTCTATAAACAAGTAAGAAATCAACATGATTAGCACATTTCCGACATTTTCTGACTTACTATTCCTCGGTCAAAAGGAAGCCAGTAGATTAGAGTTCTATTGCTCCATCCCTACTCGAACATCAGTCTTAACTCTCACTAATATATAAGCCTTACTTCGTCGGCTTTAGTATTAAGCATGGCTAATTATTTTTTAAAGAAGTAATTACACAATTGACACTTTGTCCACTAAGCAATCACTAACCCCTTTCTAAAACTTTTGTTTATACTTTTAAAACCCTTTTTCAAATAATATGTGTGTGTAGTAATTTGTTTACCAAAACTTGATATTTAAATAAACAAGTCAAAAGATATTTTATCACATAAGATATAAAATAGTCAACAAATTTTTTGAAAACTATAAATACCTAAAATTCTTTTAAAATACTTTATAACACTTATAATAAGTTACTAAACATTTTCCTAAAATATTACATGAAAACAATAACTTTACAATTAAACGTGGAAAAACAAGTTTTATTATAAATCCTCTTCTTTAAAAATTCACAAATAATTCTTCCAAATTCAGAAATATATCCAAATACTTTTTTAAAAACTCTACTATGAGTTAGTAAACACATGTAAAAATAATGAAACAAAATACTTATATTTAAATATCTTTTCGAACAAAAAATCAAGTCTGAATGGGGAGTTTGCACAAGTGAAGTTTTGGCTGGTTTTTGAGATATTAATTAACTTTTTAATATCCAAAACTTTTTATGGGAATAAACAAATATATAAAATATTGTAAATATGGAGAGAAACCCTTAAGGATCACCTTACAAAGTTCCATAGAAATTGCAAAAAACAAGGTAATTCACAAGTGTATCCATAGTGACTATTGCTATAAATGCAATTGAAATCCGAGTCTGATCTAAACCAAAGTCCATTTATAACCTATATGCTTTGTTTTAAGGTCTTGTCACAATTCATACAAGTTTGTTTAAGTCTGTTTCAAGTCCACAGTCATGTATCACATATGCATCTTGTTTTCAAAACAAGAATCAAACAAATGATTTTAACAATGTCAACAACAATTAAAAAATTTAAACACAACAAAAAAACAACATATGTATGTTATATTTTCCATTCAAATAGGTGTATTTACTCGCCTTTAAACTCAAGCTAATCAAGTCCAACCTTTCCTTGCAACCACCTTCCTCCTTCCCTTTCCTTGCTTTGCCTTGCTCTCTCCCTCTCCTCCTCAAACCAAATGCTCACGGTATTCGAGGGTAGTGAGAGATTGGCCTCACTTCTTCATCATCTAATATGCTGGAATGTGTTCTAATATTGCACTAAGGCTTCACTCCAAATTTGAGTTGATTTGGATTTGATTTGCGAAAATTTCCTTTAGAACATAAGAGAAGAAGAAGACATGGAAGTAGCTTGCTTTAACTTTGTTAATTTGTGATTGTAACTCTATGGTATGCCTCTTCTTATATAGCATAATGATAGTGCTCTATAAGCTTATGTTCACTTTACCACCATGCCACGGAAGACTCGCCTCCGATCACTTCTCCTTTACATCACTTCTCTTTTATGCTAATTACCATTATACCCCTCTCATGATAATATCTCTTATCCTAATGGAAGCTTCTAGAATGTTCCATGATTTATGAAAAGGAGAGTGGTTAATTAACTGCTAATGTGTTCATTTGATCATTAGATAAGTGCAGAAGAGTTTGAACAACTTAAAACCGATTTCTCGTCATATTGTCGATTTTTCTTTGAATAATATATTTTTGTAAACAATTTTCGGTAGTAAGTTCCTTATCATTATTAAGTAATGAAATGTTATCTAATAAGGATATAAAATAATATTTATATCACTTGATTATATTTCAAAATGTTATGATATTCAAAGACGAAGTGTTCGAATTTCGGGTTGCTACATTCTCCTTTGCTTAAAACATTTCATCCTCAAAATTCAGATGATAATCAAAGGAGATATAAGAAATATATGTACATATATATTGTATTGTCTAAACTATATACAAGCTAAAATGCATACTGAATGCATACTAAGAGACTTCATCTCAAGTGGTGAGTGCACCACAAAAGATGTACGATAGTAAGATAAGAAGAAATCCTTAGTCTACAAGCAACTCTGGATTAATCTCTTTCAAACTGTCCTCCATCTTCTTTGTACCATCCCGAGCATCCTTACTTATCGGCACTTCCAACCTTAACAAAGGAACAAGCACACGATACTCAAAAAGCATTCACAATTGCTAGCAACCAAAGCTCATAGTTTGATCAGATTTAAAACTTTCCCATCGCCCAAGGATGACAAACAATCCACTAAGCTTACTTTACGCTCAATAGCCTTAGGTTATTATTTAGACAATTATTCATGCTATCTCATAACAAATCAAAGAGTCATTCCCTAGACTCTTCATAAGCCAACAAATATAGTATACAAATATACTAAAGCCGGTAGGACGCACATGAACCATCACTACGCAATATTCGATCTGATCACTTACTCGATCACATAAATTTCACTTCCAAAATAATATAGATCACTGGACCTCTTTATTGCAGACTCCGATTTGGTTCCTTGATTAGAAACCTCTATTCTCTTTGCATAGTCATATATTATGATAGAAAACATCAAGATCGTATCACGAATCCAAATCAAATGTTCGCCGTTAAGAATCGAGTGAAAAATCCATGACTGGTGTAAACCATCTTAAAAACATGTACTCAAATACTGAATAAATAGCAGTATGCGAATAAAACAGTCTACATATAACTTATGTATTTATCCTATTGGTTTCTTAACTACACCAATTTCTTTCGAATCAAATTCACTTACAAATAGTATGTCATTCAATAATAAAATCAATTATGAATCATTTCATAAAACATAACTTCAAATTTATTCACATTTTATAACTTATGTTCATACTCGTATAATACTCCATTACATTCTAAGAGTATATACAAACATCAAGTTTGTTTTACATAAAAAGGATGATCTACAATTTAAACTAATTTTAACTTACTACCTTCTCAATTAAAATTTTATATAAACTCAATTTTATATTTTTTAGAACAATTAGTTACAAGTTCTATAATGATTCAAAAGTTTCGAACCGTTCAATATCATCGAAAATTCCCTTTAGTGTTAACAAATGAAAAATATTAAACAACATAACATATCATGATGCACCCACCATACTTTCCTAATGCATAGGCTACACGTGTCCATGAAATAACCGAACAAGAGAACTTTAGAAATAAAGACCGGTTTTCATTTCAAATCATTTTAAAATAATATATATACATATAAATTTTTGTATATGAAATCATACTTTGGGATGAAATCAAAATCCTTTTTACCAAAGCAACTTTGTAGTAGTCCACACTTTAAAACCCGAAAATGAATGTCGATCATGCTGCAGTCATAATCGAAATTATTTTCAAGTAACAGAAGTGAGTTCAGTACATCCAAACAATACTCTTGGTACTCAATCAAAATCATTCCAAAGCATGATCAAATACTTCATATAATAATACTAGTATCATGATCTCAATTTCCTAACCAATTTCCCAAATATTTACTTTCAAATAATACTATTATTATTTTCGTCAAAATCTTGAAAAAAAATTCAAAGATACCGAGATTTAATATCCTAAATTCTCTATTTAAATCCTTTTCGTTTATAAACCTACTTATATAAAATCACTTTCTTATATAAATCTTTTCATGAATATTTATTTTCAAAATATTCTATCTTTCCTTTTATTATAAACATCTTTTACTAAATTTTAACTTCTAAGCCAACATTATTACCAAATGCGTTATAGTCAAACCGTGAAACTTAATTCACAAGGTGTTCATTCAATGTACCCAAAATTACTATTTACCCGCCCAATGATGTAAAAAGGTAAAGGTGCTCATAAACTAGTTGAGCACAAATCAATAACAGACAATACGCAATGTTCGTAACATGCCGACCATGACTAAACAATCAAGATTACGGGATATTAAACTATGAGAAGCACTAGTGTCACATAAACACGAATAGGTAAACCATAAATAGATAATATACCCTCAAGAATCTGCTTTCCCTTCGCAGCTGCAGAAGTGGAAGGTGCTAAAGTAAGTGCAAATATCCTAGGCTATTGCCCTACCCGAAGCATTGGACAATTCTAGACAAAATGACCTGGTTGGTGGCAGTTGCAGCAAGTCCTCGATGCAAACTGCGCCTTTACCATATATGGCTCAATCTTCAAAACCTTTGTGATTGGTGCTTTGACCATTTACCCTTCTCCAAGCAACCTACACTTCCTAGCAAAATGACCCTTCTGTCAACACCTATGGCAAGTTAAATGTAACGACCCAGAATTTTTATTAATTTAAATTTGAATATTTAATTAATTTTAAATATTTATAAATGAATTTATAAGTCAAATAAATTTTTATTTGAATTTTTGGATTTAATTGGATTATTAAATCGATAATTTAATATGTTAAATTATAGAAATAATAATAAATTGAGTTAAATATGATTGAAAATAATTTGGAAAATTTTATTTAATCATACTGGTGTTATAGAAATATTTTAGAACTTTTAAAATCGAATTAAAAGTAAATCTGTGAAAATTGAATATTTTAATATTTAATAATCGACTGTAAAATAGTCAATTTTTGAACAGTCTCAGAATTGAACGAAACCAGTTCCATTGGATCCGTAATAGTTAGTTATTACCGGATTTCAATTTTCGTGTCAATCGGAGCTATCGTTTGATCGTGGCAGCTCGAAACGCATCGAATCGTTTTTAATTTAAATTTGGCGAGTCAAAATAGCCATTTTTCAAAAAGTATCGGAATTCGACGAAACCAGTTTCATCGGATCCGTAATGTGATATTATTGTAAGGTTTCAAATTTCAAGTCAATTGGATTTACCGTTTGTCCGGTACAAATTAAAACGCCTAGAAATCGACTTAAATCGGTTTAATTTAAATTGAGCGTTTATAGCCATAACTCGCACAGATGTCCGAATTAGCTTCCGAAACCTGTTCCATTGTGTCCGGAACGCGGGATAAACCCTAGGTACGCTGGTTACGGCGCGTAAATCGGAGTTCGGAATTCCCGGGATGAATAGTGTTTACGCTAGCTTTTCCTATAAATACACCTTAATTCACAAAAATAAATAACAAAACCTAAACCTAACCCTAACTATTGCCAGCCGCCACCTTCACAATGAAGGGCCAGAAATGCTCCATTTTCATTCATCAATCTCTCCAAATCCATTCACATTCACGCGAAGTGTTCAACACGAAGATTGAAGAGCAAGGCGAGGGCTTCACATCCATACGGTTGTGATCATCATCGGTGCTTCGTAGAGGTCGCAATCGAGGCTCAAAGGCCGCGCGTTCATCATCGAATTGCGTGCGAGGGGGAGGGCCGAGCGTGCCCAGGTTGGAGCCGAGTGTAGCTCTAGTTGAGGCAGTTCGAATGGTAGTGTTGTGATCATGTACTATTGCGTGTGGTGTTAGCGAGTTTAAACCCTAAATTGCTAATATGGGTTCGGCCGTGCGTAGGGATGTCTGGAGGAAGTCGCGTGGGGAGGAAGATGATCATGTGCGGTCCAGATGAGTGCAATTGATGATCGTGTGGTTAGGAATAGGGTAGGTTATAAATTTGTTAGTTTATGTTGTAAATTTTAAAAATAAATTTGTGTAAACTTGTAAAAATCAATATCTTTTTCATACGAGGTCGAAAAAATGCAAACTCAGATGCGTTGGAATCGTATGGACGAGCACTACGCGATGGAGTTGGTTTGGAGTCGTTTGGAGTTAGTGAGAATTTCGGGTAAAATTAAACGCGCGTTTAATTTTATTCGAAATAAAAGCTAAAACGGAATTTAAAACCAAGGTGAGAACTTCTCACTCAATCGAATAGATTTCGATTTTATTTTAAATAGTTAGATTTAAAATATTTGAATGCATGTTTGAATGATGACTGTATATATTGATTGTTAAAATAGACATTATGCGCCGTTAGTAAGCGGATGTTATTTAATAAAAACATATACCGCGAATATTTCATAAACAGTGAAATTGGTATTATATATAATATCAATATATATATATTGGCATATGTATATATTGCAGTTGTTGATTTCCCGCATTTTTTGTTTAGCGGATGAGACCCTATTACGCCGTTATTAAGCGGATAATATTTATTAAGAACATATACCGCGATAATTTCGTACTGGAGCGAAATTGGTATTGTGCTAATGTTTTTGGATGCAGGAAACAGGTTGGAGGGATCCAACTGGATTCCTCAACAGTATTTATTTAATTTCAGATATTTTGATATTTGATTGATTATCATATCGATATATGATGGATCGTTGTAGTCGTGATTGACTATTTGGTATGTAGCATCATTGGACCCAGATTTTGGGATTTTAAAATGATTTTTAAAGTGATTTTGAAAATATACTATATTTTTGGAATTGATCCATTATAAATAAATAAACGTTATAATTTTTAAAGTTATAAAAATTATGGTTTTTGTGAAATATAGTTAAAAAGCTGATTTTTAGAAATACAGTTAAAAGTCGATTTTTGAGAAATATGAACTAATGATTTTATAAAATAATTTAGATTGGATTTTTGAATATATGATAAAAGTTTAAATATAGGATTTATAAAATTTGATTGTTTTATAAATCGAAATGATGAAATTATAAAGGAAATTAAAAGATGTTTTAAAGAATAATATTAATTGATTTATATTAAGAGATTTATAAACGGATATTTATAAATCGAAATATTGACATTTTAAAACGAGTCTTTATAAGTGTTTGAATGAAGTGAAAATGAAATTCATTAATGAATGAAATTTATAGAATTATATAACGGTGAAGTTATAAATGGAATTTTATAAACAATAGGTTTATAAAATTTGTAAAGTTCAAAGGAACGATTTTTGCAAATAAATAAATTATAAGTGTTTGACTTATAATTTGGACTTTTGGTTTATAATTAAGATTATAAATCGAATAGGTAAATAAAGAAGATTTATAAAGGAAGTTGTTATGAAATAAATGGAAATGGAATTTATAAACGTTGTTTTATAAATTCGCAAACGACTTATTTTGATAAGTTAATTGTTATAACTTATAAATGGAGTTATATTCACGTTTTTAGACAGTGAATAATCCTTTAAAATAAAATGAATAGAAAGGATGAAATTTGTTAATGAAGTATATTCACGTTTTTGAATAGTGAATAATACGTTAAAGAAAATGTATTGAATGTGAATGTTTTAAATAAAATTAAAACGATCTAACGATGTTTTAAAAGGTGTTGTGATTCGAAACCATAGATTTCAACATTTATTGTTGAAATAGACGTTTCGAGAAATAAAAGGAAATAGTGGACTATAACACTGTTGTTATAGTAAATGATTTCCGAAAGGAAATGTTTCGTATAGTATTGGGATTTATATATCTATTTTAATTTCGAATCCCTATACTAGTGATTTTGGGACGTTGTAACGATGTTTTACGCAACATTCGTTTTGGCCCAAATAAATATGTTAAGTGAATGATTTCCTTAAAGAATGAATTATATACTTAATTCGATTTAAGTATATTGAATATTTTCAAAGGTTGAAAATAAAAAGATTTGTGAATTACTTATGAATAAATAAGTATGGAAATGTTTTCCAATATAAAGTGAATATATTGAATTTACCTTTTTGAAGATAAATTGAAAGGAATTATTGAAATAATATGCATGGATAATTTGAAATATAAATTCATTATGGAATTTATATGTGAAAGAAGAATTTGTTTAGAAAATAAATATTGATTTATTTTTGAAGGTTGAAATTATATATCTTGTAAAGATATTTTGGAAAATAAATAATTTGGAAAATTATTTGGAATCTGGTGATGTGTGCATATCCATTGATAGTTCAATAACCGACTATCAGTATTTCCCTTTGAATGGGTATTTGATGTGAATTGATTGAATTTGAATGCACACTTATTTTTGAATAAGCGCTCACTATTCGGGTTAACCGGGAAAGGACCATGGGGTCGTATAACCCATTCCGAATATGTGATACGTCGTTATGAATTGCATTTGAAGATCGGTGTTGAAGACCGAGTATTTGTGAAAGCGATAGGATGACCTATCGATTGTCTCTGCACTGGGTAGCTCCTGGTATAGAGATCTCCTAAGTGATGGGAAATTCGATCGGGATTGTGAATACCCGTATTGCAAGGGCTTCGTAAGAAGTGCCTTCGGTTTTGTTCGAGCCCGGAACAGACTTGTATGGATTGTATGCCTGACATTACAATTTGAGATATAAAGCCGATTTCTTTCAAATATATTTCTGTTGGTGGCGGAGAATTTATTCTTTGCTTAACACCCTTCTTTGAGACGTACGAGCTCAAAGGTTATATAGTTGAAGTTATCAGCAATATATCCCATTTTGGTAATGTGACATGCTGAGTGATGCTGAAATGATCATTGTGTTGATTATTTGTGATAGGATCATTTATTTGATCGTCTATCTTAGTGATCATTGTGTTGATCATTTATTGACCCAAAGCATGGCTTTTGTATAAAGTATGTTTTTGTGGACGTGACTTCGTCGAGCCTCACATCCCGGAAATGGTCAAAACAGGAAAGATGCGGCAAGGTTATTAGGGGTTGCTGTAGCTCCCCTTAGGGTATGTGCATTTCCTTCTGGAAAGGGGTGGTATCATGGTATGGAGCCCAGATACTTACTCATGTTGAAAACACTTTATGATTGTGTGAATTGGATATCGAGCGCTCGGTTGAAAAGGTCCTAAAGGACCGGGGAATGGCGTGCTCGTGTCAGTAGTTACCCAGTTAGGGGTAACCCGGCCTTGTGTTGGCAGAGTTCCGGTTTGGTTCTCGGGGATGTCTTTCCAGAGGCATTCTCATGTGGCAATGGGAAGTTCCTTGGCCTGACCATTTGTTGGAAATCCAAAGAAACAATACGAAACTTGTACGGTTTTAGTTGTAGAACCTGCCATTTAATATGGTAGCTATTAGTAGGCATAATATAATGGTACCTATGCTGGCTAAGATTTATATCTTTACTTTCGAAAGAATTTGTTCTACACTATGCACTAATAATAATATCAAATGTTACTTTTAATGCGTATCAAGCATCTTTGACTAACATAAGAAGAAATCTCCTCCAAGTCTGCGTTTGCATTGTGTGTGTGGTGGGAGGTCTTATGGTAGTTACATTTTTAAAAGCATTGCGAATTGACTTTAAAAATATCCCTCTTTTTGGATTTTAAAGATAAATAAACTGTTTTGAGTTCTCACACCAGTCACATGACTGACTTGGAGTTTATTGTTTTCCTTCCTAAACTCTGGGTGCCCACCAATTTCCACACGGGCAGTTAAGAGTTAGGTTTATCAGGATATTCTGGAGTTGCTGGAGGCAAGCTGGATGGCATGGCATATTACTTATATAGTATTTCTTTTTCCGCTGCACTGTTTGTTGATTTTGTATGTTGTTGTACACTCTGATGATATGATGTAATGAAATGAAATGTAATGTAATAACTGATATAGTTCTTTGTTTAAAGATTATTCATTTATTATTATATGTTGTTCCACTGCGAATTGTGAGATTCTGATGTTGTTCTGTTGTTTTCTGTCCCGTCCTATTTTCTTCTGTTTTTTTCTTTTTCCTCTATTCTCTTTTTCTTCTATTTTAAAATTCTTCTATCTTCTATTTTTCAAATTCTCTGTTTTCTTTCTCTGTTTTCTAAAAATTGTCTATCTTCTTTTCCCTCTATTTTTCTTTTTCTTTCTTCTTTTTCTCTCTTCTTTCTTTTCTTTTCTTTTTAAAACCCATAACATTCCGGTTTTTGGCCTTCGATTTCTCGACAGTCGATAAAGTGAGTGTCGATGTCGAATTTTCGAAAGTCGAAAATTTTCGGGGCGTTACATTTGGTATCAGAGCTCTGATGGTTAAGCGACAACCATGGTTCTGTAGGGTATTAACTCATTAGAGATAGAGTCAGTAGTACTCTAGAATGAGTTTGAGTGTAATAATAGCTATGAGAGCGTATTTGTTAGTGAATATGAAATTGTTTTATATTGTGATGATTGGTTTATTGAATGGCATATGAACTTTCGTCAGCGTGGTCCGCAAGACTATGCCGAAGGGGTTTCTAAACACTTGAATAGAACAATTCGGCACAATATTGATTTTAAATTGGGTAAATGGAATGATTTTACCTTGAGTATATTTTTATATATAAAGAAATAATTTTTCAAGAATTATTAAAGAGTATATAAGTTGATTGTTAGGTTGTTTGAATAATCTAAATAAAAGAAGAATTGTATAAGTAAAAGAATTATAAGAATTGAATTATAATTAAAGTGTTTACAATTGTGAAATAAACTTATATATATAAAAAGTGAAATTATATGAATATGAGTTGTAAATGAAAATGAATTTAAAGTTAAATGGAAATTTACTTTAGAAATGGAAATATAACTTAAATTATGTTGAATGAAGTTGATATTAGTATCGAAGTAAATAATCAAGTGGATTAAAAGAATATGAACTTAAGTTATGTAATAAAATTCAACTTTGTAATTGAATTGAATGAATGGCTTGGCTGTTAATCAATTGAATGTGAATAATTGATATGGAATAATGAATGAAAGTGTTAATTCATTAAAATCTAATGTTATTGGAAGTTGAATAAATTGAATAAGAATGAATATAAGCAAAGGAATTTGGTTGTAACTGATATACATTGGTTGTTATATGATTGTAGTTGATTGTTTATAATTCATTAAGTATTAGTGAAATTAAAAGCTATGTAATTGAATTCAAATGGAAAGTAAATAAATTTGAATAGAATTGAAAGTGAATTGGATTTAATTAGTGAATGAAAACTAATTGAATTGAGAATGAATGTTGATAAAATCCAATGTAAATAAATCAAATGTGATTTAAAGTGAAAACCAATTCATTAAATATTAATGAGAATATAAATGAATATTGTTGGTTATGGAATGTAGTTGGTTGATGGTTGAATATATATTGCATTTGCTATATTATGTAGTTGTTATGTTGCTATATGTTGTATATCGATACTATTTACATATGTGCATGTTCTCATGTTGTTTGTTAAGTGTTGAGTAGGTGCGGATCGCGTTTGCTTCGCATTTGGAGTTCGCTTTAGCGCTATATTAGCCGTATATGCTCGCTAATAAAATATAAGGTACATATCTCGGATTAAATATCGCACTTTTATACTTTTTTTCCCTTCGGGATGCCTCATTACTTGATGAGATGTATATTTGTGATATATATACTGTCATTTTTTTTCGGATCGAGCCGCGCAAAGGAGACTATGGCGAATTTTTCCGAAAATTTAAGGCGTTAGAAAAAAATTTAAGAAAATAGGAAAATTTTGGAAACTTAAGCTTTGGTTTGGAATTGAAAGTTAAATGATATAGTTTGTTTTTGAAAAGATAACTAAGTATGATTTGAAACTTAGTAAAAATTTGTAAGAAGTTTAATTATAAATTTTGGAAAGTTAATAAATTCTGTAACCTTTCTTACTTGTAATTTCGAGGACGAAATTCTTTTAAGGGGGAAAGATTGTAACGACCCAGAATTTTTATTAATTTAAATTTGAATATTTAATTAATTTTAAATATTTATAAATGAATTTATAAGTCAAATAAATTTTTATTTGAATTTTTGGATTTAATTGGATTATTAAATCGATAATTTAATATGTTAAATTATAGAAATAATAATAAATTGAGTTAAATATGATTGAAAATAATTTGGAAAATTTTATTTAATCATACTGGTGTTATAGAAATATTTTAGAACTTTTAAAATCGAATTAAAAGTAAATCTGTGAAAATTGAATATTTTAATATTTAATAATCGACTGTAAAATAGTCAATTTTTGAACAGTCTCAGAATTGAACGAAACCAGTTCCATTGGATCCGTAATAGTTAGTTATTACCGGATTTCAATTTTCGTGTCAATCGGAGCTATCGTTTGATCGTGGCAGCTCGAAACGCATCGAATCGTTTTTAATTTAAATTTGGCGAGTCAAAATAGCCATTTTTCAAAAAGTCTCGGAATTCGACGAAACCAGTTTCATCGGATCCGTAATGTGATATTATTATAAGGTTTCAAATTTCAAGTCAATTGGATTTACCGTTTGTCCGGTACAAATTAAAACGCCTAGAAATCGACTTAAATCGGTTTAATTTAAATTGAGCGTTTATAGCCATAACTCGCACAGATGTCCGAATTAGCTTCCGAAACCTGTTCCATTGTGTCCGGAACGCGGGATAAACCCTAGGTACGCTGGTTACGGCGCGTAAATCGGAGTTCGGAATTCCCGGGATGAATAGTGTTTACGCTAGCTTTTCCTATAAATACACCTTAATTCACAAAAATAAATAACAAAACCTAAACCTAACCCTAACTATTGCCAGCCGCCACCTTCACAATGAAGGGCCAGAAATGCTCCATTTTCATTCATCAATCTCTCCAAATCCATTCACATTCACGCGAAGTGTTCAACACGAAGATTGAAGAGCAAGGCGAGGGCTTCACATCCATACGGTTGTGATCATCATCGGTGCTTCGTAGAGGTCGCAATCGAGGCTCAAAGGCCGCGTGTTCATCATCGAATTGCGTGCGAGGGGGAGGGCCGAGCGTGCCCAGGTTGGAGCCGAGTGTAGCTCTAGTTGAGGCGGTTCGAATGGTAGTGTTGTGATCATGTACTATTGCGTGTGGTGTTAGCGAGTTTAAACCCTAAATTGCTAATATGGGTTCGGCCGTGCGTAGGGATGTCTGGAGGAAGTCGCGTGGGGAGGAAGATGATCATGTGCGGTCCAGATGAGTGCAATTGATGATCGTGTGGTTAGGAATAGGGTAGGTTATAAATTTGTTAGTTTATGTTGTAAATTTTAAAAATAAATTTGTGTAAACTTGTAAAAATCAATATCTTTTTCATACGAGGTCGAAAAAATGCAAACTCAGATGCGTTGGAATCGTATGGACGAGCACTACGCGATGGAGTTGGTTTGGAGTCGTTTGGAGTTAGTGAGAATTTCGGGTAAAATTAAACGCGCGTTTAATTTTATTCGAAATAAAAGCTAAAACGGAATTTAAAACCAAGGTGAGAACTTCTCACTCAATCGAATAGATTTCGATTTTATTTTAAATAGTTAGATTTAAAATATTTGAATGCATGTTTGAATGATGACTGTATATATTGATTGTTAAAATAGACATTATGCGCCGTTAGTAAGCGGATGTTATTTAATAAAAACATATACCGCGAATATTTCATAAACAGTGAAATTGGTATTATATATAATATCAATATATATATATTGGCATATGTATATATTGCAGTTGTTGATTTCCCGCATTTTTTGTTTAGCGGATGAGACCCTATTACGCCGTTATTAAGCGGATAATATTTATTAAGAACATATACCGCGATAATTTCGTACTGGAGCGAAATTGATATTGTGCTAATGTTTTTGGATGCAGGAAACAGGTTGGAGGGATCCAACTGGATTCCTCAACAGTATTTATTTAATTTCAGATATTTTGATATTTGATTGATTATCATATCGATATATGATGGATCGTTGTAGTCGTGATTGACTATTTGGTATGTAGCATCATTGGACCCAGATTTTGGGATTTTAAAATGATTTTTAAAGTGATTTTGAAAATATACTATATTTTTGGAATTGATCCATTATAAATAAATAAACGTTATAATTTTTAAAGTTATAAAAATTATGGTTTTTGTGAAATATAGTTAAAAAGCTGATTTTTAGAAATACAGTTAAAAGTCGATTTTTGAGAAATATGAACTAATGATTTTATAAAATAATTTAGATTGGATTTTTGAATATATGATAAAAGTTTAAATATAGGATTTATAAAATTTGATTGTTTTATAAATCGAAATGATGAAATTATAAAGGAAATTAAAAGATGTTTTAAAGAATAATATTAATTGATTTATATTAAGAGATTTATAAACGGATATTTATAAATCGAAATATTGACATTTTAAAACGAGTCTTTATAAGTGTTTGAATGAAGTGAAAATGAAATTCATTAATGAATGAAATTTATAGAATTATATAACGGTGAAGTTATAAATGGAATTTTATAAACAATAGGTTTATAAAATTTGTAAAGTTCAAAGGAACGATTTTTGCAAATAAATAAATTATAAGTGTTTGACTTATAATTTGGACTTTTGGTTTATAATTAAGATTATAAATCGAATAGGTAAATAAAGAAGATTTATAAAGGAAGTTGTTATGAAATAAATGGAAATGGAATTTATAAACGTTGTTTTATAAATTCGCAAACGACTTATTTTGATAAGTTAATTGTTATAACTTATAAATGGAGTTATATTCACGTTTTTAGACAGTGAATAATCCTTTAAAATAAAATGAATAGAAAGGATGAAATTTGTTAATGAAGTATATTCACGTTTTTGAATAGTGAATAATACGTTAAAGAAAATGTATTGAATGTGAATGTTTTAAATAAAATTAAAACGATCTAACGATGTTTTAAAAGGTGTTGTGATTCGAAACCATAGATTTCAACATTTATTGTTGAAATAGACGTTTCGAGAAATAAAAGGAAATAGTGGACTATAACACTGTTGTTATAGTAAATGATTTCCGAAAGGAAATGTTTCGTATAGTATTGGGATTTATATATCTATTTTAATTTCGAATCCCTATACTAGTGATTTTGGGACGTTGTAACGATGTTTTACGCAACATTCGTTTTGGCCCAAATAAATATGTTAAGTGAATGATTTCCTTAAAGAATGAATTATATACTTAATTCGATTTAAGTATATTGAATATTTTCAAAGGTTGAAAATAAAAAGATTTGTGAATTACTTATGAATAAATAAGTATGGAAATGTTTTCCAATATAAAGTGAATATATTGAATTTACCTTTTTGAAGATAAATTGAAAGGAATTATTGAAATAATATGCATGGATAATTTGAAATATAAATTCATTATGGAATTTATATGTGAAAGAAGAATTTGTTTAGAAAATAAATATTGATTTATTTTTGAAGGTTGAAATTATATATCTTGTAAAGATATTTTGGAAAATAAATAATTTGGAAAATTATTTGGAATCTGGTGATGTGTGCATATCCATTGATAGTTCAATAACCGACTATCAGTATTTCCCTTTGAATGGGTATTTGATGTGAATTGATTGAATTTGAATGCACACTTATTTTTGAATAAGCGCTCACTATTCGGGTTAACCGGGAAAGGACCATGGGGTCGTATAACCCATTCCGAATATGTGATACGTCGTTATGAATTGCATTTGAAGATCGGTGTTGAAGACCGAGTATTTGTGAAAGCGATAGGATGACCTATCGATTGTCTCTGCACTGGGTAGCTCCTGGTATAGAGATCTCCTAAGTGATGGGAAATTCGATCGGGATTGTGAATACCCGTATTGCAAGGGCTTCGTAAGAAGTGCCTTCGGTTTTGTTCGAGCCCGGAACAGACTTGTATGGATTGTATGCCTGACATTACAATTTGAGATATAAAGCCGATTTCTTTCAAATATATTTCTGTTGGTGGCGGAGAATTTATTCTTTGCTTAACACCCTTCTTTGAGACGTACGAGCTCAAAGGTTATATAGTTGAAGTTATCAGCAATATATCCCATTTTGGTAATGTGACATGCTGAGTGATGCTGAAATGATCATTGTGTTGATTATTTGTGATAGGATCATTTATTTGATCGTCTATCTTAGTGATCATTGTGTTGATCATTTATTGACCCAAAGCATGGCTTTTGTATAAAGTATGTTTTTGTGGACGTGACTTCGTCGAGCCTCACATCCCGGAAATGGTCAAAACAGGAAAGATGCGGCAAGGTTATTAGGGGTTGCTGTAGCTCCCCTTAGGGTATGTGCATTTCCTTCTGGAAAGGGGTGGTATCATGGTATGGAGCCCAGATACTTACTCATGTTGAAAACACTTTATGATTGTGTGAATTGGATATCGAGCGCTCGGTTGAAAAGGTCCTAAAGGACCGGGGAATGGCGTGCTCGTGTCAGTAGTTACCCAGTTAGGGGTAACCCGGCCTTGTGTTGGCAGAGTTCCGGTTTGGTTCTCGGGGATGTCTTTCCAGAGGCATTCTCATGTGGCAATGGGAAGTTCCTTGGCCTGACCATTTGTTGGAAATCCAAAGAAACAATACGAAACTTGTACGGTTTTAGTTGTAGAACCTGCCATTTAATATGGTAGCTATTAGTAGGCATAATATAATGGTACCTATGCTGGCTAAGATTTATATCTTTACTTTCGAAAGAATTTGTTCTACACTATGCACTAATAATAATATCAAATGTTACTTTTAATGCGTATCAAGCATCTTTGACTAACATAAGAAGAAATCTCCTCCAAGTCTGCGTTTGCATTGTGTGTGTGGTGGGAGGTCTTATGGTAGTTACATTTTTAAAAGCATTGCGAATTGACTTTAAAAATATCCCTCTTTTTGGATTTTAAAGATAAATAAACTGTTTTGAGTTCTCACACCAGTCACATGACTGACTTGGAGTTTATTGTTTTCCTTCCTAAACTCTGGGTGCCCACCAATTTCCACACGGGCAGTTAAGAGTTAGGTTTATCAGGATATTCTGGAGTTGCTGGAGGCAAGCTGGATGGCATGGCATATTACTTATATAGTATTTCTTTTTCCGCTGCACTGTTTGTTGATTTTGTATGTTGTTGTACACTCTGATGATATGATGTAATGAAATGAAATGTAATGTAATAACTGATATAGTTCTTTGTTTAAAGATTATTCATTTATTATTATATGTTGTTCCACTGCGAATTGTGAGATTCTGATGTTGTTCTGTTGTTTTCTGTCCCGTCCTATTTTCTTCTGTTTTTTTTCTTTTTCCTCTATTCTCTTTTTCTTCTATTTTAAAATTCTTCTATCTTCTATTTTTCAAATTCTCTGTTTTCTTTCTCTGTTTTCTAAAAATTGTCTATCTTCTTTTCCCTCTATTTTTCTTTTTCTTTCTTCTTTTTCTCTCTTCTTTCTTTTCTTTTCTTTTTAAAACCCATAACATTCCGGTTTTTGGCCTTCGATTTCTCGACAGTCGATAAAGTGAGTGTCGATGTCGAATTTTCGAAAGTCGAAAATTTTCGGGGCGTTACATTAAACCAGAAATATCTCTCGATGGTTACCTATGGTGGTGTAGATATAGATGGCATTGGAGCTGAACCCTTGAAGTGAAAAGCCATTCTTATAATATTCTTGAATGCTCCTTGGATATGATCCGTCATATACTTACATACCATGTTGCACAAACTAATCCAAGCCTGGACCTCGATGATAGTCTCGGTGTCGCTGAGTCTTTCTTCCCAACACCTTAGACTCGTGCCATATCGAAGTAGAGTCTTTCCATGGTCGAACTTGCACCACTTCTTCTGCTACATTTTCCTCAGCATTAGAAGCCATAATATCCATAGTGCTTACTACCTAATCTACTTGGAACATCTTTTGGAAACCAAAGGATAAAGTTACTATTACGAAGAAAGAGATATTCCTAAGGAATAATTTTAAAAGTCCAGTTTTCAAAATACAAATACGCTCTCATATTTATAATACACTTGACTCATTTTAGGGTGTTGCTTACTCTTATCCCTTATAAGCCATACTCAACCAAAGCCAAGGTGTTTGCTCAACCTAGTGCTCTGATACCATATGCAACGACCTAACTTTTCGACCCTCGAATGGCGACACTAAATACATTAACAGTATTCATGTGCCAAGCACCCAAGTGTTGGAAAGATAGAAAATTAAGGTAAAATAAAAAAGAAGAATACAATATAAAAGGAAGAACACAACATTAGAATCTCACAACGGAACGGTAATTCAAATATCAAAAGATTAGTACAAAATGTTACTCTAAATCCAAAAATTTCAAAGTTACTAAAACCTAAGTACTATCATCAGCCTGGATAGTTATAATCACAATGCTGATATATATTATACGAAACGTAGCAGAAAAAAGAATAATATGGTAGGTAATCTTCCAACTCTTCCCCAAAAGATCCAAAGCATTCGTAACTAAATCTAGAGACATACATGGGGTCGACCCGAGCATTATAAGAAATAACACCGGAATTAATCTAGTAAATCAGTGTAGGTAACTCAAGAAATAAGAGTGGCATATAATTGAACCTTTCTGAGGCCGTATGGATTACCATAACAGTTTTTCCCTCAAATGAAACAAACCATCCATTAAGTTTAACATATTGTGATATGAAAAATAATGTCTAGTGTGTAGCACATACTTCATATCAAATAGTTGCTGTGTGAATGCCACAACAACAATAGGTGTACAATCAATAACGCTAAGGTGCATTCGTATATGGATTGTTTTCTGCGAGATGCCTTCTATAAACTAAAACGGATCTCCGTGATAAGGATCAGAACTACTTTCCAAGCATCATATATCTCTAAATATGGTATACTCTAAGGTAAACACAAGTGGCCCAATGGTGAACTGCGTGGTATATCCAACTCCTGGCGCCCAATAATCAAAAGCATACTCTAGATCTGGAGTTAATATATCCTCATAGGTAAGGTAAACATGAGACGGTGCATCCTACTCTAGTTTTAGTCATCGTCGATGTTGAGGCTACATTCGGCATCTCTTACACGAGTCTTCATCACTTAAGCAGCACATGAAACCCCAGTTAGATTCCTTCATCTCGAACAGATCATGAATCACTATAGGGATTTGAGCACCTTAAATAGATCTTGAACCTCCGTATAGATTCCCTATATAAGTCCTTCGACGAATGAAAACACTGTCCTCTCTCTTGGAATACTCCTCAAGGTAGACAGTCCCTACGATAGCATCATTTGAAATATTAACGTTGACTCTTCCCCCAGACTTAACCTTAGGATAGATAGTTCAAATCTATAACATTCCACTTCACAACCGCTTCTAGAACACCAATCACATATATGGTTTTGAAGTGATTATAGGTTTGAGCCATCTCATATAAGTACATTCTTCCCGCTTAACACACTCTCTAAAACCAATTGATGAATTCCAGTTAACTCAATTCCGGTTCTCTTAGAAGTTAAAAGCTAGAGACATTTCATACCAATTGTCTTCCTCAGGGGTTCTCATTGGTATGAAATCGCAAATCCTTTTAATTACTTATTAAGTCAATATTAGATCAAGTTTGATAACCGATTTGTCGATTATATAGTCTAAATAATTGCTTATATAATCAATATTTGTACACTTGACTCGTTTCTGACATTCCAACTTAACTATTCATCATCCAAAAGTAAAGCAAAGTAGGTTACTAGTTGCATCAAAGCTTTCTCTAGACACTTCATTCTTGAATCTCACAAATAGATAAGTTTACTTCGTCGGCTGTGTTAAGTATGGTATTAATGATTTCCATAAACCAATAAGATATCAACATGATTAAAATCTTTTCAACATTTTCCAACTTACTATTCCTTAGTGAAGAGGAAAGCTAGTAGGTTAGAGCTCTATTGCTCCATCCCTACTCGAATATCAGTCTTAACTCTCACAAATAGGTAAGCCTTACTTCTTCGGGTTTTAGTGTTAAGCATAGTTAATTACTTTTTAAACAAGTAATTACAAAATTAACCCTTTGGCCACTAAGCAATTACTAAACCTTATATACATATATATAGTAATTTAATAACCAAAATTTGATATTTAGATAGACAATTCAAAAGATATTTTATTACATAAGATATAAAACAGTCATATTTTCTAAAAACTATATATGCATAAAAATGCTTTTAAAATACTTTATAATACTTATAACATGTTTTAACACATTTTCTCAAAATATTACTTGTAAATAACAACTTTACAATTTCCAAAAAAATTTGGAGAAACATGTTTTTTTTTACATTAAATCCTCTTGTTTAAAAAATTCACAACTAATTCTTAAAAATTCATAAATATCTCAAACCACTTCTAAAATACTCTAATATGAGTCAGCAAACACTTATAAGAAGAATGAAACAAATACTCAAATTTATATATCTTTCCAAACCTTTAAAGCCCAAAAACCAAGCCTAAATGGGACAGTTTTGCACATGTGAAGTTTCAACCACTGTTCGAGATATTACTTAACTTTTTATTATCTAAATTTTTTATGGAAAAAATCATACATATATAATATGGTGAGAAACCCTAAGAATATCTCTACAAAGTTCCATAGAAATCGCCAAAAACAAGGAATTCACAAGTGCATCCATAACGACTATCACTATAATTGCACTTTCAAATCCGAGTCTGATCTAAACCGAAGTCTTTCTATAACCTATGTACTTTGTTTCAAGGTCTTGTCACATGTCATACAAGTCCATTCAAGTCCATTCAAGTCCATAGACATGGATCACATATTCATCTTGTTTTCAAAACAAGAATAGAACCAATGTTTTTAACAATGTCAACAACAATTCAACAACTTAAACATAACCAAAACAACATATATATGCTACATTTTCCGTCCAAAGATGCGTCTTTCACCATTGACCTCACATCAACCTAGATCTGAGCAAACCAAGTCCAACCTCTCCTTGCAACCACCTTCCTCCTCCTAGCTTTTCTTTGCTCTCCCTCTCTCCTCCTCATACCAAATGCTCACGGCCTTCATGGGTAGTGATATATTGGCCTCACTTCTCCATCTTCTAATATGGTGGATGGTGTTCTAATATTGCATTAAGGCTTTTTTCTAAATCTGAGTTGATTTAGAATTGGTTACAAAAATATAACATAAGAGAAGAAGAAGACATGGAAGTAGCTTGCTTTAACTTTGTGAATTTGTGATTATAACTCTATGTTATGCCTCTCATTATATAGGCACAAGAATGGTGCTCTTTGAGCTTCCATTCTTCCCTCACCATGTCATGGAGACCCACCTCCCATCACTTCTCTTTATGCTAATTACCATTATGCCCTTCTCATGATAATATCTCTTATCCTAATGGAAACTTCTAGAATGTTGCATGCTTTATGAAGAGGAGAGTGGTTAATTAGTTTATAATGTGTTCATTTGATCATTAGACAAGTGCACAAGAGTTCAAACAATTTGTATCAATTGAAAATATGTTTACCGATTAACCGATTTCCGGTCACATTATCGATTTTTCTTCGAAGATTATATTTTTTAAACAATTTTCAAAAAAAAAGTTTTAGATCATTATTCATTAATTAAATACTGTCTAACAAGGTTACAAATCATATCTATAACACTTAATTATATTTCATAATGTTACGATATTCGAAGATGAAGTGTCCAAATTTCCGGGTCGCTACATCAGTCAAATCCGAGATTGTCATGAAAATAACACACCCTGGTCAGGCTAGAAACTGGTTGTGGGTGTAACGATGAACATTAATATGTCATGGTATGAATGTTGGGTGCAAATAGCATTCATGTCACTTAATCGCTATTCTACACCCGCGTGAATCTCATCACACATAGGGTTATAATGCACGTTTCACGGCTCTATTTAACGCATCTCCTAATTGCAACTCTAATCAACTGAAAATACACAACTATTCACATTTATTAGTTGCACATTTATTATTAAGCATATAATGTTAGTATATAGGCGAACAATATATGTATAAGTCACTAGCTTATCCTATTTACTTTCACTCTACTAAATCTTGAATCTACACCGAGGATCCCATTTCCCCGAATATCCAAAGTTGTAGGTGCCCCCACCGGTCTATTGGCTATAGTACATCACTCACCACACACTACCTTGCTTGGCTTACCCCATTATCCATCAATACATACCATCACATTGCTTTCCTTACCCCGCTTTTTATGCTCAAGCAAAAGATCGTTTGAACTCTATATGGCAATGGGGCCAAGTCGCTATGATTCAGGTATGACCCCAATCTGTCCGGATATGATGGAATAACTAATCCATCTAGCATCTCTTGTACACAAACTAGTCGAATTATTATTAATAATTAACATGTTCTTACCAACGACATTACCCATACTAAATGTCGTTTATTCCTGATGCCACTAAGGGGTTAATATCACATTTTCATGTTATATATCAAAAAATATTTGCATAATACATCATAATAACACTTTAAATATCTGAAGATAATAATTGTATATACATAACACATACTAGATAAATATCATACAACATGGTTAACAACAAACCATTAAATAGCATACACTTCAAAATTCAACAAATTTATTTATAAAGTCATTATACCACTCAAATAATCCTTAAAATATTTTTATTTCATAATATATTACATTGCATATGTAAAATTAACTTGAAATATTATCCATCAACCACTCCTTAAATACTGTTTATATATAATTAAATAGAATTTCTCTTTATGAAAAAAATTAATTTAAACTATTGGAATCGACCTCTGTAATCAATAACTTCAAAATAAAATGTTACCACACTTAATATTTTCTACACTTCAAATAATTTTAAATGATCAAGATTCAAAATAATTTTGCAATAATAACAATAATTTCTTATTATTTAAAAATATATTTTATATTTTCTTTAAGAATATTTTTATTATATACATAGACTTTATTTCCAAAAAATTATTTTATTTAAGGGTTCGGCCTGGAGTTAAATGCTCCAAGCACTAGGATAGCGACCGACCGCTACTAAAACTAGCTATCGATAGGTCCAAAGCCACAAATTGACCCCGGGTGATGCAGGGGTCGACCCATACGAATGTTTAGAAAATTTCTAGCTCTTGTATTTTGGTTTCTTCCCCTACCTTACTGGTGTCTACCCAAATCTAATGTGATTTCCAACCAATTTGCAAGCAATATACAAGTAAGCAACTACTATTTATCAATCCTACAACATACAAAATTAAGAAGAGTTTGATTTGTAAATGGAAGTTATTTTCAATATGCAGTAAAAATAATTTACAATAACAAATAGAATCAACATTTCATTTTAGTAATAACATATTTTCAACAAAATTCATAGCATAATAACATTATGAAATCACCATAATTTGTATTTCATAGCATGCATGCATAGATAGAATTGTCACACTCACCTTTGGCCAAGAGTGAAGCTTGATTTCGCAATTCATACTCCATATTTCACCGAAAACCCAACCACATTTTCTAGTGAGACATGAACACCCTTGATTCACTAATAAAATGCATAGAAGTGGATGATATGGAGTGTGAGAATGATCAGGAGGAATTCCCCCCTGTTTTTGACTTGATTTCCATTTGATTTCAAGTAAAAATTAGATTTTTAGGGTTAGGGCATAAGCATAGGCTACCACTAAAAGGTTTCTTAAGCTTTGGGGAATAAAAGTGAGAAGGAGAATGAATTATCTTTGGTAAAATGAAATTTGAGGATGGGTTTTTGGGTAGGGTTAGTGACCATATCGAGACCATTTAGTAAATAAGTTGAAATTTCTTACATATTGATAACGTTATCACATAATTTTGATTAGTTTCCTATTATTTTAATTTCATACCATATAACATAAAGACTCAAATTTTCTTTTTTTGATAATAAGGGGGTAATTTTATTCAAGCATGGTGCCCATTTTGATATCTCGAGGTTTTGAACCTTAACCTCTTGGACCTCAGTCTACAACACCAGTCAGTTGAGCTAGTGATTCTTGGCATCTCAAGGTTTATATTTAAACCCAAAATAATATTTTTCTAAAGACATTCACTTCAAATAATATTTAAAACTTATTTTGTAATTCTAAAACAATACAAATGTCTTATATTCACTTCTTGTTTTGTTTTATGAATAAAATACACATCACTATGTTTTTACCAGTATATTTCACTTATATTTTAAACATTGAACAACATTTTAACTTTTATTTAATTACTTATTTATTTATTCATAAAACACACATTAACTTATATTTTATAAAAATTAACACCAATATAATTTAAAACTCCACTTTAACTTATCTATAAAATATTTCTTCTTTCTATCTCTCCATAAAACTTTTTAAAAAACCAGGTTTTAATACCTATGAAGTGAATTTCATGCTTTGGATTGTTTGTAAAGGCCCGAATCGGTCCCAAGATAGGTATAGCTCCTCACTGTACCTCATTTTTCATTTACCATTGCTGGTTTGGGTCTATATGGAAAAGAAGTTAATACACTACAACAAAATACCCTTTTAGAATTGTCAAAAACAGTTGTAATAGATTTATTACAACGGACGTCCACCAGTCGAGATATCCACAGTTGTAATAGAGTTGGACTTTTTTACAACTGCTTTTGGCAGCTGTAAAAGGCTTCTAAAAGCAGTCGTAAAATATTTTTGTACAACTGCTTTTGACAGTTGTAAATGGCTTTTTTGCAACTGCTTTAGGCAATTGTAAGTGACTTTTTTACAACTGCTTTTAGCAGTTGTAAAACACCATTGCATAACATTAAATATTCAAAGGTCTGAACAAGCTTTGCATTGCAATTTAAGCGCTAAAACTCTCAAAATGAAAAACATCATGGAAGAAGCAAATATATTTAACAACATAAGGAACGAAAATTCTTATATCCATATTAATCTTAGGTACAACAAAAAATATACTAGATTACAACATAATGTTATCCCAGTCATGTTGAGTTAACATGATTCAGTCAAACATAAATACACTTAGCACTAAAATTACCCATAAACACATGCATCTTGAATTGGCTTCTACGCATGGGTTTTTAGTGCTAACCCTTTTTCCTTTATCTTCAGAACCTCTTTTTCATTGTCCAATTACATAACAGTGTTTCTCAAATCATTTAGCAAGAAAAAATGCTACAGGTATAGAAATAAGCAAGTGAATCGTTCACAAACATGGCAACCTCAACCAACTCCTCCCTGCTGCAAGTAAATAAGCAAGGCAAATAAGTGAATAACATAATTTAGATTAAATAAGCATGGCAAATAAGTGAATAACATAACTCCTCCCTACTACAAGTAAATAAAACACAAGTATGTTGTTTGCAGCAATTTTCACTTTCTTAAAGCTTATTAACGTGCTAAGAACTAATATTGTGAGTTCAGCATGATAATTAATTGATAACTAAACATAAATTCTAAAATTTAAGTGTAGTATGCTAATGGACATTACTTCGCTCAAACTTACCAGCACCTACAATTTTCTAGGCATAAAAGTGGATTATAGCAGCACAAGAAGAAGCACAAAGCATGGATCTAATGAAAATACTGGAAAATCGACACCATGCTAATGGACAACAGTGGATAAACTGTCTCTCCAAATTATCGTGAGAATGATATCGACACCATGCTCACAAAAAAGAAACAAACAACTCATTCAAGTGTAATTAACTTACAAACTGACACAGTCTCTTATCTGTCATGGTTAAATTTGTTTCGAATGCTTCCCTAAGGGTTTCCACTAATCAAAAAACAATTTGGAAGTTAAAATTTAAAAATCCTTATTCGAACAGAAGAGAAGTTGGGCTCCCAAAAGGAGAAGAAGAGAGCATTGTGAAAGGGCAGTGTTCCAAGAGAAAACGGCCTATCATTACAGAAAAAATGGTCGAGATAAGATGAAGGAAAATACGACTCTACTACAATGCATCAGGTACAAAATTTGCTTACCGATCAAGAGATGGAGGTGCACTGGATACCCAAGAAGCTTGGTAAGGATGCGATTAGGAAGCTGCAAAAAAGCTATCTCAAGAAATAAAGCTCATCATTCATCAACATCAGCAAACTCCATGTGATGGAAACTCTTAGGCTAACAACACCTAAATCAACGAAACAAGCAGTCTGCACATAGTCATCAACTCAGTTCTCAACGTAAACATCCGATCATAATTTTTTTGATACAATCTCAGCCAACAACCTCAACCATCATTATCATCCTTCACCTCTGGAAGAAGTAATTAATAACTCTCATTATATCCATTAACCAATACAACTAGATCAAACAAATATCATCAAGAAAATATTAATCATCGCTAAATTCATCAACAATGTACCACTGTAGTTTTTTGAGCATTATACAAAAACTCTCATATCTACAGAAATGAATTCAAGAATCTCAATTAACAGTGCAGTCTAAGCACGGTTACACAAAATCAAATCGATACATCCAACATCGAATAAAAGCTGAATACAAGAATCTCAATTAACAGTGCAGTCTAAACACGGTTACTCCAAATCAAATCGATACATTCAACATTGAATAAAAGCAACAATGAGATCGATAATGATTCTTATATTCACCTGATGAAGAGCAGCAGTACTTTTTGAGGAAATCACCATTATAGCATATCCCATCATTGATCGGTGGCAGTAATTATAGTGCTACCTCAACAAGTTCACCAGTAATCTATCACCGGATCTGAATAGCTAAACCAAAGTAATCTCAGCAACAGACTCTCTTAGACTGTCAAATATCTGCTTTGATGCAAGTTAATGAACTCATGCATCATTGATCAATGCACTTGCAACACATTTTTCTTCAAAGAAAAATAATACAAAGGTGGAACTTGCAAATCCATCCTCAAATAAAAGTTGATTTGCAAGGAAAAATAAATAGATTCCACGATTTCCAGCAGATAATCTTGAATGAGCAGTTTATCGTAAAATTTGATTCAAGAAGAAAAAATATAAAATTTGGAAATGTAAAACAAATTTAATTTAAGAGAATTTGATTTACCTATCCTTCAAGTTCAGACATCAACCGCAACATCCCAAGCATACAACTCCAGAGCGGTGACCAAGCAACCGAATTTTGCTGAGTACAAGGGACTAGAGCTTGTCCGCGTTGACAGTAGGGAAATAGAATTTGTTTTTGGTATGGAATCTGATGTTGAGATTTAATCGATGGTTAAAAGCAGGAATACGAAGAAGAAAGGTTTGAGTAGGCTATGTTTTGGCAAAGGGATAAGGGTTTACTTAGATAAGGGTTGGTGGGAAATTTTTCGTTCGTTGGAGGGAATTTTTTCATGCATTGGAAAAAATTTATACAATGGAGGAAATTTTTTGGTTATATGGAGCCAAGATTTTCGAATTTCGAAGCCAAGATTTTTCTTATTAACGAATATTAGTCATTAATTATAAATTACAAATTATTGATAATTATAATATTATAAATAATTGTAAACACATTCAAAAGTGAGCGGTTATTGGGACACAAAATTAAACATAAAATTTGACATAAAAAATATAGACCATTAGATCATTTTGTCTTTACATGAGTCATTCATTAATGTAATATAAATTTATAAATACTTAAAACTAATTAAAAACAATAATATTATCAATTATTAGTGACAAACAGTTAATTAATTCATATAAATATCTATTTCATATAAAAATTATTAATTAATTCATAATTTATTATTATTAATTATTAATTATTATTTAATAGTAATTATTCATTAATTATGAAATATTTATTGATTATTAAATATTAAATAGTAATTTAAAAATAACTAATTACTATTTATAAATTATTAATTGTTATGTATTAAAAATTTAATGGCAATTATTAATTATTAATGTTGATTATTATTAATGTGTATAATTATTATTAAATATTCTTAAATATTAGTATTATTAGTTACTAAATATTAATTATTATTAATCTTAGTTAAGCCTCTATTACAACTAGTAAAAAAAGAGGCGATGATAATAACTTCATACAACTTTCTGCAAAAAAGATTGGTAATTATTAATGTTAATTGTTAATTATGAATTATCAAAAGTTAATTACTAAACATTAAACATTGCTTCTTAATTATTAATATTAATTATTACTTCTTAATTATTACTTATTAGCATTAATTATTCATTATTAAAATTTAATTCTTATTTATTAATTATTAAATATATAATAATTACTATTATTTATTAATTATTAATTATTAAATTGTGATTATTAATATTAGTATTTCATAATTTCAAATTAGTTATTAATTATTAAATAGTAATTATTAATATTAAAACGAAAAAAGTTGCAATAGGCATCTACTACAACTGAAAAAAGGTGTTGTTAAAATATGCATCAATTACAACCTTCAAAAGAAAAGTTGTAATAGTCATCTTGTAACATCCTGCCTTTTCGTACGCTTTAAATCGATGATAAACCACACACGTCGGACTTAAACCATACCGAAGGGCGGATTGTTATGGGGTAAATAAGAAAAAGCAGAGAATGAAAAAGGACAAAATAGAGTCTTGCAGTGAAACGATAAAATATAATAATCAAATATACAGTTCATTAAGCTGTTTTACAAATTATTCGATTATACTTATACAATATATGTCAGAGTTACACATAACAGAGAACATTAAATAATGCAGTGGAACAGTAAAAATGTAGTGGAATACCATAATAAATAATAATAAATCTTCGTCTTCGTCCTCCAGAATACGGTCTTCCAAATCCTGAAATGCTCAGGCTGACCCGAGCGAATTGAAAAGACAAAACACTCGAGTCAGAACTAAAAGATCTTATGTAAGTTAAATCAATAGTAAATAATATGAGTGGAACGGTGTCAGAGATGTTTACGGGCTTTGACATCTCCTATCCAATGTCTAACGTGAGTGCAGTAACTCAAGAGATGCTCGGGATTTACATCTCCTAAGGATCCGTTAAACTGTTTATTATGTAGTAATATTTCGCTATTATAATAATGTCTAATAGTAAAATAAACTTACTTTTTAATAGCATTAAGGGGTTACCCATATAGCCCTTAACACGTAATAGTCCCGGTAGTCCATCCAGTATCAGCGCATCTCCAGATCGGAAGACTACCCTAAATACTCCACGGGCTACGGGAGAAAACCAAACTCGTACAAGGAGCGCTAGGGTAGGTGACACGACACAACTAGGCAATGCCAGGGTAGATATACCAATTACGCTTCCGGGCCGGTGGTAACGCGTAGCAACTACTACCTCCCACCTCGTGCCACACCCCCAAATCAAAAAACAAAAGTGGCCACCGAATCAATCCAAAGTCGGAGTATAATATCGAAGGGATGTGTCCGATAAAAGGTGCAACCTTCTTAGCCCGTCAATCGCTCCTGTTTTAGCCACCTTATGCCAACTCATGGGAGTCGGGTCCTCGTATTTACTTCACAGGAAACGCCGCCACCATCTTACTTCATTCTGTAATCTCCACCGTGTACACGGTTGTTAAAGTGGTTTTCGGAGTTAGCAAAGAGTATGACAACTTCTGATCCTGGTCTCTTTATTAACACAACGTT
Source organism: Allium cepa (assembly GCA_030765085.1). NCBI lineage: Eukaryota > Viridiplantae > Streptophyta > Magnoliopsida > Asparagales > Amaryllidaceae > Allium > Allium cepa. Next base: position 559,447,947 of record CM060938.1, on the reverse strand, counting down.
ATTATAACACTGCGGTCCTTTCAAAATAATCTATACTTCAAAACCAGGATATAATATTCATTTCAAAACCATAAAAATACGATATCACTTCCATTTCAAAACCAAACCAATATGATATCATTTTAAAAATCATAGTATTTCAAAGTTATAAAATTCCAGAACCAAAGACTTAAAAATATAACACTTCCAAAACGTAATACTTTGAAATTTATAACTTTGAAACATAACTTCCATCCTTACATGGTTTAAATATTAAAATATTTTATAAAATAAACTAGCTTCTTTAATTTCACAAATCAATCCCAAAACAACCCGAATTTCTAAATTTTAAATTTAACCAAATCCACAAATCATAAGTTTCAATTCAATTCGGTTTTCTATTAGACCACTCCAAATTATATTCATTTCAAAACAGATTGGATCCACAAATTAAACCATTTCGAATTCAATATATTTCAAAGCTTAAACGTTCAATATTTCAAAACTAAATTTTATAACTCATATATATACCAAATTCACTTTTACTTATTATTTAGTTTTGAAATACTGGCTTACTAAATCCAATATCCTTTGAATAAAACTTCAAATTTTAATAACTGAATATTCCTCAACTTATTCACTTAAATCACCTTAAACCCGAATTAAGTTATAAAACCATATTCTTGAAAAATCTCAATTTCAATAAGTTCCAAATGGATTCTTATTGAATATAATTCTTAATTAAATAAAATCTCAAATCAATTTCAAAACTATCTTCTCAACCTTGATTTATAAAAAATCAATATAAACTCTATACTAAAATATAATAAGTAAATACTTATCCATATTATATTTTAATAAAATCAACTTTATTATTAAACTTATTTTATGCTTTAAACAAATTTTATTCATAGCTTAAAACCAAGAATTTAACTATATATAAAATAACAGTTATAAAATATCCAAATCAATATCTCATAAAATCATATATTTCTTTAAAAGGCCATAGAAATCATTTCAAAATATTTTTATATATAGACCATGGTGTCTGCATATAATTTTCTACCCTATGGTCATGTGATACGGATATTTATCATTTCAATCCGTAATTTAAAATAAAAACACGGTTATATATCATTTCAAACCGCATTCCCGAATGAAGTAAAGTGCATAACAATTTGCAGTTTATAACGATATAAAATACAACATCCACTCATCCAATATCAATCATCAACCATTAATCACAATCATCATCCAATTCAATCAATATCATCAATATGTAAAAGATAATAAACAACAGGTATCAACTAGCTATTTATATTCAATAATAAATTCAATGAAAATTTAACTGGAGGTTTTTATGCAATAATAAATTGAATAACAATTTAATTCCATAAATTAAATTTAACTGGAATGATGATAAAAAATATACTAAACAGCCATAAATATATTTTAAATCACATCAGAAATTAATTTCACACACATAAGAAATTTTAGAAGTTGCGAGTGGGTTAAAACACTCACCTTTTTGAATTTAAATTGAATAAAAATTCAATTTCAACCCAAAAATTGAACAATCTCCGAATTCGTCCAAACTAGCGCCAAAATGTCCGGCATTTTATTACGATCCTAGATGGAGAAAACCGCGCGTGAATTGGACCTCATATGTAAAAGTTATTGCGATTAGAATTTGAATCTGAAATCAATGAAAAATAAAATAAAATAAAAACGCGTACACGTCACCTCCATCAACACGTGCTCGTCCACTGCACTAGAACCCTAAAATCGCGACCCAGGTATTCATGCTGCCATCAACTTCGATCTGCCGTCGCTAATCACGCACATACAACCAGATCCAGACACTCCACTGCGACCACGCTCCTGAGCCACCCCTACGCCATGAACGACGCTTCGTCCGGTCGCCCCAAACTGACCACGCCGCCGTCGAAGTTCAATTTCTAAATCTTGCAATTGCATTGACCATCTGGACAAACGAACGCTAGATCCGTGACCTACTCTCCACCCTCTTCCCAAAGCCACCTTTTGATCGTCGATTGGGCAAAGATCCACCGTTGGATCGTCCAAAACCAAAATGAACGGCTGAGGTTCCTTTTCGATTTCTGGAAAAATGGTGAACCCTATTGAGAAAAGAATTGCAGATCTGAGTTACGCTCTTCGAGAGCTTCGAATTGACATAAAATTTGATATAGTTTGTGGAGTTTGAAATTTTGCTTTATTTTGAATTGCAATTGGAATTTGGTTTTTGGAATTTGTGTGCCATTGAGGAAGAGGAGGAACATAATGAATTATACGTACAGAACAATGAACATAGGGAATAGGATAGGGTTTATAACAGGGTATATATAGGCAAGATGAAATTAGAATGGAACAGATTGATTGAATATATGCGTTGAACGATAAAATGGCCCGAAAAAGCCCGTTCTGACTCGGGACGAAATTGGGTCAACCCATATATCAAAATAGATGTTTTTAAATATTTTAAACGCGATGGAAGAGGTTTCAAGTGCAAATTCGCTCGTATAAAGAATTTATGCTCAAATCAAGTTATTTCAAATTGATTTCAATTGATTTCAATTTAATTTATTTCAAGGTGTTTCGAGAAAACGAAAAGTCCGATCGCTACGAAACTTGAAATCCTAAAATAATTCACCGTTAAGGATCCGATGAAACTGGTTTCATTGAAATCCGAGTCAGTGGCCAAAATGGCTATTTTTACATTAATTAAATAAATTAATAATTGATTTATTAAATCAAATTTCCAATTTCAATTCTAAAATTGACAATTCATATCTTTTTTATATTTCCAAATCATTCACACAAATTTAACAAATTTAGATGTCAATTTAGAGTTAATTAATTTATCAAATTTCAGTGTTAACCTCAATTTATTGAATTCGGAATTTATAAATAAAATTCCCAAAATTTCCATTTAATTAAATTAATCAATAATTATTTCATTCATTATCGTCAAATAGATGGATTTAACATTGGATTCAAAACCATTACATAAATTTCTCATATTCCATCTTCATTTCAAATAACGTAATATTTAGATATTTTAATTTCATTTAATTGCAATTAAACCAATTATTAATTTTACATTGCAATTAAATAAATAAAATCTTGATTTCCATTCTTTAAATCAACCAATTTTCATGTTATAAATAGAATTAACTTTATTTCCAATTATTTCCTTAATTTATACTAATATAACATTGAATTGAGATTCATTGCAATTGATCACAAATTTTGATTAAATGGACTAAATAAATTATTACCTTATAATAATTGTTGCCACCAACTCTTAATTATATTTATGTAAGTTCTCATTTCCAAACAATTACATACAAAATGTTGATTTTATTCAATTACTATTTATTATTATAACTTCATTGATAAATTCAATATTTGCATTTGTTTTTCTTATATTAAATTTACTACCAAATATTCCTATTTACAATCAATTATAACCCTGCAATTTTTCAATCAATTGAGATTGCATTGAATTAATTATTTATTAGCTTACATCAACATTCTTACATTTCATACCCGTTATAATTTAATTAACGGATTACAAATTTTTATTCCTTCCAATATTAAATAACAAAATTGATTACATAACACTGTTCTTATCCAACTATCATTAATTTTATACTAATTCATCAATTTGTCCAATATCTAATCTTGTTTCCTTATATTCAATCCATAGTCAAGTATGACATCTAAATTATTTTAGTAAATTGGAATTTCATTGAAATCGTTAACGATCAACTATAATTAACATTGTTACGCTTTATATTTTTTTATTATAACGTTTAAATTTATTTTCATTAATTGGAATTTCCTTCCATTCATTTATTATTTACTTTAATTAGCATTGTTTACTTTGCATTAACATTATTGCCTTAATTTACATTCAGTTACTATTAATTAATATATTATTGCATTGGTTAATTAAATGCTTACTTTAATTACTTATTTTAAATTTTATACCCAAGTGCAACAATTAACACTATTTCTTTATTGGGATTTCACTTCAGTTGTCAATAATAAATTTTAAATTACCAATGCTACATTTCATTTTTAACATTTTTCTTCATTATAAATTATAAATTTTTTATTTCTTTCTAAATTTAATTACAAAGATCTAATTAAATTAACAAATTTCATCATCGAAATTTACGGGTCGTTACACTCTCCTCCACTCAAAACTTTTCGTCCTCGAAAAGTAAAAAAGAAAGGGAAAAGAAAGTATTAAGTAAACAATACATCTTATTCAAAAAAATTAACTTTATAAACAAATAAATTTACAAAAATTTAATAATTTAAATAAAATATATCAATTATAACCATCAAATCTTTTTATATTCAAATTAATAAACTTTGGAAAACATTTTCAAAAAATTTCTAAGTTCAAAATTTACGGAAAAATTCGGCAGAGTCTCCTTTGTACGGAGAGTCTCCTTTGTATGGAGAGGCTTGAGAGAAAATATAATATCAATTATAACAATATGCAACATATATTTCCAAAATAATATATCCCAACATGGGTAAAAATAATATAATAGCGCTATAAAACCGTAATCCGAAAACGTAACTATTTGTCGGGAAATTGACACTTAATTATGAAATCAAAAACAGTAGCAATTGCTTCCATGACCTGTATTTCACTTATATAATCCAAAAAAGGTTAGCAATTATATAAAATAAAATATTTAAAGTGGTTTCAACCATAAACAAACAAATCAATACAAACATCAATCACTTGCAACAAGGCATACAACCATCACATACAATAAACACAAATCAATCATTCATTCATATCAAACAAAACAAATAGTTGTTCGGGTTCAAAACTTTAAATTGTATAGAATGGAAAATAAACTACTTAGTGCACCATTTACTCAACAGTCTTAGATGAAACTGAATGGGTTATTTATTCATCCAAACAATTTTAGAGTATCCTTTCCCAAACAACGATAAACCAACAAACAACAATTTCAAACAATAAATTAACTTCATTCTTATAAATTTCATCTCATAACATTTATCATTTCATTTCCTTTTTTATTCATATAATGATTCATCCATAAAATTTACATTTACTTTTTTACAAATTTTACTTTTATTCATTGATTAAATGTTTATTTCAATTATTTTCATTTATAAATGTCATGTCAGTTTCTTCTTTTTATTGCATTATATTTATTCATTTATTTATTGTATTTATGCTTAATCCAATTTCTTAGCATCTTAATTGTTTACTTAAGTTTATAACCATTTATTTATAATACTTTCCTTTCTATTATATTTTATTAGAAGCAATTTCAATTATACCTAAGTTTACAACACTAGAACAACAAATTCTTATTTATTAAACAATTTCATCAAATACTTTTCATTACTTCAAGTTTACTTGTATAATATCCATTACATTTTCTTATCAAACGTTAGAACTTTTAAATATGGTAAGTTATATATATATATATATATATATGCTTTTAAGGATGTAATTGAAAGTTACACAAGTTTATTTTATTTCTCTTTATTAACTTAATGCTTAATAATAATATCCTTTGTCTTATATGTTCCAAATTTCAAATTTCTTTTAATCCCATTTATAACTTAGCATTAAATCACTTATTTTAATTAAAGGTTCTAAATTATAAATTAGTTACAACCCATTTCCTACAATAATTGAAACTATTGATTAACGGAAACTGAAGAACTAAATATCAGGTTTAATTTCAAATCATTTTAAAATAATAGATAAATGTACATTCTTATAACTTATATATATCTAATTATATTTAAAACAATTTAAAATTTATATTTGTTTATTGGAATAGAACTGTAGTAAAACTACTACAGCGGCTTTCCCACTTAGGAACTCGAAAATGAATGTCGATGATGTGTGCACTCATCACCGAAATTATTTTCCAATGACAAAGAGGGGAGTACATAACTTATCACTTTCCAAAGTTTTTTTAAAAAAATTCTTTCAAATCATATTGAAATATCTATATCAGTGAATACTTCTAAATAATATTATTATATTCCAAAATCCTTTGAAAGGGATTTTCAAAAATCCTGGAACTTAAGTCCTAAATTCCCAAATTTCATTTATTTTATTCTCAATCTCATTTCAACTATTATTTACAATTTCATTACCTAACAACCAATATTTGCAACCAAATATAACCTTTATAAAAAATTTATTTTATATATAGAAAATATAATAGGCAAAATTATTTCATTCACCTATATTCAAAACAAATATTGTATCGGTCTGTCCTATTAAGTGTTTAGAAATCCCTATTGATGTCATAGCGTCCCATGCACCAACTAGAATTTATAAACACAAAACGGAACAAATTAACACAATATCAAAACCTTTTTATAACACTAACAAATACGCTCTCTCATATATATATATACACTTAGCGACTCATCATAGGGTGTTACTACCCTATTAATGAAGAGTTAGACCCCACAAAGCTAAGGTTTATCGCTAAACCAAAGCTCTGATACCAGATGTAACGTCCCGCCTTTTCGTACGCTTTAAATCGACGATAAACCACACATGTCAGACTTAAACCATACAGAATGACGGATTGTTATGGGGTAAATAAGAAAAAACAGAGACAGAAAAAGAACAGAATAGATTCTTGTAGCGGAACGATAAAATATAATAATCAAATATACAATTCATGAAGCTGTTTTATAAAATATTCGATTATACTTATACAATATATATCAGAGTTGCACATACTAGAGAACAATAAATAATGCAGCGAAACAGTAAAATGTAGTGGAATACTAAAATAAATAATAATAAATCTTCGTCTTCGTCCTCTAGAATACGGTCTTCCAAATCCTGAAATGCTCAGGCTGACCCGAGCGAATTGAAAAGAAAAAACACTCGAGTCAGAACTAAAAGATCTTATTTAAGTTAAATCAACAGTGAATAATATGAGTGGAACAACGTCAGAGATGTTTACGGGTTTGACATCTCCTATACAGCGTCTAACGTGAGTGCAGTAACTCAAGAGATGCTCGGGATTTACATCTCCTAAGGATCCCTTAAACTATTTACTATGTAGTAATATTTCGCTATTATAATAATGTCTAATAGTAAAATAGACTTACTTTTCAATAGCATTAAGGGGTTACCCATATAGCCTTTAACATGTAATAGTCCCAGTAGTCCATCCAGTATCAGCGCATCTCCAGATCGGGAGACTACCCTAAATACTCCACGGGCTATGAGAGAAAACCAAACTCGTACAAGCCGTGCTAGGGTAGATGACATGGCACAACTAGGCAATGCCAGGGAAGATATACCAATTACACTTTCGGGCCGGTGGTAACGCGTAGCAGCTACTACCACCCACCTCGAGCTACACCCCCAAATCAAAAATCAAAAGTGGCCACCGAATCAATCCAAAGTCAGAGTATAATATCGAAGGGATGTGTTCGATAAAAGGTGCTACCTTCTTAGCCCGTCAATTGCTCCTGTTTTAGCCACCTTATGCCAACTCACGGGAGTCGGGTCCACGTATTTACCTCACAGGAAAAGCCGACGCCATCCTACTTCATTTTGGAATCTCCACCGCGTACATGGTTGTTAAAGTGGTTTTCGGAGTTGGCGGAGAGTATGACAACTTCCGATCCCGGTATCTTGAACAACCCAATGTTATTATAACACCACGGTCTTTTCAAAATAATCTATACGTCAGAACCAGGATACAATATTCATTTCAAAACCATATAAATACGATATCATTTCCATTTCAAAACTAAACCAATATGATATCATTTTAAAAATCATAGTATTTCAAAGTTATAAATTTTCGGAACCAAAGACTTAAAACTATAACACTTCCAAAACGTAATACTTTGAAATTTATAACTTTGAAGCATAACTTCCATCCTTACATGGTTTAAATATTAAAATATTTTATAAAATAAACTAGCCTCTTAAATTTCACAAATCAATCCCAAAACAACCCCAATTTCTAAATTTTTAAATTTAACCAAATCCCCAAATCATAAGTTTCAATTCAATTCGGTTTTCTATTAGACCATTCCAAATTATATCGATTTCAAAACAGATTGGATCCACAAATTAAACCATTTCCAATTCAATATATTTCAAAACTTAAATATTCAATATTTCAAAGCTAAATTTTATAACTCATATATATACCAAATTCACTTTTACTTATTATTTAGTTTTGAAATATTTTCTTACTAAATCCAATATCCTTTAAATAAAACTTCAAATTTCAATAACTGAATATTTCTCAATTTATTCACTTAAATCACCTTAAACCCGAATTAAGTTATAAAACCATATTCTTTAAAAATCTCAATTTCAATAAGTTCCAAATGGATTCTTATTAAATATAATTCTTAATTAAATAAAATCTCAAATCAATTTCAAAACTATCTTCTCAACCTTGATTTATAAAAAATCAATATAAACTCTATATTAAAATACAATTTAAGTAAATACTTATCCATATTATATTTTAATAAAATCAACTTTATTATTAAACTTATTTTATACTTTAAACAAATTTTATTCATAGCTTAAAACCAAGAATTTAACTATATACAAAATAACAATTATAAAATATCCAAATCAATATCTCATAAAATCATATATTTCTTTACAAAGCCATAGAAATCATTTCAAAATATTTTTATATATAGACCACGATGTCTGTATATAATTTTCTACCCTATGGTCAAGTGGTACGGATATTTATCATTTCAATTCGTAATTTAAAATAAAAATACGGTTATATATCATTTCAAACCGCAATCCCGAATGAAATAAAGTGCATAACAATTTGCAGTTTATAACGATATAAACTACAACATCCATTCATCCAATGTCAATCATCAACCATTAATCAGAATCATCATCCAATTACATCAATATCATCAATATATAACGAATAATAAACAATAGGTATCAATTACCAGTTTATATTCAATAATAAATTAAATGAAAATTTAACTCGCAGTTTTTATGCAATAATGAATTAAATAACAAATTAATTCCATAAATTAAATTTAACTGGGATGGTGATAAAAATATACTAAACAGCCATAAATAAATTTCAAATCACATTAGAAATTAATTTAACACACATAAGAAATTTTAGAAATTGTGAGTGGGTTAAAACACTCACCTTTTTGAATTTAAATTGAATAAAAATTCAATTTAAACTTAAAAATTGAACAATCTCCGAATTCATCCAAACCAGCGACAAAATGTCCGGAATTTTATTACGATCCCAGCGGAGAAAGCCGCGTGTGAATTGGAACTAATACGTAAAAGTTATTGCGATTAGAATATTTGAATCTGAAATCAATGAAAAATAAAATAAAATAAAATAAAAACGCGCACACGTCACCTCCATCAACACGTGCTCGTCCACTGCTCCAGAACCCTAAAATCGCGACCCCAGGTATTCGCCTCCATCAACTTCGATCTCGCGCCGCCTAATCATGCACCTACGACCAGATCCATACACTCCACTGCGGCCATGCCCCTGAGCCACCACTACGCCATGAACGACGCTTCGTCCGGTCGCCCCAGCTGACCACACCGCCGTCGACGTTCAATTGCCAAATCTAGCGATTGCATTGACCACTTGACAAACGAACCCTCGATCCATGACCTACTCTCCACCCTCTTCCCAACGCCACCTTCCGATCGTCCAAAACCAAAATGAACGGCTGAGGTTCCTTTTCAATTTCTGGAAAAACAGTGAACCTGATTGGAAAACGAATTGCAGATCTGAATTACGCTCTTCGAGAGCTTCGAATTGATATAAAATATTATATAGTTTGCGGAGTTTGAAATTTTGCTTTGATTTTGAATTGCAATTGGAATTTGGTTTTGGGAATTTGTTTGTCATTGAGGAAGAGGAGGAACAAAATGAATTGTATGTACAGAACAATGAACATAGAGAATAGGCTAGGGTTTATAACAGGGTATATATAGGCAAGCTGAAATTAGAATGGACCGGATCGACTGGATATACGCGTTGAACGATAAAATGGCCTGAAAAAGCCCGTTCTGACTCTGGGACGAAATTGGGTCAACCCATATATCAAAATAGATATTTTTAAATATTTTAAATGTGATGGAACAGGTTTCAAGTCCAAATTTCATTGTATGAAGAAGTTATGCTCAAATCAATTTATTTCAAATTGATTTCGATTTAATTTATTTCAAGGCGTTCCGAGTCCGTACGATCAAACGACAAGTCCGATCGCTACGAAACTTGAACTCCTACAATAATTCACCGTTACAGATCCGATGAAACTGGTTTCGTTGAAATCCGAGTCAGTGGCCAAAATGGCTATTTTTATACTAATTAAATAAATTAATAATTCATTAATTAAATCAAGTGGAAATTAGCTATAAGGGCCGCTTTAGCAAGTGCAATTAGTTTGTAGTACACACAACTGAAATAATTACTTTTAAGGACAAAATGCAAAATAATTAGTTTATAAGGCCCAAAAACCTAAGAAATTATGTCCTTGAAAGAAATTGGATTGCTGACTTTGTCCTTAAAAGTAATTATTCTGTTGACGTTGGCCTTGAAATTAATTTTTGCGAAGGTGTGTCCTAGAAACTAATTGGACTGCAAAGTTTGTCCTTCTAGTGAAATGCCCCCTTAAATCGAATTTCCAATATCAATTATAAAATTGAAAATTCTTATCATTTTTATATTTCCTAATCATTCACACAAATTTAACAAATTTAGATGTCAATTTAAAGTTAATTAATTTATCAAATTTCAGTGTTAACCTCAATTTATTGAATTCATAATTTATAAATAAAATTCCCAAAATTTCCATTTAATTAAATTAATCAATAATTATTTCATTCATTATCGTCAAATAGATGGATTTAACATTGGATTCAAAACCATTACATAAATTTCTCACATTCCATCTTCATTTCAAATAACGTAATATTTAGATATTTTAATTTCATTTAATTGCAATTAAACCAATTATTAATTTTACATTTCAATTAAATAAATAAAATCTTGATTTCCATTCTTTAAATCAACCAATTGTCATATTATAAATAGAATTAACATTATTTCCAATTATTTCCTTAATTTATACTAATATAACATTGAATTGAGATTCATTGCAATTGATCACAAATTTTGATTAAATGGACTAAATAAATTATTACCTTATAATAATTGTTGCCACCAACTCTTAATTATATTTATATAAGTTCTCATTTCCAAACAATTACATACAAAATGTTGATTTTATTCAATTACTATTTATTATTATTACTTCATTGATAAATTCAATATTTGCATTTGTTTTTCTTATATTAAATTTACTACCAAATATTCCTATTTACAATCAATTATAACCCTGCAATTTTTCAATCAATTGAGATTGCATTGAATTAATTATTTATTAGCTTACATCAACATTCTTACGTTTCATACCCGTTATAATTTCATTAACGGATTCTAAATTTTAATTCCTTCCAATATTAAATAACAAAATTGATTACATAACACTGTTCTTATCCAACTATCATTAACTTTATACTAATTCATCAACTTGTTCAATATCTACTCTTGTTTCCTTATATTCAATCCATAGTCTAGTATGACATCTAAATTATTTTAGTAAATTGGAATTTCATTGAAATCGTTAACGATCAACTTTAATTGACATTGTTACGTTTTTTTTATTATAACGTTTAAATTTATTTTCATTAATTGGAATTTCCTTCCATTCATTTATTATTAATTTTAATTAGCATTGTTTACCTTGCATTAACATTATTGCCTTAATTTACATTCAGTTACTATTAATTAATATATTATTGCATTGGTTAATTAAATGCTTACCTTTAATTACTTATTTTAAATTTATACCCAAGTGCAACAATTAACACTATTTCTTTATTGGGATTTCACTTCAATTGTCAATAATAAATTTTAAATTACCAATGCTACATTTCATGTTTAACATTTACTTCATTATAAATTATACATTTTTTATTTCTTTCTAAATTTAATTACAATGATCTAATAAATTAACAAATTTAATCATCGAAATTTACGGGTCGTTATACATCTATTACAACCTGCAAAAAAAAAGTTGTTAAAAATAGGCATCTATTGCAACTGGCAAAAAATTGTTGTAATAGGCATCTATTACAACTCGAAAAATAAAAAAGCTGTTGAAAATAAGTTTATCACAACATTTTAAAAAAAGAGCTGTAAAAAACCTCTATTACAACTGACATTTTATAACAGTGGTAAAAAACCTTTATTACAACAGACATTTTATGACAGTTGTAAAAATGCAGTTGTAACATGGACTTTTTGTTGCAGTGATACTTGCTGTAGAGAAATCATAAGCTATTCAAAAAAGATCAATATTTGTCTGATGAATCGTGACTAATTTTAAGGTCCTTGGCATGCACTATAAATATTTCATCAAGGCATTCTTCTCCCTTATCACCAGCAACATAGTTAACTCGTCGGCTTCCTATAAATTACACTAAATTACAAATAATAATTTAACATAGGACCAAATTAAACGAGTTCTGGAGCTACAAATTAGAGTTGCCAATTATTGTTTTTGATCTATAACAAATAAACACAAATTACTATCATTATTAAGTGAAATGAAAAGTATCTTTACAAACAAAAAGAGAGAGGGTAAAGAAGGGTGAGATAGGATGTGGGATCTGTTTATAGATCGAGTGAACGTGGTAGCAGCAGAGCATCTTCGACAGAGTTTGACAAGGAAAAGGACTAGCCGTCACTTTTAGAACTGTTTATGGAAAGTTTGCAATGATGTTAGCAATGAGTTAATGAAGTGGCTGATTAGGTCTTTTGATTCTCTAAGCTTCACATGGAAGATAGTTAATGGATCTGTACCCGAATAGCTTGCATGTACCTTGTTGTAGCTCGATTTTTCTAAGCCATGGGCCTAAGGGCCGAACTTGTACGTGGTTCGTATTTATCGTTTTGGAAGTAAAAGAAGTTATAGTCTTGTTTAAAAAATATATATTTTTAAACTAAAATAAATATTTACTCACTAAATACACCTTAATTTAAAAAATAAATAATTTCACTTTAGTTATCAACAAAATACTCATTAAAATATATTTTATTAAGAATGTGAAGGTATAGCTCCATACCAGATCGTTGCGCTCCCCTATATAAATAAAATTCATCCCCGCAATTTACAATATGGATTCTAGAACAATTCGCCTAACCAATACCATAATAGACATACACACAAGCACACATGCACAAAAAATGCACATACACAACTCTCACCTATAGGCTCAACCACACACATTCTTACATGCAAGCCACACCCATTAACCAAGCCACACCAATTAACCAAATCATACCAAAACCAAAACACACGTAAGCGCATACTCTAATACTTCTACCCATATGTATACATGATAAAGAAAAACACTAATCATCAATACATGCATACATGATAAAATGCTCACAACTATCTATATTTCCACAATATCCATCAACACTATACATTTAAAATGCATCACTTCATAAGTGCAACCATACACCAAAAGTTATCTCATACACACTATCCCATAAAACGTACCATACACTTTCACCCTCAAAGAAACTAACGCACCACTTTTCTAAAATAACTTCATCAAAACATTTCATGTACTTCAAAATAACATAAAAATCCAAAAAAAATGAGAAAATTGGATAGAGCCTCATTTGCACGAGGAGCCTTCCGGCAAAACATACAATGAAAGTACACGTACATCGATCAAAACATGGCCGAAAACATCATATATATACATAACACACATATAAATATAACACATTGCCATACAACCAAATAATACACAATATGTGTTATATATATATATATATATATATATATATATATATCTGTGTGTGTGTATGTACGTACGTACGTACATACATGTATGTGTATAGATTCAAGTAAAACATGCCATTGCGCTCCCATAAAAGCATAAACCTGAAATGGATCTTTTGTAAACACTTCTTTCAAACACCATTTAGATTTTGAAAACTTTACAAAGTTAAGATACACATTTCATTCTTCAAGATAGATAAATTCACTCAAGATCAAAATGAGACAGTGACACATCTTTAGAAAAATTGATTTCTGAAACACTTAACCACCAAATATATAAACATCACCCGAAAGGAAGTTTTACTACACCGAACTAGCTTTAGAAGAGTCAAAGATCATTGGAAACCAATTGACTATTTAAAAGTTATGACTAAATTAAGACAACACTTTAAAATTTAAAAATTTCTAAACTCCACCCTAATTTTTCAGCACAATTCAATCATTTGTTCACATTGAAAATGGAAACTTCAATAAAAACACCCAAGACCAAAGTCAATAATTTTTATATCTACTTAAAAAATCAAGGATCATCCGGATTCGAACTTTTAATAAAAAGATACAATAATAAATTGAAAGTAGTTTTCTATACGCTCACACCTACAGCTTGAAAAATGTTTCATACAACAAAAATTTCACTTCAAATACATTTTTTCAAATAGCCATACCAAAAATTCATTTTAATTCGAAATCACATCTTCACTCACTCATCAAATTTATACTTTACCTCAAATTATAAAATCAATATATAGAATGAATATAATACACTTTTGAAAATTCTTTTTAAACTCAAAATAAATCAATAATTTCTATAGCATAAAATTTCTAAATCAAATTTGAAAAAATTATTCCTCATACATATACTCATACACTAAAAATTACATGATGCTCATACACAAAACAAACATACTTTCCCAAATTTTAACAGCAAAGTACATTATTATATTATTCGCACATAATTATCAAATTCAAATTATGCATGTGATTTAGAAAAATTGACTCCAACTCTTTTCGTGAAATTTTAAAGTCGTGGTATATAGAAAAGAATATTAACTTCCATTATAATCTACAAAAATATTGTTATTCTCCATGCATGATATAAAAACTTCTTAGTATAAAAAACATTCATTTTCACTTTTCATAAAATAATTTCCTTTCAGCCTTCACTTGCATTATTAAACTTATACACTTTTCAAATATCAATTTTAAAATTTATTAACACAAATTATCACAATAAAATTTAAATAAAACATAATGAACCACACTATTTTGGTATTCCAATATAAAACTATAACTTTTGAAATCTTCTTTCCAAGTTAGAAATAAAGTCCTTATTAAATCTCACATACAAAAGACTTATTATAATCACATAATATATATATATATATATATATATTTACATACATATATATATATATATATATATATGCATACGTATTTAAATAACAATGTATCATCAAAACCATAAAACCCATGACTCCAAAAAAAAGCTACCTTGTAAAACATACTCAATTCTTTCTTATCCACAAAAAGATAGCTTGTAACACATATTCGGTTCTTTCTTATGTTTGAAATGGAAACATAAATCCTCCCAATTTTACATTCACATTTATTAATTTAATTTAATAATGTATCCATTGCTTCTTTCAAAATCTCTATTTGTGTAAGATTCAATTATTGTCTTTTATTTATACAAAACAAAAGTTTGCTCATGAATTTCTACTCGCTATGTCATATTGAACTATATGCCATAAAATATTATTTCATTCGCCCAAAGGATTTAAATTTTTTATCTGCCGATGATAAAACTCAATCGATGATAAATATTACTTAATCACTGAATGTATTTTGCTTTTTTCAAAGGCATTTAAGCTCTATAACAATATCGAATTCAATTTATTATTTTAAGTCATCTTTAAAACATAATTTCTCTTTCAAAATAATTTGCACTTCTTCAATAAACTTCATTCTAGATTTATTTTTTCAATCTTCAAAACCTTTTAAACTCATTTGCATATATATATATATATATATATATATATATATATATATATGTCATATTCCTTCAAATATATTTTATTCTTATATAAAAGAATATAACCTTATAATTTATTTTGGGATCTGTAGAAATATACATTCTATGATCTCATTGTCTTCCTAACCCTTTGATGCAGAAACATTGGTTAGGCGGTCTTAGAATGTTATGATGTGTCCTTCTTTTCTTCGCAGTTGTTTTTTAATTTCTTTTTTTCCTATCTTCTATTTTGTTATCCTTGTACTCATTTATATTGTGAAAATTTCTTATTGATAAAAATATACGGTAGGGGCCATTCAACCCCGCTGGCTTTGCCAAAAAAAGAATATAACCATATACATATTTCCAAAAAAACTCCTGATTTTAAATTTCCAAAATTAATAATCCGTCCGTTTTAAAACAATTTGTTACCTTTAAGCTCCATTTACATAAACATATCTTTCCTAAAAATAAAATTCCACTTGTCAAAAAACATATGCTATGTTTCACTTAATTCTACCAATTACCGCATTTTAGTTCTCCATTATTTATTCGAAAGTGCAATAGTTGTACTTCTATAAAAAATATTCGAAAAACATATGCATTTTAAAATCACTTTAAATTTAAAACTCACATGTGTATTATATTTACTAATACATTTTCATAAATACTTATATATCATCCATTCAAATCACATCACAAATATAGAGCATACAACACACAGTTCACTTCTAATAAACTCAACACACTTATATATATATATATACACACTCACATACAATATTACTAAGCATGCATACATATTAAAATTTAACAATGTTGCTTCTTTATGATCTTAACGACTTGTTTTTCCAATTGGTTGTAGTGTTGACTATATAAGAAAATAGATCAACACTGCTCGCCATCAATCTCTCAACAATCTTTTAACCCCCAATGGCTTCAAATGTTGTTTGAAAACCATTAAAACTCAGAAAATAAAATAATTAGTTCATATTTACATTAAGTTATAACATCTCATTTAATATATACTCAAACTTCGCACACACACACACACACACACACACACACACACATATATTTCAATAAACACCTCACACAAACAAACGAACAGATATATATATATATATATATATATTCATTTATAAATTTTTTACACAAAATAAACTTATTATTATAAAGAAACTTTTTAAAAATAATAGACTGATTTCCAGAATAATTATCACTTCACAAAAATAATTCTATACTTAACAAATAAATTTTCACTTCTTAAAATAATATACTCTTTTCATATTAAAATACTATTTATAAACTTTAGAATATTGCACCGAAGTTTCTCATTCTAGTGTTCGCAGATTCTTATCAATGCATGTGCACCTGTATCGACCCGAATTTATAAATCACCCAATGGACAAGTCAATGAAAAATAATCCACAGAAAAAAAATTCACTTGAAAATAAGCTCAGACATCTCTTTCTTTTACCAAAATCGCAATCAATTTTTCATACTTGAAATTTTTTTCAACCTCTCACACACACACACACAATATATCATATAAATTATTAACCATCAAAATATATGTGTGTATATGTATGTATCACACTTCATAAATACGTAATTGCCAAAATATATTATTTAAACAAGTATTTTTGAATATAAATCTCCTCATGTTATTGAAAAAAAATACTCTAGATACTCAAGCTTTCATCTAAAAAATACATTTATGATTATTCACACATAAATAATTACTACTACTTCACCAATCAAATTTCCAAAGTTACCCAAATGCGCTAACAAGCAAGCATCCATTACTTTAAATCCAAATTTATTTCATAATATTTCAGTTATACACAAATAATCAAACCACACTTTTGACGATCACATAACCATTTAAATAATAAGTAAATTCATTATCACTATGATAAAATAAATAAATAAACATATCAAATTATCATCAACATATACGTGTATACATATAATATATCCTTCCTTGATGATCACGCCCCTCAATGTTAAACAACTCGTACATCACAAGTGAGATTGTACAAAAATAGATAAAAACATCTGAAATATCACTCCCCTAAAGCTAAAATATGTCTCTATCTCTATATTATTCTAACTCGGGCTTCGATACCAATCAGACTCCTCAGCCCAATACCCATGCTATCAAAGAGAGTTCACTGCCTAAAATCATGGTGTAAAGGACACAATAGATATGATCTGTTGTATACACTCCCTTGTGCCAATACAAACATGCCATATAATAGAAATGCTTAATAATACGTATCTCATCCAAGCACAAAGCAGTGCACACGAGTAGTTCCCGGATTGAATAATATATGAAAACATCCCCAAATACAAAAAATACATTGAATGGGATCAAAATTTATTATGTTTATATATAATGATGTCGATGTACTGGGACTTCATAGAGATATACACATACATGTCCAACTCTCGTCAACCCAAAGTGGTACATAACATATACAAGTGTGACAAACTATCTAAAATGATACATTAATAATATCCACATAACATAATTCTACAAATATCCTACCACATACGGAAGCCTACACAACAAAATATATGATAGACAATACACCTCCTCATTCTTTTGCACCATTATTATTAAGTACACAATGCCAATATATATGTGAATGATATATGAAAAAGTGATTAGTTCCTACTCACTTTCGCTCTACCATATGTTGAATCGACCCATGGGTCCCACCATGCCCTCAATCCAGAGTTACGGGCTATGCTGCATTATATCGCCCATCGCATATCACCTTGCCTCGCTTAAACCATTATCTATTAATAAACTCCATCACATCCCTTTCCTTACTCTGTTGTTTGTGCTAATGCAATGAATCTATTAGACTCTATGTGGCAATGGGGTCAAATTGCCACGATTCAGGCTGTGACCTTGAATCTGTCTAGCTAAGATGGAATGACTAGCTAATCTGGTGTCTCGCATACTGGCATCGGTTAGGTTATTATTAGTAATTAACACATCATCACAAATGACGTTACCCTTGTTAAATGTCGTTTATACTCGATGACATTAAGGGGTTAATATCACATTTTCATATCATATTTCAAACATTAATTTGGATATTTTCATCTGCTCAATATATCACATGACATTTTAAAGAATTTAAAATGATGAGAGTATATATATAATACAAACCTAGATAAATAACATACAACATGGTTGATATAGCACATTATATAGCAACAAACCATTACACAACATACACTTCAAAATTCATCAGATTTATTAATAAAGTTTTTATGCAACTCAAATGATGTTCAAAATACTTCTATTTCACACTATACATTATATAGCAATTAATTTGAAAATATTATCCATAATCACTTTTGAATACTATTATATATAAATAAGTAAAATTGCTCTTTATGAAAAAATTAGTTTAAACTTTTTGGAATTGACTTTATAATCAGTAACTTCAGAATGAAATGATCGACACTTAATATTTTGTTTACTTTAAATAATTTCATTTAATCAAACTTAAATATAATTTTGAAATAATAATAATTTCCCTTTATTATAAAAACATGCTTCACATTTTCTTATATATATGTGTTTGTATGTATACTCTTATTTTCACTTTTATAAGATTTGGGCCGAGTGCCTAATGTTCATGGCACTAACTTGGAAGTTAACGACCATTGAAACAACGAACAATTGGTCTAAGACCACAGCTCGACCGCTGTTGACGTGACGACCAAACCCTATTCATGCTTGAAGCATTTTTGCTTTAGGATTTTGATTTCTCTCCAGTTTTACTGATTTTTGCCCAATTTTGGTATAATTTCCAAGTAATTTCCGAGTAACATAAAAGCAAGCAACTATTACATATCAATCACATAATATTCAAAAAAAGTAAGGAGAGTTTGGTTTTTAAATGGAAGTTATTTCGAATATGTAGTAAAAACAATTTACAATAAAAAACAAAATCAACATTTCACTTCAGTTAAAACATATTTTTAATAAAAATCAAAGCTTGATAACATTATAACATCACTATAATTCATATTACATAGCATGCAAGCATAGATATAATTGTTACACTCACCTTTGGCCACGAATGAAACTCGATTTCTAAATTCTTTCTCCGTAATTCACCAAAAACCTAACTACATTTGCTGGCTTGATATGAACACCCTTAAATTCACCGCTAACAAAGAAGTGGATGTTAAGGAGTTAATGAGGAATTATGAGCAATTTCCCTATGTTTTTGACTTGATTCTCACCTGATTTTAGGTAAAAATTAGAGCGGCCATGGCATAAAAATAAGTGCCATAGAAAGTTCGCTTAAGCCTTTGGGGAACAAAATGAGAAGGAGGATGAATTATCTTTATTGAAATGAATTTGGTGTTGAGCTTTTGGGTAGGATCATTAACCATATCTAGACCATTTAGTAAATAAACAAACCTCTTACATATAAATAAAGTTATTAATAATTTCAAACCGCTTCATTCTATTTTAATTTCATGCCAAATAATTTAAGGTCTCAAAGTTTATTTTTAAAACTGAATAATTTTTTCTAAGGATATTCACTTCAAA
The DNA here is from genome assembly GCA_030765085.1 of Allium cepa. Taxonomy (NCBI): domain Eukaryota; kingdom Viridiplantae; phylum Streptophyta; class Magnoliopsida; order Asparagales; family Amaryllidaceae; genus Allium; species Allium cepa. The sequence continues at coordinate 559,427,398 of CM060938.1, read as the reverse complement.
TAATATTTTGGTTTATTTTATAATCCTAAAGAGATAAAAATATTTATATTCCCTTCTAGTTTTATTTTGAATAAAATACACATCTTCTTATTTTTACCCATATATTTCACTTGAAAATTATTTTGATCATTGAGCAACCTTAATTTTATTTTATTATCCATTTTTTATTCAAAAACATGCACTAACTTATATTTTATAGAATTTAAGACTAGTATAATTTAAACTTATAGGATATTTCTTCTTTATGTTTCACCACAAAACATTTTTTGCTAAACTCAAATTAATATTTATTCACTAAATACACAATAATTTCCATAATTAACAATTTCACTTTAATTACTGACAAAATTTCTTATCAAAATATACTTAATTAAGAATTTGAGAATAGATCTATACTAGTACATTACAATAATTAATTACAAATATTAATGGAGTTTTGACCATTTATCGATCTATAGATATTTAAGTGATACAGTGATGATTAAGAGACAAAATACATAATATATTATTGTTTAATTATGTCGCTATAAGAGATAAGAATTTAGATCACCTAGATAATCTGTAAGCAACTAAACTCACGTCAAAATACTATGCTTTAGCAAAGTCTCTACATGTTTTTTTATTTAAATTGTTTAAATATTACCGATGGTTAAGTTCACATTTGGGAGTCACATTACTGCGTCTTAAGTTTTTGATCGGAAATAATTTACTAAAATAATTTATAAAAGTTATAAATTATTATAATAGAGAAATTAATATAATGGTTATATTTATTATTATTATTTAAGGGCGTAAAATTTAATTGATAAATTATATATATATGCTAATATAATAATTTAAATATTACACACACATATATATATATATATATATATAATCTTGGTAGCTAATTTTTTTTAAAACTATATTAGAATATGGTTGACTGAGATATATGTTGGTACGAATCAATCAAATTAGTTTTATTAATTAAGTGAGAAAAGATCACATTTTTAACGGGTCATACTCTAATTGACGGATCCGTGTAAGATATTTACAAAGCCCATCAACACTACTATAAGTAAATCTAGATGCCTCCATTCTCTAACACGAAAATTAATTCACTCTCTACAATAATATATACCTTAACGGTGCACTTTGCAATTCCAACATTAAGCAAGAGTTAAGATCTCTTTAGAGGTGAAACTAATAGTGCATGGTGTATTGACGAGCATGATTATCGAGAAAAGTTTCATAATATTTTTACTAGAATCAATTTCATAAAATTATTTTTCAATCAAAATTATTTTAGTTTTTTATCTTTTCATTTGTGAATAAGTTTTTTTTCCTTCTTTCTTCTTTGTACATATCCATGCACAGCTATGTCACATTGTAAATGCATCGTTCACCACTCTCACACCATCACATGTCGACCATTAACCATCATCGCTTACCGATCATCGAATGGACTACATGGAGGAAGTGGAATGCAAGCAGTCAACTTTGGTAACAAATTGGTAGGGAATAAGTTGACCCAGGGTTTGGCCAATAGAGCGTTGGGCCAAATAAGGAGGGTATCGATTAGTGGCGTTTAAAGACAAGGTCACAGAGGTCATAGCAGAACATAATCAGATGAGGTAGCGTAGCTAGGAAAACTGATCAAAGGCGTACATATAAATCTAGCAAGCATTTTCTACTTTCACATTTAAAAATTTCTTTTTGTCCCTTGTGAATTTCAAAGTTATATAAACAACCCTAATTATTTAAACATGTATAAATTTTATATACAAGCTCTATTTCATACACAATTTGCACTGTGTTTGTGTTCAAATTTTGAACATTTTCATATAATGTAACAATATATAACACATTTTTATATAATGTAAAGTATATATTAACATATTAATTTGTTAATAAGACATTTATAAATTAACACTGTTAAGAGAAAACAATCCATTAGGATAGTATTTATGATTTGAAAAGTTCATGCTCAAAGTTAAAAAAAATACAAATAATTTATCCACGTGAATTTATATGTATATATGATATACATGTATATATGTATTTATCTACTTATTAAGCATTATAGTTAAATACATGTTAATAAATTATTCTATTAAATATTATAATGGAATAAATGTCACTCAAATTAATAATATATTTATTATAAAAGGATCACTTTCAATAGCTATATATATAAACCAAAAATAAATTTATTTCACTTGAATAATGTTGTTGATATTAATAATATTGTAACATAAAAACCAAATCAAATAATCTCAAATAATATTAAATATGATTTAATATTATCATTATTATTCATGATAATACTACTAATGCATAATGAGTCAAAAAGGAATGTTTTTACAAAAATTATTTCTTCTACCTGTTGCTTGAGGCACCTGATTCAATAATGGTATCAAAATCGACATTGTGTTATTATGAAAAATATAAAAAAATTCAAATTTAAAGCTAGTTCAGATTTAAATTTAAATTTATTATGGTTATGAATAAATTTAAAGATTATGTTGAATTTGTTTTTATAAAGGTTACAAATAAAATAATTTGAAAGTATTTTAAGTTAAAATTAATTTCTATGCTTTATCGATAAATTTAAAATTATGTTAAATTTATATTCATAAGGTTATAAATGAATTTTTTAAAATTGTTTAAATCTAAATTAATAAAGGTTGTAAATAGAATTAAAATTGTTTAAACTGGAAATAATAAAAGTTACAAATAAATAAGTATTGGAATTGCTTTGAATTTAAAATTATCAAAAGTAACAAATAAATAAATTCAAATAATTTTGAATTATTGTAACGATCCAGAATTTCATTCATTCGAAACTTAGTTATTTAATTGATTTTAGATATTCACAAGTTAATTTTATAAGTTGAATATACTATATTTCGAATATAGTGATTTAATTGGATAATTAAATTGATAACTTAATATTCGAAATTGCAGAAATAATTGAGATTTGAATTTAACATGAATGAAAATGGATTATAAAGTTGATTTAATTCTATTTGAATTAGAATGATGTTAGAGAACTTTTAAAATTGAATTGAAAGTTAATTTATAGAAATTGAAAATTTTAGTATTTATTTAACGTGTAAAAATAGTCATTTTGGACACTGTCTCGAATTTCACGAAACCAATTTCATTGGATCCATAATGTTATATTATTGTAGGATTTCAAATTTCGTGTCAATCGGATTTACGGTTTAGTCGTGGGAAGCTGAAACACGTAGAAATTTGTTTAAGTAAATTTCAATTAAAATAAATTGATTCGAAAACCTATCTTCAAAATACCATGGAATTGGCTTCCGATCTATATTCCATTGTATTCAGAATAGGAGTACAATATTATAAACGCCAGGCGGCACGCTTTGATTGGATTTCAAAATATTTTCGGATGAATAGTGTTTTGTAATTGTTTATATAAAGACGTTAATTCTCAAACCCTAGCTCAAATTTGGTCATCCGCCATCCTCTATACACGAAAATTGTAGCCCATCTCCCCATGAACAAATCTATACCCACTACTCGACGATCGAAGAGCTATAGTGGCCGTTATTTGCATGCGTTCGTCAGCAGTTTACATGGGTTTAGTTGAATTTTCTTGGTCGTGCGCACATTTGGAGGTGGGTTTGGGTGAGCAGTGGAGGAAGCGGCGGTAGGGGATGGCGTCGGCAGTGGTTTAATGGGAAGGTGCGAATGGTTTGAATGAGGTGAAGGAAAAAAATAAATGTGATTGGTTCGAACTTGGGTTTCTATAGCTTGCCTGGGAGGGAAGAAATGTTAATTGTATAAAATTTAAAAAATAGTATTTTAAGTTAATTAGTTTAATTATAATCGAATGTTAATAACCCATAATTTATTCATACGAGGTCTTTTTCACACAAAACAAGTTGCGTTGGTTTCGTCTAAAAATACTACGCGATGGAGCTGGATTGGAGTTGATTGGTGCTAGTGAAAATTTTGGATAAATTTAAACGTTCGTTCAATTTTATTCGAAATAAAACGCTGAAACGGCTATTGGAATCAAAGTGAGTACAACTCACACTATCTGACTTGCTTATATTTTTTATAAGTGAGAATGAATTTATTTTATGTTGACTGATGATTGTTTGGGTGATATTATATATATATATATATATATATATATATGTTGATTTGGATATATTCCTGCCAATTGGAGCATATGAGACCCTATATGTTCTCGTGTATGAGCGGATGACCTTTTGTATGTGCATTTGCCTCGAAGCGAATATTGTACATATATCCTCATATGTATATTTGTTGCAAGTGACAGGTTGGAGCGATCCAACTAGATACCTCACCAGTGTTGATTTTGTTTACAAATATTGATATATATGGTGTTATCATGTGATATTTGGTGTTTGGATGCCGTGATTGATGTGAATCACCTTACTTAGTGTTGTTGTAGCATTGGGCCATATTTTGGAATTTTAAAAATATTAAAGTGATAATTTCAAATTGAAAAGAGTTTCAAAGTGTTTATGGGAATAGATTTTTTACTAATTTTTGAATTGTTGAGGAAATAAATTTATTTTAAATAAATAAAAAGTTATAATTTTTATGTTATAAAAATTATGATTTTTGTGAAATATACTTAAAATATGATTTTTGAAGTTATATACATTTTAATAATGATTTGTAATTTATGAAAAGAAGAAGTTTATTTAAATGGAATCAAAATGTGAATTTTGAAATATAAAGTTGATTATTTTGTAAATTAAGTTATAATTGGGATTTTGTGCTTATTATAAATGGTTTATGTATATGATTTATAAAATTGAATTTTTATAAACAAAAGTAGTTGAATTATAAATGAGTTTTATAAGTGTTAAAATGAAGTTGTAAGCGAATCTTATAAGTAAATAAGATGATTTATAAATTTAGGAAGTTATAAAAGGAAAGAATTTGTAAATAAAGAGATTTATATGTGAACTAACTTATAATCGAATTTTGGCATGTAAATGAGATATAAATGAAACTGGTTGATAATGGAATTTTATAAATGGAAGTTTTTATAAAATATAAATGGAATTTATAAACGTTGTTTTATAAATCCAAAATCAACTTATTTTCGTAAGTTAAATATGAAAGTTTATTAAATGAATTATATTCATGATTTTGGACAGTGGATAATCCTTTATTAAATGGGTAGAAGTATTGAATTTGGTAAGAGAATTATATACACGCTTTTGGACAGTGAATAATCCTTTAAATTAAATAAATGTGTTAAAAGTGATCTTTTAAATGGAGTTAAATGGGTTGAAGATGTTTTAAAAGGTTTGAGCATCGAAAACATAGATTTCAACATTCGTTGTTGAAATAGACGTTTTCGAGAAGTAAGGAAAGCATTGACTATAACACCATTGTTATAGTAAACGATTTCCGAAAGGAGATGTTTTGTATAGTATATGGGATTTATATATCTATCTAATTATCAAATCTCTATACTAATGATTTTGGGTTTTTGTAACGATGTTTTGCGCAACATTCCTTTTGACCCAATATAGTATGTGTTGAAAAATATTAAGCTTTCTTAAAGAGATTTGTGAATATGCTTATACGGTTGAAATAAGTATGTGGAAATGTTTTCGAAATATTGAAATGGTTTGGAGAATATATCTTTTTAAAGATAATTTGAAGTGAATATTTGGAAGGTGATTTAATTAATAAAGGGCTAATTAAAAGGGCCAAGTGATTGCTTATGGTGCTAGATATTTGTTTGTTGCTTTGATAGTTACCAACTATCAAATTTTTCCATTTTAGTTCCTTGACTTGGTGTGGGAACTATTTAGTCATACACCTAGTACGTAGCCATCTATATAGGCTTGATTATCGTTTATGTTCAGGATGTTGATTCGTGTAGCGTAGAGCATTACTCCGATCTATTGACCTTCGTTCTTGGCCGAAGGATGGAAAGTTGAAAGTTGGAGATGTGATAAGTCTATGAGACTTAATTTCTATGTGAGGTTGAGAAATGCTTTTGCGTTGTTGACGCGAAGAGACTGGGATCGGTTTATCCGAAAACCACTTCCAACCAACATTTATGAGACGATTGTGTAGGTTGGTTGAAGATATTGATATTTAGGATTTTCATAGTTTAGGACTGCTTGTTGATCATTTGGGCTTAAAATCCTAATATACATATAGTAGTAGTAGTCTCATCGTTATGAAATATCCAATGCAAGGACTATTCGCTACTATTCCTAGCGATTTTCCGATAGGATGTGGTAGGAAAGTACCTTCGGTTTGTCCTATTCCTAGAAAACTTGTATGGACGAGTGTCTGACATTGCATTTCTAAGATTACGTACATTGGTTTTTACAAACATACATCAGTGGTGGCGGAGAAAGAAACTTCTCTTAGCTTAACATCCTCCTTGAGGCGTATGAGCTCAAGTATTGTATTTTTTTGGCAGGAAATTAGTAGTCAACGGAAATGGCAATGTGGCATTCAAAGTGATGAGATATGTGATATGTGAAAGGTAATCGTTACCTCAGGCCTCATCAAAGGAAAATGACGGAAATAGGGTTATATGCAGCAGGGTTAAATGGGTCATTCCGAATTAGGATATGATCATCCTCTTCTATATATATTTCTTCTCGCCATGACGTTCGGGATGTAAATTAATGCGGTTTATATGCTATGTGGGCCCTTGGAAAGGTCGGTAACGACCAGGGGATGATATATTCAGTACTACCTAGTTATAGAGGTAGGTCAGTCTTGTGTTAGTAGAGGATCCTTTATGATGGTCCTTGGTACTTTCCTCTAGAGTTGTACTGCCGGAAGGTAGTCCCTTCACCTGGTCATTTGCATGGAAATCCAAACTCTGCTACGTGCCAGCCATTTTGATTGTATTAGCCATTTTAGGTTATATGCTGGAATTTAATCAATGTAATAATTTCGGCTATGATTAATATTATTTGTATAATAGACACTATTATAATATAAGAGGATTTAATATGAAAGGTTTTGGTCATCGTAAGGTAAAAACATGTCCGTGTTTATATATGGGCGTGTCTTACAAGATACTTTTGTTTTGGAAAAGAAAATTTGGTAATTTAATAAATTCAGTTGAGTGTGTTTCTCACGCTGGTTTACTAGACTAATCCGAACGTTCTTCCCTTTCAATGCTTGGGTCAAACCGAGTATATTTACAGGTTCAGCTTTGGTGCTTTTGGAGCTTAAGCAGGCAAGCTGGAGATCTTCATTTTAGTATACACGTATCTGTTTATTTTCCACTGATTTGTTATTTAAATTATCAGAAATTGTAAGGACAGGTTATTATAACTGTTTAGACTGATGATTAGTGATTGATTATTGAACTCTGATTAATGTACGTATATATAGTTTCTATTTCACAAAGATTATTGATATGATATTATATGTTTTCCGCTGCGATGTGAGATTCTGTATTGTTCGGTTTTGTCTTCTCTTCTCTCTTTCTCTTCTCTTCTTCTCTATTCTTTTCTTTCTCATGACTTTACGTCAATCCTTGCTATTTGGGTCGGACTTATGTAGTTTATTGTTGATTTAAGGGTACGGATTTGTGGGTCGTCACACATGGTATCAAAGCTTAGAGTTAGTATATCTCTAGGCTTTGATGTGTACTCGGTATAGAAAGGGACAACATCACGCTAAATTAAGTCTGAATGTATTATATATATGAGCGCGTATTTGTAAGTGGTATAAAAATGCTTTATATTGTGTTTACTTATCCGTTGAGTTGTTTATGAATTCTGGTCGGTATGTGGGATGTCATGTTATCGATAGGGATTTCTAAGCACTTAAACGAGGCAACTCGACATAGTATTGTTTTAAATTGGGTAAATGAAATAATTTTACCTCCATTATATTTTATATCTAACAGAATAATTTTTCAAAAATTATTATAGTGTATATAAAATGGTTGGTTGTTTGAAAATGTAAATATATATAAGTTAATAAAAGCTGTGTGAATAATCTAAATAAAAGAAACAATTGTAAAAGAATAAATTATATAAGCAAATGAATTAAAAAGTATGGAATTATAATTAATATGATTTACAATTGTGAAATAATCTTATATATAAGAAATGAAACAACCGGAGTATATTTATACATAGGAGGTATAAATAAAAATGGATATGAACTAAGAATTTTTAATTTTGAATTCCATTGATTTTTACATTATTTTTCAAAGTTTAAAGAGGTTATACTGTTATAAATCTAAATAAGATAAATAAACTTGTAATGAATCTTATATAAGTAAAGTGAAATAGTGAAATTATATAAGTAAAAGATTTATAAATGTGATTTATAAATAATAAAAAAGGATATTTAAAAGAATATAAAGCACTGAATTCACTATCATTGCTGGAAAATAATAAGGGTGATGGCTCTAGCATCATCGGTATCATTTTCGAGTTTCTGTGTGAAGGATTTGCTACCAATAGTAAACTGAAATTGAAGTTTTGTTGTGATAAACGAATTTGAATTTAAAATCCAAGTTTGAAGTTGATAAATGTAAGGAAATGAGTTTTGAACTTATAATTGAAATAAGTATAAATAAGAAAAAGAAATTACAAAAATTTAAGTGTGAAATTGAGATATGAAATTTAAAATTTAACGTAAGTAAGGTTAAATTGGATTGAGTTAGTAAGTGAATTATATAAATTGAAATTTAACTGAAGGAAAGTTAAATAAAGTGAATTGGATTTGAACTGGATTAGATAAGTTATTGAAATGAAAATTAAACTTAGGATAGTAAAGTGATTATATGACCATGAATTGAAATTATAAAAGTGTGAATGGAAGATACTTCGGTAAATGTTCGAGGAATTATAAAAAATATGTTGTATAACTTATAGAAAAGGAAAATTTAAGTAAAACCAAATATTAAAATGGTTAATTTTTAAAAAAAAATTAAATATGAATTGGATTTATAAGTTGAAATTTAAGTTGAGTGTAATGGCCCGTTTTTCTGTACCCTTTGAATCGATAATAAACCACACATGTCCAACTCATATTGCACGAATAAGTAGATCATTAAGGGTAGAAAGAAAATAAAGACAAAACAGAATCTCACACAAATGGAATTACATATATTATTTTAATAATAATCTTTACAACGGAAAATTTTAAAATACAATATCAGAGTCTAACCTAGATTCAGCCCGGACGGTTCTAACATCTGCCCTTACAAATGCTGACAAACAACAAAACAAATACAATAGATGTAGCGGATAATAGAATACGTCCATACAATGATGAAGATCTCCAGCTCTCCTTTGTAAACTCCAACCATCTTCAACTCAACCTGAAACTATTCGGATTTGACTCGAGTATTAAAAACACATGGATCATGCTTGATAAACCAGCGTGAGATACTCGAAATTTTAAATGACTATATTATCAAAACCTTTGAAAGGAAGGGTATCTCATAAGACCATGCCCACACATAAACACAGACGGTTTTTACCTTATGATAACCAAAACACTTTTATAGCAAAATTCAATTGATATTATTTTTAGTGACATTCTTTTGAAAACAATTTTCAAATAAGCCTATTCAAATAAGGTACTAATATTTAGACTAAGTCTAATGCAATATCCTGGGCTAGGTCAACGAATATACCGAACAGAATATATGATACCAAAAAGGGGTAGCTGAAATGTTTGTAAGTCATTACAGCTATTTTGAGAATATAATCAAAACCGTAAATTTCGTACTGGGATTGAATTTTCAACATGACAAGGAACTTGTGACCTTTTCTCCGATCCACGCACAACAAACATATTTCCCATGGTGCCTTAATCGTTTTCTCAAACTAGTCACTTGGAACTATACTTGCTATACTACAACTGATAACCAGTAGTTCCCTGCTTTTCTCATGCTAACCACTTTATCTAAATGGGGGTAATAAATACTTTGAGGGACGTATCCCCCAAAGGGCCAAATGTATTTGACACCACCATACACACTCACTTATTCCGAATTTGCATTTGTCAGACTACATAGTATCCCATCATAACCGGGGTGTGAGGCTCGCGAGGCCACGCTCAATTTCATCAAAGCCATGCTTTTCATACAAAATCACGCTTTGATCATAACAGGATCCACTTTGAATTCCACACTGCCATTCCTTTGATCACTATTTTCCTTCCACAAAAATACAACCCTTGAGCTCGTATGTCTCAAGGAGGATGTTAAGCTAAGAGAAGTTGTATTCTCCGCCATCACTGATGTACATTTGTAAAAATCAAACGTTGTGTCTCAGAAATGCAATGTCAGATATTCGTCCATACAAGTTCGTTCTAAGACTTAACAAAATCGAAGGCACTTTCCTTGGCCATTACTAGGCGCAAAAGCCCTAGCATTCTGAAAAATCACCACAATGAGGAGACCACTGCTATAAATAACTCTATAATGGGAGCTACCCAGAGCATGTTCAACAAACAGTCATCACGCTTTGAAGATCCACGGTCTTCAATAATCGTCATCTTCAACATGTCTTCACTTTCGAACATATACATTGGTTCGAAGTGGTTTTCGGATAGGAATTACCCAAATCCGACTCCGGTTCCTTCAAAGCCAATTATCGATTTAAAAGATGTTCAATTCATATGTGGATATCAACCATCAATTAATTAATTCATCTTTTATTTAAATCAAATATCTTTCTTAGATATATTCTTTTCAATTTATTCCATTTTTTTCAAGAGTATATGGAATCATTAAGCCTTATTTTTCAAAGCATTTTGTATATTTAAACCTTTCTTAAATCCTAAAATAATTCCAAATCATTTTCTCATTTGCTTAGGAAAACCTTTCCAAATCATTCATTAAATCTTATTCCAAAGATTTCTTATATTCAATTTATAACTTTAACTTAGGGAAAATATTCCCAAATCATTCATTGAATCTTAATCAATGATTTTTTTCTTAACTTTAAATCATATTCTGGCAAATTGAAGATTTTCATAACAGAGCACTACGGCCACTTTAAATATGGTAGATTTCACCTCCAGGGACTAATAACAGGTTTCACCTCCAAGGACTAATGGCAAGTAATCCTACATCATGAATATCTTTGTCTTCAATATATTTTATTTCGAAAATTAGTTTGAAGGGGTTTTCGGATAGGAATCACCCAAATCTATTCCTGGTTTTTTAGATAGGAATCACCCAAATCCAATCCCCGTTCCTTTGTACCAATCATCGATAAAAGATGCTAATTTCATATGGGGTTCGAAAATTAGTTTGAAGTGATTTTCGGATAGGAATCACCCAAATCCGATCCCAGTTCTTCGGATAGGAATCATCCAAATCCGATCCCGCTTCCTTTGTACAAATCATCGAATAAAAGATGTTAAGTGGTTATTTAACATTCAAAGAATTTTTTTCTTTCCTTTTATCTTGGAAAAACTTAAATACGATCTTTTTAGAGCATCCGGGCTTTCCTTTCGATCTGTTCCACCCATCGCCTAAGAAGAGAAAACATAGGCCAGGTAAGTTCAGGGCACTGGTTGCTCCATCCCTAACATTAGTTAAACACCTTTTTTACCTTCCTAAATCTCATAGACGGGACAAATGTACTAGTCATTTCCACATACTCAATTTTCTATCACATTCAATATCCTTCTCTGGATTCCGAACTGCAAAACTGCGATGTTTTTAGAAAATTTTTTTAAGACATATTTCAAACTCTACTTGATGAAATCTTGATTTTATTTCTTCGTTGGAAAAATATTATCATTGTGAACCAAAGAACTTTTATTTCGAAGAAATCTGACTTATAAATCATTCTCAACATTAATTTGAAGTTATGGGTTGAAATGTACGAATTGCCGTTACGCGACGAGCTCGATTTTGACCAATTTTGTGAATTGCTTTGGAACTTGTCCGAAACACTTCAGTTTGTTTTAAACCATATTTAAACTATTTTAGCTCATTTAAAATCATTAAGTGGCTAAATAACTTCCATACACACATTTATATGGATTTAATTTCTATTGAATTAACTATACTTACTAACCATTTCTTTTATCATTTATCAAACAAGCTATTAACCACATAAGCAATTACATAATCAACCAATTTGCAATCTAGTTATCAAACATTTAATCATTCAACATATAACACACTTCTCATGTTATTAACTTGAAATATTTTAGGAATTAGTAACTTAAAAATATGAGTACTCACCTTTAAACAAATTGTTCACTTCATACCAACATTTATATCATCTAACACTTCATTATTATTTTTAACTTTAACCAACTTCAAAAAATCCGACAGGGCTTCCGCGGCACCTTGAATTTGCTCCTAGCTCGTTGAAATTAAACCGGCGACACTTCCTTCTATTTTTCTTGCTCCGGAGCTCCACGACTTACTCCTTCTCTTACGTATGTTCGACCTCCATCTACTACCCTCCTTCCTCCATCATTTCTTCACTTCTTAGGTGCTAAACCATGTTCTAATGGTATCTTAAGGTCTTTGGCAAAGTTTGGTGGTGTTTTGACTTTGTTTGATATGGTTTTGAAAAAGTTAGTAGGGAAAGAGAAGAGAAGAAGCCATTAAAGCTTTAAAGAAGAAGAAGAAGATAACTTAGAAAAGGAAAAAGAAGAAGAATGAAAAGTGTGAAAAAGGTGAGAAAGTGGTTGATATTTATAGAAAAAGAAATGAAGTGGTAAATTACCGAAATATCCCTTTACCAAATTACCAAAATAACCTTACTTACTTCTTAAGTAACCTTATTTTTTTCAACACTTAACATCAAATTGCAAATCATTACTTTATGTAATTTTCACTTAGATATTAAATAAAATAAATAATAATTATGTTTCTTTGATGTGATGTTTTACCTTTTGCTTTGAAATGACATTTTTGTCTTTTTATGCTTACTTTTTCTTACTTATATTTCAGAATTTTCTAAGTATGTTTAGTAAAAATAAACTTGAACAATGAATTAATTAATACTTATACAATTTGAATATATGTTCCTATATAAGAAAATAAAGGTGCGACGACGTTGGGACAACTTTTAATCGACAAAACGTCATTTTTCGACAAAATGTTTTACGGTCACATTTTGATGTTTTAGTTAAACTATTTATTTATGTAAACCAAATTTAAAAATGAACTTTTTACTTCTTTAAATAAATTAAAACACCTCTCTTTATATATTAAAATCATATTTAAATAATATCAAAATCTCTAATTTTACAGTGTGTGTAAAACTGACAAAATGCGACAAAATTTGGTAATTTTTGTAAAATGATTATTAACATACTTATAAATATTTTAATATAATTTTATTATCTTTATTAGATGTTTTCAATAAGATTTATCTTTTTAAATAAATATTTAAACCTATTTATTTAAGCATTTATTTATTTTTAACAAAACTTAACTTATGTTTATTTGTTCTAAAATCCAAATTTATACTTTTTAAATTATAAACTATATGAATAAATAATTTTTCTATTATTATTTATTCTATATAACTTGTTTATTTAAGTTTTAAAACTTTTTAAATGAAATCTCTCATTTTCAAAGTAGCGAAATTACGGGTAGTTACATTCTCTCCTACTTAAAAGAATTTCGTCCTCGAAATTACCTAAAACAAAATTTTGCCCAAAACATTTATCTTCAAACTTAATTCTATATAATATACACAGATCATCCGAATGAAATATCTTATTCGATCTTCTATTCGAATATACAATTTTATTTCTGAACTAATATCGATCCCCTGATCCTTTAGTGCAGACTTTGATCAGGCTCTTTGTTCAGAAACATTTGCTTTCCTTGCGTAGTGCTCAACTATAATAGAAAACTCAAGTACCAACCATAAAACCTAATCAATGTTCACCGTCAAGAATCGAGTGATAAATCCTTTTTCGGATTGGTGTAAACACTTCAAAGTCTTGTACTCTGATATTAGATCAACATTTGTGTGATGAAATGATCTACATGTAACATATGTATTTATTAACTTTCATAAACTTTTCATAAACTTTTATCTTAAGTTCAGTCATTTATAAAGGTACTTCTTATATAATCCCTTTAATTATTTATTTTCAAATATTTTTAATAAAGGAAATATTCCAAAGAAACCATTTTTCACTCAAAAGATGATTTATCTGTATTATATTTTTTTCCCTACAATCCTTTAACTTAGTATATTTCCTTTAACACTAATATTGTTTATGAATCATTTTGTGAAACTATTACTTACGTTTATTTCATCTTATAACTTATGTAAATCAATCAATTTTAAAGACTTAAGTCCAAATTCTTTATTAGTGCTAGAATTCATTAATAAAAGTTTTCCAGGTTATAATTACCTTTTGTTGAGGAGTCGTTATTTTACTTAAGTGTATAGATAGTTCATGGCTTAAATCTATATTGTATGATATACCTTTACATATTAAGAGTACATACAAATCCAAAATTTCAAATTGGTTTTACTAAAATCCATCTGTCTAACAAATTTAAAATTTGTTGTAATTTACCATTATCTCAAATTCATAAGTTATAATACTTATTTCTTATTTAGTACTATTATTAATTTCTAGCTTTGAAAAATATATATTAAAACCACATGTATTTAAACCCTCAAACTCGTAAATCTCTCTTTTTTTCTTTATAAATCAAATTTATAAATTATCCTTATCTTATTTCATTTACTCAAAGTATTTCAAAATCCTTTACCAAAAGTTTTCACAAATTTCTTAGATCTAAGTTATGTACGATTCAAAAATTTTCGACTATCCAAAATCATCGAGAATTTTGTTTTATCTTATCAATTAGTGACTCCAAATTTATCTTTAGTTTAAAAACTTTTATAAAGATTACTAATCAATGATTCTCATTATTTCTTTAACTTAAGAAAATTATATAGATCGAGTAACTCTAAAATAATCCAAGGAACTGGGTACAACCAATAGTATCATATATCCTCTTAACAAGAAGAGTAATACTTAAGAGAAGTGCTTACCATCCGAACACATCTCTTCTCCATTTTTGGTTTATTTTCGAGCCAATCGAATTAGTTATCATAAAATACCTCTTTTTATTTGAAAATTACCATTTTCAAAATCCTTTGGAGATTACTTTTGATTATAAAATCTATTTTATAAATTCATTTTATAAATTTATTTTATATTAATTAACTTCACTTCAATTTCCACAATTCTTTTACTCGAATTTAAATTCTCATTCCTTTTATATTATTTTTCCTTTTACATAATCATTTAAATACATTTTTATCTTATGTATTCATTCCTTAAACAAATTTTATTACCAAACACCTTATAGTGAAATCATGAAACTTAATTCACAAGGTATTTGTACTTAAACTTTTAAATCAAAGAATTGATCAATTTATGATAGCAACTTAACATTATCATTTCTTAATTTATTATTTTTGAATAAGTATTAAAGATCTTAATTACCTTATCAGAATTCTTACTTGTCGATTATCTTTATGAAACATCTTATAGTCAAACTTTGAAATTCTAATCACAAGATGTTCATATTTAAATTTCATTAATCCTGGTTTCTAACTATACAACTTTTCAAAATATATACTTTATATTCAAAATATAATCCTAGGTAAAATTATTCATTTACCAATCTTTTCGAAATCAGTGTGTCGGTTCGCCTTGTTCAAGTGTTTAGGAACCCACATCGATAACGGTGATCAAGCGCATCAATCAGAATACATAAATCACTCAACAGATAAATCAACACAAAACTTTTTTATTAGTCACTAACAAATACGAGCTCACATATAATACACTCAGACTCATTCTTGGGTGTTACTAACCTTATTTCTAATGAGTTACTCATCCTAGGGTATCACTAACCCTATCTCTGATGAGTCTTTACCCTAACCAAAGCTAAGGTTCTCGCTTAACCTTCAGCTCTGATACCAAATGTAATGGCCCATTTTTTCCGTACCCTTTGAATTGACAATAAACCACACATGTCCAACTCAAATTGCACGAATAAGCGGATCATTAAGGGTAGAAAGAAAATAAAGACAGAACAAAATCTCACACAAAAGGAATAACATATATTATTTCAATAATAATCTTTACAGTGGAAAATTTTAAAATATAATATCAGAGTCTAACCTAAATTTAGCCTGGACAGTTATAACACCTGTCCTTACAAATGTTGTCAAACAACAAAACAAATACAATAGATGTAGCGGATAATAGAATACGTCCATACGATGACGAAGATCTCCAGCTCTCCTCTGGAAACTCCAACCGTCTTCAACTCAGCCTAAAACTACTCGGATCTGACCCAAGTATTAAAAATACCTGGATCAGGCTTGATAAACCAGCGTGAGATACTTGAAATTTTAAATGACTATATTATCAAAACCTTTGAAAGGAAAGGTGTCTCATAAGACCATGTCCACACATAAACACGGACAGGTTTTTAACCTTATGATAACCAAAACACTTTTATACCAAAATTCACTTGATATAATTTTTAATGACATTCTTTTGAAAACACTTTTATACCAAAATTCACTTGATATTATGTTCGGTATATACCATTGACATAATATTATGTTAGAAATATTATTATAAACATACTTAGAAATATTATATGATAACCAAAACACTTTTATACCAAAATTCACTTGATATTATGTTTGGTATATACGATTAACCTAGTCCGGGATATTACGTTAGACAAAGTCCAGATACTCTTTTGGAAACACTTTTCAAATAAACTTATTCAAATAAGGTTCCAATATTTGGACTTAGTCTAACGTAACATTCCAAACTGGGTCAATGGTATATACCGAACATAATATATGATACCAAAAAGGGGTAGCTAAAATGTTTGCAAGTCATTATAGCTATTTTGAGAATACAATCAAAACCGTAAATCTCGTGCTGGGATTGGATTTCCAACATGATAGAGAACTTGTGACCTTTTCTCCGATCCATGCATAACAAACATAGGTCCCACGGTGCCTTACTCGTTTTTCTCAAACTAGTCACTCAGAACTATACTTGCTATACTACAACTGATAACCTTAGTTCCCTACTTTTCTTATGCTAACCACTTTATCTAAATGGGGCAATAAACGCCTTGAGGGACGCATCCCCCAAAGGGCCAAATGTATTTGACACCACCATACACACTCACTTATTCCGAATTTGCATCAGTCGGACCACATAATATCCCATTATAAATGGGGTGTGAGGCTCGCGAGGCCACGCTCAATTTCTTCACAGCCACGCTTTTCATACAAAACTACGCTTTGCTCAAAACAGGTTCCACTTTGAATGCCACACCGCCATTCCTTTGATCACTATTTGCCTTCCACAAAAATACAACCCTTGAGCTCGTACGTCTCAAGGAGGGTGTTAAGCTAAGAGAAGTTGCTTTCTCCGCCACCACTGATGTACATTTGTAAAAATCAAACGTTGTGTCTCAGAAATGCAATGTCAAACATTCGTCCATACAAGTTCGTTCTAGGACTGAACGAAACAGAAGGCACTTTCCCCGGCCATTACTAGGCAAGAAGCCCTTGCAATCCAAAAAATCACCACAACGAGGAGACTACTGCTATAAATAACTCTATGATGGGAGTTACCTAGAGCATTTTCAACAAGCAGTATTCATGCTATGAAGATCCACGGTCTTCAATAATCGTCATCTTCAACATGTCTTCACTTTCGAACGTATACATTGGTTCAAAGTGGTTTTCAGATAGGAATTACCCAAATCTGACTCTAGTTCCTTTGAAGCCAATTATCGATTTAAAAGATGTTCAATTCATATGTGGATATCAATCATCAATCAATTACTTCATCTTTTATATATTTTTTTAAATTTATTCCATTTTTTCTCAAGAGTATATGGAATCATTAAGCCTCATTTATCAAATCATTTTGTATATTTAAACCCTTTTAAAATTTTGAAATAATTCCAAATCATTTTCTCATTTGCTTAGGAAAACCTTTCGAAATCGTTCATTAAATCTTTGACTAAGATTTCTTATATTCAATTTATAACTTTTAACTTAGGTAAAATATTTCCAAATCCTTCATTAAATCTTAATCAAAGATTTCTTTCTTGAATTCAAATCATATTCTTACAAATTGAAGATTTTCATAACAGAGCACTACTGTCACTTTAAATATGATAAATTTCACCTTCAGGGACTAATGGCAAGTTTCACCTTCAAGGAATAATGGCAAGTAATCCTATATTATGAATATCTTTTTCTTTAACGATCTTTATCTTCAATATATTTTATTTCAAAAATTAGTTTGAAGGGGTTTTCGGATAGGAATCACCCAACTCTGATCATGGTTTTTCAGATAGGAATCACCCAAATCCGATCCCGGTTCCTTCGTACCAATCATCGATAAAAGATGTTAATTTCATATGGGGTTTGAAAAATAGTTTGAAGTGATTTTCGGATAGGAATCACCCAAATCCGATCCCGGTTCTTCGGATAGGAATCACCCAAATCCGATCCCGGTTCCTTTGTACAAATCATCTAATAAAAGTTGTTAAGTGGTTATTTAACATTCAAAGAATTTGTTTCTTTTCTTTTATCTTGGAAAAACTTAAATACGATTTTTTTAGAGGATCCAGGCTTTCCATTCGATTTGTTCCACCCCCTAAGAAGAGAAAACATAGGCCAGGTAGGTTCAGGCTACTGGTTGCTCCATCCCTAATCTTAGTTAAACATCTTGTTTTGCCTTCCTAGATCTCACAGTGGGACAAATGTACCAGTCGTTTCCGCATACTCAGTTTGTTATTACATCAATATTCTTCACTTTTTTGTTTTAGTGGTATATACAATTTCTCTTAACCATTTATTCAAACTCTTATCAAAACTTTCAAATCATCTTTAGATTACTTAAATATTCCTTTAAAGTCATTCACAAAAGATTTAGGAAATAATTGTTAAGTTTAAACTCATATTCAAAAGGTTATAAAATTTGCAGCATAAAAGTGCTGCAGAAAATGCTATATAAGCTTATTTGATTTAAACAACTTTTAATATTTGAAAATTCATATTTTCCATTCCAAATGTATTTTAAACCATTTTAATAGGTTTATCAAATTTATTTCATATTTTTAATCATTTAAAAATGTCATTTTTAAAAGAAATCCTTTTCTGGATTCCGAACTACAAAACCGCGATGTATGTAGAAAATTGTTTTGGACGTATTTCAAACTCTACTTGATGAAATATTGATTGTATTTCTTCACTGGAAAACTATTGCCATTGTGAACCAATGAATTTTTATTTCGAGAAAATCTGACTTATAAATCATTCTCTACATTAATTTGAAGTTATGGGTCGAAATTTACGAACTGTCATTACGCGTCGAGCCCGATTTTGACCAATCTTGTGAATTACTTTGGAACTTGTCCGAAACACTTCAAATTTGTTTTAAATCATACTTAAACTATTTTAACTCATTTAAATAATTAAGAGGCTAAATAACTTCCACGCACACATTTATATGGATTTAATTTCTATTGAATTAACTATACCTACTAACCATTTCTTTTATCATTTATCAAACAAGTTATCAACCATATAAACAGCCACGTAATCAACCAATTTGCAATCAAGTTATCAAACATTTAATCATTCAACATATAACAAACTTCTCATGTTATTAACTTGAAATATTTTTAGGAATTAGTAACTTAAAAATATGAGTACTCACCTTTAACCAAATTGTTCACTTCCTACCAACATTCATATCATCCAACACTTTATTATTTTCTTTAAGTTTAATCAACTTCAAAAAATCCGATAGAGCTTCCGCAGCACCTTGAATTCGCTCCTAGCTCCTTGGAATGAAATCGGTGGCACTTCCTTCTCTTTTTCTTGCTTTGGAGCTTCACGACTTACTCCTTCTCTTTCGTATGTTCGACCTCCATCTATTTCCCTCCTTTCTCCATCATTTCTTCACTTCTTAGGTGCTAAACCATGTTCTAATGGTATCCTATGATCTTTGGCAAAGTTTGGTGGTGTTTTGACTTTGTTAGATATGGTTTTGAAAAAGTTAGTAAGGAAAGAGAAGAGAAGAAGCTATTAAAGCTCTAAAGAAGAAGTAGAGAGCTTAAAAAAGGAAGAAGAAGAAGAATGAAAAGTGTGAAAAATGTGAGAAAATGGATGGTAATTATAGAAAAAGAAATGAAGTGGTAAATTATCAAAATATCCATTCACCAAATTACCAAAATAACCCTACTTACTTCTTAAGTAACCCTATTTTTTTTTCAACACTTAACATCACATTTCAAATCATTACTTTGTCATTTTCACTTAGATATTAAGTAAAGTAAGTATTAATTATGTTTCTTTGATTTGATGTTTTACGTTTTGCTTTGAAATGACATTTTTGGCTTTTTGTGCTTACTTTTTATTAACTATATTCTAGAATTTTCTAAGTATGTTTAGTAAAAGTATACTTGATCAATGAATTAATTAATACTTATACTATTTGAATATATGTTTCTATATAAGAAAATAAATGTCCGACGACATTGCGACAACTTTTAATCGACAAAACGTCTTTTTTTTAACAAAATGTTTTGCGGTCACATTTTGACGTTTTAGTTAAACTATTTATGTAAAAAAAATTTCTCTTTTACTTCTTTAAATAAATTAAAACACATCTCTTTATATATTAAAATCATATTTAAATAATATCAAAATCTTTAATTTTACAGTGTATGTAAAACTGACAAAATGCGATAAAATTTGGTTATTTTTGTAAAATGATTATTAATATGCTTATAAATATTTTAATATACTTTTATTATCCTTATTAGATGTTACTAATAATATTTATCTCTTTAAATAAATATTTAAGCCTATTTATTTAAGCATTTGTTTATTTTTAACAAAACTTAACTTTTGTTGATTTGTTCTAAAATCCAAATTTATACTTTTTAAATTATAAACTATAAGAATAAATAATTTCTCTATTATTATATATTACATATAACTTATTTATTTAAGTTTTAAACCTTTTTTAATGAAATCTCTCATCTTCGAAGTAGTGAAATTACGGGTCGTTACATTGAGTGAAAAAAATGACGTTTAAAAAAGGACCATAACTTAAGTGATGTTGAATGAAGTTGACTTTGATATTAAAATGAATTAATAAAGTAAATTAATGAAATGAAGTAATAAATGAATATGAACTTGGTATATAATGAAATTCAACTTTAGTTGTTAACTGAATTAGCATTGGAAGTGTTGTATAAAAATGTGAATATAGTGAATACTAGAATTCAATCTAAATAGAGTATTAAACCAATTGAAATTAAATGTGTTAAAACAAATTGAAGATAAACGAAGTAAATATGAATGTTTGAGTGGAAATCAAATAAATTTGGTTATGTTGGATATGCATTGGTTGTTAGATGGATGTTAGTTGATTGAATAGAAATTCATTAAATATTAATGAAATTGAATTAGTGAAATTGAAAACTAAGTAATTGAATTCAAATTGGTAGTAAGTGAACCTAAATAGAATTGAATTTGATTTGATTTGGAAGTGAACTAACTTAAATGTAAATTAGTGAATGTAAACTAGTTGAATGTGAATAAATGAATGTTGGTAAAATCCAATGTAAATGAATCGAATATAATTAAATTGAAAACCAATTCATTGAATATCAATAAGAAATGAATGAATATTGATTTGGTCATGGATTGAATAGATAGATATTGGTTTGTTGGATGTTAGTTGGATGATACTTGTATGATGGTTGGATTTGTTGCTTTAGGTAGCACTTGTTATATTGCCATATATAGTTGTTATATTGGTATATGTTTATATTGATATAACTTTATATATATGTGTTTTCCATTTTTTTGTTGGGTGCTTAGTAGGTGCGGATGGCGTATGCTTCACATTTGGAGTTCGCTTTCGTGCTATATTAGCCATATGTGCTCGCTAATAATATATAAGGTACATATCTCGGATTACATATCGTACTTTTATATTTTTTGTCTACGGGATGCCTCATCCTCGAAGATGAGATGTATAATTATGATATGTACATTGTCATTTTTTTTCTAGATCGAACCGCGCAAAAGTGGCTATAGTAAAAAAATTTGAAAATTTCTGGCGTTAGAAATTTTTGATAATTAAAATTTTGATTTTGAGTTGAAAGTTAAATGATATTAGTTGGTTTTGAAAAGATAACTAAGTATGGATTTGAAAACATAGAAAAGTTTTTATAAGAAGTTTAAATAATGGATTTTGGAAAAGCTAAAAGGTTTAAATGATTTTGGTAATCCAATTTGAACAAATTGTTTTGAAAAGTTAATGGATTTTATGGCTTTTTCTTACTTAGTAATTTCGAGGACGAAATTCTTTTCAGTAGGGGAGAATGTAATGACCCAAAATTTCAGTCATTTAAAATTCGGATATTTAATTGATTTTAAATATTCACAAGTTAATTTTATAAGTTGAATAACTTATATTTCGAATATCGTGATTTAATTGGATAATTAGATTGTTAAGTTAATATTTGAAATTGCATAAATAATTGAGAATTGAATTTAATATGAATGAAAATGAATTATAAAGTAGATTTAAATTCTATTTGAATTAGTATAATGTTAGAGAACTTTTAAAATTTAATTAAAAGTTAATGTACAGAAATTGGAAATTTTAAATTTAATTAACATGTAAAATTAATCATTTTTGACACTGTGTTGGAATCCAACGAAACTAGTTTCATTGGATCCGTAATGTTATATTATTGTAGGATTTCAAATTTCGTGTCAATCAGATTTACGGCTTAGCCGTGGGAAGCTTAAACACGTAGAAATTTGTTTAAGTAAATAATTAAAATAAATCAATTCCAAAACCTATATTCCAAATATGATGAAATTGGCTCCTGATATATATTCCATTGTGTTCGAAATAGAGGTAAAACATTATAAACGCCAAGCGGCACGTTTCAATTAGAGTTTAAAATATTTTCGCGTAAATAGTGTTTTGTGATTGTTTATGTAAAGACGTTCATTCTCAAACCCTAGACCAAATTAGGTCAGCCGCCATCTTCTCTTCCTAATCAACGGCCGACATTTTCCACGACGATTGAAGCCTCTTCAACCAAAATTTCTACATGAATATTGTAGCCCATCTCCCCACGAACAAATCCATACCCACCACTCGATGATCGAAGAGCTATGGTGGTCGTGACTTGCGTATGTTCGTCAGCAGTTTACATGGGTACAGTTAGATTTTCTTGGTCGCGCGCGCGTTTTGATGGTGGGCAAGGTGAGCGGTGGAGGAAGTAGCGACAGGGGATGTCATCGGTGGTGGTTCAGTAGGAGGGTACGATGGTCTGAACCAGGCGAAGGAAAAAAAATACGCGATTGTTTCGAACGTGGGTTTCTGTAGCTTGCCAGGGAGGGAAGAAAATATTAATTGTATAAAATTTAAATAATTTTATTTTAAGTTAATTAGTTTAATTATAATAAAATGTTTAATAACTCATAACTTATTTATATAAGGTCTTATTCGCATGAAACAGCTGCATTGGGTTCGTATCTGAAAATACTACGCAATGGAGCGGGATTGGAGTTGATTGGAGCTAGTGAAAATTTTGGGTAAAATTATATTCGAAATAAAATGCTACAACGACTATTGGAATCAAAGTGAGTCCAACTCACTCTATCTGACTCGCTTATATTTTTTTATATAAGTGAGAATAAATTTATTTTATGCTGATCGATAATTGTTTGGGTGATATATGATATATTATATATATTGATTGGTTTGGATATATTTCTGTTTATTGGAGCAGATGAGACCTTATACGTACTCATGCATAAGCGGATGACCTTACGTACGCGCGTCTGCCTCGTAGCGGACATTGTACATGTATTCTTATATGTATATTTGTTGCAGGTGACATGTTAGAGGGATTGACCTGGATTTCTCACCGGTGTTGATTTTGTTTACAAATATTGATATATATGCTGTTATTATGTGATATTTGGTTTTTGGATGCCATGATTGATGTCAATCGCCTTACTTAGTGCTGTTGTAACATTGGGCCATATTTCAGAATTTTAAAACTATTAAGGTGATGATTTCAAATTAAAAAGAGTTTTAAAGTGGTTTTGAAAATAGATGTTTTATTAATTTTTGAATTATTAAGGAAATGAATTTATTTTAAATAAATAAAAAGTTATAATTTTTATGTTATAAAAATTATGATTTTTTTGAAATATACTCTAGTATGATTTTTGAAGTTATATAAATTTTAATAATGATTTGTAAATTATTAAAAGAAGAAGTTTATTTAATTGAAAATAAAATGTGATTTTTGAAATATAAAGTTGATTATTTCGTAAATTAAGTTATAATTGGGATTTTGGACTTATTATAAATGGTTTATTTACAAGATTTAAAAAATTGAACTTTTATAAACAAAAGTAATTGAATTATAAATGAGTTTAATAAGTGTTAAAATGAAGTTGTAAGTGAATCTTATAAGTAAATGAGATGATTTATAAATTTCGGAAGTTATAAAAGGAATGAATTTGTAAATAAAGAGATTTATAAGTGAATTAACTTATAATCGGATTCTGGCATGTAAATGAGAGATAAATGATATTGGTTGATAAAGGAATTTTGTAAATGGAAGTTTTTATAAAATATAAATGTAATATATAAATGTTGTTTTATAAATCCGAAATCAACTTATATCGGCAAGTTAAACATGAAAGTTTATCGAAGAAATTATATTCACGGTTTTGGATAGTGGATAATCCTTTAATGAATGTGCAAAAGTATTTAATTTGGTAAGAGAATCATCTACACAATTTTAGACAGTGAATAATCCTTTAAATTAAATAAATATTTCGAAAAGTGATCTTTTAAATGGAGTTAAATGGATAGAAGATGTTTTAAAAGGTGTGAGCATCGAAAACGTAGATTTCAACATTCATTGTTGAAATAGACATTTTCGAGAAGTAAGGAATGCATGGACTATAACATTGTTGTTATAGTAAACGATTTTCAAAAGGAGATATTTTGCATAGTATATGGGATTTCTATATCTATCTAATTATCGAATCCCTGTACTAATGATTTTGGGTTGTCGTAACGATGTTTTACGTAACATTTGTTTTGACCCAATAAAGCGTGTGTTGAAAAATATTAAGCTTTCCTAAAGAGATTTATGAATATGCTTATACGGTTGAAATAAGTATGTGAATTTTTTTTTCAAATATTGAAATGGTTTTGAGAATATATCTTTTTAAAGATAATTGAAGTGAATATTTGGAAAGTGATTTAATTAATAAAAGATTAATTAAAAGGGCATAGTGAATTCTTATGGTGCTAGATATTTGTTTGTTGCTTTGATAGTTAAATAACCGACTATCAAATTTGGCCATTTTAGTTCCTCGACTTGATGTGGGAACCATTTAGTCGTACACTTAGTACATAGCCATTTGTGTAGGCTTGATTATCGTTTATGCACAAGATGTTGATTCATATAGTGCGGAGTATTACTCCAATCTATCGAGCTTCCTTCTTAGACGAAGGCAATTGAAAGTTGGAGACGTGATAAGTTTATGAGGCTTAGTTTCTGTATGAGGTTGAGAAACACTTTTGCATTATTGGTGCGAAGTGGCTGGGATCGGTTTATCCGAAAACCACTTTAGACCAACATTAATGTGACGATTGTGCAGGTTCGTTGAAGATATTGATATTTAGGATTTTCATAGTGAAGGACTGCTTGTTGATCGTTTGGGTTAAAATCCCAATATACATATAGTAGTAGTAGTCTCTTCGTTATGAAATATCAAATGCAAGGACCATTCGCTACTAATCCTAGGGATTTCCGACAGGATATGGTAGGAAAGCACCTTCGGTTTGTCCTGTTCTTGGATAACTTATATGGACGAGTGTCTGTCATTGCATTTCTAAGATTACATACATTGATTTCTACAAATGTACATCAGTGGTGGCGGAGAAGGCGGCTTCTCTTAGTCTAACACCCTCCTTTAGACGTACGAGCTCAAGGGTTGTATTTTTGTGGAAGACAATTAGTAGTCAACAGAAATTGCAATGTGTCATTCAAAGTGACGTGATATATGATATGTGAAAGGTAATCGTTACCTCAGGCCTCATCAACTAGAAATGACCGAAATAGGGTTAGATGCGACAGGGCTAAGTGGGTCATTTCGAATTAGGATATGATCATCCTCTTCTAGATATATTTCTTCCCGCTATGACATTCAGGATGTAAATTAATGTTGTTTGTACGCTATGAGGGTCATCGGAAAGGTCGGTAATGACCGAGGGATGATATATTCGGTACTACCTAGTTATAGAGGTAGGCCAGTCTTGTCTTGGTAGAGGATCCTTTATGATGGTCCTTGGTACATTCCTCTAGAGATGTATTGTCGGAAGGTAGTCCCTTCACCTGGCCATTTGCAAGAAAATCCAAACTCCGCTACGTGCCAGCCATTTTGATTGTATTACCCATTTTGGGCTATATGCTGGAATTTAATCAATGCAACAATTTTGGCTATGATTAATATTATTTGTATAATAGACACTGGTATAATATAAGAGGATTTGATATGAAAGGTTTTGGTTATCGTAAGATAAAAACATGTCCATGTTTATGTGTGGGCATGTCTTATGAGACACTTTTGTTTTGGAAAAGAAAAGTTTGGTAATTTAATAAATATAGTTGTAACGACCCAGAATTTCTGTCAATTAAAATTTGTATATTTAATTGATTTTAAATATAAATAAGTGAAATTTATAAGTCGAATAATTTTATTTCGAATAATTGGATTTAATTGGATAATTAAATCGATAATTTAATATGTTAACTTTTTGAAATAATTGAAAATTAGGTTTAATATGATTGAAAATGGTTTGTAAAATTTTATTAGATCATATTGGAGTT
This sequence comes from Allium cepa, assembly GCA_030765085.1. Taxonomy (NCBI): domain Eukaryota; kingdom Viridiplantae; phylum Streptophyta; class Magnoliopsida; order Asparagales; family Amaryllidaceae; genus Allium; species Allium cepa. Next base: position 559,400,424 of record CM060938.1, on the reverse strand, counting down.
ATAATAATGTTATAGAACTTTTAAAATTGAATTTAAAGTTAATTTGTGAAAATTGAATATTTAATATTTAAATTGACGAGTTAAAATAGCCATTTTTCAAACAGTCTCAGATTTCGACGAAACCAGTTTCATCGGATCCGTAATGTGATATTATTGTATGGTTTCAAATTTCGTGTCAATCGGATTTACCTTTGTCTGGGGCAAGCCAAAACGCATAGAAATTAGTTTAAACCGATTTAATTTAAAATCGATCGTTTATTGCCATAACTCGCACAGATGATCGAATTGGCTTTCGAAACCTATTCCATTGTGTTTGGAACGCGGGATAAACCCTAGAAACGCCAGTCAACGCGCAAGATTTGGAGTTCGGAAAATCCGGGATCAATAGTAATTCGCCAATTTTCCATATAAGCCCCTTTATTTCATTTTTTGCAAGAGAAAACCAAAACCCTAGTTATCTTCTTCAGCCGCCGCCTCATATACTATTAATGGGCGAAGTCATCCCTCTTTTCTCCTCAAATTTCTTCAAATCCATAAAGCAATTCGTAAAACTTCCAACATGAAAGATGTAGAGCACATCACGAACTACAACTTCAACGGTCAAGATCGAAAATTATGAAATGAATTATCGGCAATTTGGCCTTGAAGGGGGCGCGTTCATCAACGTTTTTCTGATGGTAGGTGGGGCCGAGCTTCGAGATGCTCGAGGCGTGGGTGAAGGCGCTGTAGAGCTACAAGATGGTGGTCCTTGATCTCATTCTAGTCGCGAGTGGTGGTGGCAAATTTCAAACCCTAGCACGTGAATTGGGTTCGGTTTTGTTTCCTGGACGTGAAGATAGGAAGAAGCATCATCGGTCTGATGTGGGTTAGGAAATTGAACGGCCAGGATGAGTTTATGGTAAAATAATAAAAAGAAAATGTAAATTTTTGTATTTATAATTCGTATAATATTTAAAACTCTGTAACTCTTGCATACGAGGTCGAAAAATTACGAAACGACTTGCGTTGGAAACGTATTGTCGAGCACTACGCAATGGAACTGGATTGGAATCATTTGGAGCTAGTGATAATTACGCGTAAAATTAAACGCGTGTTTAATTTTATTTAAAATAAAAGCTGAAAACGAAAGTGAAATCGAGGTGGGAACTTCTCACTCAATCGAAATTGTTCGATGTTAATTTTAAATAGTTAGATTAAATTTTTTGATTGTATGTCTGGATGATAATTTTATTACTTTTATTGATTGAAATAGACATTATGCGCCGTTAGTAAGCGGATGTTATTTATTAAAAACATATACCGCGATAATTCCATCTTGATTGGAATTGGTATTATATATGTACTTGGAGTTGATTTCCCGCATTATATAGCGGATGAGACCCTATTGCGCCGCCTATTAAGCGGATAATATTTTTATAAATCCCATATACCGCGATATACCGTATTGGAACGGAATTGGTATTGTGCTAACATCTTTGGATGCAGGGAAACAGGTTGGAGGGATCCAACTAGATTCCTCACCAGTATTTATTTGTTTACAGATATTTTGATGTTTGTTGATTATCGTATGATGATATATGATGTTTGTTGTCGTGATTGACTATTGGGTGCTGTTGCATCATCGGATCCATTTTTAAAGTTTAAAAATAATGATTTTGATTTTAAAATGATTTTTCAAAGTATACGTTTTATTAAAATTTTGAATTGATTCATTTTAAATAATTAAAACGTTATAAATTTTTATGTTATAAAAATTAAGATTTTTGTGAAATATAACCAAAAGGTGATTTTTAAAATAAATAGATTTATAAAATAGTTTAAATTTATATTTTTGAATTATTATAAAGGATGTATATAAAAGATTTTTAATATTGATATTTATAATAAATATATATATATATATAATATTGGAATTATAAAACGAGTTTATTAAGTGTTAAAATGAAGTATAAAATGGATTTCATTAAAAATTATAGATTTATAAATTGTGAAGATTATAAAATGAATAGATGTTGTAAAATAAAAGATTTATAAGTAATTAACTTATAAACTGGAATTTTGGCATTTAAATGGGATATTGATAGAAATTATTAATAAAGGAGATTTTATAAGTTGAAGTTGTTATAAAATATAAATGAATCTTATAAGTAATAGAAGTTTTAAAAAGAACGATTTTGTAAATAAATGAATTATAAGTATTTAACTTATAATATGGACTTTTGGTATATATTTGAGATATATAAATTGAATTGGGTTAACAAAGGAGATTTATAAATCGAAGTTATAAATAGAAATGGAATTTATAGACATTGTTTATAAATTCGAAATCAATGGAATTTGATAAATTGAATATAGAAATTTATTAAAAGAAGTATATTCACGATTTTGGATAGAGAACTATTCTTTATATAAAATGTGTAGAAATATTGGAAGTTGGTTAGTGAAGTATATTCACGATTTTGGACAGTGAATATATTATTAAATAAAATGGTTATGTTTTGGGAAAGCTATATTATAAAAAAGAAGTTAATTATTTTAAAAAGATGTTTTAAAATGTAATATGAATCGAATACATAGATTTCAACATTCATTGTTGAAATAGACGTTTTCGAGAAATAAGGAAATGGTGGACTATAACACTGTTGTTATAGTAAATGATTTCCGAAAGGAAATGTTTTTGTATAATATTGGGATTTATATAGCTATCTAAATTTCGAATCTCTATACTAGTGATTTTGGGTTGTCATAACCATGTTTTACGCAACATTCGTTTTGGTCCAAACAAATGTGTTTAAGAGAATTTTTTTTTTAAAGAATGAAATATATACTTAATTTCGATTTAAGTATATTGAATATTTTCCAATTGTTGAAAATAAATGGATTTGTAAATTACTTATTATTAAATAAGTATGGAAATGTTTTCCAATATGAGGTAAATATTTTTGGGATTTTATCTTTTAAAGATAAATTGAAAATGAATATTAGAAATCGATTTGAAAATCGTAGATTCGTAGATATTTTGGAAGTGTAAATTCACTATGGAATTTATAAAAGAAAGGGGAATTTGTTTAAAAATAAACGTTGATTTATTTTTGAAGCGTGGAAATGAATTTTACGAATTTGGAACCTAAATATAAAGTAAATCGGTAAGGATTTATTTAATTGGTTTAAATGAACCATGTTGAAATGAAAGTATTTCCGCGTAAGGAAAATGATTGAAATTTGTTTTCAAAAGTGGTAAAGGCGAAAAGTGATTTGAAAATTTGTTTTCAAATGGTTGAAGTGTGGAAATTATATATCTAGTAAAGATATTTTGGAAAGTAAATAATTTGGGAAATTATTTGGAATCTGGTGATGTTGAGCATACCTATTGATAGTTAAATAATCCGACTATCAATATTTACCTTTAAATAGGTATTTGTTGTGATTTGTTTGAATTTGAATGCTACACTTATTTTTGAAATAAGCGCTCACTATTCGGGTTAGCCGGGAAAGGACCTTGGGGTCGTATAACCCATTCCGAATATGTGATACGTCGTTATGAATTGCATTTGATGACCGGTGTTGAAGACCGGATATTTGTGAAAACGGAAGGATTACCGTCGAATGTTTCTGCATCGGTTGATCCCCGATATAGAAATTTATTACCCTTTGTGATGGGAAGTCGGGTCGTGATTAGTGAATATCCGGATTGCAAGGACTTCTTTGTAAGTGCCTTCGGTTCCGTTCGATCCCGGAACGGACTTGTATGGATGTGTGTCTGACGTTACAATTTGAGATGTAAAGCTGGTTTCTATCAAATATATTTCCGTTGGTGGGGGAGAATTTATTCTCTTAGCTTAACACCCTTAGAGGTTATGTAGTTGATGGTTACTAGTGATACATTCCCAAATTGGTGATGTGGCATACGAAGTGCTTTTGAGCATTTGATGATCAAAGCACAAATTTTGTATAAAGCGTGGCTTTGTGGACGAGACTTCGTCGGACCTCACACCCCGGAAATGGTCAAAACAGGAAGGATGCAGCAATGTTATTAGGGGGTAGCGCCCCTTTAGTGTATGTCATTCCTTCTGGATAGAGGTGGTATCATGGTATGGAGCCCAGATACTTAACCTATGTTGTTACTGCAAATTTATTGCTTTGTGGTTGTTGGAAATCGAGGATCCTTGGATATAGATCGGTTACGATCGGGGAATGACATATTCGTGTCAGTAGTTACCTAGTTTGAAAGGTAACCCGGCCTTGTGTTGGCAGAGATCCGGTTAGGTTCTTGGGTCGTCCTTCCAGAGGCGTACCCATGTGGCAATGGGAAATTCCTTGGCCTGACCATTTGTTGGAAATCCAAAGAAACAATACGATCTTGTACGGTTTTAGTTGTAGAACCTATCATTCACTTATGGTGATCACCACTATTTGGATGGCAGCTATAGTAGGCATAAGTGCGAAATGCCTATGCTGGCTAAGATTTATATCTTTATTTTCGAAATGATTTTTCCTACACTATGCACTAGTAATAATATCAAATGTTTCTTTTTAATGCGTATCAAGCATCTTTGACTATCATAAGGAGAAATCTGCTCCGATTCTGCGTTTGCATTGTGTGTGTTTGCGGGAGTCCTTATGGTAGTCTCATTTTCTAAAAAGCATTGCGAATCTTTTTAAAAATTATCTTGTTGTTTGTTTTTAAAGATAAACTGTTTTAGTTCTCACACCAGTCCCATGACTAACTCAGAGTTTATTGTTTTCCTTCCTAAACTCTGGGTGCCCACCAATTTCCACACGGGAAGTCAAGAGTTAGGTTATCAGGATATTCTGGAATTCAGGAGTTGCTGGAGGCAAGCTGGATGGCATGGCGTATTCACTAGTATATAGTATTTCTTTTCCGCTGTTTGGTGTTGTTTGTTGTTGTACACTCTGATGATGTAATAAAATGTAATATGATGTAATGTAATAACTGATATAGTTCTTTGTTTAAAGATTATTCATTTATCTATTATATGTTGTTCCACTGTGATTGTGAGATTCTGATGTTGTTCTGTTGTTTTTTTCTATTCCGTTCTTTCTTTTTCTCTCTTCTTCTATCTTTTTCTTCTTCTTTAACCATAATGGTACGGTTTTCCGGCATTCGATTGCTCGGCAGTTGATACAGTGGACGTATTGATGTCGGTTTTCGAGCGTCGAAAAGTCTCGCCCGTTACATTTGGTATCAGAGCATATGGTTAAGTGACAACCATGGCTCTGTTGGGTATTACTCATTAGAGATAGAGTCAGTAGTACTCTAGAATGAGTTTGAGGGTAATAATAGCTATGAGCGCGTATTATAAATTGTTTTGTATTGTGTTGACTTATCGGTTGATTGTTTATGAATTTTGGTCGGTGCGGGAAGTACAACCGTGATCGATAGAGGTTTCTAAACTCTTAAATAAGATAAACTGACACAGTATTGTTTTGAATTGGGTAAATGAAATAATTTTACCCAAACTATTTTCGTATATTAAAAGAAATAAATTTTCTGTAAATGTTTACAATATATGGTTGCTTGGTTGTTAGAAAACGATGATATTGAAATATTATCATTATTAAAATGGAAATTGAAATAATAACCAAATGATAAAGGAATGAATTCGTATACAAATGGGAATTGAAAATATTTATAAGTTGGAATAAAATTCATTAATGGAATGAAATTGGTAATGTGAATGTATAAATGAGTTTTATAAATTGAAATGAGATTTGATTGGGGATTGAAGTTTGATTGTGATAAACAAATTTGAAATAAAAATCCAAGCTGAAATTGTTGAATATAAGTGAAAAGAGTTTTGAACTTATAATATGAGATAATAAATTTGATTTTGGTAAAAGTAAATGGAATTTACTTTAGAATTGGAATCTGAATTGGATTATAAGTGAAAATTTAAGGAAAGTTAAATAAAGTGATTTGGATTAGAAAAGATGTTTGAAATGGAATATAACTTAAGTGAAGTTGAATAAAGTTGATTCTGGTATCAAAGTAAAATTAATAAGTGAATTATTGAGATGAAGTCATTGAGAATATGGACTTGAGTTATTTAAAAGAAATTTAACCTTATTTGTTAAATAAATTAGCAATTGAATTAATAAATGGATTGAATGCTAATCAATTGAATGTAAAATAAATTGATATGAAATAATGAATATAAGTGTTAATTTATTAAAAGTTAATGTTATTGGAAGTTGAAAAAAAAATTGAATGGGAATCAATTTAATATAAACCAATTGAAAGTAAAAAAAAAGTGATGAACCGAATTGAATGTGAATTTAATAATTTGGTTATGTTGAATCTATATTGGTTGCTATATGATTATAAATTGATTATATGTATGATTCATTAAATGGTTAATGAAATTGTATTAGCGAAATTAAAAGCTATGTGATTGAATCCAAATTGGAAGTAAATAAATTTGAATAGAATTGGATTTGATTTGGATTGAAAGCGAATTAATGTGAATAAATTAGTGAATGTATACTAATTGGAAATGAACAAATGAATGTTAGTAAAATTCCAATGTTAATGAATCAAATGTGATTAAAATGAAAACCATTTCAATGAATATTAATGAGAAGTGAATTTATATTGATTTGGTTATGAATTTGTTGGATGATAGTTGGATGATAGTCGATTGATGGTTGCATTTGTTGCTTTTGTTGCATTCTCTATGTTGGCATATGTAGTTGTTATGTTGCTATATGATGTATATTGATACTATTTTCATATATACATGTTACTCATGGTTTGTTGAGTGTTTAGTAGGTGCAGATTGCGCACTGCTTCGCATTTGGAGCTCGCTTTCGCGCTATATTAGCCGTATATGCTCGCTAATAAAATATAAGGCACATATCTCGGATTAAATATCGTACTTTTACACTTTTTCCCTACGAGATGCCTCATCACTTGATGAGATGTATATTTGTGATATATATACTGTCATTTTTTTTCGGACCGAGCCGCGCAAAGGAGGCCCTGGCGAATTTTTTCGAAAATTTAAGGCGTTAGAATATTTTTGAGAAAATTGTGAAATTTTTGAAAACTAAGTTGGATTTGGAAACTTAGTAAAGATTTTGTAAGAGGTTTAACTATCGGATTTTGGGAAAGTTAAACACTTAAGAGATTTGCAAAATCCAATTTGAATGGTTTGTTTTGGAAAGTTAACGGATTTTGTAAATTTTTCTTACTTGGTAATTTCGAGGACGAAATTCTTTTAAGGGGGGGAAGATTGTAATGACCCAAAATTTCTGTCAATTAAAATTTGTATATTTAATTGATTTTAAATATTAATAAGTGAAATTTATAAGTCAAATAATTTTATTTCGAATAATTGGATTTAATTGGATAATTAAATCGATAACTTAATATGTTAAATTTCTGAAATAACTGAAAATTGGGTTTAATATGATTGAAAATGGTTTGTAAAATTTTATTATATCATATTGGAGTTATAATAATGTTATAGAACTTTTAAAATTGAATTTAAAGTTAATTTGTGAAAATTGAATATTTTAATATTTAAATTGACAAGTTAAAATAGCCATTTTTCAAACAATCTCGGATTTCGACGAAACTAGTTTCATTGGATCCGTAATGTGATATTATTGTATGGTTTCAAATTTCGTGTCAATCGGATTTACCGTTTGTCCGGGGCAAGCCAAAACGCATAGAAATTAGTTTAAACCGATTTAATTTAAAATCGATCGTTTATTTCCATAAGTCGCACAGATGATCGATATGGCTTTCGAAACCTATTCCATTGTATTCAGAACGTGGGGTAAACCCTAGAAACGCCAGTCACCGGGCGAGATTTGGAGTTTGGAAAATCCGGGATGAATAGTAATTCGCCAATTTTCTATATAAGCCCCTTTATTTCATTTTTTGCAAGAGAAAACCAAAACCCTAGCTATCTTCTTCAGCCGCCGCCTCATATACTATTAATAGCCGAAATCATCCTTTTTTTCTCCTCAAATTTCTTCAAATCCACAAAGCAATTCGTAAAACTTCCAACATGAAAGATGTAGAGCACATCACAAACTACAACTTCAACGGTCAAGATCGAAAATTATGAAACGAATTATCGGCAATTTGGCCTTGAAGGGGGTGCGTTCATCAACGTTTTTCTGGTGGTAGGTGGGGCCGAGCTTCGAGATGCTCGAGGCGTGGGTGAAGGCGCCGTAGAGCTACAAGATGGTGGTCCTTGATCTCGTTCTAGTCGCGAGTGGTGGTGGCAAATTTCAAACCCTAGCACGTGAATTGGGTTCGGTTTTGTTTCCTGGACGTGAAGATGGGAAGAAGCATCATCGGCCTGATGTGGGTTTGGAAATTGAACGACCAGGATGAGTCTAGGGTAAAATAATAAAAAGAAAATGTAAATTTTTGTATTTATAATTCGTATAATATTTAAAACTCTGTAACTCTTGCATACGAGGTCGAAAAATTACGAAACGACTTGCGTTGGAAACATATTGTCGAGCACTACGCAGTGGAACTGGATTGGAATCATTTGGAGCTAGTAATAATTTTGGGTAAAATTAAACGCGTGTTTAATTTTATTCGAAATAAAAGCTGAAAAAGAAATTGAAATCGAGGTGAGAACTTCTCACTCAATCGAAATTGTTCGATGTTAATTTTAAATAGTTAGATTAAATTTTTTTGATTGTATGTCTGGATGATTAATTTATTATCTGTTATTGATTGAAATAGACATTATGCGCTGTTAGTAAGCGGATGTTATTTATTAAAAACACATACCGCGATAATTCCATCTTGATTGGAATTGGTATTATATATGTACTTGGAGTTGATTTCCCACATTATATAGCGGATGAGACCCTATTGCGCCGCCTATTAAGCGGATAATATTTTATAAATCCCATATACCACGATATTCCGTATTGGAACGGAATTGGTATTGTGCTAACATCTTTGGATACAGGGAAACAGGTTGGAGGGATCCAACTAGATTCCTCACCAGTATTTATTTGTTTATAGATATTTTGATGTTTGTTGATTATCAGATGATGATATATGATGTTTGTTGTCGTGATTGACTATTAGGTGATGTTGCATCATCGGATCCATTTTTAAAGTTTAAAAATAATGATTTTTATTTTAAAAGGATTTTTTAAAATGATTTTTCAAAGTATACGTTTTATTAAATTTTTGAATTGATTGATTTTAAATAATTAAAACGTTATAAATTTTTATGTTATAAAAATTAAGATTTTTGTGAAATATAACCAAAATGTGATTTTTAATTATAAAATAGTTTAAATTTGGATTTTTGAATTATTATAAAGGATGCATACAAAAGATTTTTAACATTGATATTTATAATATATATATATATATAAATATATATAAAATATTGGAATTATAAAACGAGTTTATTAAGTGTCAAAATGAAGTATAAAATGGATTTCATTAAAAATTATAGATTTATAAATTGCGAAGATTATAAAATGAATAGATGTTGTAAAATAAAAGATTTATAAGTAATTAACTTATAAACTAGATTTTCGGCATTTAAATGGGATATTAATAGAAATTTTTAATAAAGGAGATTTTATAAGTTGAAGTTGTTATAAAATATAAATGAATCTTATAAGTAATAGAAGTTTTTAAAAGAACGATTTTGTAAATAAATGAATTATAATTATTTAACTTATAATATGGACTTTTGGTATATATTTGAGATATATAAATTGAATTGGATTAATAAAGGAGATTTATAAATCGAAGTTATAAATAGAAATGTAATTTATAGACATTGTTTATAAATTCGAAATCAATGGAATTTGATAAATTGAATATAGAAATTTATTAAAAGAAGTATATTCGCGATTTTGGATAGCGAACTATTCTTTATATAAAATGTGTAGAAATATTGAAAGTTGGTTAGTGAAGTATATTCACGATTTTGGATAGTGAATATATTATTAAATAAAATGGTTATGTTTTGGGAAAGCTATATTATAAAAAAGAAGTTAATTATTTTAAAAAGATGTTTTAAAATGTAATATGAATCGAATACATAGATTTCAACATTCATTGTTGAAATAGACGTTTTCGAGAAATAAGGAAATGGTGGACTATAACACTGTTGTTATAGTAAATGATTTCCGAAAGGAAATGTTTTTGTATAATATTAGGATTTATATATCTATCTAAATTTCGAATCCTTATACTAGTGATTTTGGGTTGTCGTAACGATGTTTTACGCAACATTCTTTTTGGCCCAAACAAATGTGTTTAAGAGAATGTTTTTTTAAAGAATGAACTATATACTTAATTTCGATTTAAGTATATTGAATATTTTCCAAATGTTGAAAATAAATGGATTTGTAAATTACTCATTATTAAATAAGTATTGAAATGTTTTCCAATATGAAGTAAATATTTTTGGGATTTTATCTTTTAAAAATAAATTGAAAATGAATATTAGAAATCGATTTGAAAATGTAGACTCATAGATATTTTGGAAGTGTAAATTCACTATGGAATTTATAAAAGAAAGGGGAATTTGTTTAAAAATAAACGTTGATTTATTTTTGAAGCGTGGAAATGAATTTTATGGATTTGGAACGTAAATATAAAGTAAATCGGTAAGGATTTATTTAATTGGTTTAAATGAACCATGTTGAAATGAAAGTATTTCCGCGTAAGGAAAATGATTGAAATTTGTTTTCAAAAGTGGTAAAGGTGAAAAGTGATTTGAATTTTTTTTCAAATGGTTGAAGTGTGGAAATTATATATCTGGTAAAGACATTTTGGAAAGTAAATAATTTGGGAAATTATTTGGAATCTGGTGATGTTGAGCATACCTATTGATAGTTAAATAATCCGACTATCAATATTTACCTTTAAATAGGTATTTGTTGTGATTTGTTTGAATTTTAATGCTACACTTATTTTTGAAATTAGCGCTCACTATCCGGGTTAGCCGGGAAAGGACCTTGGGGTCGTATAACCCATTCCGATTATGTGAAACGTCGTTATGAATTGCATTTGATGATCGGTGTTGAAGACCGGATATTTGTGAAAATGGAAGGATTACCGTCGAATGTTTCTGCATCGACTGATCCTCGATATAGAAATTTATTACCCTTTGTGATGGGAAGTCCGGTCGTGATTAGTGAATATCCGGATTGCAAGGACTTCTTTGTAAGTGCCTTCGGTTCCGTTCGATCCCGGAACAGACTTGTATGGATGTGTGTCTGACGTTACAATTTGAGATGTAAAGTTGGTTTCTATCAAATATATTTCCGTTGGTGGCGGAGAATTTATTCTTTTAGCTTAACACCCTTAGAGGTTATGTAGATGATGGTTACTAGTGATACATTCCCAAATTGGTGATGGGGCATACGAAGTGCTTTTGAGCATTTGATGATCAAAGCACATCTTTTGTATAAAGCGTGGCTTTGTGGACGAGACTTCGTCGGACCTCACACCCCGGAAATGGTCAAAACAGGAAGGATGCAGCAAGGTTATTAGGGGGTAGCACCCCTTTAGTGTATGTCCTTCCTTGTGGATAGAGGTGGTATCATGGTATGGAGCCCAGATACTTAACCTATATTGTTGCTGAAATTTATTGCTTTGTGGTTGTTGGAAATCGAGGAACCTCGGATATAGATCGGTTACGATCGGAGAATGACATATTCGTGTCAGTAGTTACCTAGTTTGAAAGGTAACCCGACCTTGTGTTGGTAGAGATTCGGTTAGGTTCTCGGGTCGTCTTTCCAGAGGCGTACCCATGTGGCAATGGGAAGTTCCTTGGCTTGACCATTTGGTGGAAATCCAAAGAAACAATACGATCTTGTATGGTTTAGTTGTAGAACCTATCATTCACTTATGGTGGTCACCACTGTTTGGATGGTAGCTACAGTAGGCATAAGTGCGAAATGCCTATGTTGGCTAAGATTTATATCTTTATTTTCGAAATGATTTTTCCTACCCTATGCACTAGTAATAATATCAAATGTTTCTTTTTAATGCGTATCAAGCATCTTTGACTATCATAAGGAGAAATCTCCTTCGATTCTGCGTTTGCATTGTGTGTGTGTGCGGGAGGCCTTATGGTAGTCTCATTTTCTAAAAAGCATTGCGAATCTATTTTAAAAATTATCCTGTTGTTTGTTTTTAAAGATAAACTGTTTTAGTTCTCACACCAGTCCCATGACTGACTCGGAGTTTATTGTTTTCCTTCCTAAACTCTGGGTGCCCACCAATTTCCACACGGGTAGTCAAGAGTTTGGTTATCAGGATATTATGGAATTCAGGAGTTGCTGGAGGCAAGCTGGATGGCATGGCGTATTCACTAGTATATAGTATTTCTTTTCCACTGTTTGTTGTTGTAAATTCTGATGATGTAATGAAATGTAATATGATGTAATGTAATAACTGATATAGTTCTTTGTTTAAAGATTATTCATTTATCTATTATATGTTGTTCCGCTGCGATTGTGAGATTCTGATGTTGTTTGTTGTTTCTTTCTGTTCTGTTCTATCTTTTTCTCTCTTCTTCTATCTTTTTCTTCTTCTTTAACCATAACGGTACGGTTTTCCGACATTCGATTGCTCGGCAGTTGATACAGTGGACGTATTGATGTCGGTTTTTGAGCGTCGAAAAGTCTCGCCCGTTACAATAGTTGAGTGTGTTTCTCATGCTGGTTTACCAGACTAATCTGGGTGTTCTTCCCTTTCAATGCTCGGGTCATACCGAGTATATTTACAGGTTCAGATTTGGTGCTTTGGAGTTTTAACAAGCGATCTGGAGATCTTCATTTAGTATACACGTATCTATTTATTTTCCGCTGCTTTGTTATTTAAATCATTAGAAATTGTAAGGAAAGGTTATTATAACTGTCCAAGATGATGACTAGTGATTGATTGTTGAACTCTGGTTGATGTATGTATATACAGTTTCTGCTTGGTAAAGATTATTGATATTATATTATATGTTTTCCGCTGTGACGTGAGATTCTGTATTGTTTTGTTTTCTCTTCTCTCTTTCTTCTCTTCTCTTCTTCTCTCTTCTTTTCTTTCTCATGACTTTCCGTCAGTCTGTGCTTTTTGGGTCGGACATGTGTTGTTTAGTGTTGATTCAAGGTTACGGATTTATGGGTCATCACAATTATAATATGAATTATAAATGTTATAGTTCATAAAAGGTAACAATAAAGTTGTAATATTTACTAATTAATATCTAATACTAATATATACATAATATAAGAATTAATAATATATTCCAAATGTTAAAAATAAATAAGAGAATCCTATATAATGTATACAAGATAAAAATATGATTTTTAATGTTAAAATTGAAATAAAGTCCATTATAGTTAAAAGGAATGAATACATGTGTGCGTAGTAACAAATAGTGTCATTGAGTATTGTGAATACTTATTGCTCCTTACAGACAATAATACTCATTATTAGTATTTTGAGGCTACGAATCTTAATAATGTTGCTCTCCATTATTTACAACATAAATAGAGTACTATACTTACTTATGTTTATTGAGTTGTGTTGACGTTTACATGTCCCTAAATTAGTAAGAAAATTTGGTAACTTTGTTGAGCACTCTCAAGGACTACAAAATTTTCCTTAGGCTATCACGAAATGATTGGTTATGGATATATAATGTACTTTATGATTTGTTTAGCGTCTTCAAGGTCATAAAGATGATTAGGAGAAAAGAATATATGGTCAAGAATTATATAAGAGATATAAATAAGAATGTGTTATTTACCATTTATAGGGACTATAATTTTTTGAGCATCCTTAAGGTTATAGTAACATGATAAATGGATCCTAACACTCTCTAGAGGAATTTACGTAATTCTTGCATCTCATTTAGGGCTTTAAGAGATGTAAAATCTAGTAGGAGCCTTATTAGAAAAATATAATAAACCATTCTTATAAGTATAAGAATATATGTAATAGTATAATAATCTACTAAAATAAATTTGCACATATAATATAATCAATAAAATTATTTATTGATTAAAATATACTAAGCGAACTAAATTGAAGGTTAACGAGGAAATGTAATAATTTACTTAGCAATATATATATATATATATATATATATTGGCATGTTGTCACTTTAGTACTAGTATAAGAGCGAAATAATACAACCATTAAAAAATTTGCGTATTGGTCACTTAAATGTGAATTCAACATAGATTGTTTACTGTCTTATAAAAGGTTGAAATCTAACAAGAATATGGATATTCGATCTATATTCGATCACATACAGAAGTTATATGGTGAAAACCCAGTTCGTAAATGCAGAATTTTAATGGAATTATTTCATTTGAAATGAGCAAGTAAACCACAGTGTGAGATTATGTGTTCAATATGTTTGAATACAATGAGAATTTTGTTGTGTTAGAAACAACACTAGACAAAGGACTGCAGACAGACCTAAGAATTTGACCAATGAAATGTAAGTTTTGATCCGTTTACTTAAATACAATTTATTATATTTTCCTAACATGTTAAGGATGACTGAATCCATTTTTATAAATAATTTGGTGCAATCTTATAGTAAAGTTTTTCCTTTTGAATGGTTTGATCATTTAAAAGAGAACGCAAAAGTCTGAGAGTAGATGTAAAATAGGCACAGTTGGGATGAAGTGAGTGAACGATCACCTCTGCTTCATGGAGATACATCGAAAATAGAAATGTATAAAATATTTGTAAATGCCTAATAAGGAATGAAAAATTTTTATTTCCCTTCTAAATGTATTTTTCCTATTGAAAATTATTCCTAATAAGATCCATTCTTAAGTTAGAGGTATTTGATTTGAATCTCTTGATTATAAATTTGCTACAGTAGAGAAATAAATAGCCTATAAAAAGTGACTGAATAGAGCTTTGCATTTCAAGTGTTGTTATTGCAATAACGGAAATAGTTGGAACATACTATATATCAATAGCTAATGGATGCATTAAGTTTTGAAAAATTACTTTCATGTATACTAAATATTAAATATGAATATTTTCATTATTGACTAAAAATATTGCAGCTTTCTTCGGTCATTAATATTATGAAACCTATTTTTAGTATTCCAATAATGGTATTTTTTTATATAACAATAGTGATGTGTTAGTTATATAAAAATACAAAAGCATCTAAAATATTTAACAATTATTTTGGAATCATGCACTGAGCCAAATCTTTAAGGAAATATTCTTTATCCATATTATTTTGAATCATGTTATTTTGAATCTTTGGATTGTTACATATATATGTATGCACTCCAAAGTCTAGTGATACCGAAAGAAGCAAATCCAATCTCTTCTTTGAATTCATTTGATGAAGTTGTCTAGTTTTGAACATGTGTATTTGATACACAAGTTAGATATCTATACTATTACATATAACATGCAAAAGAGTTATAACAATATAACATGCAAAATATAACGTATTTTATTATAATACAGAAGTAGAAAATATAACAAATAATAGATGAGTATCTTAGATAATGTTAACCCAAAAAATGGATTGACACCTTAGTTTGAGTTTTAAAGCACCAACCCTGTTTTGATAGAGCAATATCACAAATAATAGGAAAGGACAGCAGAAGAAAGAAGACAAGGAATTTATATAGTGGTTCGGTCGTTAATGAAGCCTACGTCCACTTTATAGTTTTATTATGACCGATTGCTGTTACAAGTGGCATTTGATTACAAAGCTTTTGATTATCCTTAGCTATATTGAATGCCTAGAGTTGGAATCCATTAGAGAATCATAGCAGATGCCTTTGGAGATTGTTGTGAGGGAGGTAGGGAGTGAAGAAAGTTTCCAGCAGAGCTTCAGTAACCAGTCCGGAGAAGATCCAGTTTATTTTGCAGGCAGGACGATATTTATAGAGATCTAAGGGCCTCTGGACCAAACACGCTTGTCAATCACTTGCAGACGGACACAAGATGACCTAGAGGAGTTTAGCTTAAGACACGAGCCAAAACCAAGGATCGCTAGCAATCCATGGTCAATGGATTACTAGTGATCCATAGACTTTGCCCGCTCGTGGGCTAATGACTTAGCTGCTTTCCTATTGCTTTATTGCGTTAGCTCGCCAGGATGCTGTGTACAAGTATGGATCGCTGGCGATCCACGGTGTATGGATCACCGGTGATCCATACACTTAGCTTATTTTTGCTTCCATCTTTTAGGCCTTCTTTGTTTTCCTCGTGCCATAGCGATCCATGATTTTGTATGGATCACTGGCGATCCATCGAGTATGGATCGCTAGCGATCCATGCACTTAGACTATTTTTGGAGTCTGTTGTCTGGAATGAC
This sequence comes from Allium cepa, assembly GCA_030765085.1. Classification (NCBI taxonomy): domain Eukaryota; kingdom Viridiplantae; phylum Streptophyta; class Magnoliopsida; order Asparagales; family Amaryllidaceae; genus Allium; species Allium cepa. The sequence goes on along the minus strand of CM060938.1, from coordinate 559,384,087 downwards.
TTCATTGCCTTATATTGACGTTGTTAATGTGGTGTCATTGCACATTGCTCTGTTTTGATGATGATTTACTAGCTGGTTGTATTTGACTGCTGATTGGACTGAGCGAACGATGGTCCCTTGATTTAGTCGAACTCAGTCGTTGCCTTTGTAACAGGACTTGGCTCTTTTTAACTCATTGCTTTAGCCCTTTTAGTTGAGTTCCGAGCCATTCCGACTTCATCAAGTTATGTCGTCTTCTCTAGGATCCAATTGGATTAAAAATCTGGATAACATTTGCCGCCCAGAGTACGTCTTCGTTGGAGGCAAGGCGAGCTCTGGAAGTTATCACTTTTAACATCTGCTTGTCAAATTCCAAGTGATCGTATTAGAGTTTTGTGGGTGTATAGTAGGTCACACTACTGATCGCCTGTAATAATGGACCGAATTTCTCTTCATAGCTTTCCGATATGCTTCGAAATGATGGGTAGATGTCGCGACACAAGTTTGAGAAAAGTTCGTCCCCAAATTTATGGGATGGATCGCTAGCGACTTGATTGTTCTAGGTTGTCTTTAAAATGTATGGGTCCTTAGCAATCCATGGACGATGGATCGCTAGCGACCCGAGTACTTGGAAGATTATTCACCCTTTTCTCATTTTCAGTTGCCTATATTCCCTGTTCTAACCGAGCTAAACACTTATTCGAGCCGAGCCAGTTCATCTCCATCACGCGACCCGAGTGCTTTGTCTTTGTGCGATCCAACCCTAGGCGATCCAATCCTTCTCAATGCCTCGATCCATCCTTCACCTGCCGTGATTCCTTCCAGTGACTTATCATGACTCTCCCTAGTGATTCTTAGACCATTCTTCGTCGAAACCCTAGCTAGCTTGCGCCTTGAATTGCCTCTGACTTGCCATTAGATCGCCGCCGACCAGATTCCTTAGCTCGTCACCGGCTTATCTTAGGATCGTTGATTTAAGTCTTCGACCAACTTCGTGTTTAGATTTTAATCCAAGGTGGGTCTAATATCATAGTGTTTGTTTAAAATTTATTGGCGAGGTCGCATTTGTGGTGTTGATCGTGAGAAATTTGAGTTGATTGCGGTCTAATGGAGGGAGATAGTAAATCGAGTCTTGATTTTTTTCAGAACGACATTCGGGCCTTGGCTCGGTGCTTGACACATTTTTCTATCTTCGTCCATTAGGCCAGAATTGAATTATGCCAAATTCGATAGTTGATATTGCACGACACATCGCTAATTGGTCCTGACTCTTTCAGAGAATTTGGACTTATCTTGCTTGCTTTTGCACGCTCGGTGTCCCTGTAATGAGAAGAGTTTTTCTCATCGCTTTGGACAATGTATCCGTTATCGATCGTTGATCGACAATGGGTAAGTGTATAAGATGTAAAAACAAGTAAGAATGATGCGGGAAACTTTTTCCTTTTCCACTACGAGCGATCTATCTACACGGGATAATGTGTTTGTAGTGTTTCGGATACCGAGCTCACCTTCTATAGACAACATGGTGCACTTGCCTCGGTACACACTTGGAGTCCGTTGCGTGGGCGCGAATCTATATCTCTCTAGGAGTCAAGTGTAGTAGGGGGAAATTAATAAATTAGAATAAAATCACGTGACCGTTTTGGATGCGAGTTCCGTTGTTTAGAATGAAGCACACGTCTTCACGCCGTAAATCGAGTGAAGTCCGTCACTTTCAGCAGCTGAGTCATGGTCCATCGCTCTTTCTCCTACCACTTCATAGGCAAAATACGGTCAGTTGGTCCCGGTCGGGCTGGTCATGGAACAAATGCCTGTCAACTTTAGAGTTCTACTCAACCCATTAGAGAGAGCTTCTTTGGTGGTCTCAGCTAAAGTTTTGCACAATATCCGCGTGCAACATGGTATACCAAAAGAGGACGTACGTCTACCGAAAAAAGATGAGTTTGCTCACATGCCTCCTCCAGCGTATGTAGTTTTCCATCGGTATATGTGCCTGAATGGAGTCATGCCTCCTTTTAACAACTTCCTACGTGAGACTCTTTTCAACTTAGGCATTGCTCCGTTCCAGATTCTTCCTAATGGCTATGCTATCTTGACTTGTTTGCAGGTTCTTTTCATGCAAACGTTCAACTGCGCTCCAAACTTTAATGAGTTGCAGTACTTTCTATCATTCAAAAGGAGGGATGAATGTCCATCCTTGATCGTAACTGAAGCCTAGAGGAACCGAAAAATCATTTTGTATCTGCAAAGCAATTTGTCCTAGTTCAAGATACAATATTTCTTTGTTAGATGCCCCGAGAGGTTTAACCGTCGTTGGATGATGGGGGGTAAGTTCCTTTTCATACTTATCGAGTTCTATCGTGTTGTTATGGAGTTCCTAACAAGTTGCATACTCATTGTAGTTATCCCAAGGCCAAATAGGGACGTGTCTCTTAATGAAGTTTTTCAAACCCTAAAGGCTATTGATGCTGAAGAAAGGTCCGTCAAAGTCTTGCTAGCCGATGAGAACTTGCTCTGATATGGATTTTTGCGTCCGGGTAGATCCGCTATTTAAGTTGAAGTCCCCTCCCCTACTCGGTTTAGGGTTCACACACGATCTACTTCTTCTTCTCGCAGTTCTGAAGAAGGCCTTCTCATAAGGGAGAGGGCGTGTTCGAAGAATCAGCCGAAGAGACCCGTGAAGAAGAGACGCTACTACCACTGGATTTAGTGGCTCGGTAAGAATGCCTCTACTCATGAAAGAGAAAGAAGAAGAGTTCCAACAAAGGGAAGGCAAGGCTGCAGTGGGCTTAGATAAAGAGGAGGGGGAACTCGAGAGTAGTGGTGACGAGTCTACATCCAGTGGCGACTTCTACGTAGAATCCAATGATGAGGAATTGGAATCGAGCGATGAGACTCCAGGCATGAGTCCTGTTCTTTCAAGATCTCCTCCTCCAGATGCGTGCGATAAAGACAATGACCTAGAAAATAAAGAGCGTAAGGATTCCCCGGTTAAAGACGTTGGCGCAGGGTTTAGAGATTTGAGCGGCATCTACGTCAATTTTAATGCGCTTCTGGGGGAGTATTTAAATTTGAAGAGGTTCCCCCATTTTGGTTATACCATGTCCGAAGTTAGTTTAATTTTGCCCACAACAGCCATCCTTTTCGGTTCGCGACAACACTTTAGGCCTTTCCTCGAAACACACTACACATATCATTGGGATTACACTCACTTTCTTACACTCTTTCCATGCTTATTTTCCACTTCTAAATTTTTTTATTTATGCTTCGTGCCAGGTATGACAAAAAGACACGGTTCTATGGTAACTTCAGGATTCACTAACATGCAACGTTGGTCTAGGCGTTCTTCTATCCATCATTAACCCCGAGAGATAGAGGAAGAGTATAGGAGAAGAAAGGATTTGGAAGCCAAGGCCCGCCGCCAAGAGGAAAGAGATCGAAATCGAAATCGATCATACAATGGCGAGTACGAGAAGCGGAGGTCTTTTGAGGAGTGGGAGGAGATATCGGAGAGATTAAAGTTCGATCGCCGTTTGCATCTTTTGGAACAACAGGTTTTCACTCTGATGCGATCCTCAACGGTTCAAGAAATCCCCATCACTTCTGCTCCTACTCCGCCTTCAACTTACGTCCTACCATATTCCATTGTTACTGCCCCCGGTGCTTCACGTCCTCACCGGAGACCTGCCTATATTCTTCCTTTAGGCCTCTCTAAGCTTGAGATAACGCTTCTCGATTGGTTCTTAAAGGAAGGTTTGACCACGATTTGCACCCGGTTTGCAAAGATTCGTACATGCCACACCTTCAAGCTATTTAACACGATTTAGACCAAGTTGATGATTCGAAAAAATTGTGTAAGCGGTTGGCGAACACCAATCGCAATAACTGCCAAAAGATCATCTCTTTCGAGTTAGAGAAGGATGATTTCGAAAAAGCACTGTCAGAATACAATGCCAAAATTAAACTCTTGGAGGAGAAGAAAGCAGCGGCACTGCAAAAGGGCAAGAGGAGTGCCGACTTGCTGAAAGAAGTGAAAGAGGTGTATGTCAGAATTGAGATCGTCTATGAAGAAGAGATAAAAAAAAAATCCTTGCCGAAGAGGTAAAATTAAAAGAAGAAGTGGCTACCTGCAACCCAACCATCGAGGCTCAAAGGAAAACCATTGCTGATCATGACCTCATTGTTGAGGGGAATAACAAGAATATTTCCATCCAAGCCGAGATAATTTCTAGGTTACAGGCTCAGGTCGCGCAGCTCAGCGCCAATAAGTCTACTGTTGAAGTTGAGAAGGTCGCCATTAGAGCGGATTACTTGGAGCTTTAAAATGCTTTTGAAAGAAAGTTGAAAAAACTTGATGCGACCGTCCTAAATTTCTATGTTAACTCCTTGTTGCACCAGGGGAGTCTCAACTACTTGAGTCCAAAATTTGTGCACACCCTTGCTTTGGTTTGGGAAGAAATCTTGTCCCGTTTTGTTGATGGCGGTGATTTCTGCACCGAGCAGGAGTTGGAGGATGTTTATCTTAACGAGGAATCGAAGAAAGCTTTGCTCGAGGGCCGGGAAATTTTACGAGTCGAAAGAGAGAAAGAAGCCACCGATGCTGCCTTGACAACTGCTACCGAAGTGCTAACTAAGCCTTTTATTTATGGCGTTGACGAATCATCAGAGCGGCCCCATGACTTGCTAGTAAGTTCAGATCTTGAGATTCTTCCTCAGGTAGTGGAGCCATCGAAAGAAGGCAAAGATGGTGAGTATAAAGTTGACATTCTCGACCATTCCTCTAGTGCAAGTAATGTTCTTGCTTCCTCTGGGTTCGGGAGCTTCTAACTTACGCTGCAAGAGTAGGAAGAATTTAATGCTTTCTTTTTTAATCTTATAGGTCCATCTACCTTTCCTTTTGATATGCCAGCTTTCCCAACATTCGGAGCTGTTGCTAATTATACAGCCTCCATAGTCGTCTCTATTCATGTTCCTATTTCCATGGCTGTGTCCAGCTCGCAGCCGGGGCTAGAGTCCAAAACGATAGTCGTGCTTCATGACTTGGATAATCCCTCTATGTCTTTGGAAGGCGATGTAATAATGGAAGACAATAAGAAGTAGGAATTTCAGATAGAGCAGCCTCATAAGACCCAGCATGAACTTGTCGCTATCAAGAAGGAAAAGGTCGAAGCGATCAAAGCCTCAAAGAGTTCCCGCAAATCACGGAAGCGCAAAGCAAACGGAGAATCTTCTGAAAAGGCTGCAGAGCAGGACGAGGACATGGCCATTGAGGAGTTTGTTGATATTACCAGCAGTGACACCACTCCTGAGAAGAAGCAGAAGTTGCCAACAAAGGGCGAAAAGGGAAGCGGTGGAAGTAAGCTTTGATGAGCTTGTATGAAGACCGATTTGATTTTGGTTCTTTTTGAGTCATTTTGTACAAGTGCAGAGTCTACACTCAATGTTTTTGTCGTGGAGTCTGTCTTTTCTTTTTTTGGCCGATGCTGTGGTTGAACGACCCCTACGTTTTGACCCTAGTTAACAAAATTATAAGCAATACATTGATATTTTACTTTATTCTTGTCTTTCTGTTCATATGCATTTTGTGTACTTGTGTTTGTTTTATTTACACTTATCCAATTTTGTAATTGCCTTCAAAATTTATTTGGAGCAACAATTCTCTATTCGGAGTAATACAACTTGTGAACTTATTGTTTTCAATTGTTTTTATTTGAGTACCAGGGTATGCCCTTCAGTTCACGGGGATGTTACTTCAAATGACTAGTAACTTACAGTTTAGACGACTTTCATATTAAACTCGAAATTTGGCTAAGTCACAGCCTGATTTTCCTTTTTTCGGAAATTTTTCAGCTTTGGCATGTGATCTAAGTTTCTTCTGATATTCAGGTAGGCATGCAACATATGCGTGTTTTTGAGGAGCATATTGCATGGGTTGACTGAAGGCAGCTTTAATAATTAAGTGTCGTCAGTTGGAGCTTTCCTGTTGGTTCATAGCACTCCGATTTTGTTGTAGTTGTGCCCATGATTCCCAGTCGTAGAAGTGGTTGACGCACTGGTTTGGGATGCGCGGTGGGTGTTCGGGATCAATATCGCCCATTGATTTGGTTTTGATGCTCCTCAGCATTGCCTATCTTCGGGCAACGTAAGGAGTTTATGCTTTAGGAGCGTGATTTTTTGGTGATGTTCCTCGATATTGCCTATCTTCGGGCAACGTGGGGAACTTGAGTTTTTTTATAGTTAGTGCATGACTTACGAAATGCACGACTTTTGGTACTCCTCGGTGTTGCCTATCGTCAGACAACGCGATGAGTGTATGTTTTGGCACGGCTTATGGAATGCACAACTCTTAGTGTTCCTCGGCATTGCCTATCTTTGGGTAACGCGAGGAGCGTATGTTTTAGTGCGGCTTATGGAATGCGCGGCTTTTGGTGCTCCTCAGGGTTGCCTATCTTCGGACAATGCAAGGAGCGTATATTTTGATGCGGCTTAAAGAATGGGCGGCTTTTGGTGCTTCTCGGTGTTGCCTATCTTCGGGCAACACGAAAAGCTTATGTTTTGGTGTGGCTTATGGAATGCACGGGTTTTGGTGCTCCTCGACATTGCCTATCTTTGGGAAATGCGAGGAGTGTATATTTTGGCATGTTTTATGGAATGAGTGGATATTGGTGCTACTCGGCATTGACTATCTTCGGGCAATGCGAGGAGCGTATGTTTTGGTGCGGCTTATGAAATGCGCGACTTTTGGTGCTCCTCGGCGTTGCCTATGTTCGGGCATGTGCGAGGAGCGTATGTTTTGGCACGGTTTAAGGAAGCGTGGTTTTTGGTGCTCCTCGGCATTGCCTATCTTCGGGCAATGCGAGGAGCATATGTTTTGGGCCATTCCAATGTTGCTGTAGCAACATCGATTTTTAAAAGGCAAGGATCGAGTTCCGCCGATCCAGCGGTTTGAGTTGATTTGCTTCCGTCGACCCAGGGGATATTTATTAGGAACACAGTTTTTCGGTTCAAAAAAGCGAATCAGATTTTATTAAGAAAAGCAGGGCAGATTTTTTGTCTATCTACAATGCCCCCGACATTTCAGGATGGTTTATTTGCTGAAAATAGAGAGTATATAAAATAGTTTTCAAACGAAGTAACGGCGAGTGATTCGCTATTCCAGGCTCTGGAAATTTGAATTCTTTTGATAGTTGTTACATTGAAAGTTCCATCTCTTAGCTTTTGATTAACGACATACAATCCTTCCTAGTTTGATCTGTATCCCCTTGGAACGGGGTAGACACGCTTGAGGACAAGATCTCCCACTTCAAAAGTTTGGTTGTGAACTTTGGATTTGATGTACCATGTGATCGTTTTTTGGTGAGCGACGGTTCTCAACTTGGCTTCTTCCCTTCTTTCATCGATCATATCTAGCGATTCGAGTAGTAGCTGCCTGTTTTTCTTTTGATTGAAGTTTTGCCTTCGGTGCGAGGGGACTTCCAATTCAGCAGGGATCATTGCCTCTAAGCCATACGCCAGGGCAAATGGAGTGTGGCCACTTGATGCTTTGTAGTTGGTTCGATAAGCCTATAATGCGAGTGGAAGTTCGTCAACCCAGTTTCCCTTGGCTTTAGTTAGTCACTCTTTGATGGTGGATTTGATGATCTTGTTTATTGCTTCTACTTGCCCGTTTGCTTACAGATGAGCTACTGCCGAGAAGCTTTTTTCAATGCGGAAGTGTTTGCAGAAGTCTTAGAACTCGACGCTTTCGAATTGGGTTCCATTGTCAATGATAATTTTCTATGGTACACCAAACCTACAAATAATGTTTTAGTAACAAAATTAATAACTTTTTTAGTGGTTATGGTGGCTAGCGGCACCGCTTTGACCCATTTTGTGAAATAATCTATGGCAACTATAGCATATTTGGCTCCTCCTTTTGCTATCGGTATGATGCCAATCAAGTCTATTACCCATGTGGTGAATGGCCATGGGATGACCATCTGCGTTAGCTCTATTAAAGGAGTTCTTTTAATTTTGCTGAATCTGTGTCAGTGATCTCATCTCTTGGCGTAATCTGTAGCATCGCGATTTACTGTTGGCCGGCAGTATCCATATCGATGGACTTTCTTCACCAGGGTTTCCCCCATTGTGGTTTCCACATTCGCCTTCGTACACTTCTTTTAGGATTCGTCGAGCTTCGTCATTGGAGATGCACCTCAGGAAGAGGGTTGAGAATCCCCTTCGGTAGAGTCCTCCATCTTGTATCATGAATCGTGGTGCCTTTCGAAGAAGCTTTTTCCGTTGATTCCAGTCAGGGGTTAGAGTTCTGTAGGTAAATACTCCTTTATCAGTGTCATCCATGTATCTAGTTCGACGGTGATTTCGAGGATCCAGTCGACGTCCATTTCGTCTATGCTTGGGTTGGTTAGAGTTTCAACTGGGACTAGTCTTAATAACTGAGCCTCTCTGGAACTTGCCAGTTTACCCAAATAATCTGCCTTAGTGTTTTTCTCCTGTGGAATGTGGGTTATAGTGTAGTGTTCGATGTCGCTTAACAGTTCTTGTACTTTGGATAGGTATGGGGTAAGATTCTCCCCAAGTGCTTGGTACTACCCTTTTACTTGACAGACGACCAACTGGGAATTATTGTACATGCGAATAGATTTTATCTTGAGTTCTTTCACAACTTTCAGTCTAGAAATCAGTGCTTCGTATTCCGTTTCGTTATTTGTAGCAGGGAATTCCAAGCGCAAAGCATAGCTAATGGCTCTCCCTTTAGGGTTTCAATCACTATTCCTGCTTTCAAATAGAGGTTTTTAGATGCACCATCGAGAAGATCTTCTATTGTGTGTCTACTTCCAGTCGAACTTCTTCCTCTTCATCTCGTATGGTAAATTCGATGATGAAGTCAACTAACGCTTTCCCATTGATAGCTTTCCTTGAGCGGTATGTGATATCATATTGACTCTACTCTGTGTTCCACTTGAGTGGTCTTCTGGAAGTTACTGGTTGGTACAGCACTCGCTTCAGGGGCTGGTCAATCAACACTTTAATTAGATGAGCCTAAAAGTATGGTCGTAACTTCCTAGAAGCGATCAAGAGGAAATATGCTAGGTTTCCTATTATGGGTTGTTTTTCTCTGCTTTAGTGGACCGCTTGCTGATGTAATACACGGGTCACAGGATTTTTCTTCTTCATGCACTAGAGCGGCGGTCAATGCATGAGGTGAGATTGTTAAGTAAATGAACAAGTCTTCTCCATCCACGGGTTTTGATATGATTGACGAAGCTTCTATGTGCCACAGCAGCTATTCGAATGTTGTTTGACAAGGTTCACTCCATTCGAAGTTCTTCTTTCCTTCTTTAGTGCATCGATGAATGGTATACACTTGTCGATAGCTTTCGAGATAAATCGTCTTAATTATGCAACTTTTCCATTTAAATTTTGCAGTTCTTTCTTATTCTTTGGAGCTTGGACTTCTTGTAGTGCCATGATTTGGTCAGGATTTTCTTCGATGCTCCTGGCACGTACGATGAATCCTAGGAATTTCTCGAAGGCCACTCCGAAGTCACACTTGAGGGGATTGAGCTTCATCTCATACATTCGGAGTATTTCAAACATTTTAGTGAGGTTGTCTAGGTGGTTAACAGCTGCTCGTGATTTGACTGACATGTCGTCTACATAACCTCCATCATTTTCTCGATCTGCCACTTGAACATGGTATTTACCAACCTTTGATAAGTTGCCCCCGCGTTCTTCAAACTAAATGGCATTACTCTATAGTAGTAAGTTTAGGTCGGTGATAAAGCTAGTATTCTCTTAATCGGGTTCATGCATCAGGATTTGGTTGTATCTGGAGTATGCGTCCATGAATGATAGCAGCTCATGTCCTGCCATTCCATCCACAAGTTGGTCTACTCTAGGGAGAGAGAAGCTATTTTTTGTCCTAGCCTTGTTTAAGTCAGAGTAGTTGATACAGGTTCACCACTTCTCGTTGGACTTTTTAACTAAGACCAGATTAGATACCCACTCTGGATAAGTTGCATCATGGATGAAACCATTGGCCATTAACTTATCCACTTCTTCTCTTAGCGCCTTGGATCATTCGGGACCTAAGATGCACCTTTTTTGGTTTACTGGTGTGAACGTGGGGTCTATATTAAGTGGGTGACATGCGATTTCTGGAGACACCTCCTACGTATCGGAATGCATCCATGCGAACACATCCAAGTTGGCATAGAGAAATTTCGTAAGCTCCATACGCATCTTGTTTCCAAGGTGCGATCCAATTTTCAAAACTTTAGTTTGGTCATCCATGTCGATAAGGATGGACACCGTTAACTCTTCCAACGCTGCCCGTTCCTCCCCTGAGCTCTTCTTTCTAGGGTCCAAACCCTTGTCGAATCAGCTATGGTCCCTAAGCCAAGGGTGGCTCTATAGTTGCTATTCAGAGGGTTCACAGATGTGGAGTTCTCCCCACATCCTTTCGTTTTCCCTTTCTTCTGGATTCGCATAATTCTGCAATGTAATGTTCTCTGGTAGCACACTGATCTCCTCTGACCACTCCGATTCCATTTCAGTAGGGAACTTCATGGTTTGACACCATTGGTCTAGAGCTATTTTGAAATCTGCTAGGGCAGGCCACCCTAAGAAGGAATTGTATGCTGCATTTCATCCACAATTACAAAAGTCTAAATGAAGATGACTCTTCGATCGCCCTCTCTGAGATCCATAAGTAGGTCGATTATTCCCACAGGTTGTTTGGGCTCGCCAGTGAACCCTTGGATCTTTATTTGGTATGCAGAGATGCTTTTCATGCCGATTTTCATCTGGTCAAAAGTACATTTGAAAAGTATATTAACAGAACGACCACTATCGACCAACACTCGTCGAACGACGGTGTGTCAGACTCCAACTGTCACCACCATCGATTTGAGAGTTGGAGCTTCGACACCTTCGATGTCTCGATTTCAGAACATTATATCGTCACTCAAAACCTTTTGCAACTTGACCGGGGTTTCATCATCTATTGTGAGACATGAGTCTTTCGAAGCATGTTTCAATGAACTAGCGTATCGTTCTGTTTCTCACCAACTCCTTTGCACAGGGTATGACCCCCCAGATATCTTTCCAATAATACACCTTTGGTCGGTTCATTTCAACCCTTTGTTACTAGTTTGAGCTTAATTCCTTTGTTCCCTAGGAGTTTGAGGGGCTGCAGGTTGATTGGGGTTTTGTGTCTTTTTCACGTATTGCTGGAGCTTATTGTCACGGATCAACTCTTCAATGAGATTCTTTAGGTGGCATCATTTGTTTGTATTGTGGCCATGTGTCTCGTGGAATCGATAGAATTTCCCTAGGCACTTTTGCTGCTCAGTTGCTTCTCCTTTAGGGGGTTTCTTGTATTCCTTGGTTTCCTGTATTGCAAGATAAATATTTTTCAGAGTGTCATTCAGAGGAGTATACTCTTCTTGTCTAAACTCCTTAAATCTTTTATTGCTGCCATTATAATTTCTTTAGTTAGAGTTTTGATTTTTTCTCTTTTGATTCCCATCTTTTCCCCTGACTCTTTTAGCAGTTCCGAAACCGCACATGTTTTGATTTGTCGCCACATTGCTCTATCCGATGTTCATCGGTTGCGCACCAGCAGATTTTCTTTCTAGCTCTCGTGCTTCCTTCGATCTTAAGTATTGGCTAGCTTTACGATTGAAGTCATTCTTGGTTCTAGGCTGCTTCATTTTAATACATTTTCCGAATTCAATCTCCTGGTGAATGGCATGGACTAACACCATAAAAACCATGTCCTCGTTAGGGTTGCTAACTTTCATCACCGCAGTATTGAACCTCTTCATGAAAGATTTCAACGACTCATTGCGTCCCTAGAACAATCCGGATAGGGACATGACATCTTTTGGTTGCTCGATATGGAGCCTGAACTGGTCAAGAATTTTTTTTGCAAGTTGGTCGAAGGTAGAAATAGATCTCCTAGGAAGTCTAATGAACCACGTAGACGCAATTACTTCAAGAAAGATAGGGAAACATCAGCAGCGAATAGCATCTGGAGCATTGGCTCCGTCCATATACTAGCTATACTTGTATAGATGGGTTTTTGGATCCTTTATCCCTTCATAGAAGGGGATAGCTGGCATAGTGAATTTGTCTGGATATCTTTCATTCAAGATTTCAACGGCAAAGAGAGTTCGACTTAGAGCAGATCCCCATTCATTATTTCTTCGATTTTACTCTCATCCATCAACTGTTTCACCATGTCCACTATGTATACCTTTGATGTTCGGTATTCTTGAGGATGGCAATCAGTCACTACACCAAGTATTTGGCTTTGCAAATGGTTTTGGCACGTAGGTTGAAGCCTAGGCTCTCCTGTCTTTGGGAGGGACACTCCTACGGGATCCCATTGGCTCGTAAGTTGCCTGGTTGGGGCAGTTTGGATGTTCCTAGAATCATCAAACGCGTTAGCATTTTCTTCTAATTAATTGTCTTGCTCCCCATCTTCTGAATAGGAGAGATCCATAGTTATATCTTCTTTCGGGGTCTTGGCCCCCCGATTCAAGTTCAGAATTGGTTACCTTGCAGCAGGTGGAGTATTCACATTCTCTTCCACATTATGTCCTGTTATCACCCTTTTTTGTGGTTGTTTTCCGTTTCTTCTATGTAAATCAGAATCAGAGGATTTCTCTTGTTCTATAGCAAACGTAGGTTCATGCGTAGTCCTTGGAGCAGGGTTTGACTATAGGGTTAAGAGAGTGTTAAGCTTATCCATTAGAGCTTTTGAATATTTTCCATTTTCTAGTTGATCTCATTAACCATCTTGTTCAACTCACCCTTGGTGACAACTTCATGTTGGCTGGAGGATGCTGGCGCCTGATTTCCCAAATTAGCACCATTTACTTTAGTTTGTCAGGCATTAACATCTTCTCTAGCAATTACTGCCCTTATGGATCTTCCAGAGGTAGTTCTTTTTCTTCCAGGAGCCATTGATTTCAAGTAGTGAATTCTTCAGGCAAAGATTGAGGATCTAACTTCTAGACCTATGGGATCCAAAGCAGATAGCTAGATCTGGATCTTGAGTTGGAGTCCTTAGTGAAAGCACCAAAATATTAACCCAAAAAATGGATTAATACCCTAGTTTGAGTTTGAAAGCACTAGCCCTGTTCTGACGAGAAATATCATAAATAATAGATATAGAAAAAGGAAGTAAAATAAGGAAGACAAGGAATTTTTATAATGGTTCGGCTGTTAATGAAGACTACGTCCATTTTATAGTTTATTATGACTGATTGCTGTTACAAGTGGTGTTTGATTACGAAGCTTTTGATTACACTTAACTAGATTGAATCCTCAGAGTTGTAATCCACTGGAGAATCACAGTGGATCCTTTTGGAAATTTTTTTGAATGAGATAGAGAGTGAAGAAAGTGTCCAGCAAAGCTTCAGCAACCAGTCCAGAGAAGATCCAGTTTGTGTTGCAGGCAGGACAGTATTTATAGAGGTCGGAGGCCTCTGGACCAAACACGCTTGTCAATCACTTGCGGATGGACATAGAACGACCTAGAGGGGTTTAGCCCACGACTTAAGCCAAAACCATGGATCTCTAGCGATCCATAGTCTTAGCTCGCTGGTGGGCTAATGACATAGCTGCTTTCTCATTGCTTTACTGCGCTTGCTCGCCAGGATGTTGTGTTCAAGTATGGGTTGCTGGCGCTCCATGGTGTATGGATAGATGACGATGCATACACTTAGCATATTTTTGCTTCCATCTTTTAGGCTTTCTTTGCTTTCATCATGCCATAGCGATCAATAATTTTGTTTGGATCGTTGGCAATCTATCGAGTATTGATGCACTAAGACTATTTTTGGAGTCTGATGTCTGGAATGACTTCATTGCCTCGTATTGACGTTGTTCGTGTGGTGTCGTTGTATGTTGCTCTATTTTGATGATGATTTACTAGCTAGTTATATTTGACTGCTGATTGAACTGAACAAACGCTGGTCCCTTGGTTTAGTCAAACTCAGTCGTTGCCTTTGTAACAGGACTTGGCTCTCTTTAACTCTTTGTTTTAGCTCTTTTAATTGAGTTTCGAGCCACTCTGACTTCACCAAGTTTGTTTCTTCTTCTCTTGGATCCTGCTGGGTCAAAAAACTGGATGATATATAAGAGTTCCAAAAGCACCTAAAAGAGAATAAGATTCACTCTTAAAGTTACTCCTCCTTATGCTACATATTAATCTATCGATAGGAGTATTCACACTCTATTGGAAAAAGTATGGTTGATTATTAGTAAAGTTGAGTTAATTCATTTTATAAGGATGTGTACTTCATAGTAAGCATAAAATTTGGTTTCATCTGAAGCATGCTTAGGATTCTATATAAGGGTTGAATTGGGAAGAAACCCTATCTTAAATAGTTTAAGATACATGGATGTCCACCTCTTTACCGAAGGTAGTTCTTTCTATAGAAATTAGTGTTAGCACGATAGACTTTAAAACAGTTTTTTTCAAACATAAAACCTGATTAACTAGATCATACAAATTTAACCAAGCCCAAAAGGTAACAACTTATTAGAATGTCTAATAGAGATTCTCGCACATTGAAGGAAAACAATGAGTTTCTTATCAATATATAAAAAATGGATTATTGGAAACAAAAATCTCCTTGGTTTTCGACAAGCATAGAGAGTATAGATTCTGTCGCTTGGAGTGACACTTTTAAATTTGAAACGGATTCCGAGTACATTGGCAAAAGTTTATTTTGGAATTGTTTCCAAAAGAATGATCTATCGGTCGTAACCGAGTCTTTGAGAAGAATATCAATGTAGTTGGAAATGTGTGAAGCTAGGTTGATGGCAAATAGCCTCATCGATTTTAAATTTTAAAATTAATGGGGAAATTTCGCTAGTCGTTGTGCTAAAGTCCACTTAAATTCTACTAAAAAATTATTGCATGATATGGTTATGAATTTTAGCACACCGATGTTAAAATAGAACTTCTAAATAATGATTTGGAGATTGTTTGTAGACCATAGCAAAAGTGTCTTAACGTCAATGGGAGCGATAACAAAGCTTATAGATTTTTAATCTATGATCTTAAACAAGCATTGTTACCCCGTCTTTTGGCCAAGGCCGGGATACCAACAAATTGGCTAGAAATGATGGATATTAGGATTGAAGATTTATCGAAAATAAGGCTATGATCGATACCGTCAAAATTTAACTGAGCTCCAATTGACGGGATCGATTGGGAATGACAAACAAGGCTAGGAAAGTCCACGTTTCAAATCTCAAGTCAATTGGAGTTCGTATGCTCGAGATATGGATCGATCAAAATTCAAGGAAAGAAGGTGCATATCGATGTTTCGTATTGATCAGGATGGAAATGGTAGCATGCTTCAAATCGATGATTTCGTATCGATGTTTCGTATCGATGCGATGCGCATCAATTTGGCTGGACTCGGCATCGGTATGGCAGGGTATTTCATATCTATCAAGGCCTGGATTGATACGAAGAACGAGTAGGAGTTTGGAAGAGCAACTCGTATCAATCAAGTATTGGATCGATGCGAAGGACATATGCAGATGATCGATACGAACAGAGGAGCGGCCGAAGGATACGAAGGAATGAAGCTTGATTGATACGAAGAGTATGGGTACAAGCATGATTTGGATCGATACTAAAAGGTGGATACGAATAAGGGATGTAGAGGATGGATACAAAGAACATAACTTTAGATGGATACGGACAAATCAAGCGCCACTTTCGTGTCGGTTAGGTTCATATCAATCGATATGAAGGAAATAATCAAGTAGGCGTAAAATACAACATGAGAAGCAGATTAATGGTCACATAGCGATGGATACGAAAGACGTCGGCATCGATGTGAATTCATCAACCTACTCACAAATAACAATTTGTATCGATCATAAATCAACATCTACAGGTCCAAATGCGATGAAATTTTCAGAGGAAATTCCTGATGCACTCAAGAACCTCCATGATGAATCTCAGCTCGATTGAACCACTATAAACCTTTTGTTCTTTTCTGCTTTCTTCCATTTTAATTTTACCGTTTCTCCATTTTTATTCTCTACTTTATCTGGATCTGAGATCTACGTTGAAATATTGTTAATCTACATACACACACTGGTGCTTTCATTACTTCTGGGGTTTGTGACAATTTTTGGTGCAAACACTTTGGTACTTTAACTGAGAAGGACTAGCACCTGCTATACTAAATTTGGAGTTCAGACTTGGAAAGCCAAAGGATTAGATCTAAATGGGACCATGACAAAACAATCAGCTTGGAGACAAATAGCGGAAAGGAGTCAACATGAAGGGAGTTGGGAGGCTTCCTCAAGATTAAATCCGACCTCAGTTTTCATCACCAGAGATGAAATGGAGATGGTGATGGGAGCTATGCATGAAGAATTGTTGAAAAGGCGAAAGGAAATGATATAGAACCTTCTCAGACAGTTTGGACAGGCAGGAACAGCTAGAGCTACTGGAGTTCAGATCCATGGAGCTAGAATAGAAGGACTCAACAGGCAATCGGATGGAGCAGCTCAATAGGGCACAGCACCTAATCAGCACACAACTGTTAATCTGGATGGATCCAGGCCCGGAGGCACACCACTTGACAATGATGGACCGATTGACGGAGTAATTCTAGGTGGCACCACACAACAAGGTGCTGGTAGGAGCACAAGAGTACGTGATGAAGAGTATGTACCGAAATTCCCTAGGGGACTCGAACCATTGGTGGACAACACTGGATTAGCTGCGATTATCAGGCAAACAATGCGCAGAGGTTTAGCAAATAGAGGTCTAGAAAGAGTAAATAGGAGTCCGTTTACTTAAAACATCAAGATGGCTCGGAATCCACTAGAGATCAAGCTGCCTACTCTAGAGGTATACAATGGCAAAGCTGATCCTACCGATCACTTGATGAGATACACAAGGCACATGGAAGTCGTGGGAGCATTAGAGGAAGTTATGGCTCGATGTTTCCCTCTGTACTTGATGGATATAGCTGATATGTGGTTCAGGCAGTTGGAAGATGGATCTATGAGGACATGGACGGAATTGGTGGACATGTTTTTAAAGAAGTTTCGGGTTCATACCAAAGGCCAAAGAATGCGATGACGCTAATGTCAGTGAGGCAAAGGACAAGAGAATCGCCCAGGGATTTCTTAACTCGGTTCAATGCAGCAGTTGCTTCGGCGGCCGAATCCATCGATGGTCTTGATGGCGGTGGTGTCAAGAATCAAGGATAACTCAAATTTCAAGGTATCATTAATATGGGACCCAGTAATGGATCTCGGGGAATTCTTTCACGAGGTCGAAAGATTTCTTCGATAGATGCATGTTTGGATATGAAGTTAAAGGAAGTATGTGGTCAAGGGTGGAGAACCATTCGGTGAGAGCTCGGATAAGGATGAGGATAAAGGAAATAGGAAGTCGAATAACAACTATGTCAGGGAAAGGAAACATTGGGGAGAGCCAAAATTCTCCACTTACACAGGGTTGAATGAAACATTGGAGCGGATATTTATGGAGACTCGAGATCGCCTTCCCTACCGAAGGCCAGCAAGGAGAGGACCCTTAGAATGTGAGAGGGCATTCAGAAGGCACTGCCTCTTTCATGATCTGGATGGACATGACATCAATAGCTGTAGGCATCTAAAGGATATAATCGAGAAGCATGTAAGGAGTGGTTAGTTGCGACAATACATCGGAACTTGAAATACGTTGGTGAAACATGAGCATCCACCGTCTACCTCAAACGACGATGGCATGAGGCCAAGTAATGATGGTCGATTGGTTATTGACTGACAGGGATGATATGGAATAAGTAGCAAACTCTGAGCAAATGGCCAAGTCACTTACTCATGTACGGGGACGGAGATAACCCTAGGCATGCTCTGAAATGATGATAAACCGTGATGCTATAGTTTGTGGAATCTGTTTTTTCTTTTTTGATTTGGACATTTGCTTTTTTATGGTTAGGTTTTGGAGTTTGGTTTGAACTCCTGGTATTGCTTATTTTCTGGTCTGGACTTTAGTTTGAATGCTTGTCTTCTGTTTTGGATATTGGTTTGGAATTCTAGCATGAATTTTTGGTTTATCGATTTGATCTGGATTTTCGATTGGATTTCGATTGGATTTTTTATTTGGCTTTTGGTAAATGGTCATTGGGTATGGATTATGCTTGGCAAGGGGTAAGTCCCTTCGTCCGAGCATGGCAAATCGAGAGTATGAACTATGCTCGGCAATGGTCCAGAGAGACCAGGATTCAGCCTAGGACTTAGGTCCTATATTATCGGTTACTATTTTAAGTCATTGAGTATAAATTATACTCGAAAAGGGTTCGAAGTTACCAGGATTTGGCTTAGGACTTAAGCCATAGTAGTACTCAGCATTCAGGGACACTGAACCAAGAACACCAAGGCGTTGTTTAATACAGGTCGTCGAGTGTGGATTGCGCTTGGCAAGAACCCAGAGAGGTTATGAATTTGGATATCGACCCAAAGAGGTCCTGGATTCGATTATTGGTTATAAATGGATTAGAACTCGGTTGTCGGGTTCAAATGGATATGAAATTTGCTAAGGATTTGGTTACTAGATTTGGAATCGAACATCGACTCGGAGTCATCAGGGATTTGAATAAGGATATGGCTGTGGCACACGGATGGGATGGCTTAATAATGGATTGGATCATGGATCAGATGGTATGGCTATGGATGGAATATAGATTTCGGATGTCGGATTTAGAGCTATTCAAAACACGCCTTATTACCACAAGGTATTTTTTGGGCGGCAAATGTTACCTCGCCTTTTGGCCAAGGCCGGGATACCAACAAACTGGCTAGAAAGGATGGATATCAGGATTGGAGATCGAATGGAAACAAGGTTATGATTGATACCATCAAAATTTGACTGAGCTCCAATTGAGACAGGATCGATTGGGAATGACGAACAAGACTATGAAATGCCACATTTCAAATCTCAAGTTAATCGGAGTTCGTATGATAGAGATATGGATGGATCAAAATTCAAGGAAGGAAGGTTCGTATCGATGTTTCGTACCGGTCAGGATGGAAATGGTAGCATGCTTCGAACCGATGGTTTCATATCGATGTGTATCGATGCGATGCACATCAATTTGGCTGGACTCCACATCAGTATGGTAGGGTATTTCATATCGATCAAGGCCGGGATCGATACGAAGAGCGAGTAGGAGTTTGGAAGAGCACCTTGTATCAATCAAGTGCTAGATCGATAAGGACATATGCAGAGGATCGGTACGAATAGGGGAGCGATCGAAGGATATGAAGGAACAAAGCTCGATCGATACGACGAATATGGGTACAAGCATGATTTGGATCGATACTAGAAGATGGATACGAAGAAGGATTGTAGAGGATGGATACAAAGAACATAACTTTAGATGGATACGAACAGATCAAGAGCGACTTTCGTGTCGGTCACGTTCATATTGATCGATATGAAGGAAACAATCAAGAAGGCGTAAACTACGACGTGAGAAGCAGATCAATGGTCACAGACGATGGATACGAAAGACATCGGTATCGATGCGAATTCATCAACCTACTTGCAAATACCAATTTTCATTGATCATAACTCAACATATACAGGTCCATATGTGATGAAATTTTCAGAGGAGCTTCCTGATGCACTCGAGAACCTCTATTATCAATCTTAGCTCGATTGCACCACTCTTGGATTGATACGAATTGAACACGCATCGATCCCAAATCGCTCTAGATTGATCTTGTGGACCCGCTTGCGCAAGGGAAGAGGTATTCCAGGTTTTGGGGTAGATATTTTCGAATCTACACCTATAAATAGGAGTCATATGGAAACTAAAAAGGGAGATTCTCCTTCTCTGACGCTGAAACTCTACCATTTTTTGATTAATACTAAATGCTTGTAATTGTACTACAGTACAAAGGGAACAAAAAAGACTGATTCAAAGTGGACGTAGGCCAGATTGTCGAACCACTATAAACCTTATGTTCTTTCCTGCTTTCTTCAATTTTAATTTTACCGTTTCTCCATTTTTATTCTCTACTTTATCTGGATCTAAGTTCTGCGTTGAAGTATTGTTAATCTATGTACATACACTGATGCTTTCACTACTTCTGGGGTTTGTGACCATTTTTGGCGCAAACAAACATCTAATGGTTGAGAAAATATTTTGATAGAGAAACCAAATATTTTTATTTCAGGAAAAATGTAGAGGAAGAATGTATCTATAAGAAAGAAAAATCGAATGTACTACTAAAACGTTTCTACTACTCTATGTAAACAATGTGCTGATCAGTAATAATGTACCCATGTTAAAATTGGTGAACGCTTAGTCATTTAAATCTCAATGACGGATATGAAAGAGGCCTCCTTTATACTCAGTATAAAAGTATTTTGATATTATCCTAATCGATATACATAGACACCGTATTAAAATGTTTAATATGGAGCATATGAGATAGCTTCCTTATACGCCAGCAATAGAACCATCATATATGTTATGTTATGTATTAGACCGGATTTCACTTCTGCACTTGATGCAGCAAGCGACTATCAAATTTGAGTTAAAATTATTGAATGATAGTTAAGAGTATTCTCAACTATTTATCAAATACTAGAGAATGTTTATGAAAACAACGAACTCATTATGACGTATTATTCGAACTTAAACTTCATAAGTAGCATCAAATATAGTAACTTAATCTTAAATTGACATTTGCTCATAATACATAGGCTTTAATTTGGAAATGTACGAAACGAGAGGTTGTGGAAGAGTCAACTATAAACGCTAAATGCGTCACTAAGAATTGTGTTGCAATGAAAGCAATATATGTATGCAAATTTATAAGAAAGCCTGCAATGATTCTCATATTGAGAATCCAAAAATATATTTTGATATCAATGATGCAATACATGTTATAATAAGAACTGATAACTAAATAAGTGGTCGAGTTTCATCCTAATTAACGCGTGATAAAAGAGTTAGCCAGTGATGGAGAAGTATAATCAAAAGGTGGATGTAAAATAATATTACAAATCCACTCATTAAGATTCTTTCTCAGTTTTGTCTAGGAAAAGTAATCGAGTGTATAGTTACGAGTCACTATACTTGGATTTAAGTGTAAGTGTGAGATTGGTAGAGTTAAGTGTGTGCTCTAGAGACAATTTTGTAATTTGATCGTATAACTTAACTCTTATAGCGTGTCTTGTTTGAAATAATTTAAGAAATTTTTATAATTTTCTATTTTAGATATTGTTATAATAGGATATAAATAATATTAAATACATCAAAAAAATACAAGTAGAAAATCCTTAGGAAAAGTATTTAATGAATTACAGTTACAAAAGTGTTCTTAAACCATGAGTATTGAATTGAATAAAATAAGTACATGTCCTTAAATGTTCTTAGTCGAGATATATTGAGAACTGCATATTGATGCATCAATTGAGACCAATGTACGTAATGCTCTCCATATGATGGACTGTGAATTACTCGTGACCATTAAGGCATCAAGGATTTGCAAAAATGTAGTTGTTTGGAATAATTGTATGATGACTCACTGAGAGTCGATTGTAGGTTAAAAGTCAAATCGAAGATATCAAGTGAGGGCATATAATAGTATTTTGACTTGAGAATATTGTGAACTTTAAGTATCTAAACTATACTTTGACTGTGGTTAATAAGTCGACAACACTGACCATGTAAAGATTATGGTTAGGTAAAAGTTGAACTATTTGAAGTGAAAACTATTTAAGAGAACAGAAGGTTAATGTTACTATAATTGTTAGTCAAAGTCTTTGGCCATAACAAATCGATTAATCGATAATTGCCATTGGATGAACCATGGACTTTAGTTTTGGACTTTGCAATTAACTATGAATATTAATATAGTTTTGACCATTAACTATGCTTTTGATATCTAAGTCATATAGTGACGATGAAGATAAAATGTGCGCAAGATATCATTGCGTATAGGTGTCGCTTTAATTGTTTAGGAATTGAATTTCACCTAGATAATCTATAAGCAATTGAAATCGAGTCAAACTATTATGCTTCAGCAAAGTCCACACAGGCTTTAATATTTAATTGTTTAAATATCATCGATAGCTAAGTTCATAACGGGGTCTCACAAAACCGCAACTCTCAGTTTTTGACTAATAAGTATTTATTGAAATAATTTATTAAAGTTGTAAATGATTATTATGGAGAAATTAATAATAATGGTTATATAGTTTATAATTATTATTAGAGGGCCCAAATTAATTAATAAAACATATAATTGTAATATATTTTTAGGCTAATATAATAATTAAATATAATGGGTAATATATGTGTGTGTACACGTTATATTTATAAATTTTAGTTTGGTAGCTGAAGTTTTTAAAATTATTTCACAATAAGGCAGGACAAAATATACGTCGATATGTATTAACCAAATGGATTTATTTAATTAAGTGAAAGAAGATCTAATTTATAGTGGGTTATAATGTGAAAGTTGGAAGAGGGCAAGGAATTTACATAGCCCATTGGTGTTGCTAGAAGTAACCCTAGATGCCTCCATTATCTAGCACATAAATTCATTCTCTCTCCATGAAAATAAATTATACCTTAATGGTGGACTTTGCAACTTCACCATCAACTTAGAGATGGGATCTCTCTAAGCAAAACTGATAGTTCAAGATTTATTCAACTGACATAATTATCGAGAAAATTTTCAAATATTTTGACCAAAATCAATTTTATAAAATCTATTTTTAAATTATATTTGTTTTAATTCTTTCTTATCCTTTATAATAAAAAAAAGGGTTTCCTTCTTGCTTCTCTATTCAACTCATGCACAACCATGTGATGCCACAAATGCATTGTTGGCCACTCTTATACCATCGTCTATCGATATCAAATACTATTGCCTACCGATCATGAAATTGACTACAAAGAGGAACTAGAAAGCGATCGACTTTGGGAATAAATATGCGTCAAATATCACTAGTACAAAACAAATCATTTTCTTCAGTCATTACCCCCTTTGTTGCTTCGGTTGTACCACCGAAACAGAAAAAGACAACGCAACAGGTCATTTTCCATTGCGTAGATTGTACGACAAAAGGAAATGATAGTCATTTGCTTCAATCATTGGAAACATCCGAAGCAAATGAATAGGACGCTACATGTCATTTTATGTTGCGTCGATTGTACCACAATAGCAAATGATGGTCATTTGCTTCGGTCGTTTGCAAATGACCGAAGCAAATGCCAGTTGAAACAAAAGAAAATTGATACCATTTCAGATTTTTCAAACCCGAAACGGTATCAAATTGCATTTAAGAACACTACAACAAATGCCTTTGGAAGCATTGCTTCTGGCCCTAGGTGGAATGACTTCAGATATTAATTTAAATTATTAAACATCACAAACAGATTTACCTTACCACACGAATATTTTTTTGTCTGAAAATTTTCCTTACCAAGCCAGAATTTTTTCAAATGTAGTGGCTTTTTGACAAAAAATACGTAAGGGATACAGTTTCTCTAGTCATGGTGAAATAAGCTTAGTTCAACAACCTGTTAAAGAATGTTCTTTGTTCTTTGCACTGGATTGTAGATTTTTCCATACATCTTTCGAAAATTAGAATGATAAGATTTGAGCATTAGAAAAACATCAATGCAAGAGCTTTGGAAACATAATTATCCATTGATCAATATCATTTGATAATTTACGCCTAACTTCATGTTTATATATAATATAGGAATTTGCACTTTTTGACACTCTTATCATCGTATAAAATACATTTCCAATCATTATTGAAAATTATAATCAAAAAATTAAACCAAATATAAAAAGAAATTGCTATCAACTAATGTAACAGAGTTATGCATAACAGTACTGAATATTGGCTCAAAAATTCTTGGTATTTCTCCATTTTCACTTTCACATTCAACTGCTCCAACTTCAACAAGATCGGGAGTATAGGCTACAGGAACATCACGTGAAGATCTGATTGATGCAATATGTTAAGCACCTTCAACGCATACACTACGCGAGCCAACATTGGTACAAACCAGAGCTTTAACGTTGATATTGCTAGAAAAAATTTCTTTCCACTCGAAATAACATCACTAGACCAAGCTGCATTCGAACAAGCAAACAATAGAGCATGATTATAAGAGCACAAAGTATAAATACAAGATAATGGCGTCAAGGAAGGATTAGCTCGGTCAATAGAGGAAACTAGATCCTCAAGACGATGAACACAATTCCTTAAGTGCTAGAATATAAATGACGTCGCTTTGAATGTAATAGAGATGAATGCATAGAGGTTCAAATACCCATACAGTATACTCCATACTAAGTTGCTTCAAAACATTCAACTCTGCATCTAACAGTGAGCTTGCGGATGGTAGTTTCAAGCAGCAAAATCAAAGAGAATGGCATCATCGCACCAACTTTGTCCAGATCCAGGTAGTATCATGGCATTAGTTAGCAGGCGACAGCGGGTAGATTCAACCAGTCTCAAATTAATACAATTCGACAACTCTCTAGGGGGCGATGGCTTCTAGAATTCAATGGCATCAGCATAAACTCCTCCATGGTAGTAGACTGCAGTCATCCATATCTAGGTTATGAGGTGTTTTGCTTGCAGGCAAATCGATTACGAGCGGTGGCACATTTAAGGTGGTTGCGGCATCAACTTTGGTAGGCAAAAGGGAAATAGGTGAAGTCAATTTAATTTTGAGAGAATTGTTTTTATTAAAGTGGTAAAGACGACTCTTATGGGAATATGAGAGATATAAAAAAAGGGAGTTGGCTGAATGGAGAAGTATGAGGGGCATGTGATATAACATGTGAATTTTGGAGCTAAATTTTCACTATTTCCCGCCCAAATTTCATGTTTTTGCTGTCAATTTTTCGTGAGTCATTGTCAAATTTTCATCAAAATTTGTAAAAATAAATATTATAGATTAGAATTAATAAGTGAAAAATTATATTAAATAAGATATGAATTTCTTGAAAATTAATTTTTATTAAAATATTAAATATTGCTTCTTAATTATTATTAAGCATTACTTATTACTTCTTAGTCATAACTGAATATTAATTATTAAAAGTTAATTACTATGTATATGTTACCAATTATTAATTATTAAACATTTAATAGTAATAATTAAAAACTAATTACTATCTTTTAATTATTAATTCTTCAATTGTAATCATTAGTTATTAATATGAACTTTTATTAATTTGTAATGTTATTATTAAATATTATAAAATGTTAATATTATTAAAAATTAATTACCGTTTGCGCCAAAAATAGGCTTAAACACCCTGTATAAGTGAAAGCATCATTATCCAATATTTAGATCCAAAAAAAGAAGTATAGATTCACTAATCATAGAATAGATTGCAGAAAAGTAAATGAGCACGCAAGTTTTATAGTGTTTCAACAAATTTCGGCCTATGTCCACTCCAATAATCTTTTATTTATACTGTAAGATTACAAGTATAGTTGTTTTTGCCTTAAAAAATTAATAGAGGAAGAGATAAGAAGTGATCAAGGAGGGCCAAATAAAGATCTAATTGAAAGAAGAAGAAGATCCTTTCTAATGAGCCAAGTCTGCTGTATTTAGCGCTGAAATTTTCCCAGAAGAACCTCCAGAGCGGTACGACCCGATCCACCAATTTTCAGATCGGTCGCACACTATTGTAATGATCGGTGCTGATCATTCATATTAGCTCCAATAGGGGTGCGGTTGTTTTTGTGGGTCCTACATGACGTTAGCTACTTGCTCTTCAATTTCGTGCAGTTATGACTTACCATTTGTCAGATATCGTGTTTTCTATGGAGTCGAGTTGAAAAATGAAAACTCCTTTTGGGTGCGATCTGTATGGTGGGTCCATCAAGATGTTAGCAACTTTCTCTCCAAATTTCGTTCCATTCCGACTTACATTTTGTGAGATATCGCGTTTTCCATGAAGTTAAGATCGTTCTGGCTGAAATTATACGATCGTTTAAAAACGACGTAGGCCGATCGTTCAAGTTTCTCCAAATGATGTGCAATCGATATGGTAGGTGTTGAATATGCAAGTATATGATTGTTGTTTGATGATAATAAACATATATATATATATATATATATATATATATATATATATATATTCATTTAAATGTATTTATAAGGTACTATTTTATTTTTCACATAATTAAATAAATATTTGCTGAATAAAATAAATAATGCGGAATTTAAATTCAAACACATATTTTATTCAAACAAATAGTTATTACAATTTTGATTAGTACAAATTTGAGCTCTCGCCGTATATATATAAATTTCAATTACATTACAATTTCAATCACATCACAATTTTTCATTTACAAATGCACCTCACAACATATCACTCATTCACTCGTATTACTTTTCAACTCTATCCTAGATTGAACCAAGCATCTGAATTATCTGCAAAATATACACTGATGCAGTAAAATTGAAAAAGAAATATTTTTTTGTAGTGTAAAATAAAATGTGTTTCTGAAGTAATTATTTGCCTCAGTTATTTTGGTTGTTCGTCATCATATTTATTTTGAAATCACCATATATGAACAACTTGTGACATGCACAGTGTATCACTATACATGCCACAAGGCCGTGCACACCGATATGCACTTGATAAAATTATAGAGACAGGTGATCACAAGGTCAAACCAAAATCAAATGCATGGCTCAACTCAAGTGAAATAAATATTAAATCACGATATTAGAACAAGATCAAACCCGAGCTATAAATTAGATTCAACTCAGGTGTGTGCAATACAAAACTATGGGTCAAGATACATAAATCAAGCCTCGACAAAAGTTCAAGTCGTACACACGAAAACAGAGGCTAGACGGTCCAACCAGACCAAATTGAATCAGCAACAAAACTACAAACAGTTTTGAAAACAATGAGTGACATGCACAGGTATGCAACACGAATATGTACAAAGGGTAATGCACAATGAAGACAAAACAAGCATGGTGAATGCAGTAAACTGGTCAGTGCAAGTTCAAGTGAAACTACATGAACGCATGTCAACAGTCAATGATGAAGTAATGCAAACTGCCTCAAAGCAATAACAGTTACAATATGAACTTATGTGGAAGTGCAGACCTACCATAAATGCATAAGAATCAAAATACTGAGAATACAACCAGACTCCACAAAGTTACATGTCGACCAGTTCAAAATCAAAAATGAACAAATACAAATGGCATTGAGACAGCAGCTATTTTGAAAAAGAAAGACAATTTCACAAGAACAAGCAAAGCTACTACATGGTGCAACACAGTGCAATTCAAGGAACAAGTCCATCATGTAACAACAAATGGTAAATCAAGGTCAAAAAATTTCCAAATATCATGAACCAACTCAAATGCAACAAAACCAAAATTACTCAAAGTACATGATGATATACAACAGAAAATGACCAGACTGCGACAATATAGATGCAAGCAAAAACCAGTCAACAGCAAGCTAATGATCAAACAAATTAAACCAAACTCCATAAGCTTTACAACATACACATATACATTCGACCAAACCTCAATACAGTGAATAATGATATGCTGCAGTTTGAACCAAAAAAAAGGTCATAGGGGATTTCAAAACAAAGTCAAGTTCAAATGCCAGAAATTCAAAACCATGGTAAGCAAGAAAAACATTGTCAAAGCGAATCAAAGCCGTGATAACCAAGCAATCAATAATATATGAATTGAAAAAGTCTAAAGAAATCACAGTCATTCGAATATAATCAAGTGGCCGAAGAAAATTATCAGACGAACAGGATTATAGGGGATCGAACCCTATTTAACCTATTTACCATTGGCGTAGAAAAAGTATCGAGTTCAAACAAGCTAACCAATAAAGCAAAAAGAACAAATCACATACCAATTCATAGTTGAACTCGATCAAATTGAAGGAGCTGTGTGCGAATCGAAGAAACGGTCGATGGCCGAAGCAAATCAGAGCAATAGACATTGTAATTGACCAAGAATCAGTCGGCTTCTTCATATTATCCAGAGCCCTAATTTATTGAAGAGGAACGAAAGTATTCAAGCAAAGTTAAGAGGAAGACAACTTTTCAAAGGAACGGGTCGACATAAATAAAAAGAGAAAGGGATTTTTTTATCACTTACTTATTTTTCGGGCAGGCAATTATCTTTGGGCTTCTATCTTTTAAAAATTAGGATTTTTTTTTAATTTGTATTTTCCTTTTAAACGATTGTATTTTCTAGTCGTGTGACTAGGGGACGAACTACGATGGTGTAGTTCGAGAGTTCGCAACTCAATGGCTGAGTTGTGGTAGGATTTTGAGCACAGACTTAGTTTAGTTGATAGTGTGTGTCGTGAGTTTACGTGTGTAAGTGTCTGACTACTTAGTTTCTAGTAGAAACCTTAGCGCAACACGTAGGCAGGGTTTTGCTGAAGCTGGGTAAATTTGTGTATTCTATTTTCTGCCTTTTATATTCTGCTATTAGTTGTGTTGCTATTATTCTGCTGTGATTTGTGCTGCGATTATTTTACACACTTCCGCAATTAGTTTTTATAATTATTAGTATCACCCTATTTACCCCCCTCCAGGATGAAATCGATCCTACAAGTGGTATCAGAGCTAGGAACAAAAGCCATTTTTGTTTTCAAATATTGATTTTTCAAAAAACAATCTTTGTTTTAAAAATTTGAATTTTTAAAATGACTTCTTTTAATAATGCTTTTGTTGTGGTCAGTCCATAGTTAGACCACCAATTTTCAATGGTGAATATGCTTACTTAAAAAATAGAATGAATTTTTTTTGAAAACCATTGACGATTGAAATATTGTTGAGACAGGTTATGGAGCACCAACAATAGTTGTAAATAATTAGGAAATAGATAAACCAACGGAATAATGACAGATCTTGGAAATAGACTACAGAATGCTAATACAAAAGCTATGAATTCTATTATTTGTTCATTGAATCAAATTGAATTTAAGTGTGTCTCACATTGTCTAACTGTGCAGGAAATATAGCATACACATGAAGTGGCTCACGAAGGAACATCTCAAGTCAAGAAATCTTGCCTTTCCATGCTTAGTAGCGAATACGAGAACTTTGTAATGGGCAAGGATGAAAATGTCAAAGAGATGTATGGACGACTTTCCGATCTTGTATACAAATCAAAAGCTCTCAGAAAATCATACACAAAGTTGGAAATAGTCCGAAAAATCCCCAGAGTCCTTCCATGAAATTTTGAAGCCAAAGTCATTGCTATTTAAGAATCAAAGGACTTGAGAGATTAAAGTCGAAGAACTCATCGGAAATCTCACCACTTATGAATTAGAAATGAAATTCATGGAAGAGCGAGAAGGAGGTGTGTGACATCCCGGAATTTTGACCCTATTATTATAATAAGTTTTTGATCAAATTCAATTAAAATACAAGATGTTTAATGTTAAATAAATTAGAATTTGGATATTATTAGTTGTATATGGGTTATAAAGGAATATAACTTCAAATATAAAATGGATTCTCTCAACAATATTAGATATATGAATGCAGTTAATAGTAACAAGTACAATAACACAATTCTTTTCATATTAAATACAAATATATTAATGCAAATATAGTATACAAATCAAATATTTGGAAAGATTTAACTTTAAATAAAAATTAGATTTAAGTAGTGTGTCTAAACAACAAAGTTCATAATTAAATAAAATGAACTTATAAATAGGTAATATAAGTATAACATAAAATATTATTAGGAGCATAAGTCAACATGAACATAAGTATAACATAATAATATGTAAACATCAGCAATAAAGACAAATTAACCTACAAATATTATTTATATGTTAATATAGATATGAGGACCCAATGAATCATGCAAGATCAGTAAGTAATCTTGGCAAAGTAAACAAGTTTGTCTGCAAAACATTAAAAAAAATGTAAACCTTTATGAATACATTTTAGTACAAACCCAAATCTGCAAACATCTTTGCATAATTCCTTGTGCCAGCAAACATTAATTGTGTGTTAGCATAAATGAAAACATTAGTACAAAACACAAATAAAAACCTGCAGCAAACATTAATTAGCCACCTTTGTATCTGAAACAAATTATCTTCTAGCCGAAATTTTTAATACATCTCAGGTTTTAGTACAAAACAAATAAAAAAAAGTAAGATATTATATTAAGAAAAAGCTTGTGTAAGAAGACATCATTGTTGAAGGTTATAAATATTTGTATACATCATCTTATCTCTTAGCTCATTTGTAACTGAAAAAGCAAAGAAAAATAAACAAAATTTTCAAGCTTAAATAAAAGTCAGGAAGCAAAAGTAGTTACTGGAATTCAAATTTTGCCAACTGCAGTCTTCTTTGTCCAACATCCAACTAGCCTCTGTTTTCAACATTTTTTTTGTGAGTAACTACCCTTTTTAAAATTTAATGTTAGTAATTATCTCATGAAAGAGTTATTATGTTAATATCACAATGCTCTGTCATGTTTTGTAAACTCTGGATGAACTGTATGTGGAGGATCTTCAAATTTTCTTTTCATAAATATGAGGCAAAGTAACAGAGTATGATTTTTACTAAAATTTTAATTAATAAGCGGTATAAACAAGGGATAAAGAACTAGAAATCTGTTTTAATAACAGTATGGATACTGTAAGTTTAATTTACAGTATAAAGTAAAATCATAGTCAAAATTCAAATGACTTAAATTGAAAATTTGAGTTTATATATTGATTCAACACTCAGTAATATGATTTTTAAGACTAGAATTGTAATTTTTAGTTGACTGTGTATAGAGCAGTTCATCAGTAGAACATTTGTGCTATTTCCTGAATTTCAAATAATTCATACAATAATTTTTGATGAAATTTCACATGTAGCTAGTATATGGATAGGAGATTAACAAAAAAATATTTAAAAAAAATTCGAATGCACGATTTGTTGAGGGGAATCAATAGTAGGGTTTATGGGTTCTGTTTTTCGAGCTCTGTTCATTCAATGGTTGCGTCGCCATGGCGCAACCGAGTGCTATGAAATTTTGGGCGAAGTTTGAGTGTGTTGTCAGAGACGTATGGCCGAAGTTTTGACATTTCTAGTGGTCGCAATCACAATCGCGAGGTGATTTTATCAACTGTGTTTGAGTTCCAGTTCGACTTTTTGGTCGAATTTTGATTTCGTGACTTTGGGGTTGAACTGGGTTTTGTATTCGAGTGAGGGGAGGTTTTGCGACTTGTTGGTGGCGTCGCGAGGCGGTAGTGTGGTGGTGGACCGCCGTGCACGTGCACGGCGGTGGGAAGGTGTCGCGGTGTGTGTCGACGCGAGTAGAAATTCGGGTTTGATTGTCCACTGCTTCGAGTTAGTTACTGGGTCGAGTGTTGATATGCGCGTGGGTTTATAAGTTTTAACAGTTAAAAACTTCAAGTTTTTTTTTAAAAAAAAGAGAAAGAAAAAGAAACAAGGGAAGAAGAAGGAGAGACAGGGAACGCGAGATAGTTGCTGGGTAGTCTCGAGTCCTACCCGAGGCGAGCACGATGTTGACTTCGGGTTTGAGATTGCAGAAGTTTGCTAACTGTAATATGGAAATAGAAGTAATTAAGTTAAGTATAAACTTTGTTATTAAGTGTTAAACAATTTGTTTAAGCTCTGATAATCTTTAAAGCTTTGCTGAAACAAGTTGCGTAATTAATTTTAAAATGGAAAGTTAATTATGTATGTAATAAAAATTTATAATGGTAATTTCATAAGTAGTTTAAAACTTAATCGAATTTGTAATTAAAGAATTTAATAGTAATCTTGTATAAAATCATTTGTAATCAAGATTTTAGTTAATCTTTTGAAGTTGGTTAATTAACAAATCATAGATAACTGATTAAATAAATAATTAATGATGGAACGAATAAGTTAATTAATAATTAATGATTAATTAAGCAATTAATAATAACTAAATGTGAAATTGAGTTTTATAATCAATAATTAAGATTATTGATTAATAATTAATTAATTTAGTAAATAACTAATAAGTAATTAATGAATTGAAATAAGATAATTAATTAATAATTAATTAAGCAAGAATAAAATATAATTTATTCTTAAGCAAGTAATTAAGTTTAAAACAAATCAAACTTGTTGATATGTATCGATGATTCTATTTGATTGCCTCTGATGTTTATTTATATCCTGTGATGTTCTGTAATATTCTGGATATATCTGTGATGATTGTGTATGATTTATCTGTGTTAAATTGCTATATGATTTATCTGTGTTAAATTGCTATATGATTTATCTGATGTTATTTATCTGTGTTGAATTGCTATGTGAATTCAATTTTTAAATTTAAACTGTTAAGTTAATTAGACAACTTGGACTTTAAAATGGCGTTTGGATTTCGATGAGATCGGGATCGGGTATCCAATTGATATTCCGAAAACCACATCGATCCAAATTAAACGTTAGGTCGTGTAATCTCAAGTGAAGATCGAGATGGTGTTTTCAGAATGCAAGGGTTATCGTCGTTAACTCTGAGGGTGATTCCAAAACGAGTGTAACGAGATAATGCCTTCGGTTTCGTTCGAACCCGGAACGAACTTGTATGGATTGAATGTTTTCAGCACATCGTCAGGCGGACGATGAGCATTCTAAGTGATATGTTCTCTAAAGGTAATCGCAGCCTCAAGCCTCATCAACCGGGAATGGCTAAAACAGGGGAGGTGCAGCAAGGTTAGGTGGGTCATGCCCAAGCAGGACGAGGTATACCCCTGTCTAGATGTCCCTTTTTTGGGCTGTGTGGGCGGTTGGATGTACACCAACTGCGGGGTTATCTTGTTCGGGACGGTTCAGTAAGGAATGGTTCCAGCCTTGTGTTGCAGGGGAGTTAGGGTGGCTCCTCGGTACTGTGATCTAGACCACGTACTGTGACGGGCGGTACCCCAGTAGCCCTGCCATTGTATGGGATCCAATTTCCAATAAGCGCCGTACGTTTTGATTGTGCCCAACTATGTTGAAATGTGAGATGTAAGCATTTCAGCTATTTCTATATTTTACTTGAAAACCCTAGACACTATTATAATATCACTGGATTTCCTATGAAATGTTTTGGTTAGCGTAAGGTAAAAACTTACCCGTATTTATTTGTGGGGAGTCTTACGTGATACCTTTCTTTTAAATGATTTTCAAAGTTAAACAACTTTACCCTGTTTACTCATACCAGACCCATGTCTGACCCGGAGTTTATTTTTGTTTTTCATAAACTTTCGGGTACCCAAATTTTTACGGGTAGCCAAGGGATTCAGGTTAGCTTTGGCGACTTCTGGAGGAGCAATGGAGCAGGAGGCTTCAGCGTTGTAGACATATATATATCTATGTAGTTCCGCTGTGTTAGTTAGTTTATGATATTTGAGATGTATGTTCTGACAGATATGTATATAATAGTCATGTTGTATGATATTGTTTAACTCTGATGTATATATAACTATGTAATATTTATGTTGATATATTATATTTTATTCCGTTCCGCTGTGAGATTCTGATGTTGTTATTCTTTCTTTCTTTTCTTTTCTATTTCTATCCCTTTCTTTCTTATTGATGACACGTCTTTCTGGGCGTAGAAAGCCGGGTCGTCACAAGGTGATACTCAAATGAAATCAATAGCTCTTAAAGGAACAACGGAAAGTGATGATGATGATGAAGGAGCAGCTGAGCTGGCACTATTAATGAAGAAATTCAAAAAGTGGAATCACAGATACGGAAATCTAGCTTTAAATCAAAAATTGAAAAGCAGAATAATCAAAGCACTAGACAACCCAGAAGAACGGGAGATCATCTACCATAAGTGCAATAAATCTGGCCAAATCAAGCCCAATTGTCCTCAGAATCGACACGGCCAAGAAAAGAAATCAAAAAGAAGAAGTTTTGCAGCCACGTGGAATAAAAGTGATGATGACTATAAAAGTACTAGCAGTGAGAGTGAGAAAGGAGATCTTTAACTTCGAGGTGATATAACTGATAGCGATGATGACAAGCCAAGCGAGGTATCAAAACTCACCCACTCATAATTATTTATATATTTCCACAAAGTAAATAGCTATTTTGAACGACTTTGGGAAAAATACGCTAAAATTGAATCACAAACAGACACTTTGATAGATTTAAATAAATAGCTTGATCAATTGGTTAAAAACTATCAAAGCTAAGTGTGATAAGTGTCCATCACTCGAAGAAGAGATTAAAAAATAAAAAATTACAATTAAATCGCTTGAAAATGAAATTTTGACTTGAAAGAGAGTGAAAATACAAGGAGAGAAAATTCTATTAAAATGTGCACTCAATTATTGAATGAAAATGAATCTCTCAATACACAAGTCCAACAATTGTCTACAACTTTAGCAAAATTTTACAAAAGTGAAAGATCGCTAAATATGTTATTGGGAAACTGTTAATACTGTTAGACAATGGCTTGGGTATAATCAATCTGAAATGGTTAAAAATGAAATTAATCAAGTCAATTCCATGTGCACAATTTATTGAAAATTTGTACACAATCAAAATAATTGTTGGCGTAGACCCAAACGCGTGAAAACTATTCCAATTTGGGTTCAAAAGGCATAAATATAAAATTCCTCAAATTCAAACAAATCTAGGTGCCGAAAGGAACAAATATAAATAGTTTTGGGTCTCTACAAACATATTTGTCAAAATCTGTTACTAATAACCATGGACCTATAAAAACAAATAGGTCATGGAAATCTTCTCTCGTGTAGGTATGGTGGCAGGCTAAGGAAAAACAAAAATGTTATCTGTATTCTGGCTGTTCCATACACATAACGGGCGGCTAATAAAAGTTCCTTAGCCTAGTACAAAGGTGGCAGAATCACAGTGGGCAACAACGAAAAATTATCGACAAAGGTAAAATAGGTAAAGGTATCTTGAACGATATATGTGAAAATCTGCACCATAATTTGATTTAATTCAGCCAGTTATGTGATAAAGAAATGAATGCTAAATTTTGATTCTGACTTATTCTTATGATTGACTTGTTTTTTTTTTGCTTCTGATTTGAGCAAAAATACTGACCAATCATCTTTGAGCTATTTCACATAGAATTGCTTGGACTAACAATGTTGATTGATGATCACTCTTGATACTTGTGGATATATTCGTTCATCTTATTGATTCTAGACTTGACATCCACTATTTGTTTATTTGCACGGCTTCAATTCAATTTCATTTAAAAGTTGTTAAAAATGATTTTAAGGTATTTTGTTGCATACTTCACGGTCTGGTCTATGACTTCCACCTAATAATAATCTTGAGTCAAAAGAAAAATTCAGATGTAGACTACACTGGTAATCTAGATGGTAGAAAAATTACTAGTGGAACGTTATTTATGTTAAGACATTTAGTAGTTGCATCGTTTTCAAAGCAAATATCTGCATATTTTTCATTTCGACTAATTTTCAAATAGCAGACATTTTTATCATAAAACGCCTTCCAGAAATTTTTTTGTTGACCTTGTTTCAGATTAGTCATTTTAGAAAATTTAATTTCATAATTATTTTTGGATTTGATTTTAAATGACTATATTTACTAATTTGACTCCCTACTTATTATCGAAAAGATAGTAGTGACTGAAAAAGTGATGAATGTTAATATTAATCATATATTTTAACTTGAGACAGTATATTTAGTAAATTTCTTTAGAAATTTAAACGAGAGTTATAAAAATTATTGGTAAAAATTCCATTACCATCTCTATTCCTATCATATTTCTATCGACCATCACTCATCAAAACCCAACATAGTATGTCAATATGTGGTATTTTAAACAGGAAATTATGAGATTTCATTTTATTATATTTTAGTAATAAAAAACATCCAAAGTATTCACTCTCATTTAAAAGTCCTCACGGTTAGCATCGGTGAATTACTTGGAATTTTGATTATGTGCTTTCATGCTCATTTAAAAGTCCTAACGGTTATGCATGTATGAAACACATATCAAGATTGATTGATTAAATAGACAAGTTGACTCTAGTCTCATTTAAAAGTCCTCACGGTTATGCGTGGCTAGAAGATGCTTGAAATTCAACTTTTATAAAAAATTAAGAATACTATTAATCTCATTTAAAAATACTGACGATTATGCAAGGTTAGTAGATATTCAAATTCCTAATATAAATATACCACAAGTAGACAAAACTATATGGTTTTATAAATTGACATCATTTCTATCATTCTAAAGTGGAATAGGCACCTAACAGAGTATTTATGATTTTTGTTTGATTTTTTATTGAAAATTAATATTTATACTCGATTGGGTTTTAATGTTGTATTAATGTCTATCACTTTATCTCTATTTTTCTAACACTATTACTCTTTTGCTGATAACAAAAGAAGGAGAGAAAAGTTAAGACTTTGGAAAATAAAGGTCAAATATTTTATTTTGTATTTTCTATTTGCAAATAGGTTCATTTGCATATTTTTATTTATTCTCATACATATATGATGGGGGAGTTTTGTTGTAGAGAGGGAGCATTCAAATAGAGAGAGCAAATAGAGTCTATCAATGATCAAATACATTTAATAAATTTAAAATCTTAAATATATGTTTGTTATCATCAAAAGGGGGAGAATGTTGAATATGAAAGTATACGATTTTTGTTTGATGATTATATATATATATATATATATATATATATATATATATATATATATATATATATATATATATTCATTTAAATGTATTTGTTAATGTACTATTTTATTTTTCACATGATTAAATAAATATTTTCTGAATAAAATAAATAACAAAGAATTTAAATTCAAACAGATATTCTATTCAAACAAATATTTATTACAATTTTGAATAATACAAATGTGAGATCTCGCTATATATATATACGAATTTCAAATACATTACAATTTCAATCACATCATAATTTTTCATATACAAATGCACCTCACTACATATCACTCATTCACTCGTATTACTCTTCAACTCTATTTTAGATTGAATCCAACATCTAAGTTATCTACAAAATATACACTGACGTAGTAAAATTGAAAAAGAAATATTTTCTACAGTGTAAAATAAAATGTGTTTATGAAAAAATTATTTGCCTCGGTTATTTGGGTTGTTCATCATCATATTTATTTTGAAATCATCATAAAAGAAAAACTTGTGACATGCACAGTGTATCACAGTACATGCTATAAGGCCGTGCACACCAATATAGACTTGATAAAATTACAAGGATAGGTGAGCACAAGGTCAAACCCCAAATCAAAAGCCGGGTTCAACTCAAGAGAAATAAATATTAAGTCACAATATTTGCACAAGGTCAAACCTAATCTATAAGCTGGATTCAACTCAGGTGCGTGCTATATAGAACTATGGGTCAAGATACATAAATCGAGCCTTGACAAAAGTTCAAGTCGTACACATGAAAACAAAGGCTAGACAGTCTAACCAAACTAAATTGAAATAGCAACAAAACTACAAACAATTTTGAAAATTGAGTGACATGCACAGGTAATGTAACGATCCCGATTTTTAATTAAATTTAGGTTGATATTTAAAATAAATTTTTGAATAAAATTGTAAAATTAATTTGAATATTTCAAATTAAATAGGATATTTGTTTATTTGGAAATTGATTTTAAAATTTAACTGTGGATTTGAAATGCTATTAATATCTTATAAATGAATAAAAAGTAACATCCCAAAAAAAATTATCAATTTAAATTAGTAATATATTTTTAACTTTTGAAATTTAATTTGAAAATATATTGGAAAATCTCAAACAAATAATTTGAGTAATAAATCATATATGAATAAATTCCAATTTATTTTGAGTTTAAAGCTTTAAAATAATGAGTGTCTTAGAAAGTCATTTAAGTTTAAAATTTTATACATATATGTTTATTGCATATATGAGTAGAGTTGTACATATATTGAGATTGAATTTAAATTTATTCAAGAGATGTGTGAATATATAAATGGACAAGAATGGTTATATTTCAAGTTTGAATTGAAATTTGAATTCAAATTTAAAATAAATGCTTTAAAAATAAGTGGCATTTAAAATCATTAAGGAATATTGTATATAATATAAAGATTGGTTAAAGACAATTCTTTCAACATTGTATACATGTATATACAAATGAATAAAAGGTATGTTTATTTATAAAGTAAATATGATATAAAAATCTATTTAAATGTGACGACCGCCCATGACTCCCGCACGGAAACAAGGGAATGGTGCACTGAAAGTGTGCCAGGCAACCATGAGTGACCGTCAAGGGTAAAATAAACATTTCAGACTCTATCGTAAAACTCACAGCGCATGGATAAAATACAATAGAGAAATATAATATAGTGAAGCTCCCATAGAACAGAATATCATCAACTAATTATAATAGCTTTATACATGGTCTAAATCATGAATACAAGAAGCCTCACTACATGGCACTCAGAGTAATCAACAAACAGCGGAATATCCAGTACATAGAATATGAAAATAATATGTAAAGCCTCCTGCTCGCCTTCGTCATCATCAACGTGAGCCACTAAGATCAGCACCTGCCACCTGTCACCTAGTCTGCCCATCCCAACATGGATGAACAGCCCAAGGTAATAAGAGGAGACATAAAACCTTGAGTCAGACAAAGTCCTAGTGAGTAGTAAATCAACAATCAAACATACCAAAGGAACAGAAAGGATAAAAGGAATAGGAACCCAAATCATCCCACTCCACCTCTTCTACAGTGATAGCCCCAGACACACACTAATAAGAAGCAAGCATAGCAACAGGTAACTAAAGTAAAGCGATAATCACTCGAGTCAAGGTCGTTGTTTTCCAAATACAAACCCCCAAGGCCTAAACCAAGATCAGATAATCACCCAGAAAACACCGCTCTTGAGACCGAATGATGATATAACCAACATCCATGACTCTGGCTATCACTGTTATCATAGCTTTGATTTCATCGTTAGTTGAATGAACGGCACATTCTTTCATCCGTCAGTCAAGGGCTAATGGTAACCCCGGTTCTAGACATAACTCCGCACGTCATCGTGACCCGTGCCTAGGGTATCAATGCTGCCCAGAGTACTAGCACGTCATCGTGACCCGTGCCTGGGATATCAATGCCGCCCAACGTACTCTTGCTTTAAGCATGCTAGAACCTTCAACAACGATGAAGTCTTAGCCTCCTAGTCATCCTCCTCGACGACTATTCCCATACTAGCTCAAGCACCTCTCGAGCCATCCATTATCCATCAAAACTCGAACCATATCACCGAGTTAACATCATGCTTGGAATGATCCCGCCTGGACTAGACCAAGACTATCTCATATCATACTTTGCTTCATCGCATCTTAGCAAAGTCCATATCATGCTTCGCCTCATCATATCACGGCAAAGTCCATCATCATCATACTTTGCTTCCTCGTATCATCGCAAAGTCCTCGAATCCATCCATATGAGCTTCCTCATCCGCTTCATATGCCACAAGCAGCTTTCACCATTCAAGAGCCTTTCCACTTAGCTTTTGAATCATCTTCGACCATCTTGTTCCAAATCAACTACTAGCTAACTTGAAACAATCAAATCAATCATACATTCAAATAATCAATCATTCAAACAAGATCTAGTAAGCAATATTAACTATAATGGCAATTTCGTAAATAAATGAGTGAAAGTCTATCATGCATGAATTATGGATTTCTAGCATAGATCTATCAAATATAAAACATGGGTTTTGTTCCTATATCTCGATAAATGAACTTGCATAGGTAAACATCTTCATAAACAATGGATCTACATGCAGACTTAAGAGAAATGCGAGAAATCACTATCTTTAACACATAAACGAACCACCACTCCAATATACTCCTTTGGATCCGTGTGAGAGATAACTACCACTCACCGAATCACCCAAACACTTCAAAAACTAATCACTTCAGATCTGGACAGCAAGGATTCAAGCTCGATTTGTTGAAATCTCGCTTGAAATGGTGAAATCTAGCTTCGTCGGAAGAAGATCTTCAACTTTGGCTCTTCGATCTTCGATCTTGGATGGATGTTAGCACTTGATCAAAGCGGAGAAATGAAGTGAAGAAATGTTGTAGTCAAGCTCTAAAAATGGCAGCACTTCGTTGCTTCAAAATCCGGTGCCAAAAAGTGAGCCAAACTCCTCTATTTATAGGCTGATTTCACCCTTAGGTCGTCGCCCAGTTTTAGGTCGTTGTCGACCTAAAGATCCCCGACCTAACTTAGGTCGTTTACGACCTAAGTCTCAATAGTACATGCAACCTAAAACACAGCCGCCTTCCTTAACTCGAACCAACGACCTACGACTTATCCAAACACACAAGATCTCACGACCTAACTCCTATGCGACCTAACAAACAAGGCCGAATTAGCACACACATGCACTTACACGACCTACCTAGCTGCCGACTTAAAAGCTTACGACCTAACACATAAGCCTCTATACGACCTAACCTAGTCACGACCTATCGAGCAACACGAGTTACGACTCATCAGCTTACGACCTAACAATGCTACGACCTAAAACATGACGACTTAACTACCAGGCCATAACTCGTCTACGACCTAACTTCCTTAGGCCGTTCCAAAACTCCACCGACCTAACTATCATACGACCTAACCCCTTAGGTCATCAACCCTTAACTCGTCCCAAATCACTAAGTTGTCTAACCTTTAGGTCGTCTATTACTATAGGTCGTCTACGACTTAAGACTCTAGTAACTCCCTAACTCGTTAACTCTTAGGTCGTTACCTCTATAGGTCGCTCTATCACCCTAACTCGTATACGACCTATCACTTAACTTGTGCCAACTTCTATAACTCATAATACTACTAGGTCGCTCAGAAACCCATAACTCGTAACCTCTATAACTCGGCAACTCTTATAACTCGTTAACGACCTAACACACTAACTCGTTAACTCATCTTAACTGCTAGGTCGTAATCTCCTAAGTCGTTTACGACTTAAAAACCCACTGACTCGTACACGACTCATCTCTTAACTCGTTAGTTCCTCTAACTCAACCTAACTTCCACACGGGTCAATTCCTTACGAGTTAAATTCATACGACTTAGGCTAAAGATGCCTTAAACAACACTAACGACCTAATAATTCTACGATCTATCGATACGTAAAAAAAATACGGGTCATTACATTCTCTCCCCCTTAGGAATTTCGCCCCCGAAATTCCAAACAAACAAGGGCAACCAAAACTATTCTGCATGCCTACCATCCATAGCAATCAACAAACCATGCATCCAATTACTAGCCTAGCATGCAGAATTCTAAAATTAGAATCAAGCTACAAATTCATGAGATGCCACGACACCTTAGGGCCATACCTCGAAGAGTTCAGGATGAGCTTCCTTCATCCTCTCTTCCTCCTCCCATGTACAGTCGTTAACATCGTCACTCCATTGTATCTTGAGCAACGTAATCGTCTTCCTCCTAAGCCGTTTCGTGTCGGTTTCTACAACACAAAGCGGCTTACGAGGTCTCGTAACAACTGGATCAACCTCCAAATCTTCACAGCTATCGGCAGAAACCACTGTATTCGAGTCGTGCACATACTTCCGCAGATATGATACATGAAAAACATTGTGCACACCCGACATCTTTTCCGGTAACTCCAATCTATAAGCGAGCTTCCCAATTCGCTCGATAATCGGGAATGGTCCAACAAATCTCGGAGTCAATTTTCCTTTCTTCCCGAATCTAATAACATTCTTCAGAGGAGAAATCTTCACAAAAACCATATCACCTACGTCGAATTCCAAATCTTTTCGACGCTTATCGGCATAACTCTTCTGACGGTCTTGGGCTGCCTTCATTCGTTGCCGAATGATCTCTATACAATCCGAAGTCTGACGAATCATCTCAGGCCCAAGTATCAGCTTTTCTCCAGTTTCCAACCAACATGTTGGAGAGTTACACGGTCTTCCATACAGTGCCTCATATGGTGCCATACCAATACTTGACTGGTAACTGTTATTATACGCAAATTCCACCAAATGAAGATGATCTTCCCATGATCCTCCGAAATCCAAAATACATGCCCTAAGAAGATCTTCCAAAACTCGGTTGACTCTCTCAGTCTGACCATCTGTTTGAGGATGATAAGCTGTACTCAAACATAACTCGGTTCCCAAAACCTCCTGGAAGCTCTTCCAAAATCCACTAGTGAACAATGGGTCTCGATCACTCACTATACTCTTCGGAATACCATGGAATCGAACTATCCACTTAACATACAATTCAGCCAACTTCGATGCAGTCCTAGTTGATCGAACGGGAATAAATCTTGCACTCTTGGTCAAACGATCTACAATGACCCAAATCCCTTCATTTCCCGCTCTCGTTCTAGGTAAACCATCGATAAAATCCATCGATATCTGCTCCCACTTCCATGTAGGAACTTCTAATGGCTGAAGCAACCCACTGGGCTTCTTCTGCTCTGCTTTAACCATCTGGCAGTTCATGCACTTGGAAATAAAATTTCCAACATCCTTCTTCATACCTTCCCAGTAATAGTTTCTCTTCATATCTCGATACATCTTATTTCCACCTGGATGAATTGTCAACTTCGAGTGATGACTTTCCCTTAGAACTTCATCTCTCAATTCATCGATATCGGGAACAACCAGTCGTCCTTGCTTGCGAAGCCAACCCTCTTGATCGACCTCGAATCCTTTATCCTTCTCTGGTTCCAATCCAGATTCCAAATCACGGATAATCTTGACAAGCTTATCGTCTCGCTTTTGGCTCTCGCCAATCCTTTCCACAAGAGTAGGCCTTATCGATAAGTTTGCCAACATTTCAGGTTCCAATTCACATCTAGGCCTGAAATCAAATCCAGCCAAATACTCGAGACTCTTCCATTCCGAAAACTTGACTCCCAATCCCACGTGTCTTTGACTCAACGCATCAGCTACTGCGTTACCTTTTCCCGGAGTATAAGCTATACCAAAATCATATGATGCTAAAAACTCTAGCCATCGTTGCTGCCGAAGATTCAAATCCTTTTGGGAGAAAAGATACTTCAACGACTTGTGATCCGTAAACAACTCGAATCGAACCCCCAATAGATAATGTCTCCACATCTTCAGAGCAAACACAATTGCCGCTAACTCCAAATCATGAGTCGGGTAATTCCTTTCATGCGGCTTCAGTTGTCGACTCGCATACGCAACAACTTTATCCTTCTGCATTAGCACTGCCCCAATCCAGTACCACATGCATCGGTGTAGACCACCATCTCATCATTCCCACTTGGAATAGTCAAAACAGGAGCACTCGTCAGTCGCTCTTTCAGGATTCCAAAGGCCTGCTCACACTTAGCATCCCAACTGAACACCTGA
The DNA here is from genome assembly GCA_030765085.1 of Allium cepa. NCBI lineage: Eukaryota > Viridiplantae > Streptophyta > Magnoliopsida > Asparagales > Amaryllidaceae > Allium > Allium cepa. The sequence goes on along the minus strand of CM060938.1, from coordinate 559,340,625 downwards.
TTCTTCTTCGTCAATCCTGTCAATGGTGTAGCTATCTTGGAAAAGTCTTTGATAAACCGTCAATAATATCCTGCTAGTCCAAGAAAACTTCTCACATCTGATGCATTCTTAGGTCTGACCCAATCCTGGATCGCTGCCACCTTAGCGGGATCAACCGCTATTCCATTTCCAGAAATAACATGGCCTAAGAATCTCACTTCACTCTTCCAGAAGTGACACTTCGAAAACTTAGCCTTCAGCTGATGTTTCCGCAAGATTTCCAAAACAATACGCAAGTGCGTCTTGTGCTCTTCCTCAGTTCTGGAATAAATCAGAATATCATCCACGAACACAAGTACAAACTTGTTCAACTGATCTATGAACACTCTATTCATAAGATCCACAAAATATGCTGGTGCGTTAGTCAATCCAAACGGCATTACCAGCCACTCATAAAACCCGGATGGTGTCCTAAAAGCAGTCTTCGGCACACTATCCTTCGCCACTCTCAACTGGTGAAATCCCGTTGCCAAATCCATCTGAGAAAACACCTTCGCCTCGTGGAGCTGATCAAACAAGTCATCTATTCTCGGCAATGGATACTTGTTCTTCTTAGTCACCTTATTCAGCTCACGATAATCAACACACAACCTCAACGATCCATCCGCTTTGGTCGCGAACACAACTGGTGCACCCCATTCGTACACACTACGCCGAATGAATCCTTTCCGCAAAAGGTCATCAACTTGCACCCTCAACTCTTGCTGTTCTCTAGGCGCCATTCGCCTAAGAGGCATCACAACGGGTCTGGCTCCCACAACTAGATCGATACGAAACTCAATCTCCCTATGCGGCGGTAACCCTTTGACCTCGTCAAAGACATCCTCGAATCCATTCACGATTGGCACCGATGACAGTCCATCCCGTGGAACAACCAGCGAATACATGAAGCTCATGAAGACGCCTTCTTCATGCTTACATCGTATCACAACCTTTCGCCCCTCTACATTCTCGACTGTCACCTCCAATCTCTCACAATCAACCTTTGCCGCATACTTCCTAAGCCAGTCCATACCCAAAATAATTCCGAACCCCACAAAGTTCAAAACAAAGCAATCACAAACAAAAGAGCAATCATGACTCGACACAACTAGACCACGGCATAGCATACACAAACAAGACGAACCCCCAACTGGATTAGTCACTACCAATGGTCTATCAACAATTTCCGGTTCCAAACCTAACCGGTCTACCAACTTATTACAAACAAAAGAATGAGACGCTCCAGTATCAAACAAAACTCTAACTGGAACACCACAAATGGAAAGAGTACCTTGAACCACCACACTCTTCCCCTTCTCTTCAGCAGTAGGAGCTTTCGAAGACGATGGAACAGCCCCCAAAGCATAAGCTTTCACAATCTGCTTTTCCCTCAACGGTTCCGGACAATTCTTCTTAATATGCCCCAGCTTGTCACAGTTGTGGCACTTCACCGATACCTTTGGATTCTTGCAATCCCTGGAGAAATGGCCTTTCTGTTGACAGTTGAAACAAGTCACTTCGCCTTTCGGCTTCTTCTGGCCATTCTTACCCTTCTGCTGTTGCTGCTTCCTCTTCTTATTTCCACCCTGCTGTGGTTTGAGCTCTTCCTTGGTCACAGCAACAACAGACCCTTCCTTAGGAAACAAACTCTCATGCCTGAGAGCTTTTTCCACAAGCTTCTCAAATGGATCGTCCAAGTGATCCATCAGCTGCCTCCCAAGATAAGCGTCCAAACCGGTCACAAACTTCTCATTCTTCTGATAGGGAGAATCAATATACGATCGAGCATACTTGGACAAAGCCTCAAACTCAGAAACATACTCAAGAACCGACCTCCCGCCTTGCTTGAGCTCAACAAACTTCTTAAACAAAACAGACTTCTGAGCAGTAGAGATGAACTTAGCTTCAAACCTAGCTTGAAACTGCTCCCAAGAAATCTCTTCTTCTGGAGTATCAATGGTGATAGAGTTCCACCAATCAGAAGCTCTCCCTTGAAGCTGTCTTGATGCAAGCTTCCTTTTAGTTGCATCCTCAATTCCCAAGTCGCCAAAGATCCTTCTACAAGCATCTATCCATCTTTGGACTTCAATGGTAGATTCCGTCCCTAAGAAAACCTTCCCTCCAAGAGCAGTATAATCCTTACAAAGCTTAGCAAAATCCACCGGTCTTGGAGCTTGAACTTGAACTCCAACATCTACAGATGGCCCTGGAGCTGGTATCCTTCTCATGATAGAAGTCATCATGGCTTCAAACATAGCTCCATAATTAGCAACTCCTTCAGCGGCACGGCCTTCCCTTGCAACTGGTCTCCCTCTTCGACTCATCCTTAGTATCTACAAAAAGGACTAGTTAGAACACCTTGAGGAACAACTACATAAGGAGTTCAAATCCATCTATACTATTATATTATATATAGTAATCATCCATCAAAATACAATTACGTCTCTCTTACGTAGTTACGTCAGCGAGCGTTGGCTAAAATCGATTAACCAAAGCTCTGATACCAAATGTGACGATCGCCCATGACTCCCGCACGGAAACAAGGGAATGGTGCGCTAAAAGTGTGCCAGGCAACCATGAGTGACCGTCAAGGGTAAAATAAACATTTCAGACTCTATCGTAAAACTCACAGCGCATGGATAAAATACAATAGAGAAATATAATATAGTGAAGCTCCCATAGAACAGAATATCATCAACTAATTATAATAGCTTTATACATGGTCTGAATCATGAATACAAGAAGCCTCACTACATGGCACTCAGAGTAATCAACAAACAGCGGAATATCCAGTACATAGAATATGAAAATAATATGTAAAGCCTCCTGCTCGCCTTCGTCATCATCAACGTGAGCCACTAAGATCAGCACCTGCCACCTGTCACCTAGTCTGCCCATCCCAACATGGATGAACAGCCCAAGGTAATAAGAGGAGACTAAAACCTTGAGTCAGACAAAGTCCTAGTGAGCAGTAAATCAACAATTAAACATACCAAAGGAACATAAAGGATAAAAGGAATAGGAACCCAAATCATCCCACTCCACCTCTTCTACAGTGATAGCCCCAGACACACACTAATAAGAAGCAAGCATAGCAACAGGTAACTAAAGTAAAGCGATAATCACTCGAGTCAAGGTCGATGTTTTCCAAATACAAACCCCCAAGGCCTAAACCAAGATCAGATAAGCACCCAGAAAACACCGCTCTTGAGACCAAATGATGATATAACCAACATCCATGACTCTGGCTATCACTGTTATCATTGCCTTGATTTCATCGTTAGTTGAATGAACGGCACATTCTTTCATCCGTCAGTCAAGGGCTAATGGTAACCCCGGTTCTAGACATAACTCCGCACGTCATCGTGACCCGTGCCTAGGGTATCAATGCTGCCCAGAGTACTAGCACGTCATCGTGACCCGTGCCTGGGATATCAATGCCGCCCAACGTACTCTTGCTTTGAGCATGCTAGAACCTTCAACAACGATGAAGTCTTAGCCTCCTAGTCATCCTCCTCGACGACTATTCCCATACTAGCTCAAGCACCTCTCGAGCCATCCATTATCCATCAAAACTCGAACCATATCACCGAGTTAACATCATGCTTGGAATGATCCCGCCTGGACTAGACCAAGACTATCTCATATCATACTTTGCTTCATCGCATCTTAGCCAAGTCCATATCATGCTTCGCCTCATCATATCACGGCAAAGTCCATCATCATCATACTTTGCTTCCTCGTATCATCGCAAAGTCCTCGAATCCATCCATATGAGCTTCCTCATCCGCTTCATATGCCACAAGCATCTTTCACCATTCAAGAGCCTTTCCACTTAGCTTTTGAATCATCTTCGACCATCTTGTTCCAAATCAACTACTAGCTAAATTGAAACAATCAAATCAATCATACATTCAAATAATCAATCATTCAAACAAGATCTAATAAGCAATGTTAACTATAATGGCAATTTCGTAAATAAATGAGTGACAGTCTATCATGCATGAATTATGGATTTCTAGCATAGATCTATCAAATATAAAACATGGGTTTTGTTCCTATATCTCGATAAATGAACTTGCATAGGTAAACATCTTCATAAACAATGGATCTACATGCAGACTTAAGAGAAATGCGAGAAATCACTATCTTTAACACATAAACGAACCACCACTCCAATATACTCCTTTGGATCCGTGTGAGAGATAACTACCACTCACCGAATCACCCAAACACTTCAAAAACTAATCACTTCAGGTCTGGATAGCAAGGATTCAAGCTCGATTTGTTGAAATCTCGCTTGAAATGGTGAAATCTAGCTTCGTCGGAAGAAGATCTTCAACTTTGGCTCTTCGATCTTCGATCTTGATCTTCGATCTTGGATGGATGTTAGCACTTGATCAAAGCGGAGAAATGAAGTGAAGAAATGTTGTAGTCAAGCTCTAAAAATGGCAGCACTTCGTTGCTTCAAAATCCGGTGCCAAAAAGTGAGCCAAACTCCTCTATTTATAGGCTGATTTCACCCTTAGGTCGTCGCCCAGTTTTAGGTCGTTGCCGACCTAAAGATCCCCGACCTAACTTAGGTCGTTTACGACCTAACTTAGGTCGTTTACAACCTAAGTCTCAATAGTACATGCAACCTAAAACACAGCCGCCTTCCTTAACTCGAACCAACGACCTACGACTTATCCAAACACACAAGATCTCACGACCTAACTCCTATGCGACCTAACAAACAAGGCCGAATTAGCACACACATGCACTTACACGACCTACCTAGCTGCCGACTTAAAAGCTTACGACCTAACACATAAGCCTTTATACGACCTAACCTAGTCACGACCTATCGAGCAACACGAGTTACGACTCATCAGCTTACGACCTAACAATGCTACGACCTAAAACATGACGACTTAACTACCAGGCCATAACTCGTCTACGACCTAACTTCCTTAGGCCGTTCCAAAACTCCACCGACCTAACTATCATACGACCTAACCCCTTAGGTCGTCAACCCTTAACTCGTCCCAAATCACTAAGTTGTCTAACCTTTAGGTCGTCTATTACTATAGGTCGTCTACGACTTAAGACTCTAGTAACTCCCTAACTCGTTAACTCTTAGGTCGTTACCTCTATAGGTCGCTCTATCACCCTAACTCGTATACGACCTATCACTTAACTTGTGCCAACTTCTATAACTCATAATACTACTAGGTCGCTCAGAAACCCATAACTCGTAACCTCTATAACTCGGCAACTCTTATAACTCGTTAACGACCTAACACACTAACTCGTTAACTCATCTTAACTGCTAGGTCGTAATCTCCTAAGTCGTTTACGACTTAAAAACCCACTGACTCGTACACGACTCATCTCTTAACTCGTTAGTTCCTCTAACTCAACCTAACTTCCACACGGGTCAATTCCTTACGAGTTAAATTCATACGACTTAGGCTAAAGATGCCTTAAACAACACTAACGACCTAATAATTCTACGATCTATCGATACGTAAAAAAAATACGGGTCATTACATTAAAAAAAATCTTTGTCTTTGTAAAATTATAAATGTTAAACATATACATAAGGAAGTAAGGGAATTAACATACATAGGGGAGTAAAGATTTACAAGTGTTACAATGTAACAAGGAGAATGAACAAATGGCATCCAATATATTTAATTGAATAAAATAATGAAATTTAAAATTACAAAAACTTTTCAGCTTCCCTATATGCAATTATTTAACTTTCAGAAAATCTGAAACAACAATATCAAAGATTTAGTATCTCAAAATCTCAACACCCAAGGGAAAAAAAGTAGAAAGAAAATTGGTAGACCAAGTTATTCTCAGTTCAAAAAAATTTCAAACTGAAACATCTTAAAATCTGGAAACTTTAAAACAATCTGGAAGCTTCAACAAATTCAAACTGCAACCTGAAGATCAATTCAGCTGCAATACAAACCAAGTATGGATTAAAATCAAATCTGGAAGCATGCAAGTTCAAAGAAAATTCAGATCGGATGCAAAAGCTTTCACCTGAAATAGTGCTTCAGTTTTGTCAAGTGCAGTTTCTCTGAAAATAAATAAAGGCAAGTAATTTTTTTTAAAAGATTTGAATTTAAAGTTGTAAATCAGTGATGAAGCAAAGATTTAAACTATTATATTAATCAGTTCATGAAACAAATCAAGATCAAAGCTTTAGAACCATTTCTGGTTTCAACTGCAGGGAAAAAGCTTCTCTGTGTATATCAAGAATTCAAAACTGTAAGTAAAATTAAATTTTTTGTTAGTGGTGAACTGAATAAATAAATACAACAAGAATAAGCAAAGTTTTTTTACAACTTGCAGATCTAAGCTTCAAAGATTAAAGGAAAAATAATAATTTATAGGCCATCCACCTTTTGAAAACTATCTATGTTCCCTGTTCTTTGTTTCTGCTGCATCTTCAGGTGAGAAAAACCCCCTTTAACTCTGCTATATCCATTGATGTTTGGATTTGTATCTGATATATGATATGAATTATTCTGGATTGACGTGTAAATGTGTTTGCATGCCTTCATAAAAAAATAACTGTGTGCATCTTAGTGTACAGGCAAGAAAACATGCCTCTGTTTCATACCCTACAAGTTTTAGAATCTGTTTATAAATTCAATACCTCTTCTTAAAATTAATTTTAGGTTATGATTCTTGAAAGAAAAGTGTTTATAACATTGTAAAGTTATTTTAAAAATATATGATAAATAATTTAACAATGTAGGATTTACAGAAGAAAAAAACTCAAAATAGAAAATTCAAATATTTTAGTTCTAAATCCTGATCATTCTATCAGATTCATCTTGCTAAATACTGATTTTCAAATGAAATTTCATGATTTGTAAGAAAGGGAATATGGAGTTTTCTTGAATTTAAAAGTTTTGGGCTTTCTTCCAAAATCTCATGATCAATGTACTAGTGGGTCTCGAAATCATAGCTAGTGATGGCTGTGGATCAGGGGAACTCGGGAAAAATGCGCGAAGATTTTTATGTATATTAGTAGAGGCGCAGCGTTAGTTTAGGGTTTAACAACCAAATTTGAGCAGTGTCGTAATCGAATAAATTTCTTCATTGGTGTTTCATCAAGCTGCATTAGATCGGGGGAAAAGATGTCGTGGATCGTGGCGAAGCTCTGACCAAATTTTCGTGGCCTCTGATGGCCGGAGGTAGCGACGCAAGTGATTTCCTGATGATCAAATTTGTCCATGGGTATGTCGAAGTGCTCGATTTCAGGTTGCTTGGGTTTTCAAGGTTCTGGAGGATCGTTTGGATTGAGATGGTCGTGGATGACTTATGGACGCTCACGGCGTTGATCGGAAGTGGCCGGAGAAGTGGTGCATGTGCACGAGCCTACGAATTGTATCAGTGGGTTTTTAAGTTAGGGAGACGAAAAGTAGCTCGGGTTCGTTCTCGAAGAAAGACGTGAAAAAATTCGAAGTAAAGCTCCAGTGAGTGTTTCATTTGAGTATGGTTGATACTTAGAAAAAATTCTAAGTTGAAACTGAACGTGCTCACGGGTTAATTTTTAGGAAACTCGATGCAGGAGGTGGAGCGGCTTGGGGAACACTCAGGTTTGACTAGGGTTTTTTATGTTTCCAGTTTTAAAACTTTAATAAATTCGTTAAATGAATTTCTGAATTTTTTTTATAAATGATGATTTTATAGAACGTATAAATTTAAGGTTTTGAAATAAAGGATTTTTAAAACAATTAAGTTTTAAACTTATATTTTTAACAAGTTATTTTAAATAAAACTTAATAAGTGATTTAGGAATAAAATCGAATGTTTTAAATTTTTAATTTAAAAGTAAGTTAATTTATATTATTAATGATATTCAAGTAATTAATAATTTATAATTAAGATTAATTAATTAATGATTAAGAATAATTATTATAAAGGATGTTTTAAAATGGTTAATTAATTTTCAAAGTTTAAGTTAACATATTTGTTATAGAAAAATTATTATTAGAAGTTAATTACTTAATGAAAGTAATTTAAGTAAATTAATTAATAATTCAAGTTAAGTAATCAAGTAATTAATGAATGATTAAATTAAAATGATAATTACTTAGTGAAAGTAATTAAGAGTAGATAAATAATGATTAAAGATTGATTTATCAAATGTTAAAGGTTAATTAATTTAAAGAATAATTAATACGATAAATTAGTTAAAGTAATTAAATTAAGAATAATTAATTAAAGGTCAATTAATAAAAGTAATTAAGGTCTAATTAATTACGATTAAGGGTTAATTAATTAAAAAAATGATTAATTAATGAAGGTTGTTAAGACTAAATCAATTGTAGTTATTGATAATTAATCATTGATTAAAAATTACTAATAAAAGTAATTATGTGAGTAATAAATTTAAAACCACACAATTTATTCATCTTAATTGTAGATGTATGATTGCTACTGAATGTTGTGTGATGGGTTGACATATTTTGTATGTGATGTGATGCTATGTGATGCTTTGTGTTGAGCTGCTATATTTGTGATGAATATACTGTTGTATAAATATGAAAAACCTCTTGACCCATAGAACGACATTTAAATTTCGATGCGACAGGGAGTCGGAACCCAGTTGGTAATCCAAAACCCACATCGAATTGTAATGGTAAATCTTTGTGATTGATAAATTCATTTTATCTATGAATATGTGAATAAAGATAAGCGTTATGGGTTATACCGCTTATCGATATGATTGAATCTGTGATGATGATGTTGTTCACTATTGTGTTGAACCCCTGGACCACACTTATACACACACGAATATGGATTGCACGCGGAAATTGGTTAAGTCACGGATTTTTGAAATAGTTAAAAATTTGAATTTTGAATCCAAATGGTTTTGGAAATGGATTGGGTTTAAAATAAAAAGCTTTTGGAAAGGAATTTCAAAGATAAAAGTTATTTTTGAATAACTTGATTTATTTTTGAAATTGATTTAAATTTGAATCCCAAAAATTGATATTAAATCCTATTTATAATTTAAAGAGGTTATACAAGTTTATATAGGTTTTAAACCATTTTTAAAGGGTTGTTTAGGGACTTTAAATTTAACCCAAGATTTTAACTTGTATAAATATAATTGGATTTTTCTGAAATGAAAAACTATTTGTTTTCAAATAATAAAAGCTTTCACATAAGATATGAACTTCCAATTTGTGTTAAAAGGATTTCAAGTCTAAAATGGAAATGGTCTTCCAAGTTATGAATAAATCTTTGGAAACAGTTTTGAAAGCTATAAGTTAAATCTTTGATTTAAAGATTTAAAAGAGTTAATCCAATTGAAATGGAAATTGTTTTGAAATCTATGAGTAGATCTTTGTGAAACTAGGTGAACTTTGTGAAACGAATCTTTTTGGTTAAAAGATTTGAAATGGTAATTTGTTTAACCATTTGAAGAAAGATTTTGGGTTTTAAAAGTTGTGACTTAACTGAAATCCCATATCCATATGTTTTTAAATATTGCGCTCATTATTCGGTTTAGCCGGAAGAGGACATTGTGTCATATAACCCATTCCGAATAGTGATAAGACATTATGGATTGCATTGAAGACCGATGGTGAATATCAGGTGTCTTCGAGAATGATAGGATAACCTATCGATTGACTCTGCACTGAGATGCTCTGGTATAGAGTCTTCCATATGTGATGGGAAGTCCGATCGGAATTGTGGATACCCGAATTGCAAGGGCTTCTTCCTTTATTGGACGATGTGCCTTCGGTTCTGTTCAAACCCGGAACAGACTTGTATGGTTGTATGTCTGACACTATAATTTAAGATATTAAACTGATCTCTATCAAATACATTTCTGCTTGGTGGCGGAGAATTTATTCTCTTAGCTTAACACCCTTCTTTGAGATGTATGAGCTCAGAGGTTTTGTGGTTGATAGTTATCAGTGATATACTCACAATTTGGTAGTGTGGCATGCTGAGTGTTGTTGTGTATCATTTGTTGATCAAAGCATGGCTTTTGTATAAAGCGTAGCTTTATGGACGAGACTGCATCAGGACCTCATACCCCGAAAATGGTCGAAACAGGAAAGATGCGACAAGGTTATGAGGGTCGCTCCCTTTAGGGTGTGTCATTCCCTTCTGGAAAAGGGTGGTATCATGGTATGGAGCCCAGATACTTACTCATGTGGACACTGTAAATCTATTACTTTGTGATTGCTTTGTGGTTGAGAGGCTCCTCGGATATAGGTCTCAAAGGACCGGGGGATGGCATGCTCGAGTAGTAGTTACCTAGTTACAGAGGTAACCCGGTCTTGTGCTGGCAGAGATCCGGTTAGGTTTTCGAGACGTCCCGCCAGAGGCATACCCATGGACAGTAGGAAGTTCCTTAGCATGACCATTTGTTGGAAATCCAAAAAAACAACACGAGCCCTTTACGATTGCAATTGTATAACCTGCCACCTCAGGTGGTAGCTATAGCTGGCATAATATCATGGTACCTATGCTGGATAGGACTAATATTATACTTTTGAAAGGTTTTCCACTATGCACTAGTAATAATATCAAAGAATTTTTCTCGTATTAAGCATATTTGACTATCATAAGGGAAATCTCCTCCAAGTGTGTGATTGCATTGTGGGTGTGCCGGGAGGCCTCATGGTAGTTTCATTTTCTAATGGGCATTGCGGATTTCAAATTTGAATTCTTTTGTTTTTTTAAAGACCAAATGTTTGTGTTTGCTCATAGCAGTCCCATGACTGACCTGGAGTTTATTTTTCCTTCCTAAACTCTGGTGCCCACAATTTTCCCATACAGGCAGTCTAGAGTTGGGTTTTTCAGATAGTTAGGTTTAGTATATTATATGGGGCTTGTTCAGTCTTTGGATCTGAACTGCACTTGCTTATCTTTGTGCATCGTTATTGGGAGTTCGAGTTATTTCTAGATTGGTGCCTTGGAGATGGAGATTTCCGATGCTAAAGTTCTCTCATGAAGACCATAATGGAGATTTTGTTCCGCTACTGGTGTTATTTTTTCTTTCCATTGCTATTGTCCTGTATCATATCTCTGATGTATATTGATATTCATTATATCATCTGATTATTGTATCAAATGTTGTATATGATATATGTATATATTCTTCTTCTTCCGCTGTGTTGTTATACTCAATGTGTTATAAGCTCCGGCGAACCAGATTCGAAGTTTGGATCTATGGCATTTGAATACGAGTGTCGTATTCGGTGTCGATTTTTGAAGGTCGAGTTAGGGTCGTTACTTCTGGTATCAGAGCTGAAGATTAAAATTTTAGCTCAGGAGTATAACACATTAACTCATTAGAGATAGGGTGAAGTATACCTTAGAATGAGTATATCTCTAAGATATCCATTCGAGCGCCTCGGTAAATTCTCTTACTATCCACTAATAGTGAGTATGAGTACAAGAAGAGGAAGAGATAGGGGACAGGGAAATTCCAGTACAAATGGTCAATACCCTGCAACAGTGGAAATAGCTTTCTCTATCAATCTCCTTTGATTCGATTTCAAAATTCTTTTGATTGCTTCGTAGCAGCTCCAGAAAGAAGTTTCGATGTGATGGTGGCCCTACGAATCGTTGTAGAAAATCCTTACTTCGTATCTTCATCGTTTTCTTATCAGTTTTTCCATCTAAAACTTTAACGAATTTGAACTTGGAATTGAAAATTTTAAATAAATTCGAAATTTTAAATTAAATAAATTGGTTAATAGAATATGAAGCTAAATTTGAATTGTATCGATAAATCGATATCAATTAAAATACCGAATTTGAAATTCTATTGTAATTTCTTGTGTATATCAAAGTCCGAAAAGGGACAAGTTATATATACTTTGGGGTATTCCGACCTGAAGTTGGAACCCATATCTAGTGTTTGAGAAACTGTAGAAGATTGAATCTATCTTTCTATTCTCTGGGATTCGATATATTCTACGAACGATTAGTTGTTCCTTCGAACTAATCAATGCTCTTGCATATTTGTAGACCGATGGACCCGAATATCTTGTGAAATAATTGTATGAATTTGTTCTCGTATATATTGATGATATTCTGATTTGGTAAGCCAAATACAGAATTGATATCCAGTTTGATTTGGAAAGATATTTCTCTATCTATCATCTGTTCTTTCTTGTCTCCCTAGCAAATTTCGATGACGAAATTTTTTTAACGGGGAATTTGAAACGATCCCGAATTTTAATTAAATTTAAGTTAATATTTAAAGTAAATTTTTGAATAAAATTGTAAAATTAATTTGAATTTTTCAAATTAAATAGGATATTTGTTTATTTGGACATTGATTTTAAAATTTAGTTGTGGATTTGAAATGCTATATTTAATATCTTATAAATAAATAAAAAGTAACATCCCAAAAAAAATTTATCAATTTAAATTAGTAATATATTTTTAACTTTTGAAATTTAACTTGAAAATATATTGAAAAATATCAAACAAATAATATGAGTAATAAATCATATATGAATAAATTCTAATTTATTTTGAGTTTAAAGCTTTAAAATAACGAGTGTCTTAGAAAGTCATTTAATTTTAAAACTTTATACATATATGTATATTGCATATATGAGTAGAATTGTACATATATTGAGATTGAATTTAAATTTATTCAAGAGATGTGTGAATATATAAATGGACAAGAATGGTTATATTTCAAGTTTGAATTGAAATTTAAAATAAATGCTTTAAAAATAAGTGGCATTTGAAATCATTAAGGAATAATGTATATAATATAAAGATTGGTTAAAGACAGTTCTTTCAACATTGTATGCATGTATATACAAATGAATAAATGGTATGTTTATTTATAAAGTAAATATGATATAAAAATCTATTTTAAAAAAAATCTTTGTCTTTGTAAAATTGTAAATGTTAAACATATACATAAGGAAGTAAAGGAATTAACATACATAGGGGAGTAAAGATTTACAAGTGTTACAATGTAAGAAGGAGAATGAACAAATGGTGTCCAATATATTTAATTGAATAAAATAATGAAATTTAAAATTACAAAAACTTTTCAGAAAATCTGAAACAACGGTATCAAAGATTTAGTATCTCAAAATCTCAACACCTAAGGAAAAAAAATAAAGTAGAAAGAAAATTGGTAGACCAAGTTATTCTCAGTTCAAAAAAATTTCAAACTGAAGCATCTTAAAATCTGGAAACTTTAAAACAATCTAGAAGCTTCAACAAATTCAAACTGCAACTAGAAGATCAATTCAGCTGCAATACAAACCAAGTATGGATTAAAATCAAATCTAGAAGCATGCAAGTTCAAAGCAAATTCAGATAGGATGCAAAAGCTTTCACCTACAACGGTGCTTCAATTTTGTCAAGTGCAGTTTCTCTGAAAATAAATAAAGGCAAGTAATTTTTTAAAAAAAAAATTTGAATTTAAAGTTGTAAATTAGTGATGAATCAAAGATTTAAACTATTATATTAATCAGTTCAGGAAACAAATCAAGATCAAAGCTTTAGAACCATTTCTGGTTTCAACTACAGCGAAAAAGATTCTCTGTGTATATCAAGAATTTAAAACTGCAAGTAAAATTAAAAATTTTGTTAGTGGTGAACTGAATAAATAAATACAACAAGAATAAGAAAAGTTTTTTTGCAACTTGCAGATCTAAGCTTCAAAGATTAAAGTAAAAAAAGAATTTATAGGCCATCCTCATTTTGAAAACTGTCTCTGTTCCCTGTTCTTTGTTTCTGCTGCATCTTCTGGTGAGCAAAACCCCGCTTAACTCTGCTATATCCATTGATGTTTGGATTTGTATCTGATATATGATATGAATTATGCTGGGTTGATGTGTGAATGTGTTTGCATGCCATTATAAAAAATAACAACTGTGTGCATCTTAGTGTATAGGCAAGAAAACATGCCTCTGTTTCACATCCTACAGGTTTTAGAATCTATTTATAAATTCAATACCTCCTCCTAAAATTAATTTTAGGTTATGATTCTTGAAAGAAAAGTGTTTATAACATTGTAAAGTTATTTTAAAAATATATAGAGTAAAAATATATAATAAATAATCTAACAATGTAGGATTTATAGAAAAAACTCAAAACAGAAAATTCAAATATTTTAATTCTAAATCCTGATCATTCTATCAGATTCGTCTTGCTAAATACTGATTTTTAAAAGAAATTTCATGATTTATAAGAAAGGGTATATGGAGTTTTCTTGAATTGAACAGTTTTGGGTTTTTTGCCAAAATCTCATGATCAATGAACTAGTGGGTCTCGAAATCATAGCTGGTGATGGTTGTGGATCAGGGGAACTCGGGAAAAATGCGCGAAGATTTTTATGTTGATCGGAGTAGATGCGCAACGTTAGTTTAGGGTTTGGCAACCAAATTTGAGCAATGTCGTAATCGAATAAATTTCTTCAACGGTGTTTCATCGAGCTGCATCAGATTGGGGGAAATGAGTTCGTGGATCGTGGCGAAGCTCTGACCAAATTTTCGTGGCCTCTGATGGCCGGAGGTAGCGACGCAAGTGATTTCCTGATGATCAAATTTGTCCATGGGTATGTCGAAGTGCTCGATTTCAGGTTGCTTGGGTTTTCAAGGTTCTGGAGGATCGTTTGGATTAAGATGGTCGTGGATGACTTGTGGACGCTCACGACGTTGATCGGAAGTTACCGGAGAAGTGGTGCATGTGAACGAGCCTACGAATTATATCAGTGGGTTTTTGAGTTAGGGAGACGAAAAGTAGCTCGGGTTCGTTCTCGAAGGAATTCGTGAAACAACTCGAAGTAAGGCTCGAGTGAGTGTTTCGTTTGAGTAAGGTTGATACTTAGAAAAGATTTTAAGTTGAAACTGAATGTGCTCACGGGTTAGTTTTTGGGAAACTCTTTATGTTTCCAGTTTTAAAACTTTAATAAAAAATTAAATGAATTTCTGAAATTATTTCTTTTTTTTATAAATGATGATTTTATAGAAGGTATAAATTTAAGGTTTCGAAATAAAGGATTTTTAAAACAATTAAGTTTTAAACTTATATTTTTAACAAGTTATTTTAAATAAAACTTAATAAGTGATTTAGGAATAAAATCAAATGTTTTAAATTTTTAATTTAAAAGTAAGTTAATTTATATTGTTAATGATAATCAAGTAATTAATAATTTGTAATTAAGATTAATTTATTAATAATTAAGAATAATTATTATAAAGGATGTTTTAAAATGGTTAATTAATTTTCAAAGTTTAAGTTAATATATTTGTTAAAGAGAAATTATTATTAGAAGTGAATTACTTAATGAAAGTAATTTAAGTAAATTAATTAATAATTCAAGTTAAGTAATCAAGTGATTAATGAATGATTAAATTAAAATGATAATTACTTAGTGAAAGTAATTAAGAGCAGATAAATAATGATTAAAGATTGATTTATCAAATGTTAAAGGGTAATTAATTTAAAGAATAATTAATATGATAAATTAGTTAAAGTAATTAAATTAAGATTAATTAATTAAGGGTCAATTAATAAAAATAATTAAGGTTTATTTAATTATGATTAAGGGTTAATTAATTAAGATAATTAATTAAAGAAATGATTAATTAATGAAGGTGGTTAAGACTTAATCAACTGTAGTTAATGATAATTAATCATTGATTAAAAATTACTAATGAAAGTAATTATGTGAGTAATAAATTTAAAACCACACAATTTATTCATCTTAATTGTAGATGTTTGATTGTTACTAAATATTGTGTGATGGATTGACATATTTGATATGTGATGTAATGCTGTGTGATGCTTTGTGCTGAGCTGCTATATTTGTGATGAATGTGCTGTTGTATAAATATGAAAAACCCCTTGACCCGTAGAGCGACATTTAAATTTTGATGCGACAGGGAGTCGGATCCCAGTTGGTTATCTGAAACACACATCGAATTTTAATGGTAAATCTTTGTGATTGATGAATTCATTTTATCTATGAATAAAGATAAGCGTTATGGGTTATACCGCTTATCGATATGATTGAATCTGTGATGATGATGTTGTGCACTATTGTGTTGAACCCCTGGACCACACTTATACACACACGAATAGGGATTGCACGCGGAAATTGGTTAAGTCACAGGTTTTTGAAATAGTTTAAAATTTGAATTTTGAATCCATATGGTTTTGGAAATGGATTGGGTTTAAAATAAAAAGCTTTTGGAAAGGAATTTCAAATATAAAAGTTATTTTTGAATAACTTGATTTATTTTTGAAATTGATTTAAATTTGAATCCCAAAATTTGAAATTAAATCCTATTTATATTTAAAGAGGTTATACAAGTTTATATAGGTTTTAAACCATTTTTAAAGGGTTGTTTTAGGACTTTAAATTTAACCCAAGATTTTAACTTGTATAAATATAATTGGATTTTTCTGAAACGAAAACTATTAGTTTTCAAATAATAAAAGCTTTCACATAAGAAATGAACTTCCAATTTGTGTTAAAAGGATTTCAAGTCTAAAATGGAAATGGTCTTCCAAGTTATGAATAAATCTTTGGAAATGGTTTTGAAAGCTATAAGTTAAATCTTTGATTTAAAGATTTAAAAGAGTTAATCCAATTGAAATGGAAATTGTTTTGAAATCTATGAGTAGATCTTTGTGAAACTAGGTGAACTTTGTGAAACGAATCTTTTTGGTTAAAAGATTTGAAATGGTAATTTGTTTAACCATTTAAGGAAAGGTTTTGGGTTTTCAAAAGTTGTGACTTAACTGAAATCCCATATCCTTACATTTTTAAATATTGCGCTCACTATTCGGTTTAGCCGGGAGAGGACCTTGTGTCATATAACCCATTCCAAATAGTGATACAACGTTATGGATTGCATTGAAGACCGGTTGTGAAGACCGAGTGTCTTTGAGAACGATAGGATAACTTATCGATTGACTCTGTACAGAGTTGCTCCGATATAGAGTCTTCCATATGTGATGGGAAGTCCGATCGAAATTGTGGATACCCGGATTGCAAGGGTTTCTTCCTTTATTGGACGAAGTGCCTTCGGTTCTGTTCGAACCCGAAACAGACTTGTATGGTTGTATGTCTGACACTATACTTTGAGATATTAAACCGATCTCTATCAAATACATTTCTGCTTGGTGGCGGAGAATTTATTCTCTTAGCTTAACACCCTTCTCTGAGACGTACGAGCTCAGAGGTTTTGTAGTTAATAGTTATCAGTGATATACTCCCAATTTAGTAGTGTGGCATGCCGAGTACTGTTGTTTATCATTTGTTGATCAAAGCATGGCTTTTTTATAAAGCGTAGCTTTATGTACGAGACTGCATTAGGACCTCACACCTCGGAAATGGTCGAAACAGGAAAAATGTGGCAAGGTTATGAGGGTCGCTCCTTTTAGGGTGTGTCATTCCCTTCTGGAAAAGGGTGGCATCATGGTATGGAGCCCAGATACTTACTCATGTGGACACTGCAAATCTATTATTTGTGATTTCTTTGTGGTTAAGAGGCGCCTCGGATAAAGGTCCCAATGGACCGGGGGATGGCATGCTCGAGTAGTAGTTACCTAGTTATAGAGGTAACTCGGCCTTGTGTTAGCAGAGATCCGGTTAGGTTCTCGGGACGTCCTGCCAGAGGCGTACCCATGGATAGTAGGAAGTTCCTTAGCCTGACCATTTGTTGGAAATACAAACAAAACAATACGAGCCCTTTATGATTGCAATTGTATAACCTGCCACCTCAGGTGGTAGCTATAGCTGGCATAATATCATGGTACATATGCTGGCTAGGATTAATATTATACTTTCGAAAGGTTTTCCGCTATGCACTAGTAATAATATCAAATAATTTTTCTCGTATTAAGCATATTTGACTATCATAAGGGGAAATCTCCCCCAAGTGTGTGATTGCATTGTGTGTGTGCTGGGAGGCCTTATGGTAGTTTCATTTTCTAAAGGGCATTGCGGTTTTCAAATTTGGAATATTTTGTTTGTTTTAAAGACCAAATGTTTTTATTTGCTCATACCAGTCCCATGACTGACCTGGAGTTTATTTTTCCTTTCCTAAAATTTGGGTGCCCACAATTTTCCCACACAGGCAGTCTAGAGTTGGGTTTTTCAGATAGTCAAGTTTAGTAGATTATCTGGGGCTGGTTCAGTCTTTGGATCTGAACTGCACGTGCTTATCTTTGTGCATCGTTATTGGGAGTTCGAGCTATTTATAAATTGGTGCCTTGGAGATGGAGATTTCCGATGCTGGAGTTCTCTCATGAAGACCATATTGGAGATTTTGTTCCGCTGCTGGTGTTATATTTGCTGTCCGCTTCTATTGTCTTGTATCATATCTCCGATGTATATTGATATTCATTGTATCATCTAATTATTGTATCAAATGTTGTATATGATATATGTATATATTCTTTTTCTTCCACTGTGTTGTTATACTTAATGTGTTATAGGCTACGGCGAACCAGATTCGACGTTTGGATCTGCGGCATTTGAATACGAGTGTCGAATTCGGTGCCGATTTTCGAAGGTCGAGTTAGGGTCGTTACTGGTATGCAACATGAATATGTAAAAAGGGTAATGCACAGTAAAGATAAAATAAGCATGGTGAATGCAATAAACTGGTCAGTGCATGTTCAAGTGAAACTACATGAACACATGTCAACACTCAATGATGGAGCAACGCAAACTGCCTCAGAGGAATAACAGTTACAATATGAACTCATGTGGAAGTGCAGACCTACCAAAAGTGTACAAGAATCAAAATACTGGGAACACATACAGACTCCACAAAGTTACATATCGACCTGTTTAAAATCAAAAATGAAAAAATACAAAAGGCAATGAGACAGCAACTATTTTGACAAAGAAAGACATTTTCACAAGAACAAGCAAAGCTACTACATGGTGTAGTGTAGTGCAATTCAAGGAACAAGTCCATCATGTAATAGCAAATGATAAATCAAGGTCGAAAATTTTCCAGATATCATAAACCAGCTCAAATGCAACAAAACCAAAATTACTCAAAGTACATAATGATATACAATAGAAAATGACCAAACTACAACACTACATATGCAAGCAAAGACTAGTCAACAGCAAGCTAATGATCAAACGAAACGAAACAAGTCTCCATAAGCTTCACAACATACACATATACATGCAAACAAACCTTAATACAGTGAATAATGATATGTTGTAGTTCGAACCAAAAATAAGGTCGTAGGAGATTTCAAACCAAAGGTAAGTTCAAATGCTAGAAATTTGAAACCGTGGTGAGTAAGGAAAACATTGTCAAAGCGAATCAAAGCCGTGATAACCAAGCAATCAATATTATATGAATTGAATGAGTCTAAAGAAATCAAAGTCATTCAAACATAATTAAGTGGCCGGACAAAATATCAGACAAACGAGATTATAGATGATCAAACCCTATTTAACCCATTCACCATCGGTGTAGAAAAAGTATCGAGTTCAAGCAAGCTAACTAGTAAAGAAAAAAGAACAAATCACATACGAATTCATAGTCGAACTCGATCAAATTGAAGAAGCTGTGTGCGAATCGAAGAAACCGTCAGTTGCCGAAGCAAATCAGAGCAATAGACATTATAATCGACCAACAATCAATCGTCTTCTTCAAATTATCCAAAGGCCTACTTTATTGAAGAGGGACGAAAGTATTCAAGCAAAAGAAAAGAGGAAGACAACTTTTCAAAGGAACGGCCCGACATAAATAAAAAGAGAAGAGATTTTTTTATCACTTGCTTATTTTTTGGCCGATAATTATCTTTGGGCTTCTATCTTTTAAAAATTAGGGTTTGTTTTTAAATTATTTTTTAATTTGTATTTTCCTTTTAATCGATTGCATTTTCTAGTTGTGTGACTAGGGGATGAACTACGGTGGTGTAGTTCAAGAATTCGCAACTCAATGGCTGAGTTGTGGTAGGATTTTGAGCGTAGAGTTAGGTTAGTCGATAGCAGGTGTCGCGAGTTTACATGTGTAAGCGTATGACTACTTAATTTCTAGTAGAAACCTTGGCGGAAGCACGTAGGCAGGTTTTTGCCGAAGCTATGTAAATCTGTGTGTTATATTTTCTGCCTTTTATATTCTGCTATTATCTGTGTTGCTATTATTCTATTGTGATCAGTGCTGCGATTATCTTATACACTTCCGTAATTAATTTTTATAATTGTTAGTATCACCCTATTCACTCCCCCTCTAGGATGAAATAGATCCTACAGTAGGTTCCTTTACATAATATTTTTCTATTTCTAAATTTTCATGTCATTTCGACTTTGCATTTGTGAGATATTGATTGAACATCGTTGATGTGAATTGTTTTATGGATTGATCCAGATGGATCATGACCGATTGATCCAACTTCATCATGGGGCCCAATGAGCAATAGTGTGGGTCCGTCATGGTGTAATGTAATTGTCCTCCAAATTTCATGTCGATTGCCTTTGTAAATTTTGAGTTATATATCGATCATCGTCGAAAATGCCTAAAACGATCGTCGAAAAACATACTTCAGGATTGACCCGAAGTAATCACCTTTCTGACTCAAAGCAGTTGCTAAAAATTCTGGTCCAGGGCTAGACTCGGGTAAAATCCAAATTTTCTCCAAGCAAATATGATTCTCACTCCAAGCACGAAAAATATCGGTGCCGATCATTTCTCTCCAAAATGATTGGTGCTGATCGTTTTTCTCCAAGCAATCTCCATGAAAACATCCATCCGACTCTAAGCATGATCCGACACTTCAAATTTCTACGACTCCAAGTGAATCATGCGTTGACTCCAAGCAAATAGCACATTTTCTTGGATCCGACTCCAAGCAAATTACCACTGATCCATTAATACCGATCCATCTTCTTTTGTCCATAACTCGAGCATACAAATTCTAATTGACTTGAAATTTGGAATGTAGCCTTATGTGGCCTTTCTTTTCACTCCATACTAATCGCACCTTAATTAGGTCAGAAATTGGGCATCCGATCAGCTGCTTAGATGAAGTGTCAATTCCATACTCAGCCATGTTTTTAGTGTGGTCCATCCGTATCCATTCAACAATCGTCTAAAGTTTTAACTGTAATCAATTTCCAATCTATCCATTTTAACCGAATCTATGGTATCCCGACCTGACCAAAAAGTGGGATAACATTCGCCCCCCAAAACATGCATTATGGTAGGGTAGCGTATAAACCCAAAATCATAATCCATTGAAAGCCGAATTTTTCACTCCAGAATCTAACCCGTTGCCTATCCAATTCCGTAATCTCTCCAGATAGTCAATTGTGGTTGTTTGAGACCGTTAGTCAAATCTGTAGCCATTCGAGGCTGGCATTTATTCAAGGTTGATGTTGCCGCTCAAGGTAAGTGGTGATCGTTCGTGACCGATAGCCGTTCGTGGCAGATGGTGGTCGTTCATGACTGATTGTCGTCCAAGATAGAAGATGAACGAATGCTATTCGGGGCGAATGATGGTCGTACTTTGATCAAGTGTCATTCAAGGCGAATATGATCGTTCAAGATTGGATGCATTTTCAAGGTGAAATTTGATCGTTCAAGATCGAGTGACGTTCGGGGTGAAGTATGATCATTCAAGATCGAGTGCCATTCAGTGTAAAAAATGATCATTTGAGATTGATTATCATTCAAGGTGAAATGTGATCATTCGAGATCGTATGCCATTCGAGGCACTAGCCTAGCCCAATCCGCTCGTTTTTTGACGAGGGGGCTTGTTTTTGCCTTTCTGTCTCATATTTCTAGATGTGGTTCAGAATTATTAATTTCAGATTTCACGTTCGAGCCAGTTTTGTGAGAAAATATCTCAACTAATAAAATCAAGTTTAAATGCTAAAGGGTAAAACAAAAAAAATTAAATAATGCGATGCATGCCTCTCTGGGTATGGCGGTTCATTATCATCTCAGAGCATGCTTAGGGACCGGTCGCGATCTCGTACATGTTTAAGTGACTTGGCCATTTTATTATGAGAAAAGGAATAGCAAAATAATTATTTCGATCAGAGTTCAGGTCCTAAACTTGGCCCTTGCCATCACGATCAGTTTGATGACGAGCCGCGACCCAGATCCAGGGCCATTCCTGTTTTAGTTTGAAGCGGGCGGTGGCTGCTCTTGTTCCACCACCATTATCCATGCCCTCATGTGCTGCGGCAGTCTGCCGTTCCAGATATGCTCCTCTGTCACATACTTTAAGTGCCTATAATCATTTGTAGCATGCCCGTTCAACTCATGGAATACGCATTATCTTCTTGATTTCCTTTCGTTATCTGTAGGTACTCTCCTCATTGGTCTCTGATAGGAGATCCGCCCTAGTATGCAGATATATCTCTTCCATTGTTTCATTCCATGTAAGAGGTGAATCTCGGTTCCTTCTTTGGTTGCTTTAATCCGTCAGAGCTATCGTTAGCCTTTCACTTTCCTTTATCTGTCTTAGGCGCTTTTCTAAATGGTCCTTCATGCCGAACAGTGTTTACTTCTTGCTCGTCAGCTCATGCGTCCTCTTGCTGCAAGAATTTTTCTACTTTATGGTAAAATTCCCCGAGATCTATCGGTGGATCCCATGCCAATGAATCCTTGAATTCTATGTTGTCAGCAATTCTAGATATTGCCGTCATCAAAACCATAAATGGATCTTGCTGATCCACCGATGCTGATGTGTCATTGAATCATGTTAGAAAACTCCTAAAGGACTCTCCGACCCTTTTTTCTGTCGCCAAAGTCATCACATTTTTGCTTCTTGAGATGTGAACCCTGAACTGTCTCGTGAACTTGTCTACTAATTCCTCCCAAGTTGTAATTGATCCATTTTCAAGCTGCCCGAACCAGAGTGTAGCCAAATCCAAGAAATATAGCAGGAAACACCTTGCCATGACTTCTTCCGATGCCCCCAGCACATCCATATGTCGGATATACCTCATCATATGTATAGTTGGGTATGACTTTCTGTCATATACTTTCAGTGTTGGTAGTTTGAATTCCAGTGGATTCATTGCGCTCCTAATATTCGAAGTGAACAGACTCCGATTGACATCTTCCAAGCTCCTATTGGGATTTCCCTTCTCATTATCCGTCATATCATCTCAATCATCTTTTCATTTTTGTTTATGGGCAATCTCCTGTTGACATTTGCAAACTGCCCCCGAGTCCACGATGGAATTTTGGAATATACTCCGCGTGACCCACATTCGTAGTCCAATCAGTACCAAACTGTGTAACATCGTTCATCATCCCGCCTAGGATCGATCTAGCATGATCCGGGGGCATATCCTAAAATACTGATTGATTGGCGCCGATCGTTCTGGAATAGTTGTTATCGATCTTTATGTGTCGGTCGAGGATTGCCCTCGACTGTACTAATCCATCCTGTTGTCTGTTAACTTCGTTTCCTCGATCCTAATACTGGTTTTCCTCAGCTTCTACTGCTTTAACTCTAACATATTTCCAACAACTAGAGCTACTCTACCCCTTGGTTTTGTGCTCCAGCTTGTACAATCTATTAGAATAGATTCTGTTTCATCTCCGCCTGTCTTTTTAGTTCCATCTTGTTTCTGGTAATGAAGACCGAGGTTTGACTAGCTTCCAAGGAAACCTCCTGACTCTTTTCATAATGGCTCCTATCCGCTATCTATCCCATTATTGATGGTTTCACCATTGCTCTAATTCCAGGTTCTCTAGTTGATTCCAAATATGAAATTCAAGTCTGCATGGGCTAGCTTTCTTAATGAAAGCACCAAAAATTTTGCGCCAAAAATGGGAACAAACACCCTGTGATAAGTGAAAGCATCAATATCCAATATTTAGATCCAAACAAAGAAGTATAGATTCATAGATCACAGAATAGATTGCAGAAAAGTAAATGAACATGCAAGTTTTATAGTTGTTCGGCAAATTCCAGCCAACGTCCACTCCAATTATTTTATTTATATCGTAAGATTAAAATTACAGTTCTTTTTGCCTTAGAAAATTAATGAAGGGAGAGATAAGAAGTGATGAAGTAGAGCCAAAAGAAGATCCAATTGGAAGAAGTAGAAGATCCCTTGTAATGAACTAAGTCCACTATTTATACGTGAAGACGTGCATGGATCGGGCAAAATTTTGCCAGAAGAACCTCCAAAGCCGTATTACCCGATCCACCAATTTTCAGATCAATCGTACACCATTGGATTGATCGGTATCGATCATTCATATTAGTTTCAGTGGGGATGCGATTGTTTTTATAGGTCCTCCATGATGCTAGCTACTTTCTCTCCAAATTTCATGCAATTCTGACTTACCATTTGTGAGATATCACGTTTTCCTTATAGTCGAGTTGAAAAACGAAAATATGGTAGATCGTTCCACTTTGCTCCGTTTGGGGTGCAATCGTTCTGGTGGGACCACCATGATGTTAGTTACTTGTTCTCTAAATTTCATATCATTCTGACTTACCGCTTGTGATATATTGCGTTTTCCGTGGAGTTGGGATCGTTTTGGCTGAAATGATACGATCGTTCAAGAACGATGTAGGGCCATCATTCAAGTTTGTCCAAATGATGTGCGATCGATATGGTAAGTTCCTTTACATAAGATTTTACTATTCCTAAAATTTCGTGTCATTTCGACTTTGTGTTTATGAGATATTGATGATCATCATTGATTTGAATTGTATTATGGATCGATCCATACGGATTATGGCCGATCAATCCAATTTCATCGTAGGGCCCAGCGATCGACGATGTGGGTTACTTATGGTGTAGTTTAGTTATTCTTCAAATTTCATGTCGATTGCCTTTGTAGAGTTATAGATCGATCATCGTCTAAAATTGCCAAAACGATCGTCAAAAAATCCACTTTGGAGTTGGCCCAAAGCGAGACCCAAAGTAATTACCTTTCCGACTTGAAGTAGGTGCTGAAAATTCTGGCCCAGGATTAGATTCAGGTAAAATCCAAATTTTCTCCAAGCAAATGTGATTTTGACTCTAAGCATGAAAAACGATCAGTGCCGATCGTTTTTCTCCAAGCAATCTCCATGCAAACATGCATCCGACTCCAATCATGATCCAGCACTTCAAATTTCTACGACTCCAAGCGAAACATGCACCGATTCCAAGCAAATAGTAAATTTTTCGGCTCCGACTCCAAGCAAATTACCACTAATCTATTGATACCGATCCATCTTCTTTTTTCCATTACTCGAGCATATAAACTCTAGTGGACTTGAAATTTTCAATGTAGCGTTATGTTGCCTTCCTTGTCACTCCATACTAATCGCACCTTAATTAGGTCAGATATTACGGATCCGATCTGATCCATTGCCTAGGTGAAGTGCCAATTCCATACTTAAACATTTTTTTATTGTTGTTCATCCAAATCCATTCAACTGTCGTTCACAGTTTCAACAGTAATCGATTTCCAATCCAACCATTTTAACCGAATCTATGGTATCTTGGCCTGACCAAAAGGCAGGATAACAATTATCAACTATTAATTATATTTATTAACTATTAAATAAATATTAACTATAATTTACTAATTATTAGTAATTAATAATAATAAATTATTATATATAAACTATTATTTATTTCCAGTATATTAATAATTATTTACTAATTTCTAGTTTATTAACTATAACGTAATAATTTACTTCTAGTTTATTAACTATTATTTATTAAATATTACTTATTTACTTCTAGTTTATTAATTATCAACTATCAATTATCAAATATATTTATTAACTATTAAATATAACTAGTGAATATTAACTATAGTTGCTAATTATTATAACCAACAGTAATAGATGATTGATTATAAACTAACAATTAAACATATTTACTAATTATTACTTATTTACCTCTAGTTTATTAATTATATTTATTAACTATTACTTATTTACAATAATAGATATAATTAACAATTAAATATATTTTTAGATATTAACAAGAGGGAATTAGGAAAAGGACAAACTTTGAAAAAAAACTTAGGCTCAAGAACATCGAGTTTAAGTTTTAGGCTAAAAGACAAATAATATTTACAGTTAGCATTATATTCAACTTTTACACTATACAAAATGCAAGTTATAACTAGCATTATATTCAGTTTTACACTATACAAAATGCTAGTTATTACTTGCATTGTCCTTCAGTCAAAGATAAATAAACTTGTTGTCCTTCAGCCTAATTTTTTTCTAAGTTTGTCCTTGTGTCTATTTTCCTGTATTAACGATTATTTACCAATTTCTATTTTATTAACTATAATACTAATTTACTTCTAGTTTATTAACTATTATTTATCAATTATTACTTATTTACTTCTAGATTATTAGTTATTAATTATTAATTATTAATTATATTTGTTAACTACTAAATATAAATAATAAATATTAACTATAATTTTCTAATTATTATAATTAACGATAGTAAACTATTGATTATAAATTAACAATTACTTATATTTTCTAATTATTTCTTATTTACTTTAGTTTATTAATTATTAAATATTAAAATTACTTTCTTAATTATTAAATATTACTTATTAATTAAATATTAATTTTTGAGTATTAATTATTAATTATCAATTATTTAATATTAATTATTGATTTATTTATCAATTATTAAATGTAATTAATAAATATTAACTATAATTTAATAATTGTTAATAATTAACTATAATAAATTATTAAATATAAAAATAATTATTGATATTTATAACAATTAGTAATTATAAATTATTTATTGATAATCTTAATTCTAATAAATTATAAATAATGACAAATGTAAGCTGTTGTTTATTTGTTCTGATTAAAATAATTTGTGGTTGCTTCGGCTCCTAAGGAACCGATGCAAATAACACTATTTGCTTCAGTTCCTAAGGAACCAATCTAAATAACACTATTTTCGTCAATGCATTTGCTTCCATTGTCCTTACAGCCGAAGGAAATAACATTATTGCTTTAGTGCATTTGCTCGGTTATGTTAACAATTGAAGCAAATGAGACTACTTGCTTCGGTTGTGAGCACAACTGAAGCAAATGAGGCGAGGCAACAGATATATTTTGTATTAGTGTATGTTGAACTATGGTTTGGAAAATAGGGCGTTGGACTAAGTGAGGAGGGTTGCAACTGGTAGTGTTGGAAGAGGAGGTCACCACAGTAGTAGAATGTCGTTCGATGAGGTAGCGAAGTCAAAAAAATGATCAAATGAGTGTGTATTAAGGTGGCTAGGATTTTCTACAGTTATAGGTAAAAATTCTTTTTAGTCCTTATGAATTTCAAAAATAAATAAATAACCCTAATTATTTAAACATGTATACCTTTCACATATAAGCTACATTTCATAGCTACTTGCACCATTCGATTTGCATTAAAATTCTAAACATTTTTAAATTGTATAATTATATATCACACATTTGTACACAAAACTATAAACTAGATATTAACTTGATAATAGGGAATTTATAAATTAACACTGTTAAGGGAAAATAGTAATTTAAAATAATATATATTATTTGAAAAGTTCATACCCATATCAAAACAAAATACAAATCATTTATCTACGGGTATTTGTGCATACATATATAATTTATGTAGTTATATTTAATGTAACGACCCAGAATTTCAGTCATTTGAAATTCTTATATGTAGTTGATTCTAAATATTTAAAATTAACTTTATAAGCTGAATAACTTATATTTTGAATATCTCGATTTAATTGGATAATTAAATTGTTAAGTTAATATTTGAAATTGTGTAAATAATAGAAAATTGAATTTAATGCAAATAAAAATGAGTTATAAAGTTAAATTAAATTCTATTTTAATTAGAATGATGTTAGAGAACTTTAAAAATCGAATTAAAAATTGAATTGTAAAAATTGAATATTTTAATATTTAATTGAAGAGTAAAAATAGTCATTTTTCATAAAGTTTCGGATTTCGACGAAACTAGTTTCATCAGATCCGTAATGTTATTTTTTTGTAAGATTTCAAATGTCATGTCAATCAGATTTACGGTTTGTCCGGGGCAAGCTAAAACGCATAGAAATTTGTTTAAGTGAATTTTAAATTTAAATAATTCGATTCGAAAACCTATCTTCCAAATACGATCGAATTGACTGCTGATATATATTCCATTGTGTTCGGAATAGGGGTAAAACATTATAAACGCTAGGCGGCATGCTTTATTTGGAGTTCGGAAAAAAATCAGATGAATAGTGCGCGTAAATTTTTTGTATAAGGCCAACTTTATTTCTTATGTTCTCAAAACCCTAGAAGATTAGGGCTAGCCGCCGCTTCAATTTTAATGGCCGATAATTGCCAACTTTCTTTTATTTATTTCTTCCAATCCATCGATCTATTCAAGGAATCTTCAACTAACAAATTATAGAGGGCGATGAGAGCTTTAAATCCATATGGTGATGATCGAAAACGATGCATTGGATCAATGGCAAATCATCCACAAATACCTGATGTTCATGCACGTTTTCCCAGGCGATGGAGGTGCCGAGCTCAGTGCACTTGGCTCTGAAGGGTACGGTGACGTGATCTTCACTGCGGTGGTCTTCGATCCTCTTCAAATACGTCGTAGCAATCGTGAAAATTCAAGAACAAAAGGGCGGCTATGGGTTTGATGCATGCAATTTTATCTGGGAGAAGAAGAAACAAAAGCGCGGCCTGATGTGAAGAAGAAATATCGAACGACTGTGAATAAAAGTAGGTTAAACAAATAAAATTAAAATAAGAATTGAAATTGTATTATTTATAAATTCATACGATCTTTAAAAAGCTGTAACTTTTTCATACGAGGTCCGTTTCATACGAAACGAATTGCGTTGGGTTCGTATAGACAAACACTACGCGATGGAGCTGGTTTGGGGTTGATTGGAGCTAGTGTGAATTTTGGATAAAATTAAACGGTCGTTTAATTTTAGTCGGACTAAAACGCTAAAACCGCTATTGCAAGCAATGTGAGTACAACTCACTCTTTCTGACTCACTGATATTTTTATATATGTGAAAAATAATTTATCACATGATGATTGATGATTGTTTGGATGATATATGATATATTGTTTGATATTTGGATATACACCTGCCTAGTGGAGCAGATGACCCTATATGTTCCCGTGTATGAGCGGATGACCCTTTGTACGCGCGTTTGCCTTGAAGCGGACATTGTACACATATTCTAATATGTATATTTGTTGCAAGTGACGGGTTGGAGTGATCCAACTGGATTCCTCAACAGTATTGATTTATTTATAGATACTGATATATATTCTGTTATCATATTGATATATGATATTTGGATACCGTGGTTGATGTATTTAGTGCTGTTGCAGCATTGGGCCTATTTTGGAGTTTTAAAAATGTTAAAGGAACGAGTTCGAATCTAAAAGAATATTAAATTGATTTTGGAAATAAAACGTTTTATTGAATTTTGATTTGCTAAGGAAATTGATTTATTTTAAATAAATGAAAGTTATAATTTTTATTGTTATAAAATTTATGATTTTTGAAAAATAATACTTAAGTATGATTTTGGAATTATATAAGCTTTAATAACGATTCGTAAATTACTAAGAGAATAAGCTTGTTTAAAGTGGGATTTTTGAATAATTATAAACGGTTTTATATATATAAGATTTATAAAATATGTATTTTTATAAATCAGAATGAAGGAATTATAAAGGAGTTTTATAAATGTTGAATTGGAGTTATAAATGAATCTTATAAGTAATAAGATTTATAATTTGTGAAGTTATAAAATAAAGGATTTTGTAAATAAGAGATTTATAAGTAATTAACTTATAATTTAGACTTTGGTGTATAAATGATATAAGTGGAATTGGTTAATGAAGGAGATTTATAAATAGAAGTTTTTATAAAATATAAATTTGATTTATAAACATTATTTTATAAATCCGAAATCAATTGAAATTGATAAGTTAAATATAGAAGTTTATTTTAAGGAGATATATCCACGATTTTGGACAGTGGATAATTCTTTAATTAAAAGCGAAATAGTATTGAATTTGGTTAAAGAATTTTATCCACGATTTTGGACAGTGGATAATCTTTATATAAATGTGTAGAAATATTGGATTTGGTAAATGAAGTATATTCATGATTTTGGACAGTGAATAATAAATCTTTGAATTAAATAAATGTTTTCGGAAAGTGATATTTAAATGGAGTTAAACGATTTGAAGTTATTTTAAAATGTGTTAAGTATCGAAACCATAGATTTCAACATTGATTGTCGAAATAGACGTTTTTTCGAAAAGTAAGGAAATGATGGACTATAACACTGTTGTTATAGTAAATGATTTTCAAAAGGAAATGTTTTATATAGTATTGGGATTTATATATCTATCCTACTTTCGGATCCCTATGCTATTGATTTTGGGTTGTCGTAACGATGTTTTATGCAACATTCGTTTTGACCCAAAGTAAAGATGTTTAAAAGAATGATTTCCTTAAGGAATAAAATGTATACTTAATCGTGATTTAAGTATATGTAATATTTTCTAAGTGTTGAAAAATAAATAGATTTGTTAATTACTTATAATTAAATAAGTATTTGGAAATGTTTTCCAATGTTGAAATGGTTTTGAGATTATATCTTTTTAAAGATAAATTGAAGTGTGATATAATTAATAAAAGATTAATCAAAAGGGCCCAGTGATTGTTATGGTGCTGAATATTTGTTTGTTTGCTTTGATTGTTAAATAACCAATTATCAGACTTGGCCAAAATTTTAGTTCCTCAACTTGATGTGGGAACTATTTAGTCGTACGCTTAGTACGTAGTCTTCTGTGTAGGCTTGATTATCGTTTGTGTTGAGGATGTTGATTCGTATAGTGTGGAGTATTACTCCAATCTATCGAGCTTCCTTCTTGGCCCGAAGGACAGCAAGTTGAAAGTTGGAAACGTGATAAGTCTATGAGACTTGGTTTCTATGTGAAGTTGAGAAACGCTTTTAATGCTTTTGCATTGTTGATGCGAAGAGACCGGGATCAGATTTATCTGAAAACCACTTCGGACCAACGTATATGCGACGATTGTGCAGGTTGCTTGTGATGATATTGATATTTCAGATTTTCATAGTGTGGGCCTGGTTGTTGATCGTTTGGGGTTAAAATCCCAATATACATCCAGTAGCAGTGGTCTCTTCATTATGAAATATCCAATGCGAGGACTATTCGCTACTAATCCTAGGTATTTCTCGACAGGATGTAGTAGGAAAGTACCTTCGGTTTGTCCTGTTCCTGGACAACTTATATGGATGTTTGTCTGACAATGCATTTCTATAGATTACGTACATTGGTTTTCACAAACATACATCAGTGGTGGCGGAGAAGGCAACTTCTCTTAGCTTAACACCCTCCTTGAGACGTATGAGCTTAAGGGTTGTATTTTTGTGGAATACAATTTGTAGTCAACGGAAATGGCCGTGCGGCATTCAAAGTGATGTGATATGTGATTGTGAAGGGTAATATTTACCTCTAGCCTCATCAACCGGAAATAACCAAAACAGGGTTAGATGCATCAAGGCTAAGTGGTTCATTGCCGAGTGGGATATGATCATCCTCTTCTAGATATATCTTTGCACGCTATGACGTCGTGTATTTTATTATTGTGGTTTGTATGCTAGAGGGCCCTCGGTAAACGTCGGTAATGACCGAAGGATGATATATACGGTACCTTCTAGTTATAGAGGTGGGCTGGTCTTGTGTTGGTAAAGAAACTTTGTGATGGTTTCTCAGTACATTCTTCTAGAGATGTACTGCCGGAAGGTAGTCCCTTCACCTGGTCATTTGTATGGAAATCCAAACTCCACTACGTGTTTTCCATTTTGATTGTATTACCCAATTGGGCTATTAATCAATGTAACAATTTTGGCTATGATTAATATTATTTGTATATAGTAGACACTGCTATAATATAACATGACATTTGATACGAAATGTTTAGTTACCTTAAGGTAAAAACATGTCTGTGTTTATGTGTGGACTTTCTTACGAGATACTCTTGTTTTTAAAACTAAGGAAAAGTTTGGTAATTTAATAAATTCAGTTGAGTGTGTATCTCACGTTGGTATACCAGACTGATCCGGGCGTTCTTCCCTTTCAATACTCGGATCAGACCGAGTATATTTATAGGTTCAGATTTGGTGCTTTTGGAGCTTCAGCAGGAGAGCTGGAGATCTTCATTTTCGTATACATGTACTTGTTTTGATTATCCGCTGTGTTTTATTTGTTGTTGTATATTATCGGCAATTGTAAGGATATGTTATTATAGCTGTCTAAGCTGATAACTCTGATTGATTGTTGAACTTTGATTGATGTATGTATATACAATTTCTGTTTTTTAAAGATCATTGATATGACATTATATATTTTCCGCTGCGATGTGAGATTTTGTATTATTCTGTTTGGTTCTATCTTCTCTTCTCTTCTTCTCTCTTCTTTTCTTTCTCTTGGCATTCCGCCAGTCTGTGATTTTTAGGCCGGACATGTGTGGATTATTGTCGATTCAAAGGATACGGATTTTTGGGTCGTCACAGCTGGTATCAGAGCTTAGATTTTGTATATTCCTAAGCTTTGATTTGTACTCAGTATAGATAGGGATAGTAGCACCGTTGATTGAGTTGAGTGTATTATATATATGAGCACGTATTTGTTAGTGAATATAAAATATTTATATTGTGTTTGCTTATCCGTTGAGCTGTTTGTGAATTCTGGCCGGTATGTGGGACGCCATGTTATTGATAGGGATTTCCAAACACTTAAACGAGGCAAGTCGACATAGTATTATTTTACATTGGGTAAATGAAATAATTTTACCTCGATTGTATTTTGTATATAAAAGAATAATTTTTCAAAATTATTAAAGTGTATATAAATTGCTTGTTTGGTTGTTTGAAAATGTACATATATATAAGTTATTAAAAGTTGTTTGAATAATCTAAATAGAAACAACAATTGTAAAAGAATGAATTATATAAGCAAATGAATTATAAAGTATGGAATTATAGTTAATATAATTTACAATTGTGAAATAATCTTATATATAAGAAGTGGAACTATATGAATATATTTATAAATATAAGTTGTAAATGAAACATAACTTAAGTAATGTTGAATGAAGTTGATTTTGGTATCGAAGTAAATTAATAAAGTGAATTAATAAAGTAAAGTGATGAATACGAACTTGAGTTATATTATGAAATTCAACTCTAATTGCAAAAGTGAAGTACTGAATGAAATATGTATTGAATGTTAATTAATCGAATGAAAATGTAGTAGTTAAATGAATTAGAAATCGAATAATTGAATGACAGTCAATTGAATGTTAAACTAATTGGAATTAAAAGTGTCAAACCAAGTTGAACGTAAACGAAGTAAATTAAATTAATTTGGTAATGTTGGATATGCATTGATTGTATAGGAATTCATTAAGTGTTAATGAAATTAAATTAACGAAAACGAAAGCTATAAATCATTGAATCCAAATTGGAAATGGAAGTAAATAGAATTAAATTTGATTTGATTTGGAAGTGAACCAACTTAAATGTGAATTGGTGAATGTAAACTAATTGAATATGAATAAACGAATGTTAGTAAATCCAATGTTAATGAATCAAATATGATTTAAATTAAAAATCAATTCAATGAATATTAATGAGAAGTGAATTTATATTGAATTGGTTAGGGATGTTAGTTGGATGATAGTCGTATGATTGTTGGATTTGTAGCTTTGGTTGCATTTGCTATATTGGCATATATAGTTGTTGTGTTGGTATATGTTGCATATTGATATTATTTTCTATATACATGTTTCTCATTTGTGTATTGAGTGTTTAGTATGTGCGGATGGCGCTTGCTTCACATTTAGAGCTCGCTTTCGCGCTATATTAGCCGTATATGCTCGCTAATAATATATGAGGTACATATCTCAGATTGCATATCATACTTTTACACTCTTTTCTCTTCGGGATGTCTCATCCTTAATGATGAGATGTATATTTGTGATATATATATATATATATATTGTTATTTTTTCGGATCGAACCGCGCAAAGGAGATTATGGCGAATTTTTTTGAAAATTTAGGGCGTTAGAAAAATTTTGGAAATTTTTTGATAACTTAAATTTTGATATTGAGTTAAAAAGTTAAACAATAGTAGCTGGTTTTGAAAAGATAATTGTGAATGGATTTGAAAACATAGTAATGTTTTTGTAAGAAGTTTAACAAATGGATTTTGGGAAAAGTTAAAAGGTTTAAACTTTTGGTAATCTAATTTGAACGAATTGTTTTGAAAAGTTAATGGATTTTGTGACTTTTTCTTCCTTGTATTTCAAGGACGAAATTCTTTTAAGTATGGGAGAATGTAACGACCCAGAATTTCAGTCATTTGAAATTCATGTATTTAATTGATTTTAAATATTTAAAAGTTAACTTTATAAGCCGAATAACTTATATTTCGAATATCTCGATTTAATTGGATAATTAAATTGTTAAGTTAATAATTGAAATTGTGTAAATTATAGAAAATTGAATTTAATGTGAATAAAAATGATTTATAAAGTTAAATTAAATTCTATTTGAATTAGAATGATGTTAGAGAACTTTTAAAATCGAATTAAAAGTTGAATTGTAAAAATTGAATATTTTAATATTTAATTGACGAGTAAAAATAGTCATTTTTCATACAGTTTCGGATTTCGATGAACCAGTTTCATCTGATCCGTAATGTTATATTTTTGTAAGATTTCAAATTTCATGTCAATCAGATTTACGGTTTGTCTAGGGCAAGCTAAAACGCTAGAAATTTGTTTAAGTGAATTTTAAATTTAAATAATTCGATTCAAAAACCTATCTTCCAAATACGATCGAATTTACTCTCGATATATATTCCATTGTGTTCGAAATAGGGGTAAAACATTATAAACGCCAGGCGGCATGCTTCGTTTGGAGTTTGGAAAAAAATCGGATGAATAGTGCGCGTAAATTTTCTATATAACGCCAACTTTATTTCTTATGTTCTCAAAACCCTAGAAGATTAGGGCTGGCCGCCGCTTCAATTTTAATGGCCGAAAATTGCCAACTTTCTTCTATTTATTTCTTCCAATCCATTGATATATTCAAGGAATCTTCAGCTAACAAATTATAGAGGGCGATGAGAGCTTTAAATCCATATGGTGATGATCGAAAACGATGCGTTGGATCAACGGCAAATCATCCACAAATACCCGATGTTCGCTCACGTTTTCCTAGGCGATGGAGGCGCCGAGCTCAGCCACTCTTGGCTCTGTAGGGTACGGTGGCGTGAGCTTCATTGCGGTGGTCTTCGATCGTCTTTAAATACGTCGTAGCAATCGCGAAAATTCAAGAACAAAAGGGCGGCTATGGGTTTGATGCACGCAATTTTATCTGGGAGAAGAAAAAACGAAAATGTGGCGTGATGTGAAGAAGCAATATCGAACCGCTGTGAATAAAAGAAGGTTAAACAAATAAAATTAAAATAGGAATTGAAATTATATTATTTATAAATTCTTACGATCTTTAAAAAGCTGTAACTTTTTCATACGAGGTCCGTTTCATACGAAATGAATTGCATTGGGTTCGTATGGACGAACACTACGCGATGGAAATGGTTTGGGGTTGATTGGAGCTAGTGTGAATTTTGGGTAAACTTAAACGGTCGTTTAATTTTATTTGGAATAAAACGCTAAAACCGCTATTGCAAGCAATATGAGTACAACTCACTCTTTCTGACTCACTGATATTTTTATATAAGCGAGAAATAATTTATTATATGATGATTGATGATTGTTTGGATGATATATGATATATTGGTTGATATTTGGATATATACCTGCCTAGTGGAGTAGATGACCCTATACGTTCCCGTGTATGAGCGGATGACCCTTTGTACGCGCGTCTGCCTTGAAGCGGACATTGTATACATATTCTAATATGTATATTTGTTGCAGGTGACAGGTTGGAGGGATCCAACTGGATTCCTCAACAGTATTGATTTATTTACTAATATTGATATATATTCTGTTATCATATTGATATATGATGTTTGGATTCCGTGGTTGATGTATTTAGTGTTGTTGCAGCATTGGGATTATTTTGGAGTTTTAAAAATGTTAAAGGAATGATTTCAAATCTAAAAGAATATTAAAGTGATTTTGGAAATAAAACATTTTATTGAATTTTGATTTATTAAGGAAATTGATTTATTTTAAATAAATGAAAGTTATGATTTTTATTGTTATAAAAGTTATGATTTTGGGAAAATAATACTTAAGTATGATTTTGGAGTTATATAAGCTTTAACAATGATTTGTAAATTATTAAAAGAATAAGCTTGTTTAAAGTGGGATTTTTGAATAATTATAAACGGTTTTATATACATAAGATTTAAAAATTGATTTTTTTATAAATCAGAACGAAGGAATTATAAAGAGTTTTATAAGTATTGAATTAGAGTTACAAATGAATCTTACAAGTAATAAGATTTATAATTTATGAAGTTATAAAATAAAGGATTTTGTAAATAAGCGATTTATAAGTAATTAACTTATAATTTGGATTTTGGTGTGTAAATGATATAAATGGAATCGGTTAATAAAGGAGATTTATAAATAGATGTTTTTATAAAATCATTGTTTTATAAATCCGAAATCAATTGAAATTGATAAGTTAAATATAGAAATTTATTTTAAGGAGATATATCCACGATTTTGGACAGTGGATAATCCTTTAATTAAAAGTGAAATAGTAATGAATTTGGTTAAAGAATTTTATCCACGATTTTGGACAGTAGATAATCTTTATATAAATGTGTAGAAATATTGAATTTGGTAATGAAGTATATTCACAATTTTGGACAGTGAATAATAAATCTTTGAATTAAATAAATGTTTTTGGAAAGTGATATTTAAATGGAGTTAAACGATTTG
Organism: Allium cepa; assembly: GCA_030765085.1. NCBI lineage: Eukaryota > Viridiplantae > Streptophyta > Magnoliopsida > Asparagales > Amaryllidaceae > Allium > Allium cepa. Next base: position 559,303,617 of record CM060938.1, on the reverse strand, counting down.
AAGTTGTTTTAAAATGTGTTAAGTATCGAAACCGTAGATTTCAACATTCATTCTTGAAATAGACATTTTCAAGAAGTAAGGAAATGATGGACTATAATACTGTTGTTATAGTAAATGATTTTTGAAAGGAAATATTTTGTATAGTATTGGGATTTATATATCTATCCTATTTTCGGATCCCTATACTATTGATTTTGGGTTGTCGTAACGATGTTTTACGCAACATTCGTTTTGACCAAACATAAAGATGTTTAAAAGTATGATTTCCTTAAAGAATAAAATGTATACTTAATCGTGATTTAAGTATATGTAATATTTTCTAAGTGTTGGAAATAAATAAATTTGTGAATTACTTATAATTAAATAAGTATATGGAAATGTTTTTCAATGTTGAAATGGTTTTAAGATTATATCTTATTAAAGATAAATTGAAGTGAATATTTAGCAAGTGATTTAATTAATAAAAGATGAATTAAAAGGGCCTAGTGATTGTTATGGTGCTGAATATTTGTTTGTTTACTTTGATAGTTAATAACCGACTATCAGACTTGGCCAAAATTTTAGTTCATCGACTTGATATGGGAACTATTTTGTCGTACACTTAGTAAGTAGCCTTCTGTGTAGGCTTAATTATAGTTTGTGTTGAGGATGTTGATTCGTATAGTGCGGACTATTACTCCGATCCATCGAGCTTCCTTCTTAGCCCGAAGGATAGCAAGTTGAAAGTTGAAAACGTGATAAGTCTAAGAGAATTAGTTTCTGTGTGAAGTTAAGAAATGCTTTTGCGTTGTTGATGCGAAGAGACCGGGATCAGATTTATCTAAAAACCACTTCGGACCAACGTATATGCGACGATTGTGCAGGTTTCTTGTGACGATATTGATATTCCAGATTTTCATAGTGGGGGACTGCTTGTTGATCATTTGGGGTTAAAATCCCAATATACATCCAGTAGCAGTGGTCTCTTCATTATGAAATATCAAATGCGAGGACTATTCGCTACTAATCCTAGGGATTTCCCGATAGGATGTGGTAGGAAAGTACCTTCGGTTTGTCCTATTCCTGGACAACGTGTATGGATGTTTGTCTGACATTGCATTTCTATAGATTACATACATTGGTTTTTACAAATGTACATCAGTGGTGGCGGAGAAGGCAACTTCTCTTAGCTTAACACCCTCCTTGAGACGTATGAGCTTAAGGGTTGTATTTTTGTGGAAGGCAATTAGTAGTCAACGGAAATGGCCATGTGGCATTCAATGTGATGTGATATGTGATTGTAAAAGGTAATCGTTACCTCTAGCCTCATCAATCGGAAATGACCAAAACAGGGTTAGATGCAGTAAGGCTAAGTGGGTCATTCCCAAGTAGGATATGATCACCCTCTTCTAGATATATCTTTGCATGCTATATGTCGTGTATCTGATTATTATGGTTTGTATGCTAGAGGGCCCTCGGTAAAGGTTGGTGACGACCGAAGGATGACATATTCGGTACCATCTAGTTATAGAGGTGGGCCGGTCTTGTGTTGGTAGAGAAACTTTGTGATGGTTTCTCGGTACATTCTTCTAGAGATGTACTACCGAAAGGTAGTCCCTTCACCTGGTCATTTGTATGGAAATCCAAACTCCACTACGTGTTTGCCATTTTGATTGTATTACCTAATTGGGCTATATGCTGGAATTTAATCAATGTAACAATTTCGGCTGTGATTAATATTATCTGTATATAGTAGACACAACTATAATATAACATGACATTTGATATGAAATGTTTTAGTTATCGTAAGGTAAAAACATGTCCGTGTTTATGTGTGGACTTGTCTTACGAGATACTCTTGTTTTGGAAACTAAGGAAAAGTTTGGTAATTTAAAAAATTTAGTTGAGTGTGTTTCTCATGCTGGTTTATCAGAATGATCCGAGCGTTCTTCCCTTTCAATGCTCGGGTCAGACCAAGTATATTTACAGGTTTAGATTTGCAGCTTTTGGAGCTTCAGCAGGAGAGCTGGAGATCTTCATTTCCATATACGTGTACTTGTTTTGATTATTCGCTGTGGTTTGTTTGTTGTTGTATATTATCGGCAATTGTGAGGACAGGTTATTATAACTGTCCAAGCTGATAACTCTGATTGATTGTTGAACTCTGATTGATGTATGTATATGCAGTTTCTGTTTTGTAAAGATCATTGATATGGTATTATATATTTTCCGCTGCGATGTGAGATTCTATATCGTTTTGTTTGGTTCTATCTTCTTTCTTCTCTTCTCTTCTTCTCTCTTCTTTTCCTTCTCTTGACTTTCCGTCAGTCTATGCTTCTTGGGTCAGACATGTGTGGATTATTGTCGATTCAAAGGGTACGGATTTGTAGGTTGTTACATTTAACAAATATTATATTTAAATAAAAATTATTCAAAATTAATAAAATTGCTTTGTTAAATATTACACTGGAATAGATGTCATTCAAATGAGTGATATATTTATTATAAATATTCCATTTTTAAATAGATTTTATTATGAATCAAATGTAAATAATTTTTTTATATATCACACTCAAATAAATGTTATTCATACTTATAATAACATCAACCATCCAATAAAACATTAATCGACATTATTGATGATAACACTATAAGTGTAACGACCCGAAATTTCACTACTTTGATTTGCGAATATTTAATTAATTTTAAATATTCAAATAAATGGTTTTATAATGAATATAAAACTCTTTTTAACAATAAATAATGAGGTGAAATTGTTTTCAAAATTTGTTTACAAAAATATCTAGCTCGAAGAAAAATAAAAAATGTGACCGGAATTCGTTTTTCGAATTTTCATCGTTTCGTCAGCTAAAAATTTGTTTGGTATGTTGTAAACCCTTTAGCATAAATACATACATTTGTAAATTAGTTAGTATATATATTTTTATGTGTATTAATGTTTGTATATATGTATTTATACATAGGTTAATTTAGGGTTTAAGTTGACATTTAATAAAGTGTTAAAGATAGGTTGCTTAAGGGAACATGATGTGACTTTTGGCGACTTAAAGTACATATAGTACAATTTGTAATAAATGGATGTTGGAAAATTGGAAAATAGGAGGGGACTCATGATAATTTCGAATTTAAGGGAGGGAACAAGGGCGGGTGTGGTGGAGCAAGGGGAGTGGAGGGAATAGTACAAGGTCATTTTAGTAATTCACCTTGTTAACATTTTATAAAAACCATTTTTCATAATTTTTATTTCATTTCTAATTCTGGTCTTCATTTTTTTAAAACTTCCTAAGACATTGAATAAACTTTCATGGTTCACTTTATAGTTTATTTTAAGTTTAAAAGTTGCTAATGGAAATCCAAGTTTGATTCTAAATGTTTCAAATAGTTTAAAGACTTCTCTTTTTCCTTTACAAATTCCTCCATTTTTACCTCTATTTTTTCAGCAAGAACATCCTCTAAATTTCACTAAATTAAGATATTATTATTTTTCAAACCATTTATATTTCCAGTGCCTACAACTTTGTAGTTTACCACTTTTTCTAGTTTCGAGCTTAGATGCTCCAAATTTCATTTTTGCCAAGAGTGTTTTTGAACCTAGATTTTTAAGCCTGAAAATACCCCTCACTATTTTCGCCATAAATTCCTCGATATTTAATCTTTTTGAGTAACTCATTTTTTTTAAATGGTAGAGGAAAGAATAATTTGAAACCTTCGTTTTGACCACTTTTCCAAAATCCTAGAGAAAAGGGTCCGAAACTCGAGTGTAAAATGATCCATTTTCGAGAAGAATTTGTGGTCTTCCAAGCTTTCAGAACGCAAAAGTATTTCAAGTTTTCAAAATATTTGGTGAGTAAACTTCTAACTTTTTAGAAAGATTATACCTTTAAATATATATTGTCTATTTGGTTATATGTATGTGTTAGTTGGTTTGATTGCGTATGGTTTGAATACATATGTATGTGCGAGCTTGTGATTAGCATTTAACTTTAAATTCTTGGTTAAATTGATGAGTTTGGATATAAAATGATGATATTTTGGTATTTTTTGATGATATGTTGTGGTATATGGAACCTTGAGTATATGGTCATATGGTTATGAAAATTAGCAAGTTTTATGAAAGAAAAATCAAAAGGTGTTTGCTAGTTTGTTTACTAAAGGAATTTCAAGTTTAACTTTAGTATGGATTTCAACTTTGTTTACTTTGTTTTAATTTCAGACTTATGTTTTAAAGAGTTATTAAACCTTTAGGTGTTAAGTTTCAAAAGGGAGTTAAAAACAAGATGGAAATTACAGGTGTCCATAGCGATAGTCGCTATGGATGCGGATCGCTTAAAATTCTGATTTTTGCGAAGTTTGGTTTTTAATACTTCAAATTGTTTTGTGAATATTTTATAACAAAATAATGTTTTTAAAAGCTAATTAAGGACTCAATAATTAATTGTTAATCAATTAGGTTTTAGTAATTGATAATAAATTAAATGTTAAACATGTCTATTAACTTTAATTAAATAGTGATTAGTTCTTAATTAATTATATTTTAAAGTTAAGATTCATTTTAATTAATTAAATATAGGTTAAGCAAATTATTTATATTTAATTTATCATTAATTAAATATAGGATTAATTATTCATCAAGGGTTTAATTTTTTGATTAAAGATTTAATTTATAAAAAAATATTTATTAAAGGTTTAATTTATTGTTTAAGTTTAATTAAATATTATTTAATTATTTAGTTGAGATTACTTAACATTTAATTATTAACTAAGGTTTAATTAATTATTTAACAATTAATAAAGGATTATTTTGAGTGTAATTAATAGTCAAGTATAGTTTAACTATTTAATTAAATTAAGTTAAGATTCAATTAAAATTAATTATGATTTAAATAATGATTTAACTTTTAATTAATTATTTTAAAAAGGGTTTAAAAGTTTTAAATCCTTTGATTTTCAAATGTAAAATTGTTCGAAGGTACTTCTTTTTCAAAGATGGTTTTGAATGCAAGTGATTCAAGTGTTGATACTATTAAGAAACCATATAACTGTGAATGAGTTATAATGTATTGATATGTTGTTTGGACATGCGTTAGCAGAAAAAATCCTCGTTCTACTATGATTCATTGTTTATCTGTTTGATTGTGTTGACAAGTATTGGAAAAATAAATTTCCGCTGTGCTATAAATTGTTTGTTTGTTTGTGTGGATATGTGTTAGCAGAATAAATACCCATTCTGCTATAAATTGATTGAATTGTTTGGACACCTGTTTAGCAAGACAAATCACCACCCTGCTATTATGCTATTTGGATATGTATATGATAGTTAGTTCATATTGACATGTTATTCCCTGATTTGGATATGAGTTGTATTTACATATATGTTGACCTATGTAAACTACTGTTAAGTGAATTGAAATTGAAATTGAATGGTAACTTAAATTAGTACCATTGAGATTGCTAAGCCTCTTTTCGAATTTACTAAAGAATGTTTTGATTTAGCTTTAATTCTTTGATCAATTTGGGTTTAAAGGTTATAAATGATTTTTAAATTTTATTATTACTTTATAAAGTTATTTTTAAATAAGATCTTATTTTTAAAAAGGGGTTTATTAAATAAAAGGTTTTTCCTAAAGTGATTTACAAATAACATTGAAAATGATATTTTATAAAGGAGATTCTACAAAAGAAATTATGGCAGAAGATTTTTAAATAGTTGTAAAAGTAGAAAGAGATTTTATAAATCATTTTAGATATTTTTGAAAGACGTTTTAAATCAAGTTTGAAAAAAATGTAAAGAGGTTTGAAATGTGAAGTGAACTTATAACATAATTTTTATAAGGAATAAGTGAATGGATTTTATAAAGTGAACGAGTTTTATAGTAAGTGATGTTTTGAAAGGGACTGGTTTGGCTATTTAATATGGAATTTGAAAAGGGAATTTTCAAAATGTTTCTGGTAGATGCTTATATTATTTTCCAAGAATAAAAGTGTAACAGCCTGGATTTTCGAACTTCAAAAATCAACATCAATATGTCCACTGCATTACATGTCGAGTGATTGAATGCCGGAAGTACCAAATCGTTAGGAAAAAGAAGAAAAAGGCAGAAGAAAAAATAGAAATAACAATACAAAATCTCACAATCGCAGCGGAACAATATATAATAGATAATAACTGGTCTTTATACAAAAAGAACTATTACAGTTTTTATACAATTACATCATCAGAGTTCATCACATCAATACACAATACTAGACAGTTATAACAATTTTTCCTTACAAGTACTGAAATGTACAGCCTACAATACACAGTGGAAATAAAACCAAGTACGTGTGATACGTCTCGTCATCCAGCTCATCTCTTGAGCTCCATGGCATCCTATCTTGTATCTATAAATACTTGGTCTGACCCGAGCATTATAATAAAATAACGCTCGAGTCATTTCGGAAACCAGCGTGAGAAAACACACTCAAATTGAATTATTAAATTTATCAAGTCCTTCGAAAATCAAGGGTATCTCGTAAGACCACGCCACAAATAAACATGACGAGTTTTACCTTATGGTAACCAAAACATTTCATATCAAATCCCTTGAGATTATTATAGCGTCTAAGTACAAATACTTATTCAAATAGCTGAAATTGTTACATTAATTAAATTACAGCATACTATGCTCTACAATCAAAACCGTAAAGAAACGTATTGGAGAATGGGTTCCATATGAATGACTAGGTACTAAGGTATCACCTGTCACAATACACGTCTAGAATAGAGTACCGAGGACCATGCCGGGATCCCCTACAACACAAGACCGGTCTACCCCTAACCTGGATAGACCGAGTATGCTATCACCCTAGGTGTTCCTACCCTTTTCAGAGCTTCTTCCATAAATCGTAGAAATAATATCCGAGGGTGTCTAGAAAGGTGATAAACATACCCAAATTGGGTGCTACCGACTTAGCCTTGCTGCATCTCCCTTGCTTTTCAGTCATTCTTGGTTGATGAGGCTAGAGGCTACGATTACCTTTTAAGGAATTTTCACTTAGAATGCTCACCGTCCTCCAATGACAATGTACTGATAGAATTTATCCATATAAGTCCGTTCTAGGTCCGAAACCGAACGGAACCGAAGGCACGATTCCTACTACATCCATTTTGGAATCACCCTCGGGTTTAGTAGCGATTAGCCCTTGCACTTCGCTGCTCCATTTTCGACTCCATGCACTTGTTTTCACATCGAAAACGTACTTGTTGTATCGAAGTGGTTTTTAGACAATTTATCCGATCCCAGTCTCTTCGAAACAACGTTCGCTATTTCCGGTAAACTCAACCCTGTTCTTTAGGAAATAAACAGACGAAAATAAGATCAATGATCACCCCTTAACCATTAGTGGACGGATTTCCTTTTAACATCCTAGAAGAACGAATGAGTTTATACATACAGTACAGCACATCGAACGGTAACTATACCATATAACTCTCGTGTTTCTCCTAGATATTCCTAAAGTTATATTTTGGGTCCAGATTTGATAATAGGTTATTTAACTATCAATAAAACAACCATTCAATCAAATATTCTATATTCCCAATGAAAAACTCCAAATCGCTTTTTAATTAAATTTTTAATAAATTAAATTTCTTTATCCAAAATATATGTGCTTAACTTATCAAATTTAGCAAATTCACCAACTAACCCTTTCAAAAGAATATTTGAAACCCCTTTTTAAAAATAATATGGAAAGTACCACTACGGTATCAAACGATGGATCCACAGCTTAATGGTTACGTCTCTATCCCAGAAAAATCCAAGATTTAACTGCAAGGACTCACTGCCTCCGATTTCGCCATACGAGTATACCAATACTCTCTGAAAACTTTATTTAAAAAATTTCAAAATAATACTTATGAAATTTCTGTAATAATTTTCTAAGTTAACTTTAGACCAAACTATTTTTCAAATAAAAGCTATTATATAAAATATTGAATAAATTTATCCGTTTAAAATAATAATGCTGATAAATCTTTAAATAATAATTTAGTCACTATAAACTAACTTGATTAATATTTAAATATACTTTGAATAATTTAAACAACTAAATAATTAATTTTTTGAAATATTCTTTAACACCTTTAAATTTTCTAGTTAATACTTAAAAAATTTCCTTTTGGAAATAAACTTAACTTCTCAGAAAAATACATTTTCAACTCCAATATAGCCAGTCTAATTATTTATAATTCCTTCTCGATTTATTTCCAGTTTGATTTACATTCTAATTCCATAAATTCCCTTTTTCCATTTCTACAAATAAATTTACTATTTATTTTAAACCGACTTACCCATCTCCTTATAAATCCTCATCGTGAATTTATAATTCCCATTTATCCACTGATAATTTACTTTACTTTATTTATAAACTACGTTTATAAGTTCTATAGTCTCATTTTTTGTTTTGTCACAATTTCACAACACTTAAATAACCCAAATATATTCCAAAGCCCACTAATTTCTAACTTCCTTTTTATGATTTAATGTCTTGTTTAAATTTAAAGCATCAATTTCATATTTTAGTTTCAAATTTCCTTTTTATTTTTCCAAACTATTTTTAAATCTCGATTTTAAAAAGAAATTCCTTTTCCACTTAGACAATATTACTTAAGTTCTATTATTTAAAATCCTTTAATTCAACTTATTTCCAAAATCCCTATTTCCTTATTTCAAAATTATCAAGCTCAATTTTGAAATCAAACTATTTATTTTACCAAAAATTCTTTTTTTTTACAAATCCAAATTTCACAATAAATATTTTTATTTCAAATTTTCCCTTTTAATTTCTTTCCAAATTTTTAAACATTTTTATTGGTATTTTAAAATACCAAAATCTAACCAGTAATTCCATATCATCCAATAAATTCAAACTGCACTATAATCTACCATAGATTATTTTAAACAGTTCATAAATCAATATATATGAAATTGAATTCAACATTTTTGAGGAATCCAGTTGGATCCCTCCAACCTGTTTTCCTGCATCCACAGATGTCAACACAATATAAAAATACTAATCCAACTTCGAGGGGGATGTCGTGTTATATAGGGTCATCCGCTATTATGCAGGGCGTATCGGGTCTCATCCGCTATATATATGCGGGAATATCCATCACTCCAATATATTACTACTATATATATAATTATATCCAAATTGATAAAAAAATTCAAATTCAACAATCAACCAATTATTGATTTTAACTATTTAAAATTAGTTACAGTATTCCAAATTTGAGTGAGATTAACTCACATTGATTTTCTGTCGCTTTCATTTCCAATTGAATCCAAACGCGTTTGGAATTATTTAAAAATTTCAAAGGCCCTAAATCCCCCAAACTGGTTCTTACACATAGATGACGACAATACGATCCCAAAGCAACTTGAATCGTCCGAAACGGACCTCGTACGCAAGAGATATAAATTTTACAAGTTGATGAGAATTTAATTTAAACTCAAACATTAATTTCAATTTAAAAACTTCAAAACCATACCTAAAGGACAAGCCCGACCCCTACCTTTCTTCTTTCCTATTTCTATTCCTGTGCATGAACACACATTCCAAGCTGTGCATGCAACGATGATACCAAGCTCCGCTCGACTATTCCTCGAACCTACCCCGCCATCAAGTCCCCCTCGCCAATCTCCACCTTCCTATAACAAAAATTCCAAGCTCGAGCCCACTATGCGCATCGCGACCCGCCTCTTAATTTCTACCGCTATCTCATGTCGCACTTCCCCAACATGACCGGACTTCACCATTTCCTGTGCTAAGATGCGCCTCGACTTCCCAAGTCAAATTCCCGCACCCAATACCCCAATCAACCCATCTCCTATCCAAAAACTCAAACCATAAGCAAAAACTAAGCACGACCTTCACTGTCGAGTCTACCATCTGCAGTCGAACACTACCAAACAGCCATTGATTCGAAGCCATTGTCAAAAAATGATTTCAGGATTGGTTTCATGATTTTTAGATTAGTAGTTGGTGAGATATTTTTTTTCAAAACTTCATTCCTTTTTTTTCTTGGACAATTTGGGTTTTGAAATGAGATAGAAGGGACGACGTGATTTTGAAGGAGGGAAAACATGTTTGAATGGTTAATGAATAGTGACTGAAGTGAAGGGGAAAAGGTTGATGTGAATATAAATGTCAATCAATATAAATATATATTTATTTAAATTTAAATCATGCCAGTATCGCAACTAAATATCTTAACCTCCTATTAAGGCGTGCCGCAAGGCGTTTATAATGTTATACCCCCATTACAAGTGCAATGGAAAAGGTTTTGAACCCTAATTCGATCGTATGGAGAAGATAGCTTTTTTGACCCAATTATTATACTAAATTTTCGATATAAATTTTAGCACGTTTATATCCCGTATGACTAAACGATAACCCCAAACGTTATGAAATTTGAAATTGATACACTATTGTGGATCCAATGAAATTCGTTTCATCAAATTCTAAGACTATGTCCCGAAGGCTATTTTTAAATGTCAATTTAAACGATATATTTTTAAAACTGAACTAATCACTTTTAGATTCAATTTTGAAACTTTTATTATCTTTATTATTATTAATATAAAATTTTAAGCCATTAAAATAATTTTAACAAGCTTATAACTCAAGATTCAATATTTTATCCAATTTTCGGTTATTGAATACAATAATTAAATTATCCAATAAATGGTTATATTTGAAATTCAAGTACAAAAATTAACTATTAAATATTTAAAATCAATTAAATATTCCAATTTCAAATATCAAAAATTCTGGGCCGTCACATTCGTCCCCCATTACAATAATTTTGTCCTCGAAATGCAAGGTAAGAAGAATAGGCCAAAACCCATTAACTATTTTTCCAAAACCCATCAGTTGTTTTACCTTCCAAATCAATTAATTGTAACCACATTATTACTTATACAAATTTGTAAATTCATTCATAGATCCCGAATGATATTATTCCGTCAATCATTCAAATTACGATTTGAAACCAAATTTTAAATTATCAAAATTTTCTAACTCCCTATATTTTCGAAAAATTTCGCCAACGTGTCCTTTGCGCAGCTAGATCTGAAAAACCACAAAACGCGTCAACGGCCCCAAATCATTAAAAGAAAAAAAAAGCGAAGTGGCCCAATTAGAAAGTCATCAATTTCATACAATAATTTAAAAACATACCTTTTTTTGTCGGGCAATCAAATTTTACTTCTGAAATTGAAGACATCAGTTTAGCTTTTGCTTTTATATACCTGCATCTTATCTACCAATAATATCCGATCATTCAATTCAAAACATTTTATTCAGCAATTTTAAATTTCAATATTTTCTTTACTTAGGCCTGTACGATGTACACATATCATCCGTACATAATATCAACTCTGATCGCTCTCTCGACCACACAATTTCGCTTCACAATTAGTATCGTTCACACACTCCCTAGTGCGGACTCATATCTGGTTTGTTGATTAGAAACCATCATTCTCCTTCCATAGCTATGTACCGTGATGGAGAATTTTAGGATCCATCAAAAATTCATATCCAGGGTTTGCCGTCAAAAATCAAGTGGAAAATCCTGACTCGGATCGATATGACTATTTGGAAATTCTATGCTCGAATCTGGATCAAATCGTTATGCGAATAAAATAGTATACATACAACTTACATACTAATTTCCAATTGATTATTAGCTATATCCAATTCTGTCTATTCACATTTATTTTAATTTCCATTCACTTATTCACAATTATCCTTTTTCACAAGTTTATTTAAACTTCATTCAAATACTTACTCAGTATATTTCCCAATACCAATTTTTACTTACGAATTTCACCATCAACTTCTTAAGTTTAATATAAATATTTTATACACTTCTTATATTTATTTCCACTCCATCACTTAATTTTACATCCGTTTTTATTCAAATTAAATTTTCAATTCCATTTAAATTCAATTTGCCCTCCAAATCTTTAAATATTGAATTTTTTGTCAACCATCTCTCAAACCATATTTGATTCACTAATTCATTTCATATCTCAATCAAATTTTATTTAGTTCACTCGATCTAGTCTTTCAGTTTCACTTTAACCAACATAATTCAAATTAAACATCATTCCAATATTCAATTTCAATTCCATTTATTTACTAGTTAAATAATTTATTCCATTTTCTAATTTATTCCAACTTATTAAATTTTATTTCAATACTATTTCATTTAGCCTTCTTAGGCTTAGTTTTCAAAATTTCTCTTATTTAACTTAGTTCAAGTTAGTTTCCATTCCAATTCAATTTTTAAATTTTATAAGTTTCAAACTTATTTATATTCCATTCACCAATTCCTCCCAATTCACTTTATTAATTTATTTAATTTATTAATTTATTCCATCATCACACTTTTCTCCATTTAACTCTTCTCAAGTTAAATTCCATTCCAAATAAATTTCAAATTCTTTAAAGTTATCAAATTATTTTATCATATTTCCCAAATAACATTTTAGATCAATCCCCAGAGTATTAGACAATTATTTAAGTATTTCAAAATCATTTTTGAAATCATATACCCAAAATCCTTGGTATATCAATTATTCCTTTGCATTTCAAAATCAAAACCAGTTTCGCAAAAAAATTCCAATTCAAAACATTCAAGTAGCAATTACTCTCTTGGAAACTCGAAAATGAACACCGATGATGTCGCGATCATCATCGGAATTATTTTCAAATGAATGAAGTGAGTTTAGTGCTTTTTCCTCCTTTTAAAACCATTTTAAATATTTTTATTCCAAATCTCAATAGATTTCATTTCCCACTCTAAAATATTTCCAAATAATATTGCTATTACTCTCTAAGACTTCGAAAATCATTTTCAGACCCAATGGGAAATTAAATTCCCAAATTTCCAAATTCCATCTTTTAAATCCTTTAAATCCATATTTAAATATCCCCTGGAATTTCATTCCATTTCAAATTATAAATCACATTTATAAACTCATATTTACAAACTCAATTTCGTTATATGAATTCTTTCTTAACTTTTGGTTATAATATCAATTTCTTATTCAATTTCCATAACAAAAATGATAATAATTTAATATAATCATTTCCTAACAACCAAGCACACCATATACACTATAATAATTTATGAAAATTATTCCTTTTATATATAAAAATAATTTGGGTAAAATTATTTCATTTACCCCATTTTAAAACAATACGGTGTCGAGTTGCTCTATTCAAATGTTTAAAGATCCCTATCAACAACGTTAATTACTCATACTGACCAAAATCCATAAGCCACTAAACAAACCAATCAACACAATATAAAACAATTTTATAGTCACTAACAAATATGCGCTCATATCTATCAATACACTCAAACTCATTCTAGGGTGATGCTGACCCTATCTCTAATGAGTTATCCCCACCAGAGCCAAGGTTCTCGCTTGACCCTCAGTTCTGATACCAAGTGTAACGGCCGTGATTTTTGGCTTTCAAAAATCGAAAATAATACGTCCACCGTATTACATGTCAAGCGATCGAATGACGGAAATACAAGATCGTTAGGAAAAGAAGAGGTAGAAGAATAAAATAGAAATAACAACACAAAATCTCACAATCGCAGCGGAACATTATATAATAGATAACAAATGGTCTTTACACAAAAAGAACTATAATGGTTTTTATACATTACATCATCAGAGTACATCACATCAGTACACAATACTGGATAGTTATAATAACTTGTCCTTACAAGTGCTGAAATATATAGCCTACGGTACGCAATAGAAATAAAACCAAGTACGTGTGATACGTCTCGTCATCCAGCTCGTCTCCTGTGCTCCATAGCATCATATCCTGTATCTAAAAATACTCGCTCTAACCCGAGCATTATAATAAAATAACACCCAAGTCAGTCTGGAAAACCAGCGTGAGAAAACACACTCAAATTGAATTATTAAAGTTATCAAGTCCTTTGAAAATCAAGGGTATCTCGTAAGACCACGCCACTAATAAACAGATGGGTTTTTACTTTATGATAACCAAAACATTTCATATCAAATCCTTCGATATTATAATAGTGTCTAAGTACAAATACTTATTCAAATAGCTGAAATTGTTACATTAATTAAATTCCAGCATACTAGGCTCTACAATCAAAACCATAATGGCACGTATGGGAGAATGCATTCCATATGAATAACTAGGTATTGGGGTATCACTTGTCAAAGTATGCGTCTAGAAAAGCGTACCAAGGACCATGTCAAGATCCTCTGCTACACAAGACCGGTCTACCCCTAACCTGGACCGAGTATGCTATCACCCTACGTGTTCCCACCCTTTTTCGAGCTTCTTCTATAAATCATAGAAATAATATCCGAGGGTATCTGGAAAGGTGATAAACATACCCTAATTGAATGCTACCCACTTAGCCTTGCTGCATCTCCCCTGCTTTTTAGTCATTCTCGGTTGATGAGGTTTTAGGCTACGATTACCTTTTAAGGAATTTTCACTTAGAATGCTCACTGTCCTCCAATGACAATGTACTGATAAAATTCATCCATACAAGTCCGTTCTGGGTCCGAACAGAACCGAAGGCACTATTCTACATCCATTTTGGAATCACCCACATGATTAATAGCGATTAGCCCTTGCACTTGACTATTCAATTTTCAACTCCATGATCTTGTTTTCACATCGAAAACGTACTCGTTGGATCGAAGTGGTTTTTTGATAATTTATCTGTTCCCGGTCCCATCGAAACAACGTTCCCTATTTCTGGTAAACTCAACCCTAGTTCTTTAGGAAATAAACAAATGAAAATAAGATCAGAGATCACCCCCTAACCGTTAGTGGACGGATTTCCTTTTAATGTCCTAGAAGAACGAATGAGTTTATATGTACAATATAGCACCTCGAATGGTAACTGTACCATATAATTCCCGTGTTTTTCCTAGATATTCCCCAAGTTATATTTTGGATCAAAATTTCATAATCGGTTATTTGACTATCAATAAAACAATAATTAAATCAAATATTCTATTTTCCTACTGAAAAACTCCAAATCCCTTTTTAATTAAATTTTAATAAATTAAATTTCTTTATCCAAAATATATGTACTTAACTTATCAAATTTAGTAAATTCACTAACTATCCCTATTAAAAGAATATTTGAAACCCCTTTTTAAGACTAATATGGAAGTACCACTACGGTATCAAACCATGGATTCACAGCTCAATGGTTATGTCTCTATCTCAGAGAAATCCAAGACTTAACTATAGGCACTAATTGCTTTCAATTTCGCCATGCGAGTATAACGATATTCTCTGAAAACTTTATTTAAAAATTTTCAAAATAATACTTGTGAAATTTCTATAATAATTTTCTAAGTTAACCTTAGACCAAATTACTTTCTATAAAAGCTATTATATAAAATATTGAATGTTGAATAAATTTATCCTTTTAAAATAATAATATTGATAAATCTTTAAATAATAATTTACTCACTATAAACTAACTTGGTTAATAGTTAAATATACTTTAAAAAATTTAAACAACTAAATAATTAATTTTCTAAAATATTCTTTCACACCATTAAATAATCTAGTTAATACTTTAAAAATTACCATATGAAATAAACTTAACTTATCAAAAAAGTACATTTTCAGCTCCAATACAGCCAGTCTAATTATTTATAAATCCCTCTCGATTTATTTCTAGTTTGATTTACGTTCTACTTCCACAAATTCCCTTTTTTTCATTTCTACAGATAAATTTACTATTTATTTTAAATCGATTTACCCATCTCCTTATAAATCCTTATCGTGAATGTATAATTCCCATTTGTCCACTGATAATTTACTTTACTTTATTTATAGACTTCGTTTATAAATTCTATAGTCCCATTCTCCATTTTATCACTGCTTCACAACACTTAAATAACCCAAATATATTCCAAAGCCCACTAATTTTAGATCTCACTTTCTTTTCATAATTTAAAGTCCTGTTTAAATCTAAAGCATCAGTTTCATATTTTATTTTCAAATTTCCTTTTTATTTTTCCTAAACTATTTTTAAATCTCGACTTTAAAAATAAATTCCTTTTCCACTTAAATAGTATTTCTTAAGTTATATTATTTAAAATCTTATAATTTAACTTATTTCCAAAATCTCCTTATTTCAAAATTATCAAGCCCAATTTTAAAATCAAACTATTTATTTTACCCAAAATTCATTTTTTTAACAAATCCAAATTTCACCATAAATATTTTTACATCAAAATTTCACTTTGAGTGAGATTAACTCACATTGATTTTCTGTCGCTTTTGCATTTGATTTCCGATTGATTTGAAATGTGTTCGGAATTATTCAAAAATTTCATAGGCTCTAAATCCACCCAAACTGATTCCTATGCGTAGATGATGATAATACGATCCCAATGCAACTTGAACTGTCCGAAACTGACCACGTACGCAAGTGATATAAAAATTACAAGTTGATGAGAATTTAATTTAAAAACCATACCCAAAGAACAAGCCCAATCCGCTACCATTCTTCTCCCGTTTCTTCTTCCCTCTTTCTATTCCTGTGCAAGAACTATAATAACCCAAATTTTGGACATCTGTTAATTGGATAATTAACTAATTTATTTTGATAAATAGATATCTGAATATATATAAGTAGATTTCAAACTATAATAACTAAATCAGCATGATGAATCTTATAGTAAATTAATAAATATTTTAAGTTTAAATACCTAATAGTCCAAATTTGAATAAAATTGGAAAAAAAAAAGATTTAATGTACATTTGTAAACATAATACATTTTCTATATATATATAAAGTATAAAAATTAAATAAATTTAAGTAAAGTTAGTTTGTAAACATATAAGGATTTAAAACATACATGTAAAAAAGATATTACATAGATTAAGTAATTAACAAAGTACCTTAGACATGAATAAGAACAAAATTTAATAAAAGGATATTATATAAAAATACATAAACATATTAGGTGCATTATAATTACAAATGTAAACAAAATTCACTTTGCATTTTAAACAAGTGTAAATCAAATATTGCATGCAAATGACATTTGTGAGTAAAATTAACAAGTGTCTTTATAAGAATTAAAATGAAAGATAAATCAAAGATGTACTTTTCTAATCCCTTCTTATTTACACTTTTACTTTCATTATCAAAGAAACAAGGAAACGAAAAATCAAAACACAGTAAACATTTCTCAAGTTTAAACTAAAACCATGTAATCATCTTCCAATAAGCCAAACCTGCAAGTACTTTTCAGAAGTTTGCAACCTTCTCAAATCACCAAGCAAAGCAAACCTGAACTATAGTTTATCTACAAGAGAAGCTATTTCAGCAATCTATATTTCAGTTTCAAGTAAATCAAATCTTAAAATCAAGTCAGCAATTTAAGCTTTTGAGTTTTCAAATTAAAGTAGTAAAGTCTTCAAGATTCAACCAGATCTGAAACAAGCTCTGTACCCTGAAACAAGCTCTGTACTTTTTTTTAGGTGAGTAAACATCTAATTTACATAGTTAACATGTTTATCTTTGATGCACATGAAATCTTCTTAAGGCAGCATTATGAAGTTGTTGCATGGATGAATATGTTTTAATAGTTGAATCACAGTATAGATATATGAATATCAGTTCAGAAACAAAATTTTCTGTCTCTGTTTTAAGATCAGAAAGTAAACAAAATTTAAAAAAAAAGTTAAAAGTGGTTGAATATTGCAATGCATGTCTTCAACCTGGGTTTCAAACTAAGCCAACATGCAATCTCATTAGCATGCAACTGCAGTTCAAAATAAGATCAAAACCAGAAGCATTTCAAAATTAAAAGAAGGTGATTCAACAGGCTATATTTAACAAGTGAGTAACCTTCATCTTTAAATCAAAGTCTTATTTGAATCAGTGAGTAAAAAATGATACATCTTGATATAGCATGCAATAATTCTTCTAAGTATGATTCGAATTATGCTGTGCATGTCGTTTTAAAATGATTTTAAGTATGTGCATGTGGGTTAATTTTATATACATGACAGGAACATAAAATTAAGTCTCTGCCAAACTGAAAACAGTAAAAAAAAAAAAAATTCAAATCTGGAATTTTGCTTTGTGTTTGGAAAACATGCTTGAAGTCATTGTAATGGTTTGAATATATATACATATAGGTATGTATATATATGTACATATGGAAGTAGGTATGCGTGTGCATGTCTAGAATATGAGCTTTTGCTCTGTTCCAGTTTTTCAAGGTTCAAACCTTGTTTTGAAAATCAAATTCCTATTCTTTGAATCCTTTAGATACCTTAGTGTCCAAATAAAATGTGATTGAATTGGCAAGATTTTAATGCTAAAAATATCTTAAGTAGTAAAAATGATAGAGTTGTCTGGAAATTTAAAAATGCAGTAAAGTCATATTTTTGTTCAAATTTTAATTGATAAAAATTTGGGCTTTTATTCCTTGATACTGTTTGTCTACACAAATCATGAAGTTTAAGATCAAAGTCAAAAAAAATTAGTATGATGGATCGTGGAAAATTTCGAATTGATCGAAATTTGCAAATTGGGCAAGTTCTGGAGATTGGTGGCGTTTGAATGATCGGGGTTTTGGTGAAAGGTGGTTCTTGGATTGGGAATGATGGCAAAAATGGTTAAAGATTTTCTCGGGCATGGTGGAGACGAAACGAGGGTGAACTAGGGTTTACTGCCTGTTGGATTCGTCGGCATTTTTGGATTGCATTCTCCATCGTGGTAGATGCGAGCTCGATCGCGAGTGGACTAATAGTCACGTGAGCCTGTGATGGAGGTTAGCTTGGAGTATTGTAACAGCCAGTGACCAGAGACATGGACATTGAGGGACGATTGATGATCTGGTTTGGGTTTAGTCGCGGTGACTTGCTTGATTTCGTGCTTGAGGTAGGTTCTTACATCTGGATGGATGGGGGCGACGGTGAGATCATCGCCGACTTGCCTAAGGTCGTAATACCTACCGGAGCAGCGGCGACGCTTTGTACACGTGCATGGTGGTGACACGAGGAACTGGGTTGGGAAAGATGGTATTGTCTCGGAGGGGAACTCGTGTGTTTTTATGTCTTGACTCGAAGTAATTAGAGACGAGAGAAAACTCGTGAGATTCTCGGAATTTTTGCAGTTTGAGCTCGAGTAAGCATTGATGCCCAGTATTGTGAGTAGATTAGCATGTTTAGGATATTGTAGTTATATGCAGAACTCAGATTTCGTTTGGCAAGGAAACCATGGTTATGAAGTGGTAATTAAAGGAGATAAAAAGAGTTTTGAAGAATAATTTAATGAAGGTTGAATTACCTAATGAAGTAATAAAATAAATAACAGTGTTGACGGAAGTAAAAAAAAAATGATCACTTAATGTAAGGATTAATTGCCATTAATCAATTACTAACTTAAGGTTTATTAATTTACAGATAAGGAATAATTAATCTTTAATTAAAGATTGATTAATTCGTTATGGATTTATAAATTTGTATTGGGAGATATTGATTAATAATTAGGGTTATTAATCAATAGTTAATGGATAATAAATCAGATAATTAAAGGTTAATTTATTGATTTTAGAAGTATGTAAGGATTAATTACTTTGTATCCAAAGAGATTAACTAATAAACAAGGTTAATTAATCTGTAATTAGGAATTGTTAATTATATTTTAATTAATGATTAAAGATTAATTAATCAAGTAATTAAGGATTAATTAAGTTGCAGTAAACATTTAATTAATTTAATAATTAGAAATTAATTAATTGATAATTAAATATTAATTTGCAATTAATGATGGTTAATCTGAGTTAATTCATAATAATGTAATTAAAGATTTGTTAATGAAGGTCATTAACTTAAGATTAATTAATAATAATCATTTATGTAATTGTTTATGTTTAATTACTTAATAGAAGTAGTTAATAAATTAATTACTTGATGTAATTGATTGGTTTAATGTGATTGGTTTAGATTAATTAATTAAGCTTAATTAATTTAAACACTTAATGATTTGATGAATAATTACTTATCGTAATTAATGGTATTGTAATTACTTAGGGAAGTAATTAATTAATAATTACTGAAGGTAATTAAAAGTGTTAATGATGAAAATTAAATTCGATTAAATTACCTTGTATAATTAATCAAGAGATTAATTAGAGATAATTAATTAAGGAGTAATTAATTTATTTGATGAAGTAATTAAGGGTAGTTAATTACTGATGTTATTAATGAAGGGTGATTAATGATTATGGGTAGTAATTAATTAATGCAGTAATTAAAGGTTAGTTACTGATTGGGTTAAGGATAATTAATTTGTGAAATTAATTAAGGGTTAATTACTTAAATGTAATTAAAGGATATATAGAATGATATTGGAAGCCTTTGATTAATTGTTATTCTTGACATGTGATTTGTGATGTTATGTGATAAGGTATGTTTGATTTAAATTGTGATGATGTGGTTATCTATTGATGATAAATTATGTGATTGCCTGTAATTAAGATTGAACTGTATTTCACTTGAACAATTTAAGTTAAGATGATATTGACTTCGAAGAGACCGGAGTCGGGTGTTAGTTAATACCCGAAACCACTTCGATTCTTTATAAATCGATGGGTGAAATCAATACGCTGTAATGGAAGGATTTAAGTGTATTGGACCATTTAATCTAAGTTTTGGTACTTAGAAATTGTTGTGTGAAATAAGTGGAGTTTAACAGCTTGTGAAGTTGTAAATTTATATAATGAGTTACTCGGGTTTTAATTAGGTTGTATGTTTTGGTATTCCTTGTTAAATGAGTTTACTCATGCTGGTTTACAGCCTGACCCAGGTGTTACTTTGATGTAATGCTCGGGTCAGACCGAGTATTACAGATTTTCAGGTAAGGACGTTCTGGAGCTCAGGAGGAGAGCTTGATGGCAGGAGCCTATGGAGAGAATTCTGATATAGTATTGTGGTTATCTGGACAAGTTGTTGAACTATCCAGTATTGTATAGGATATTGTAACTTTGATGTATAATAATATAAATGTATTGATATAGTCTTCTTTGTAAAACCATTATTTATGTGATATTATATTTTATCCGCTGCGAATGTGAGATTGTGTGTTTCTTTCTGTTCTTCTTCTTCTTTCTCTTTCTTCTTTTCACTAACTATCTGGAAATTTCGGGATCGAAATTTCCGGGTCGTTACATTTGGTATCAGAGCAGAAGGTTAAGCTATAACCTTGGCTCTGGTGGGATTACTCATTAAGGATAGGGTAAGTTGTACCCTAGAATGAGTTGGGGGGGGGGGGGTGTGTGTGTGTGTGTGTGTGTGTGTGTGTGTATGAGAGAGCGTACTTGGTATTTTCTTATATAATGGTTTTTAAATGATTTCAAAAGTAAATGAATCTTATATAAGAAATAGATTATCTATTATATTAAGAAATTGGTTGTAGTATTAATTAAATTAAAAGTAATAGTAAGAATTAAGTGGTAATATAATTTCAACCAAAATGAAAATTAAATAAAGATAAGTTTGAAATGGATTCAAACTAAAATTTAAGTCCTGAATTGGAAAAATATTTTAGAAATAAGATAATAATGAAATATTTTAAGGAAGTGAATCATTTATATAAGTATGGTATATAAATTGAAATAGAAGTTGATCTAAATTATGAAGTTTGAATCTGAAGATTTAAAATCATTTGAAATTTGTTTTCAAATTATTAAAAGGAATAATAAATAATATTATTAAATGAAGGTAATTGAGAAATAAGTTAATTACCGAATGTGATTAATTGGAATTAATTAATGACATAATTAATTTAAAGAAAACAATAAATAATATTATTTAATTGAATGAAATGGTCCTATTCAAACAAGAGTTGTTTGAAGAAAAAAAAATTGTTTTGAACTAAAAACCAAAGGTGGTTTAAATTTTAAAATTTGGCTTGGTAAGCCAAGAGGTAAATATGTATATGTGTGGGTATACTTAAATATCAAAGATGGTTTGAGATAAACTCTAAATATTGAGTTTAAATTGGGAATGAGATGTGGAAACCCAAAGTGATAAGTTTTTGAACTTAATAAGTGGGAAGATTATTTATGAAAAGTTCAAATTGGGTAAGGTTGACTGGATTAAGTGAATTGAGTTAACTTGGAAAAGGTTAAATAAGTTTAAATGATCAACCTGATTTGAAAATTTGAAGATGAAATTAAGATTTAACCTGGAAGATAAATGGTTGATTGAAATTGAGAGTTTGTGTGATCTCATGTTGGGTTTGAGATCTAGAAAATTGATTTAAAGAAATTAAATCAACATTTGAAGTATTAACTCGAATTTATATAATTCGAGATGGTTTAAATTTGGAATTTGAATTGAAATTAGTTCAAATTGAATTTGTTTTGAATTAATTGAAATTGTGATTGAAGATGTATGAGTATAAGATTCTAATGGAAAATTTTGAATTGGATTGATTTGAATAATTTGGAATTGTAATTAAAGTTGAATATGTTTAAAATCAAATGGAATTTGATTTAAATTTGAAAAGAAATAGAGAATTAATTCAACTTGAATTGGGAATAAATCAAGTCCAATAAAAATTTGAAATTATTTAAAATTGAATTAGGTCAATTTAAATGGAAGTGGAAATTTAAATTGAATTGATAAGAATGGAGATTGGGAAGTGGGCAGTTTTGACTCTGGACTATTTTTAATATAATTTGTTTTTAATATAAACCTATTTTTTTTCAAACTATTCATTATATATACAACCCTTCTTTTAAAAGCCAAACTATCTTATACTTGTTTACAATTTTTTTTTTTGAAACTGTTTAACAATTTTCTAACTATTTTATAAACTAATTACTATTTTCAACAACTAATCACTATTTTATAGCTATTTTGCAATTATTTAAAATTTCTATGACTATTTAACTATTTTTCAATTATTTAACAATTACTGAACTACTTTACAGCTATTTTACAAACTAGTAATTATTTTTCAACCCACTTATCTATATCTGTAACTTTTCAATTTATTTTCTAAATTTAAACTGGACAGAGTTCAAACTGTTATTGGTTAAATACCCAATCAAGATAAGAATAGAGGTGATCATCCAAACGGATTGAAGCAAATTGTGAGTAAGTGAATGAAAATTTAAGTGATTGTGAATAGAAAGAGAATTGATTTGGCTAATAACTAAATAAAGATAAATACGTAGGGTGTACGTATGCTATTCTATTCGCATAGTGATTTGATCCAGATTCGAGCACAGAATTTCGAGATAGTTATTTCGATCCGAGTGGGATTTTTCACTCGATTTTCGACGGCGAACCTGGATATGGATTGTTGATTGGTTTTGGGTATTCTCTATCATAGTTATGACTATGCAAGGAGAATGACGGTTTCTGATCAAGAAACCATATCTGTGTCCGCACTAGGAAGTCGGATGGACGATACTAGTTCGGAAATGAAATTGTGTGATCGAGTGAGCGATCAGATTAGTATAGCATACGAATGATATGTGTACATCGTACGGATTTGAATGAAATTGATATTGAAAAGAGTAATAAAATTTGAATATTTGATTTTGAGTAAACAGAGTTAAATATCTTTGTTTTATAAAATGATACTCCCTTTGTTGAATCTTTTGCCAGAAGAAAAGGGTTTTTGGAAATGTTTGAAGTATAAAAGGAGTTTATACAAGTTTGAAATGATCCAAAGTTTTGAAAATTATATATATCTGTATATATATATATGTACAAAGGATCTTATGAGGATTTTTGGAAAAAGGTTTTAGGAACCTATGGATTTTGGAAGGGCTTTTGATTTATGGGTAAAATCAATATTAAATTTGGAAAGCCTAGTTTGAGAATTTTCGATTTTGGGTTAATCGATTTTGTGTAAAGGAGCCTTGTATTGAGATCATACTAGGTGTATGATTTAAAGATATTATATATGTATAGTATAAAATGTTTTGATGATGGCTCTGGGGAAAAAGGCGCTCCCTTGGAATGGACTTCTCAGGAGTACCACCGGATGGTGCTGCCTTGTGCCCCGGGGGGGTTCTAAAGTTGATCCTATGAGGAGTCCGGACAAACTAGTTCCTGAGGATTATTGGGTAGGGAAAGTCGAGGGCACTGATGCCTACAGGGGCATTTGGGTTATGCTGTGACGACAGTGTAACTCGATGTCACTGCGATCTACTGTGGGGACCATAGCGAAAATCGTGTGGAGGATGAGTGTCAACGGTCTACACTTGATTTTGCCGGGAAGGCAACGCAACATCGGTAGACTGCGATCTATAGTCAAGTGGAGTGGAGAAGTTTCATTCTTTTGGCAGCGAAATTCGATGGCGCTGATGCCTACAGTTATATGGGTTTTTGCTGTGATAGCTACGTAACCCCAGTTGTAGCTGTGATATGTAGCGGGTTCCATGGTGTAATCGAGGGGCGCTGAGGCCTACTGTTATCGATGGGTTTTGTCAGGACGGTAACGTAACCATCGGGTTAACTGCGACCATTTTCAAAACCGTTTTCTATATTTTCAACTCAAATTATTTTCCAAGTATTTTCACTGGGTGTTAATAATGGGTTTACCAAGTACTAATAGATTTTCAGTCTTACGCCCGATCAACGTATGACCCAATTTCTGTGAGAACGAGGACGGACATGTTGAAACATCGAGTTATAAAAAGTATTTTTATAAAATTATTTTATAATACTATATAGATTTTAAAAAGTGTTTTAAAATAATCAAAGAGAAATTTATCTGATTACAAGCATTTTAATAAATCTGGCTTCCTTCCTTTTCGAGGACGAAAAGATTCTAAGGGGGGAGGAATGTAATAACCCGGATTTTGGACATCTGTTAATTGGATAATTAACTAATTTATTTGGATAAATAGATATCTGAATATATATAAGTAGATTTGAAACTATAATAATTAAATCAGCATGATGAATCTTATAGTAAATTAATAAATATTTTAAGTTTAAATACCTAATAGTCCAAATTTGAATAAAATTGGAAAAAAAAAGATTTAATGTACATTTGTAAACATAATACATTTTCTTTATATATATATAAAGTATAAAAATTAAATAAATTTAAGTAAAGGTAGTTTGTAAACATATAAGGATTTAAAACATACATGTAAAAAAGATATTACATAGATTAAGTAATTAACAAAGTACCTTAGACATGAATAAGAACAAAATTTAATAAAGGATATTATATAAAAATACATAAACATATTAGGTGCATTATAATTATAAATGTAAACAAAATTCACTTTGCATTATAAACAAGTGTAAATCAAATATTACATGCAAATGACATTTGTGAGTAAAATTAACAAGTGTCTTTATAAGAATTAAAATGAAAGATAAATAAAAGATGTACTTTTCTAATCCCTTCTCATTTACACTTTTACTTTCATTATCAAAGAAACAAGGAAACGAAAAATCAAAACACAGTAAACATTTCTCACGTTTAAACTAAAACCATGTAATCATGTTCCAATAAGCCAAACCTGCAAGTACTTTTCAGAAGTTTGCAACCTTCTCAAATCACCAAGCAAAGCAAACCTGAACTATAGTTTATCTACAAGAGAAGCTATTTCAGCAATCTATATTTCAGTTTCAAGTAAATAAAATCTTAAAATCAAGTCAGCAATTCAAGCTTTTGAGTTTTCAAATTAAAGCGGTAAAGTCTTCAAGATTCAACCAGATCTGAAACAAGCTCTATACCCTGAAACAAGCTCTGTACTTTTTTTTAGGTGAGTAAACATCTAATTTACATGGTTAACATGTTTATCTTTGATGCACATGAAATCTTCTTAAGGCAGCATTATGGAGTTGTTGCATGGATGAATATGTTTTAGTAGTTGAATCACAGTATAGATATATGAATATCAGTTCAGAAACAAAATTTCCTGTCTCTGTTTTAAGATCAGAAAGTAAACAAATTTTTAAAAAAAAAGTTAAAAGTGGTTGAATACTGCAATGCATGTCTTCAACCTGGGTTTCAAACTAAGCCAACATGCAAGTCTCATTAGCATGCAACTGCAGTTCAAAATAAGATCAAAACCAGAAGCATTTCAAAATTAAAAGAAGGGGATTCAACAGGCTATATTTAACAAGTGAGTAACCTTCATCTTTAAATCAAAGTGTTATTTGAATCAGTGAGTAAAAACTGATACATCTTGATATAGCATGCAATAATTCTTCTAAGTATGATTCGAATTATGTTGTGCATGTCGTTTTAAAATGATTTTAAGTATGTGTATGTGGGTTAATTTTATATACATGACAGGAACATAAAAGTAAGTCTCTGCCAAACTGAAAACAGTAAAGGAAAAAAATGAAAAAAAATTCAAATCTGGAATTTTGCTTTGTGTTTGGAAAACATGCTTGAAGTAATTGTAATGGTTTGAATATATATACATATAGGTATGTATAAATATATATATATGGAAGTAGGTATGCGTGTGCATGTCTGGAATATGAGCTTTTGCTCTGTTCCAGTTTTTCAAGGTTCAAACCTTGTTTTGAAAATCAAATTCCTATTCTTTGAATCCTTTAGAGACCTTGGTGTCTAAATAAAATGTGATTGAATTGGCAAGATTTTAATGCTAAAAATATCTTAAGTAGTAAAAATGATAGAGTTGTCTAGAAATTTAAAAATGCAGTAAAGTCATATTTTTGTTCAAATTTTAATTGATAAAAATTTGGGCTTTTATTCCTTGATACTGTTTGTCTACACAAATCATGAAGTTTAAGATCAAAGTCAAAAAAATTTAGTATGATGGATCATGGAAAATTTTGAATTGATCGAAATTTGCAAGTTGGGCAAGTTCTGGAGTTTGGTGGCGTTTGAATGATCGGGGTTTTGGTGAAAGGTGGTTCTTGGATTGGGAATGATGGCAAAAATGATTAAAGATTTTCTCGGGCATGGTGGAGACTAAACGAGGGTGAACTAGGGTTTACTGCCTGTTGGATTCGTCGGCATTTTTGGATTGCATTCTCCATCGTGGTAGATGCGAGCTCGATCGCGAGTGGACTAATAGTCACGTGAGCCTGTGACGGTGGTTAGCTTGGAGTATTGTAACCGCCAGCGACCAGAGACATGGACATTGAGGGAAGATTGATGATCTGGTTTGGGTTTAGTTGCGGTGACTTGCTTGATTTCGTGCTTGAGGTAGCTTCTTACATCTGGGTGGATGGGGGCGACGGTGAGATCATCGCCGATTTGCCTGAGGTCGTAATACCTACCGGAGCAGCGGCGACGCTTTGTACACGTGCACGGTGGTGACACGAGGAACTGGGTTGGGAAAGATGGTATTGTCTCGGAGGGGAACTCGTGTGTTTTTATGTCTTGACTCGAAGTAATTAGAGACGAGAGAAAACTCGTGAGATTCTCGGAATTTTTGCAGTTTGAGCTCGGGTAAGCATTGATGCCCAGTATTGTGAGTAGATTAGCATGTTTAGGATATTGTAGTTATATGCAGAACTCAGATTTCTTTTGGCAAGGAAACCATGGTTATGAAGTGGTAATTAAAGGAGATAAAAAGAGTTTTGAAGAATAATTTAATGAAGGTTGAATTACTTAATGAAGTAATTAAATAAATAATAGTGTTGACGGAAGTAAAAAAAATGATCACTTAATGTAAGGATTAATTGAGATTAATCAATTACTAACTTAAGGTTTATTAATTTACAGATAAGGAATAATTAATCTATAATTAAAGATTGATTAATTCGTTATGGATTTATAAATTTGTATTGGGAGATATGATTAATAATTAGGGTTATTAATCAATAGTTAATGGATAATAAATCAGACAATTAAAGGTTAATTTATTGATTTTAGAAGTACGTAAGGATTAATTACTTTGTATCCAAAGAGATTAACAATAATCAAGGTTAATTAATCTGTAATTAGGAATTGTTAATTATATTTTAATTAATGATTAAAGATTAATTAATCAAGTAATTAAGGATTAATTAAGTTGCAGTAAACAATTAATTAATTTAATAATTAGAAATTAATTAATTGATAATTAAATATTAATTTGCAATTAATGATGGTTAATTTGAGTTAATTCTTAATAATGTAATTAAAGATTTGTTAATGAAGGTCGTAAACTTAAGATTAATTAATAATAATCATTTATGTAATTGTTTATGTTTAATTACTTAATAGAAGTAGTTAATAATTTAATTACTTGATGTAATTGATTGGTTTAATGTGATTGGCTTAGATTAATTAATTAAGCTTAATTAATTTAAACACTTAATGATTTGATGAATAATGACTTATCGTAATTAATGGTATTGTAATTACTTAGGGAAGTAGTTAATTAATAATTACTGAAGGTAATTAAAGGTGTTAATGATGAAAAGTAAATTCGATTAAATTACCTTGTATAATTAATCAAGAGATTAATTAGAGATAATTAATTAAGGAGTAATTTATTTATTTGATGAAGTAATTAATGGTAGTTAATTACTGATGTTATTAATGAAGGGTGATTAATGATTATGGGTAGTAATTAATTAATGCAGTAATTAAAGGTTAATTACTGATTGGGTTAAGGATAATTAATTTGTGAAATTAATTAAGGGTTAATTACTTAAATGTAATTAAAGGATATATAGAATGATATTGGAAGCCTTTGATTAATTGTTATTCTTGACATGTGATTTGTGATGTTATGTGATAGGGTATGTTTGATTTAAATTGTGATGATGTGGTTATCTATTGATGATAAATTATGTGATTGCATGTAATTAAGATTGAACTGTATTTCACTTGAACAATTTAACTTAAGATGATATTGACTTCGAAGAGACCGGAGTCGGGTATTAGTTAATACCCGAAACCACTTCGATTCTTTATAAATTGATGGGTGAAATCAATAAGCTGTAATGGAAGGATTTAAGTGTATTGGACCGTTTAATCTAAGTTTTGGTACTTAGAAATTGTTGTGTGAAATAAGTGGAGTTTAACAGCTTGTGAAGTTGTAAATCTATATCATGAGTTACTCGGGTTTTAATTAGGTTGTATGTTTTGGTATTCCTTGTTAAATGAGTTTACTCACGCTGGTTTACAGCCTGACCCGTGTGTTACTTTGATGTAATGCTCGGGTCAGACCGAGTATTACAGATTTTCAGGTAAGGACGTTCTGGAGCTCAGGAGGAGAGCTTGATGGCAGGAGCGTATGGAGAGGATTCTGATATAGTATTGTGGTTATCTGGACAAGTTGTTGAACTATCCAGTATTGTATGGGATATTGTAACTTTGATGTATAATAATATAAATGTACTGATATATTCTTCTTTGTAATACCATTATTTATGTGATATTATATTTTATCCACTGCGAATGTGAGATTGTGTGTTTCTTTCTGTTCTTCTTCTTCTTTCTCTTTCTTCTTTTCACTAACTATCCGGAAATTTCGGGATCGAAATTTCCGGGTCGTTACATTTGGTATCAGAGCAGAAGGTTAAGCGAGAACATTGGCTCTGGTGGGATTACTCATTAAGGATAGGGTAAGTGGTACCCTAGAATGAGTTGGGTGTGTATATATATATATGAGAGAGCGTACTTGGTATTTTCTTATATAAAGGTTTTTAAATGATTTCAAAAGTAAATGAATCTTATATAAGAAATAGATTATCTATTATATTAAGGAAATTGGTTGTAGTATTAATTAAATTAAAAGTAATAGTAAGAATTAAGTGGTAATATAATTTCAACCAAAACGAAAATTAAATAAAGATAAGTTTGAGATAGATTCAAACTAAAATTTAAGTCCTGAATTGGAAAAATATTTTAGAATAAGATAATAATGAAATATTTTAAGGAAGTGAATCATTTATATAAGTATGGTATATAAATTGAAATAGAAGTTGATCTAACTTATGAAGTTTGAATCTTAAGATTTAAAAACATTTGAAATTTGTTTTCAAATTATTAAACGGAATAATAAATAATATTATTAAATGAAGGTAATTGAGAAATAAGTTAATTACCGAATGTGATTAAATGGAATTAATTAATGACATAATTAATTTAAAGTAAACAATAAATAATATTATTTAATTGAATGAAATGGTCCTATTCAAACAAGAGTTGTTTGAAGGAGAAAAAAATTGTTTTGAACTAAAAACCAAAGGTGATTTAAATTTTAAAATTTGGCTTGGTAAGCCAAGAGGTAAATATGTATATGTGTGGGTATACTTAAATATCAAAGATGGTTTGAGATAAACTCTAAATATTGAGTTTAAATTGGGAATGAGATATGGAAACCCAAAGTGATAAGTTTTTGAACTTAATAAGTGGGAAGATTATTTACGAAAAGTTCAAATTGGGTAAGGTTGACTGGATTAAGTGAATTGAGTTAACTTGAAAAGGTTAAATAAGTTTAAATGATCAACCTGATTTGAAAATTTGAAGATGAAATTAAGATTTAACCTGGAAGATAAATGGTTGATTGAAATTGAGAGTTTGTGTGATCTCTTGTTGGGTTTGAGATCTAGAAAATTGATTTAAAGAAATTAAATCAACATTTGAAGTATTAACTCGAATTTATATAATTCGAGATGGTTTAAATTTGGAATTTGAATTGAAATTAGTTCAAATTGAATTTGATTTGAATTATTTGAAATTGTGATTGAGATGTATGAGTATAAGATTCTAATGGAAAATTTTGAATCGGATTGATTTGAATAATTTGGTATTGTAATTAAAGTTGAATATGTTTAAAATCAAATGGAATTTGATTTAAATTTGAAAAGAAATAGAGAATTAATTCAACTTGAACTGGGAATAAATCAAGTCCAATGAAAATTTGAAATTATTTAAAATTGAATTAGGTCAATTTAAATGGAAGTGGAAATTTAAATTGAATTGATAAGAATGGAGATTGGGAAGTGGGCAGTTTTGACTCTGGACTATTTTTAATATAATTTGCTTTTAATATAAACCTATTTTTTTTCAAACTATTCATTATGTATACAACCCTTCTTTTAAAAACCAAACTATCTTATACTTGTTTACAATTATTTTTTTTGAAACTGTTTAACAATTTTCTAACTATTTTATAAACTAATTACTATTTTCAACAACTAATTACTATTTTATAGCTATTTTGCAATTATTTAAAATTTCTATGACTATTTAACTATTTTTCAATTATTTTACAATTACTGAACTAGTTTACACCTATTTTACAAACTAGTAATTATTTTTCAACCCACTTATCTATTTCTGTAACTTTTCAATTTATTTTCTAAATTTAAACTGGGCAGAGTTTAAACTGTTATTGGTTAAATACCCAATCAAGATAAGAATAGAGGTGATCATCCAAACGGATTGAAGCAAATTGTGAGTAAGTGAATGAAAATTTAAGTGATTATGAATAGAAAGAGAATTGATTTGGCTAATAACTAAATAAAGATAAATACGTAGGGTGTACGTATGTTATTCTATTCGTATAGTGATTTGATCCAGATTCGAGCACAGAATTTCGAGATAGTTATTTCGATCCGAGTGGGATTTTTCACTCGATTTTCGACGGCGAACCTGGATATGGATTGTTGATTGGTTCTGGATATTCTCTATCATAGTTATGACTATGCAAGGAGAATGACGGTTTCTGATCAAGAAACCAGATCTGTGTCCGCACTAGGAAGTCGGATGGACGATACTAGTTCGGAAATGAAATTGTGTGATCGAGTGAGCGATCAGATTGGTATAGCATACGAATGATATGTGTACATCGTACGGATTTGAATGAAATTGATATTGAAAAGAGTAATCAAATTTGAATATTTGATTTTGAGTAAACAGAGTTAAATATCTTTGTTTTACAAAATGGTACTCCCCTTGTTGAATCTTTTGCCAGAAGAAAAGGGTTTTTGGAAATGTTTGAAGTATAAAAGGAGTTTATACAAGTTTGAAATGATCCAAAGTTTTGAAAATTATATATATCTGTATATATATATATATATATATGTACAAAGGATCTTATGAGGATTTTTGGAAAAAGGTTTTGGGAACCTATGGATTTTGGAAAGGCTTTTGATTTTTGGGTAAAATCAATATTAAATTTGGAAAACCTAGTTTGAGAATTTTCGATTTTGGGATAATCGATTTTGTGTAAAAAAGCTTTGTATTGAGATCATACTAGGTGTGATTTAAAGATACTATATATGTATAGTATAAAATGTTTTGATGATGGCTCTGGGGAAAAAGGCGCTCCTTTGGAATGGACTTCTCAGGAGTACCACCGGATGGTGCTGCCTTGAGCCCCAGGGGGGTTCTAAAGTTGATCTTGTGAGGAGTCCGGACAAATTAGTTCCTGAGGATTATTGGGTAGCTGTGACGACGCGGATTTTGCCCGCTCGAAAATCAACATCCATACTTCAAATCGTATTCGAATGCCATAGATTCGACCGTTCAAATTCGATTCACCGGAGCTTATAACAACATTAAGTAAATAACACAGCGGAATAAAAGAATAATACATTGATATATAGCTTTGATACAATATCTGATCCAATAGATATCAATATACATCAGAGATATGATACAATAAAATAGCAGTGGAAAAGAAAACGATAGATAACATCTAGCAACGGAACAATATAACTCTGAGATAGTCTACAAGGAAGAACTCCAAAACTACAACTCCATTTCCAAGAATCAATCCAGCAATAGCTCGAACCACCAATAACGATGCATCAAGCTAAGCAAGACTGGTGTGGTCCAAAGACTGAACTAACTCCAGATAATCCACTATATCTAACTATCTGAAAAACCCAACTCTAGACTGCTCGTGTAGAAAATAATGAGCACCCAGAGTTTAGGAAAGAAACAATAAACTCCGGATCAGTCGTGGGACTGGTGTGAGCAACAAAAACAGTTTATCTTTTAAAACATTCAACAAAAGATTTTCAAATTCAATTCGCAATGATTTTTAAAAATGAGACTACCATAAGGCCTCCCACACACACACAATGCAAACGCAGAATCAGAGGAGATTTCTCCTTATGATAGTCAAAGATGCTTGATACGCATTAAAAAGAAACATTTGATATTATTACTAGTGCATAGTGTAGGAAAAATTCATTTCGAAAATAAAAATATAAATCTTAGCCAGCATAGACATTTCGAACTATGCCTACTATAGCTACCATCCAAACAGTGGGGCGCCACCATAAGTGAATGATAGGTCCTACAACTAATACCGTACAAGATCGTATTGTTTCTTTGGATTTCCAACGAATGGTCAGGCCAAGGAACTTCCCATTGCCACATGAGAACGCCTCTGGAAGGACGTCCCCGAGAACCAAACCGGATCTCTGCCAACACAAGGCCGGGTTACCCCTAACTGGGTAACTACTGACACGAGTATGCCATCCCCCGGTCTTTTGGGACCTTTAACCGAGCGCTCGTAATCAACATCACACAATCATAAATAAAGTGTTTCAACATGAGTAAGTATCTGGGCTCCATATGTAACGACGCGGATTTTGCCCGCTCGAAAATCGACATCCATACTTTAAATCGTATTCGAATGCCATAGATTCGACCGTTCAAATCCGATTCGCCGGAGCTTATAACAACATTAAGTAAATAACACAGCGAAATAAAAGAATAATACATTGATATACAGCTTTGATACAATATCTGATACAACAGATGATCCAATAGATATCAATATACATCAGAGATATGATACAATAAATAGCAGCGGAAAAGAAAATAGATGATAACAGCTAGCAACTAAACAATATAAATCTGAGATAGTCTTCAAGGAAGAACTTCAAGAACTGCAACTCCATCTCCAAGAATCAATCCAGCAATAGCTCGAACTCCCAATAACGATGCACCAAGCTAGGTAAGACTGGTGCGAACCAAAGACTGAACTAGCTCCAGGTAATCTACTAAACCTAGCTACCTGAAAAACCCAACTCTAGACTGCTCGTGTAGAAAATAATGAGCACCCAGAGTTTAGGAGAAAAAAACAATAAACTCTGGATCAGTCGTGGGACTGGTGTGAGCATCAAAAACAGTTTATCTTTTAAAACATTCAAAGAAATATTTTTAAAGTCAATTCGCATTGCTTTTAAAAATGAGACTACCATAAGACCTCCTGCCACACACACAATGCAAACGCAGACTTGGAGGAGATTTCTTCTTATGATAGTCAAAGATGCTTGATACGCATTTAAAAAGAAACATTTGATATTATTACTAGTGCATAGTGTAAGAAAAATATTTCAAAAGTAGAATATAAATCTTAGCCAGCATAGGTACCATTATATTATACCTACTATAGCTACCATATTAGATGGCAGGTTCTACAACTAATACCGTACAAGGTTTCGTATTGTTTCTTTGGATTTCCAACGAATGGTCAGGCTAAGGAACTTCCCATTGCCACATGAGAACGCCTCTGGATGGACGTCCCCGAGAACCAAACCGGATCTTTACCAACACAAGGCCGGGTTACCCCTAACTGAGTAACAACTGACCGAATATGCCATCCCCCGGTCCTTTGGGACCTTTCACCCGAGCGCTCGTAATCAATTCACACAATCATAAAGTGTTTTCAACATGAGTAAGTATCTGGGCTCCATACCATGATACCACCCTTTTCCAGAAGGAAATGCACATATCCTAAAGGGCGCTACCCCTCATAACCTTGCTGCTTCTTTCCTGTTTTGACCATTCCGGGGTGTGAGGCTCGACGAAGTCACGTCCACAAAAACACACTTTATACAAAAGCCGTGCTTTGGGTCAACAAATGATCATAGAAATGATCACCAAGATAGACGATCAAATAAATGATCCTATCACAAATAATCAACACAATGATCATTTCACAGCAACACTCAGTATATCACATTACCAAATTGGGAATATATCGCTGATAACCTTCAACTACATAGCCTCTGAGCTCGTACGTCTCAGAGAAGGGTGTTAAGCTAAGAGAATAAATTCTCCGCCACCAACAGAAATATATTTGAAAGAAATCGGCTTTATATCTCAATTTGTAATGTCAGACATACTATCCATACAAGTCTGTTCCGGGCTCGAACAGAACCGAAGGCACTTACAAAGAAGTCCTTGCAATCTGGATATTCACTAATCACGTTCGGATTTCCCATCACATATGGAGTCTCTATACCGGGGACCATTCGATGCAAAGACATTCGACGAGTTGTCCTTACGTTTTCGAAAATATCCGGTCTTCACCACCGGTCTTCAAATGCTATCCATAACGACGTATCACATATTCGGAATGGGATATATGACTCAAAGGTCCTCTCCCGGTTAAACCGAATAGTGAGCGCAATAGTTAAAAACATATGGATATTGGGATTTCAATTAAGTCACAACTTATTACCCAAAACTTTCTTCTAAATGGTTTGAATCAATTACCATTTCAAATCTTTAAACAAAAAGATTCCTTCCACAAGTTTACTCAGTTTCACAAAGATCTATTTACAGATTTCAAAACAATTTCATTTCAATTGGGTTTACTCATTTAAAATCTTTAAATTAAAGATTTAACTTATAACTTTTCAAATCGTTTCCATAATTTGGAAATTTATCTTCATTTCAACTAGAAATCATTTTAACACAAATTTGAAGTTCATTTCTTATGTGAAAGCTTTTATTACTTGAAAACAACAGTTTTCGTTTTCAGAAAAATCCAATTATATTTGTACGAGTTAAAGACTATGAATTATATTCTCATTTCCAAATCAATACTTTTAAAATAGTTTAACCTATATATAACTGGTATAACATCTTTAATCCCTAGTTTTAAATCATAGAATTCAATTTCAAATCTTGAATTTAAGTTCAAATCAAATTATTCAACTTCATATTTTATCGAGTTATTCAACATAAATTTCATTTATGAAATTACATTTCAAAAGCTTTTCACTTTAAACCCAATCTTTTTCCAAAACATTTGAATTCAAATATTCAAATTTAAAACTATTTCAAAAGTCTGTGACTTAATCGATTTCCTCGTGAAATCCATATTGTGTGTGTATGGTGTGGTCCAGGGGTTTAACACACTAGTGCAACATCATTTCAATCATCACAGATTAAAACATAGAAATATAGTTGATAAGCGATATAAAACTATAACGCTCATCGTCCATTCACTGATTCACAGATAGTATACAAATGTAAATAAATATACACAGCTCAAACTATAGAATAAAATATCACAAATCAGATAGGATAATCAATTCAAAGCATCTCATACAATACAATCATTCATAAGTAAGGTCAAGCATTTGATAATCATTTATAAACAGGATTAATAAATTATTTAATGCTAAGTAATTCAATCCATTTCCAATTAAATTAATTACTTATGAAAAATTATTCAATCTTATTTATAAATTACAAATCATTTGATATAAATAAATTTATCAAACACTTTAATTAATTAAATTATACCTAATTAATCATATTAATTTAAATCAACCTTTAAACCAATTACTTAATTAATTAACCTTAGTAAATCAAAATATCCAAAAATTAATTACGATAAGTGATTAACTCTCAATTACTTTCATTTAGTAATTACATTTAAACAAATTATAACTGATTATCTAAATTAATTAATCCAATTAATTATTAACATTAATCACTTACTTAATAATCCTTAGTTAATTATCTTTATTAACTAATAAATTTCTTTAATTACCATTTTTTGAATTAATCACATTATACTTTGTATTAAATATTGATAAATCACTTGATTTAAATCAATTTTTATCATTTATTAATATTTAATTAAATAATTATCCTTTAATTATCCATCATTAATAAATTAGCTCTCCACAAATTAATTAATTTTTTTTTACTAGTACTTAATTAACCTTTAATTATTAAAGAATCTTTTAATTTATCACATTAATTTATTCAATTACATAAATTAAATCTTTAATAAATTAACCCTTTTAATTAAATCTTTAATTAAAACTTAATTTAATTGAAATAATTTACTTTTAAACCTTAGACCGATACCATACTTAAATAAAACAATTATTTAAAAGAATAAGTTAAAATTGTTTAAAACTTGAATTTTGTTTTAAAATTTTGAAAACTGTTTTTATACTACCCGGACCCTGCTTCGAGTCAAACTTCGTTCTACCCGAAGACAACTTCGAGTTTTTCGCCAACTTACCCGAGCCTTCTAAATTTCAAAAAATTTTTTTTTTTTTTTTTAAGTGTTAGAAATTTACCCGGTCCTTTGTCATTTTTGCTTCGAGTTCAACTCTCAACTACTTCGAGTCAAGATCCTAAATGCTTCGAGTCACTCAGTTCCACGCTTTCACCATGCTACTCGAATCACTTAGACTAGAGAAAACAAAACCCAGTTTCACAAATACAACTCAGCCCTTCCAGGCATACAAGTGCACAGGTGCACGTGCACCAATGACTTGCCTTCCTCCGATCGATTTCGCCACCACCAGTAAGTCATCTTCGACCACCCCAACCTAGAGGACCACCCAGTATCGCCACTTCCACTGTGAACTGGAAAAGAGCTATCGAGCTCAACCTGGAACACGAATGCCTTCCCACCTCCAAGCCTGTCAACGGCAACTGCTCCCTCCACCGACCACCAGAAAACCTCCACCACCGGCCACGAACTCGACACACCCTCACCTAACTCCCCCTGGAAGGTCGTGCAGCTCGATGCACGAGAGGAGGCGCGGCGATCTCATATTCACGCACCATAAAAACTAGGGTTTAAAAATAAAAATGATCGCCGTAGTCGCCGCCGTGGATGATACCATCTCCGGCCATTTTTCCTACGACCGCCGTAGGCTCCTCTCCCATCCCAGAGAACCCCGAGGCCTCATCCCCCAATGATCACCAGAAATTGCCTCCAAACCAATTTCCGATCTACTGAAGGTTTCTCACCCAATACAACATTAAAATTTATGGTTTTCTTTTTAAAAATCATGTTTTTATAAGACAATTCAAGATATATACTCAAATTAGCCAATTACATCATTTGGTAATAACATGTTATTAAGAATTGCTACTGTGTTTCTTGTTCCAGAGGAATTTCAAAACTTTGAATACTTCAACATGTTTTTAAAACTTAAATTATAATTTCACCAACTCGTCTTGTTTAAAATTCAAAATCTAATAGTCATTAGATAAGGAGTTTTGAGATTTTGGTTTGTTTTTAAACTCTGTAATTAGAAACAGAGCTGATATATGTTGTTAACAGACATGCATACAATATTATTATACATATATACATGCCTTCATCCCTAAACAAACAAGAAGACAAACTACTCATCATATTTCCAAGGATTTTTTCATGCTTTCACACATAAAGGTAGATCAAGCTTAAAGATAAAAGTTACTCACCTGGAATATTGTGAAACAGAGAACAACTCTGTGTTTATAAGCTGTAGTTTTGATTTTTTTTTTCTTTTCTTTTGCTCAGTTTAAAATGAATGAAAACTGAGATGAAGAAAATGATGTATATAACAAAAAGTTTACAAGTTGATAACATTTTGTACAGGTGATGTTATTTGTATAATAGGCATGGGTGGATATGCTTGCTTGTACTGGTATTTTCATTTGTTTTATGAAACAAGATCTAGGCTAGAATGATATCAAGTCGTGCTTGGTATTAAATGCAGGTCCTTTCTTGTTTACATGCTAATATACTTGTTTGTACAGTTTATTTATTCTTGCATTTTTATTTTTTTTTATTTTTTTTACTTGCCTACATACTTTCTTCTACTTTGCTTTATAAATAAGTATGGCTGAAGTGATATATTTGAGCTGAGAAGATTTTATTTGTACTTTTCATTTTATTTTCTTCCCTTCAGCTGTACAAAATATGAAAATACTATTAGCAGACTATACAAGCTTTCACACTTTGTTTTGTTCATTATACTTGGTTTTTTTAATTTATTTACTTTGTACTGTAGCTTCATAGATATGTTCACTTATTTTACTTTATTTATGTTTGATAGATTTCTATTTTATTTTACTTCATGTACATATTATAATAGTTATTCTAATGATGTTTGTTTCTTAACTAATTCGTTTACATACTTATATTTCAGTTTTGAACATACTTATACTGCATTTGTTTTCATATTTTAAATGTTGTTTCTTTTCTTTTCTTTATTTTCTTTCACAAGCTTTTGCATCTATGTTTGTTTTAAGTGTTCATAAAAACATATTTTTGTTTTAGTCCTTTGTATTTTATTTGTTTGTTTTATTTTTGTCTACATTCTTTTCATATTTAAATGTATTTTATTTTCTTTAAATCTTCTTGTTTTGTAATATAAATAAATTTCTATTTTATTATGTTGTTAGAATTTAGCAAATGTTCTACTTCCTATTTTTATTAAAATTTATCTCATATTATTTTTCTATTTCTAGTTTAAATATTTATTGTTATCTTACTTTAATATTTATTGTCTTATATTATTTTATTTGCTCACACATTTTGTTTTAATGTTTAAATATAGCTGGTTTGTTTTGCAAGTTAATTCATATATATGTTTTGTTCCACTGCTTTGTCCTATTACTTTATAGTATGAATAACTTCTATGTTAACATGTTGTTAAAATTTATTTATGAGTTACTATATATATATATTTTTCTTAATTTATTTTATAACTCAAATATTTATTAAACCATTCATCTAAGATTTAAATTCAAATCAAAATATATATATATATATATACACACAAGATTTTATAATTTCAAATTGACTCATATATACCCAAATATACATATATATATATATATATATATATTCACATATATACATATATATACAATATTTAAAAATTTAAATGATTTATATAGAATATATTTGAACTCGGGGAAACTCACATCACTAAATCGATTAATTTCACCGTTTTCTTCAAAAATAGATTTTAATTATCATTTTAAATTTTATATAAAAAATCCGGGGTCGTTACACCATACCATGATACCACCCTTTTCCAGAAGGAAATGCACATACCCTAAAGGGAGCTACCCCTCATAACCTTGCCGCATCTTTCCTGTTTTGACCATTCCGGGGTGTGAGCTTCGACGAAGTCACGTCCACAAAAACACGCTTTATACAAAAGCTGTGCTTTGGGTCAACAAATGATCATAGAAATGATCACCAAGATAGACGATCAAACAAATGATCCTATCACAAATAATCAACACAATGATCATTTCACAGCAACACTCAGCATGTCACATTACCAAATTGGGAATATATCGCTAATAACCTTCAACTACATAACCTCTGAGCTCGTACGTCTCAGAGAAGGGTGTTAAGCTAAGAGAATAAATTCTCCGCCACCAACAGAAATATATTTGAAAGAAGTCAGCTTTATATCTCAATTTGTAATGTCAGACATACAATCCATACAAGTCTGTTCCGGGCTCGAATAGAAACGAAGGCACTTACAAAGAAGTCCTTGCAATCCGGATATTCACAATCCCGATCGGATTTTCCATCACTTAGGGAGTTTCTATACCGGCGCGACTCGGTGCAGAAACAATCGATAGGTCATCCTATCGCTTTCGCAAATACCCGGTCTTCATCACCGTTCTTCAAATGCTATCCATAACGTCAAATCACATATTCGGAATGGGTTATACGACACAAAGTCCTTTCCCGGCTAAACCGAATAGTGAGCGAAAATATTTTTAAAACATATGGATATGGGATTTCAATTAAGTCACAACTTAATAATTCAAAACTTTCTTTCAAATGGTTTAAACCAAATACCATTTCAAATCTTTAACAAAAAGATTTATTTCATAAAGTTCACCTACTTTCACAAGTATTCTTTTCCGGATTTCAAAACAATTTCCATTTCATTTGGATTAACTCGTTTAAAATCTTTAAATTAAAGATTTATCTTATAGCTTTCAAACCATTCCCAAATATTCACTTTCAAAATTCATTTCCAAATATTCATCAATAACTTGGTAAACTATTTCAGTTTAAACTTGAAATCCCTTTTTATATAATTTGAAATTCGTTTCTCCTATGAAAGCCATTTTATCATTTAGAAACAACAGTCTTATTTTGAAAAACCCGATTTCATTTATACAAGTTACAATCTTTGGGTTAATTCAAATTTTCAAAAATAATACTTTAAAAATGGTTTAACTCATAATGACTAGTATAACATCGTTAATCCCTAGTTTCAAATTACATAATTCAATTTCAATATTGAATTCAAATTTAAATCAAAGTATTTAAATTCTAAAACTTAATCAAGTAATTTAAAAATAAATTTTTATTTTTGAAATTCCTTTCCAAAAGCTTTTCACATTTATTCCGATTCCATTTCCAAAACATTTGAATTTAAAAAATTCAAATTTTAAACTATTTCAAAATCCGTGACTTAATCGATTTCCTCGTGAAATCCATCGTTGTGTGTGTATGGTGTGGTCCATGGGTTTAACACAATAGTGCACAATCATTCAGTCATCACAGATTAAAACACAGAAATATAATTGATAAGCGATATAAATTATGACGCTTATCATTCATACACAAATTCGCAGATATATTTATCACAGATAATAAATTACATCACAGATCACAATACAAATCAGGATAATCATAAAGCATCATATAACAGGGATATCAAACAGTTTACCATCCAATATAATCCAAGCATCCATAGGTAGGATTAATTCAATTATCTGATTAAGTTAATCAGATAAATTTCTATGAATAAATTTGCTGGTCATGGGAAAATTAATAATCAATTAACTTCAAAACATTTAGTAAACTATCTTTTAATTAATTATTAATTTATCCTAAATTAATAATTTATTCTTAATTAATTATTCTTAATTAATTAATTAATTA
This sequence comes from Allium cepa, assembly GCA_030765085.1. Classification (NCBI taxonomy): domain Eukaryota; kingdom Viridiplantae; phylum Streptophyta; class Magnoliopsida; order Asparagales; family Amaryllidaceae; genus Allium; species Allium cepa. The sequence continues at coordinate 559,261,639 of CM060938.1, read as the reverse complement.
CTCCTGAATTGATGATTATTTTTCCTTAACCACCTTCATTAGTTAATTAAATTTTAATAAATTAATTATTCTCAAATTAATTACCTGGGTTAATCTATCACATTATCCTTAAATTTAATTTATTGCTTAATCACTTGATCAATCAACTTAAATCATTAATTTATATTTGATTAATAACCCTTAATTTACAAATTAATTATTCCTTACTTAATTTAAAATTTTAATTATGTATTTAATTAATCCAAATTAAAAATAAAGTAAATAATTAAATTCCCATTTAATTAACTTAATAGTTTACTGAATTCCAAATCATAAATCCCAAATTTAAATTTTAAGGAAAACATTATTCTTATCGTTAACAAAGTATCCAAAAAAATTCACTTTAAAGTTTACTTTCCAATTTCATTTTAGATTTAAAATAAAAAATGAATACAATTTAAATTCAAAACCTTTCTTCCATTTCAAACTAATTACAAATTTAAATTCGATTCTAGATTAAACTTTGGTTTAAAACTTTACTTACATTTTAAAACATCATTTTTAAACTCCAACTATGTAATCTTGAGATTCAACCTGAACTTGAATTCCAGATTTAACTTTTATTTAAAAATTGTTTAAAACTTTACTTTCTCTTTTAAACTAAAACACTCAGGTTTTAAAACCCTGATACTAAACATAAGTCATACTCGAGACCAGACTTTTAAAAACCCGAGCCAAGACATTATTTACTTCGAGTAAAATACTTTAAAACTTCGAACGTTTGCTTCTTCCCCAAATCCAATACACGCCCACAAACAAGCTATCCCCACCGAGCACGTGTGCACATGCACCATAACTCCGATCAACTGCGACCATCACCGTGACTTCGAGCATGTGGACGACCGACTCCAGAACATACGCCAACCACCTGAACGCTTCCGCCACCTCGAAGTCGAAATTCGAGTTGAAAACTCGAGACCTGGAACAAACCTGGAAACGCTACACTGTCGAACCCCCACAAACCTGTCAACGCGCCACATCATTATCTCCGACCACCAGAAAACCACCATCACCGGCTACGACTTCGCCTACCATCCATCTACGAATTCCCAAACCCCCGAAGCACTCGATCCACTGGAGGTCGCGTGCCGATCAAAAAAAAATGTAACCTAGTTAAAACTAGGTTTAGGAACTTTCCAGCTCAACCGCCATCGCCACTGTCATCTGCATGCCCATCCACCATTTTTCCTCCACTCACCGGTCATTCTACTATCACCGGAAGAAACCCCGACCTTCCCCTTCAAGCATATTGCCCGAGACAACCAAAACTTCCCAAAATGATCAACCCAGAAATGCCAATTCATACCATTACTAAAAAATATGATTTGAGCTTTAAAAATCCTATTTTTGATTTAGAAATCTGTTTACATATTTGAATTGACAATTCAAGATGTTCGAAAATGTCACTTATGTTGAATTTTAACTGTTCTTATGTTTTTTTTTCCAGAGCAGACCACTTTATTTAGCATGAAATAAATTTTAAAATCCACTTTATACTTACCCAAACATATTTTGTTTATATGTTTTGTTCTAACAATCAATAGGTTGAACAAATATGATTTTTCTTGAAGTAACTCAGACTTCTGAGATTTATAACAGAGCAACATCCAGATAAAAATATGTGCAGGCTTTATCTCATCAAAAATTCAATGAAATACATATATTTCCACACAACACAATTTCTGATATTCATCATACAACTAAATTTAAAACTTAGATTATTTTAAAATATGAAGTTACTCACAGATTCAAGAAGATGAACAAATCTTGCTTTGTTGTTTAGATTTGCTTGTAGTTTTGAAACAGGCTTGTAAAACAAAATAAGCTGAAACCCCTTCTTTGATTCTTCTGGTTTTAGTTGATTGTTTGTAATCTTTGTTTAAGTTTAAGTTGACATTATTTTCTTGAGGTATCCAGTTCCAATGAACGAACTGATGAAGATTGCTATATGTAGAGTGAGTTCACAGGGATATCACTTTGTACATGGTATTTTATATTGATCTTGTACAGGTGATAGATATGTTATAGTGGCTGATGTATAACATTCTAATGGCTAAGGACAAGGCATTAATTGCATAGGTCCTTCATGTTTTCATTTGCAAGCTATTTCATATACTTACATTTTTCTTTTGCCTACATACTACATTACTCGGCTGATGTACAGGAAAGTGTACTTAGAGATGATGGCATTAAGGGCTGATGTACTTTATGTCTCTATAGTTGCCTTATTCTATTCTTTTGTTCATGGATTTACTTTAGTCTTATGGCTTTGTATTGCCTTGTATTTCGACTGCATACTTCTTCTACTTGCTTTGTTTATGTTCATGCAGTATTGTACTTTGCTTTAGTTTTGTTTTACTTTGCATATTTATTTACAACTTTGTTTCTTTGTTTTGTTACTTGAATGGTTTGTTTATTCTTATTTTTATTTTGCCAGGTTGCCTCTTTTCTTCATGTACAAATATACTTTCTTCTTTTATTTGTTTGTACTTGTTACTTGTTTCATACTTACATACTTATCATTTTTCTTATATTTTGATTTATAAATGTGCATTGATTTTATAACATAATGTTAATTGTTTTAATTTACATTTCGCATTCATTCACTATTTTTTATATATGTTTATTTTCAAATATCCAATTTAATTCTCGATAAATTCCAAATTTATATTAAAATTTATATTAATTACCAATTAATTCACAATTTTGTTCAAAAATGAAATTAATTGTCAATTCATACTCAATTTAAATCCGGGGTCGTTACAGACTTCCCCCCTTAAAAGAATTTCGTCCTCGAAATTCGCAAGCATGAAAATAACACAGAGATAGATAGATACGATCTCCTATAATTCCTCAAACTTAAGATATGGATTCCAAATGCAAATCGGAATATCTCAAAATATATACCAATTTGTCCCTCTTCGGACTTCGACCAACCCAAGAAATTACAACAGAATTTCAAAATTTGATTTTAAACGAAATAGTTTTATCGATACAATTCAATTTATCCTTATATTCTACTAATTAATTTAACTCAATTTAAAAAATTTAATTCACTTAAAATTTCCAATTTCAATTTTCAAATTCATATTCATTAAAGTTTAAATCAAAAAGCTGATAAGAAACCGATGAAGATACGAAGTAAGGATTTCCTACAACGATTCGCAGGCCATCATCACACATCATCACACCGAAACTTTTTTTTTCTAGAGCTGTCACGAAGCAATCAAAAGAATTTTGGAAACGAATCAAAAAGAGATTGAGAAGAAAGTCGTTTCCACTGTTGTTACAGAGTATTGACCAATTATAGTCGTATTTCCCTGTCCCCTATCTCGTTCTCTTCTTGCACTCATACTTACTATCAGTGAATAGTAAGAGAATTTACTAAGACGTTCAAACGGATATCTTAGGGATTACTCATTCTAGGGATACTTCACCCTATCTCTAATGAGTTACTTAATGTGTTACACTCCTGAGCTAAAGTTCAACCCTTAGCTCTGATACCAAATGTGACGACGCGGATTTTGCCCACTCGAAAATCAACATCCATACTTCAAATCGTATTCGAATGCCATAGATTCGACCGTTCAAATCCGATTCGCGGGAGCTTATAACAACATTAAGTAAATAACACAGCGGAATAAAAGAATAATACATTGATATATAGCTTTGATACAATATCTGATACAACAGATGATCCAATAGATATCAATATACATCAGAGATATGATACAATAAAATAGCAGCAGAAAAGAAAACGATAGATAACATATAGCAGCGGAACAATATAACTCTGAGATAGTCTTCAAGGAAGAACTCCAAAACTACAACTCCATTTCCATGAATCAATCCAGCAATAGCTCGAACCCTCAATAACGATGCATCAAGCTAAGCAAGACTGGTGTGGTCCAAAGACTGAACTAACTCCAGATAATCCACTATATCTAACTATCAGAAAAACCCAACTCTAGACTGCTCGTGTAGAAAATAATGAGCACCCAGAGTTTAGGAAAGAAACAATAAACTCCGGATCAGTCGTGAGACTGGTGTGAGCAACAAAAACAGTTTATCTTTTAAAACATTCAACAAAAGATTTTCAAAGTCAATTCGCAATGCTTTTTAAAAATAAGACTACCATAAGGCCTCCCGCACACACACACAATGCAAACGCAGAATCGGAGGAGATTTCTCCTTATGATAGTCAAAGATGCTTGATACGCATTAAAAAGAAACATTTGATATTATTACTAGTGCATAGTGTAGGAAAAATTCATTTCGAAAATAAAGATATAAATCTTAGCCAGCATAGACATTTCGAACTATGCCTACTATATCTACCATCCAAATAGTGGGGCGTCACCATAAGTGAATGATAGGTCCTACAACTAATACCGTACAAGATCGTATTGTTTCTTTGGATTTCCAATGAATGGTCAGGCCAAGGAACTTCCCATTGTCACATGAGAATGCCTCTGGAAGGACGTCCCCGAGAACCAAACCGGATCTCTGCCAACACAAGGCCGGGTTACCCCTAACTGGGTAACTACTGACACGAGTATGCCATCCCCCGGTCCTTTGGGACCTTTAACCGAGCGCTCGTAATCAACATCACACAATCATAAATAAAGTGTTTCAACATGAGTAAGTATCTGGGCTCCATACCATGATACCACCCTTTTCCAGAAGGAAATGCACATACCCTAAAGGGAGCTACCCCTCATAACCTTGCCGCATCTTTCCTGTTTTGACCATTTCGGGGTGTGATGTTCGACGAAGTCACGTCCACAAAAACACGCTTTATACAAAAGCTGTGCTTTGGGTCAACAAATGGTCATAGAAATGATCACCAAGATAGACGATCAGACAAATGATCCTATCACAAATAATCAACACAATGATCATTTCACAGCAACACTCAGCATGTCACATTACCAAATTGGGAATATATCGCTAATAACCTTCAACTACATAACCTCTGAGCTCGTACGTCTCAGAGAAGGGTGTTAAGCTAAGAGAATAAATTCTCCGCCACCAACAGAAATATATTTGAAAGAAGTCAGCTTTATATTTCAATTTGTAATGTCAGACATACAATCCATACAAGTCTGTTCCGGGCTCGAACAGAACAGAAGGCACTTACAAAGAAGTCCTTGCAATCCGGATATTCACAATCCCGATCGGATTTCCCATCACTTTGGGAGTTTCTATACCGGCGCTACTCGGTGCAGAAACAATCGATAGGTCATCCTATCGCTTTCGCAAATACCCGGTCTTCATCACCGGTCTTCAAATGCTATCCATAACGTCAAATCACATATTCGGAATGGGTTATACGATACAAAGGTCCTTTCCCGGCTAAACCGAATAGTGAGCGAAAATATTTTTAAAACATATGGATATGGGATTTCAATTAAGTCACAACTTAATAATTCAAAACTTTCTTTCAAATGGTTTAAACCAAATACCATTTCAAATCTTTAACAAAAAGATTTATTTCATAAAGTTCACCTACTTTCACAAGTATTCTTTTCCGGATTTCAAAACAATTTCCATTTCATTTGGATTAACTCGTTTAAAATCTTTAAATTAAAGATTTATCTTATAGCTTTCAAACCGTTCCCAAATATTCACTTTCAAAATTCATTTCCAAATATTCATCAATAACTTGGTAAACTATTTCAGTTTAAACTTGAAATCCCTTTTTATATAATTGGAAATTCGTTTCTCCTATGAAAGCCTTTTTATCATTTAGAAACAACAGTCTTATTTCGAAAAACCCGATTTCATTTATACAAGTTACAATCTTTGGGTTAATTCAAATTTTCAAAAATAATACTTTAAAAATGGTTTAACTCATAATGACTAGTATAACATCGTTAATCCCTAGTTTCAATTACAGAATTTAATTTCAATATTGAATTCAAATTTAAATCAAAGTATTTAAATTATAAAACTTAATCAAGTAATTTAAAAATAAATTTTTATTTTTGAAATTCCTTTCCAAAAGCTTTTCACATTTATTCCGATTCCATTTCCAAAACATTTGAATTTAAAAAATTCAAATTTTAAACTATTTCAAAATCTGTGACTTAATCGATTTCCTCGTGAAATCCATCATTGTGTGTGTATGGTGTGGTCCATGGGTTTAACACAATAGTGCACAATCATTCAGTCATCACAGATTAAAACACAGAAATATAATTGATAAGCGATATAAATTATGACGCTTATCATTCATACACAGATTCGCAGATATATATATCACAGATAATAAATTACATCACAGATCACAATACAAATCAGGATAATCATAAAGCATCATATAACAGGGATATCAAACAGTTTACCATCCAATATAATCCAAGCATCCATAGGTAGGATTAATTCAATTATCTGATTAAGTTAATCAGATAAATTTTTATGAATAAATTTGCTGGTCATGGGAAAATTAATAATCAATTAACTTCAAAACATTTAGTAAACTATCTTTTAATTAATTATTAATTTATCCTAAATTAATAATTTATTCTTAATTAATTATTCTTAATTAATTAATTAATTACTCCTTAATTGATGATTTTTTTCCTTAATCACCTTCATTAGTTAATTAACTTTTAATAAATTAATTATTCTCAAATTAATTACCTGGGTTAATCTATCACATTATCCTCAAATTTAATTTGTTGCTTAATCGCTTGATCAATCAACTTAAATCATTAATTTATATTTGATTAATAACCCTTAATTTACAAATTAATTATTCCTTACTTAATTTAAACTTTTAATTACGTATTTAATTAATCCAAATTAAAAATAAAGTAAATAATTAAATTCCCATTTAATTAACTTAATAGTTTACTGAATTCCAAATCATAAATCCCAAATTTAAATTTTAAGGAAAACATTATTCTTATCGTTAACAAAGTATCCAAAACAATTCACTTTAAAGTTTACTTTCCAATTTCATTTTAGATTTAAAATTAAAAATGAATACAATTTAAATTCAAAACCTTTCTTCCATTTCAAACTAATTACAAATTTAAATTCGATTCTAGATTAAACTTTGGTTTAAAACTTTACTTACATTTTAAAACATCATTTTTAAACTCCAACTATGTAATCTTGAGATTCAACCTGAACTTGAATTCCAGATTTAACTTTTATTTAAAAATTGTTTAAAACTTTACTTTCTCTTTTAAACTAAAACACTCAGGTTTTAAAACCCTGATACTAAACATAAGTCATACTCGAGACCAGACTTTTAAAAACCCGAGCCAGGACATTATTTACTTCGAGTAAAACACTTTAAAACTTCGAACGTTTGCTTCTTCCCCAAATCCAATACACGCCCACAAACAAGCTATCTCCACCGAGCACGTGTGCACATGCACCATAACTCCGATCAACTGCGACCATCACCGTGACTTCGAGCATGTGGACGACCGACTCCAGAACATACGCCAACCACCTGAACGCTTCCTCCACCTCGAAGTCGAAATTCGATTTGAAAACTCGAGACCTGGAACAAACCTGGAAACGCTACACTGTCGAACCCCCACAAACCTATCAACGCGCCACATCATCATCTCCGACCACCAGAAAACCACCATCACCGGCTACGACTTCGCCTACCATCCATCTACGAATTCCCAAACCCCCAAAGCGCTCGATCCACTGGAGGTCGCGTGCGGATCAAAAAAAAAATGTAACCTAGTTAAAACTAGGTTTAGGAACTTTCCAGCTCAACCGCCATCGCCACTGTCATCTGCATGCCCATCCACCATTTTTCCTCCACTCACCGGTCATTCTACTATCACCGGAAGAAACCCCGACCTTCCCCTTCAAGCGTATTGCCCGAGACAACCAAAACTTCCCAAAATGATCAACCCAGAAATGCCAATTCATACCATTACTAAAAAATATGATTTGAGCTTTAAAAATCCTATTTTTGATTTATCTGTTTACATATTTGAATTGACAATTCAAGATGTTCGAAAATGTCACTTATGTTGAATTTTAACTGTCCTTTTGTTTTTTTTTCCAGAGCAGACCACTTTATTTAGCATGAAATAAATTTTAAAATCCACTTTATACTTACCCAAACATATTTTGTTTATATGTTTTGTTCTAACAATCAATAGGTTGAACAAATATGATTTTTCTTGAAGTAACTCAGACTTCTGAGATTTATAACAGAGCAACATCCAGATAAAAATATGTGCAGGCTTTATCTCATCAAAAATTCAATGAAATACATATATTTCCACACAACACAATTTCTGATATTCATCATACAACTAAATTTAAAACTTAGATTATTTTAAAATATGAAGTTACTCACAGATTCAAGAAGATGAACAAAGCTTGCTTTGTTGTTTAGATTTGCTTGTAGTTTTGAAACAGGCTTGTAAAACAAAATAAGCTGAAACCCCTTCTTTGATTCTTCTGGTTTTAGTTGATTGTTTGTAATTTTTGTTAAAGTTTAAGTTGACATTATTTTCTTGAGGTATCCAGTTCCAATGGACGAATTGATGAAGATTGCTATATGTAGAGTGAGTTCACAGGGATATCACTTTGTACAGGGTATTTTATATTGATCTTGTACAGGTGATAGATATGTTATAGTGGCTGATGTATAACATTCTAGTGGCTAAGGACAAGGCATTAATTGCATAGGTCCTTCATGTTTTCATTTGCAAGCTATTTCATATACTTACATTTTTCTTTTGCCTACATACTACTTTACTCGGCTGATGTACAGGAAAGTGTACTTAGAGATGATGGCATTAAGGGCTGATGTACTTTATGTCTCTATAGTTGCCTTATTCTATTCTTTTGTTCATAGATTTACTTTAGTCTTATGGCTTTGTATTGCCTTATACTTCGGCTGCATACTTCTTCTACTTGCTTTGTTTATGTTCATGCAGTATTGTACTTTGCATATTTATTTACAACTTTGTTTCTTTGTTTTGTTACTTGAGTGGTTTGTTTATTCTTATTTTTATTTTGCCAGGTTGCCTCTTTTCTTCATGTACAAATATACTTTCTTCTTTTATTTGTTTGTACTTGTTACTTGTTTCATACTTACATACCTATCATTTTGCTTATATTTTGTTTTATAAATGTGCATTGATTTTATAACATAATGTTAATTGTTTTAATTTACATTTCGCATTCATTCACTATTTTTTTTATATAGGTTTATTTTCAAATATCCAATTTAATTCTCGATAAATTCCAAATTTATATTAAAATTTATATTAATTACCAATTACTTCACAATTTTATTCAGAAATGAAATTAATTGTCAATTCATACTCAATTTAAATCCGGGGTCGTTACAGTAGCGAAAGTCGAGGGCTCTGGTGCCTACAGGGGCATTTGGGTTATGCTGTGATGACAATGTAACTCGATGTCACTGCGATCTACTGTGGGGACCATAGCGAAAATCGTGTGGAGGATGAGTGTCAACGGTCTACACTTGATTTTGCCGGGAAGGCAACGCAACATCGGTAGACTGCGATCTATGGTCAAGTGGAGTGGAGAAGTTTCATTCTTTTGGCAGCGAAATTCGATGGCGCTGATGCCTACAGTTATATGGGTTTTTTCTGTGATAGCTGCGTAACCCCAGTTGTAGCTGCGATCTGTAGCGGGTTCCATGGTGTAATCGAGGGGTGCTGAGGCCTACTGTTATCCATAGGTTTTGTCGGGACGGCAACGTAACCATCGGGTTAACTGCGACCATGGATGGAGTGATGATTTCCAGAGCATTGTCACCAAAGATATATCCTCTATTTTTAAAACTGTTTTCTATATTTTCAACTAAAATTATTTTCCAAGTATTTTCACTGGGTGTTAATAACGGGTTTACCAAGTACTTATAGATTTTCAGTCTTATGCCTGATCAACGTATTACCGAATTTCTGTGAGAACGAGGACGGACTTGTCAAAACATCGAGTTATAAAAAGAATTTTTATAAAATTATTTTATATACTATATAGATTTTAAAAGGTGTTTTAAAATAATCAAAGAGAAATTTATCTGATTACAAGCATTTTAATAAATCCGGCTTCCCTCCATTTCGAGAACGAAAAGATTCTAAGGGGGGAGGAATGTAATAACCCGGATTTTGGACATCTGTTAATTGGATAATTAACTAATTTATTTGGATAAATAGATATTTGAATATATATATAAGTAGATTTGAAACTATAATAATTAAATCAGCATGATGAATCTTATAGTAAATTAATAACTATATTTAAGTTTAAATACCTAATAGTCCAAATTTGAATAAAATTGGAAAAAAAAAGATTTAATGTACATTTGTAAACATATTACATTTTCTTTATATATATAAAGTATAAAAATTAAATAAATTTAAGTAAAGGTAGTTTGTAAACATATAAGGATTTAAAACATACATGTAAAAAGATATTACATAGATTAAGTAATTAACAAAGTACCTTAGACATGAATAAGAACAAAATTTAATAAAGGATATTATATAAAAATACATAAACATATTAGGTGCATTATAATTACAAATGTAAACGAAATTCACTTTGCATTTTAAACAAGTGTAAATCAAATATTACATGCAAATGACATTTGTGAGTAAAATTAACAAGTGTCTTTATAAGAATTAAAATGAAAGATAAATCAAAGATGTACTTTTCTAATCCCTTCTCATTTACACTTTTACTTTCATTATCAAAGAAACAAGGAAACGAAAAATCAAAACACGGTAAACATTTCTCAAGTTTAAACTAAAACCATGTAATCATCTTCCAATAAGCCAAACCTGCAAGTACTTTTCAGAAGTTTGCAACCTTCTCAAATCACCAAGCAAAGCAAACCTGAACTGTAGTTTATCTACAAGAGAAGCTATTTCAGCAATCTATATTTCAGTTTCAAGTAAATCAAATCTTAAAATCAAGTCAGCAATTCAAGCTTTTGAGTTTTCAAATTAAAGCAGTAAAGTCTTCAAGATTCAACTAGATCTGAAACAAGCTCTGTACCCTGATACAAGCTCTGTACTTTTTTTAGGTGAGTAAACATCTAATTTACATGGTTAACATGTTTATCTTTCATGCACATGAAATCTTCTTAAGGCAACATTATGGAGTTGTTGCATGGATGAATATGTTTTAGTAGTTGAATCACAGTATAGATATGTGAATATCAGTTCAGAAACAAAATTTCCTGTCTCTGTTTTAAGATCAGAAAGTAATAAAAATTAAAAAAAAAGTTAAAAGTGGTTGAATATTGCAATGCATGTCTTCAACCTGGGTTTCAAACTATGCCAATATGCAAGTCTCATTAGCATGCAAATGCAGTTCAATATAAGATCAAAACTAGAAGCATTTAAAAATTAAAAGAAGTGGATTCAATAGGCCATATTTACAAGTGAGTAACCTTCATCTTTAAATCAAAGTCTTATTTGAATCAGTGAGTAAAAACTGATACATCTTGATATAGCATGCAATAATTCTTCTAAGTATGATTCGAATTATGCTGTGCATGTCGTTTTAAAATGATTTTAAGTATGTGTATGTGGGTTAATTTTATATACATGACAGGAACATAAAAGTAAGTCTCTGCCAAACTGAAAAAAGTAAAGGAAAAAAAAGAAAAAAATTTCAAATCTGGAATTTTGATTTGTGTTTGGAAAACATGCTTGAAGTAATTGTAATGGTTTGAATATATATACATATAGGTATGTATATATATGTATATATGGAAGTAGGTATGCGTGTGCATGTCTGGAATATGAGCTTTTGCTCTGTTCCAGTTTTTCAAGGTTCAAACCTTGTTCTGAAAATCAAATTCCTATTCTTTAAATCCTTTAGAGACCTTGGTGTCTAAATAAAATGTGATTGAATTGGCAAGATTTTAATGCTAAAAATATCTTAAGTAGTAAAAATGATAGAGTTGTCTGGAAATTAAAAAATGCAGTAAAATCATATTTTTGTTCAAATTTTAATTGATAAAAATTTGGGCTTTTATTCCTTGATACTGTTTGTCTACACAAATCCTGAAGTTTAAGATCAAAGTCAAAAAGAATTAGTATGATGGATCGTGGAAAATTTCGAATTGATCGAAATTTGCAAATTGGGCAAGTTCTGGAGTTTGCTGGCGTTTGAATGATCGGGGTTTTGGTGAAAGGTGGTTCTTGGATTGGGAATGATGGCAAAAATGGTTAAAGATTTTCTCGGGCATGGTGGAGACGAAACGAGGGTGAACTAGGGTTTACTGCTTGTTGGATTCGTCGGCATTTTTGGATTGCATTCTCCATCGTGGTAGATGCGAGCTCGATCGCAAGTGGACTAATAGTCACGTGAGCCTGTGACGGAGGTTAGCTTGGAGTATTGTAACCGCCAGCGACCAGAGACATGGACATTGAGGGACGATTGATGATCTGGTTTGGGTTTAGTTGCGGTGACTTGCTTGATTTCGTGCTTGAGGTAGCTTCTTACATCTGGGTGGATGGGGGCGACGGTGAGATCATCGCCGACTTGCCTGAGGTTGTAATACCTACAGGAGCAATGACGACGCTTTGTACACGTGGACAGTGGTGACACAAGGAACTCGGTTGGGAAAGATGGTATTGTCTCGGAGGGGAGCTCGTGTGTTTTTATGTCTTGACTCGAAGTAATTAGAGACGAGAGAAAACTCGTGAGATTCTCGGAATTTTTGCAGTTTGAGCTCGGGTAAGCATTGATGCCCAGTATTGTGAGTAGATTAGCATGTTTAGGATATTGTAGTTATATGCAGAACTCAGATTTCTTTTGGCAAGGAAACCATGGTTATGAAGTGGCAATTAAAGGAGATAAAAAGAGTTTTGAAGAATAATTTAATGAAGGTTGAATTACTTAATGAAGTAATTAAATAAATAATAGTGTTTACGGAAGTAAAAAAACGATCACTTAATGTAAGGATTAATTGAGATTAATCAATTACTAACTTAAGGTTTATTAATTTACAAATAAGGAATAATTAATCTATAATTAAAGATTGATTAATTCGTTATGGATATATAAATTTGTATTGGGAGATATTGATTAATAATTAGGGTTATTAATCAATAGTTAATGGATAATAAATCAGATAATTAAAGGTTAATTTATTTATTTTAGAAGTACGTAAGGATTGATTACTTTGTATCCAAAGAGATTAACTAATAATCAAGGTTAATTAATCTGTAATTAGGAATTGTTAATTATATTTTAATTAATGATTAAAGATTAATTAAACAAGTAATTAAGGATTAATTAAGTTGCAGTAAACAGTTAATTAATTTAATAATTAGAAATTAATTAATTAATAATTAAATATTAATTTGCAATTAATGATGGTTAATCTGAGTTAATTCTTAATAATATAATTAAAGATTTGTTAATGAAGGTTATTAACTTAAGATTAATTAATAATAATCATTTATGTAATTGTTTATGTTTAATTACTTAATAGAAGTAGTTAATAAATTAATGACTTGATGTAATTGATTGGTTTAATGTGATTGGCTTAGATTAATTAATTAAGCTTAATTAATTTAAACACTTAATGATTTGATGAATAATTACTTATCGTAATTAATGGTATTGTAATTACTTAGGGAAGTAATTAATTAATAATTACTGAAGGTAATTAAAGGTGTTAATGATGAAAAGTAAATTCGATTAAATTACCTTGTATAATTAATCAAAAGATTAATTAGAGATAATTAATTAAGGAGTAATTAATTTATTTGATGAAGTAATTAAGGGTAGTTAATTACTGATGTTAGTAATGAAGGGTGATTAATGATTATGGGTAGTAATTAATTAATGCAGTAATTAAAGGTTAATAACTGATTGGTAAGGATAATTAATTTGTGAAATTAATTAAGGGTAAATTACTTAAATGTAATTAAAGGATATATAGAATAATATTGGAAGCCTTTGATTAATTGTTATTCTTGACATGTGATTTGTGATGTTATGTGACAAGGTATGTTTGATTTAAATTGTGATGATGTGGTTATCTATTGATGATAAATTATGTGATTGCCTGTAATTAAGATTGAACTGTATTTCACTTGAACAATTTAAGTTACGATGATATTGACTTCGAAGAGACCGGAGTCGGGTATTAGTTAATACCCGAAACCACTTCGATTCTTTATAAATCGATGGGTGAAATCAGTAAGCTGTAATGGAAGGATTTAAGTGTATTGGACCATTTAATCTAAGGTTTGGTACTTAGAAATTGATGTGTGAAATAAGTGGAGTTTAACAGCTTGTGAAGTTGTAAATCTATATAATGAGTTACTCGGGTTTTATTTAGGTTGTATGTTTTGGTATTCCTTGTTAAATGAGTTTACTCACGTTGGTTTCCAGCCTGACCCGGGTGTTACTTTGATGTAATGCTCGGGTCAGACCAAGTATTACAGATTTTCAGGTAAGGACGTTCTGGAGCTCAGGAGGAGAGCTTGATGGCAGGAACGTATGGAGAGGATTCTGATATAGTATTGTGGTTATCTGGACAAGTTGTTGAACTATCCAGTATTGTATGGGATATTGTAACTTTGATGTATAATAATATAAATGTACTGATATTGTCTTCTTTGTAAAACCATTATTTATGTGATATTATATTTTATCCGCTGCGAATGTGAGATTGTGTGTTTCTTTCTGTTCTTCTTCTTCTTTCTCTTTCTTCTTTTCACTAACTATCTGGAAATTTCGGGATCGAAATTTCCGGGTCGTTACACGAACACACATTCCAGACCACGCGCGCAACAATGATACCGAGCTCCGCTCGACTATTCCTCGAACCAACCCCGCTATCTAGTTCCCTTCGCCAATCTCCATCTTCCCACAAAAAAAATCCCAAGCTCGAGCCTACATTGCGCATCGCGACCTGCCTCTCAATTTCTACCGCCATCCCCATGTCGCCCTTCCACAACATGATCAGACTTCGCCATTTCCTGTTCCAAGATGCGCCTCGACTTCCCAAGACAAAGTCCGACACCCAAAACCCAAAACGACCCTCTCCTCTCCAAAAACTCAAACCCTAAGCGAAAAACTAAGCACGACCTTCACTATCGAGTCTACTAACTATAGTCGAACACTACCAAACAACCATTGGTTCGAAGACTTTCTCAAAAAATGAATTTAGGGATTGGTTTCATGATTTTTAGATTAGTAGTTGGTGAGATAGTTTTTTTCAAAACTTTGTTCCTTTTTTCCTAAACAGTTTGCGTTTTGAAATGAGATGGAAGGGAAGCGTGGATTTGAAGGGGAAAAATGTGTTTGAATGGTTAACGAACAGTGACTAAAGTGAAGGGGAAAAGGTTGATGTGAATATAAATGTTAATCAATATAAATATATATTTATTTAAATTTTAATCGTCTCGATTTCGCAACTTAAAATCTCAACCTTCCACCGAGGCATGTCGCTAGGCGTTTATAATGTTATACTCCTATTCCGATTGCAATGGAAAATATTTCAAGTCCTAATTCGATCGTATGGAGAAGATAGCTTTTTGGACCCAATTATTATATTGAATTTTCAATATAAATTTCAGCGCGTTTATATCCCGCATGACCAAACGACAATCTCAAACGTTACGAAATTTGACATTCGACAATAATACACTATTATGGACCCAATGGAACTAGTTTCATCAAATTCAAAGACTGTGTCCCGGAAGGCTATTTTTAAATATTAATTTAAACGATTTAATTTTAAAACCAAACAAATCACTTTTAAATTCAATTTTAAAATTTTGATTATCTTTATTATTATTAATATAAATTTTATAAGCCTTTAAATTATTTTTAACGAGCTTAAAACTCAAGATTCAATATTTTACCCAATTTCCAATTATTGAATTCAATAATTAAATTATCCAATAAATGGTTATATTTGAAATTCAAGTTAAAAATTAACTTTCAAATATTTAAAATCAATTAAATGTTCAAATTTCAAATATCTAAAATTCTGGGTCGTCACAAAAAGGAATGTAAAGTGTTTTGGGAATAGTGTTTAAAAAGATCTTTGGATCAAGTATTGCAATGTGTTTTAATTAATTAAAGATTAATTAATAAAGGCTTAGTGGGTCCCATATGGAGTCAAATCAATGTTGAATGATAGTATAATTTAATACTTAAATAACCGACTATCAAATCTGGACAAAACGTAACTTTGGAAATATCTGGGAGAAACATGAGAATTATATGGTACAGTTACCGTCGAAGGTGTTATACTATACATATAAACTCATTTCTTTCTTCAAAGATGAATGATAAGGAAATCCATCTACAAACAGTTAGGAGGTGAACTCCTCTCTTATCTTTTATTTGCTTATTTTTTTAAATAACCGGGATTGATTTTACCGAAAATTATCGAAAGTTGTTTCGAAGAGACCGGGATCGGATATGTTACCCGAAAACCACTTCTATCCAACTCAAGCATTACGAAATGAAGATATCTTCAAGAGCACAAAATCAAAGATGGAGTTTCGAAGTGCAAGGGCTATTTTCTACTAATCCTGAGGGTGATTCCAAAATGGATGTAGTAAGTAGTGCCTTCGGTTTCGTTCAATCCTAAAACAAACTTGTATGGATGAATGAAAGCATTGCAATAAAGCCTGGAGGTTAGTGTAACGTTCGAAGTGGGTTTGCAAGTAAAAAGGTAAAGATGTGACCTTACATGCTTCATAAATTAAAAAAATGGCAAAAACAGGGTATCCAGCAGAGCCATATGGTTAGTTACCATTAGGAGCCGTCATCCCATTTTAGATTGTTCCTTATTAGAGTTGGTTTGCACACAAAAACCGTGGTCATATAAGGCCTCGGTGTTAAAAAGGGTATAAGGTAATTCGGTATTCCATGTTAAAAGGGCAGTCAGTTATGTGTTGGCATCAGTGCATTTTCTAGGGGTGTACGATCGAAAGGTAGTCCCTTACCTTGCCATAGCATGAAATCCAATGTCCAATACATGCCATATGGTTTTGATTGTAGAGCCTAGTATATTGGAATTTAACAATGGTAAACATACAGTTATTTTATATATTTACTTGAACCGTTAGACATTGTTATTATAATATCACTGGATTTATATATAAAAGTGTTTTGGTTAGCGTAAGGTAAAAACCCATCCGTGTTTATATGCGACATGGTCTTACGAGATATCCTTGATTTTAAAAGATTTTTTAAAGTAATAATTCAATTGTTTTGAGTTTACTCACACCAGAACCATGTCTGACCCGGAATTTTATTTTCTTTCCCTAAAACTCTTGGACGCTCAAGTTTTTATGGGCAGAAAAGTAGTTCAGGTTTCCTCAGACGCATTTCGAAGGAGCATGGAGCAGGAGGCTTCATCGATAGCTAGTTTGTAACGACCCGAAAATTTTCGATAATTAAAATAGCTAATTTAATAAGTTTTCGTGATTTAGTGTTAGAAAAAAATTGTAATTCGTTTGGAATAATAATAACTAGAATGAATTGCAACAATAATTATCCAAGTAATGAAAATAAAAGCTACTTAGTGAATGCCTTTGAAATCAATAGTTGAATAGGATAATAAATGTTGAAATTCATTAGGTATAATAGAGAAGTTGATTGATAAGTAAAATCTTTTGAAAATCAAATATTGAATATTGAACAGGTAAATGGTTTAAATTGAATATTTAAAACTTATTGAATAATTGAATAAATGTAAAATGAAAATAGTGTTCTAAAATTGTGAATTGGTTTTAAAGGTTGAATCCTATAAGTTCAATTTCAATATTTCAAAAGATAGGGATTTAATAATCAAATTTTGTTTAAATTTAATAATTACAAATGTTTGAATAATTAAATTCCGAATTGGATATGATTAATTGGATATTGAAATTTAATATATGAAAATAGAGTGAATATTTGAAATTTGATTTAATATGATTCAAATTGGTTTCCAAAATGAATGTAAGTTATATTTGGATTATAATACGAGTTAATAATATTTTAAAATTGAAATTTATTGGATAAAATTTAATAACGGGTTTAATATGATTAAAAATGATTTGTAAAATTTTATTTTATCATATTGGAGTTATAGTGATGTTATAGAACTTTTAAAACTGAATTTTAAATCTATTTGTGAAATTTGAATATTTTAATATTTAATTATCGACTGAATAATAGCCAATTTTCGAGCAGTCTCAGAATTGGACGAAACTAGTTCCATTGGATCCGTAATAGTTAGTTATTATCGGATTTTAATTTTCGTAGCAATCGGAGTTGTCGTTTGACCGTGGCAGCTCAAAACGCGTTGAAATTGTTTTAATATTAATTTGGCGAGTTAAAAATAGTCATTTTTCAAACGGTCTCGGATTTCGACGAAACTAGTTTCATCGGATCCGTAATATGATATTATTATAAGATTTCAAATTTCATGTCAATCGGATTTACCGTTTGTCCGAGGCGAGCCAAAACGCATAGAAATTCGTTTAAAGCGATTTAATTCAAATTGATCGTTTATCGCTATAACTCTCACATAATATCGAATTAGCTTCCGAAACCTGTTCCATTGTGTCCGAAACGTGGGATAAACCTTAGAAACGCCAGCCGGCACGCGTTGTTTGGAGATCGTTTGAGAAAATGCTTTATAAGTGGTTTTAATATTAAAATAATAATCAAAGTTGTTATAAATGCACGTTCTTCACCGAAACCCTACTTGCTACAGCCGCCGCCCCTTATTATAACCAATGGCCGAAATTCAAACTTCTTTCCCCCTCGATTTCTTCAAATCCGCTAACCGATTCGTGAAACCTTCAACTAGTAAAGTGTAGAGCGCATCACGAACTACCTATCCAACGGCTGAGATCGTCATTGGAGCATCGCTGGAGGAGAAACACGGCCGTGACTTCCTGCCGTTCGCACGCGTTTCTAGGCCACTGGGGGAGGCCGAGCTGCAGATGGTGGTAGGCGTGGGTAGCACTCGACGTTGGCTTCGAGATGATGGTCTCCGATCAAGTTATAGTGCGACGTGGAGAGAGCGGCCTAAAGCCCTAGAGCGTGATGCTTGGGTTTGTTCTCACGAGAAATTGAACGGGAAGAAGAAGATACAAGGAGCGGTCTGATTTCCTTGGTGAGATGGACGGCCCAGATGTGAGAAAATTTGAAAATAAAAGGATTGTGTAAATTATTTTATATTTTAAATTGTTTAAACTTCTAAATGCGATAACTCTTTCATACGAGGTCCGTTCTGGACGAAACGAATTGCGTTGCAATCGTTTTGTCGAGCACTACGCAATGGAGCTGGATTGGAACCGTTGAAGCTATTGAAAATTTCGGGTAAAATTAAACGTCCGTTTAATTTTATTCGAAATAAAACGCTGGAACTGCATTAAAATCAAGGTGAGTGTTTTATAACGCTCACAACGCACTAAATACCTTTATGCTAGTTAAATTGACATTATGAAGTGGTATGAATTTTATTTGTCGTTGTTTGATATAAATTTAATTGTCATATAGCTTTTTATTTGAATTAACCGTTGAAAAATTAAATTGACAGTTAAATTGAAATTGAAATTGAATTGCGATTAAATTACCTGACACTGATAACTATGAAACTGCCATGAATTGTATTGTTTATTGGATGATGTATTTTGATGGATGTTATTAGTTGATATTTGAATGTTTGGATGTTTATTTGCTTATATATATATCCTGTTATGCATACATATGATACTGTGATTTAATTTAAGTGGTATATTCATCCCTGACATCTAATTGAGGTAAATAACTACTTGGCCATAGGATAGAAAATTATATACGGACACCGAATTGGCTAAATTAATAAAAATTTTAAATCGTCGATTTGAAATTTATTTAAGGGTTGATTTTAAAATTATAAATAGAAATAAATTTATAGAAATCGAATTCATCGGGAAATTGAGTTTGGAATGTTGAAATAAATTTTGGAAAAAGGGAAATTGTAAATAATAAAAGTTGAGACTGTGAAATTTAAAAATTGGGATTTGATTGAATTTCGAAAATTGATTTGTTTAAAGATTTAGCCTAAATTCGAGTTTTGAATATTTCTAAGTAAAGGCGATATAAAAGATATTTTGAAATTGCGCTTGAAATTGAATCATATTTGTAATTGGGTTTCAAACTTGAATATTGTTGGAAATTTTGTTAAGTGTTATAAATTGATATTTTGAGAAATCAAGCTCCAAATCGATATAAATTGAAATGGAATAAATTAAGGGTGAATGAAAAATTGAATTAATTCGAAGTAAAAATTGACATTGATTGAATTGAAATTGGAAATTAATTTGAAATTGGAAATTGAAAGTGAACGGAATTTGTTTATTGAAATCGAGATTTATATGGAATCAAAATTTATTCGAGTTGAAATCGGAATTGAATCAGTTAAATCGAAATGGAAATTGAAATTGATTTGGGTAGAAATTGGGAAGTTGACCGGTTTGACTTTGGAATTATTATTTTAATGAATATTATAGTATAAATGATTTAAAATCTATATTCTTTAAATATTGAAATTGTTTTGATTCTTCAAACTATTTTACTACATAAACCATTTTATATTCAAATTTCTTTTATTAAACTATTTAAATATTTTCTATTAAACTATTTTAAACTTTTTATTATTTAAACTACTTTTAAACTACTTAAAACTATTTCTAAAATTTTCAAGCTGGTAAATAAGGTGAATTTGTTTATATTCAAATCTTGAATTTAAATATGAATTGGGTTAAATGAAGTTGCAATCTAAATTGAAATTCGAAATGATTTTGAAATCGAAATGAGATATTGAGGCGAAAATGAATTTGAAGCGAAATCTTACATTTGAATAGATATGATGATATTGGAAATAGATTTGATTTTTGAAGCGAATATGATATTTTGATATCAATTATGTATCGATTTGAATATAAAAGAGCCAACGGTGTAATAATACGTAGTTATTAAAGAGACCGGGATCGGATATGGACATACTCTCTGTCGATACCGAAAACCACTTTAATAACTATTATACGCGGAGTGTTGATCCAGAATGAAGTGGATGGTTTGGTGAACGCGTTGACTGAAGAAAGAGAACGATATTGGATGACCCCTGACATGACTAAAACAGGAGCCGCGCCGGGCCATTGAGGTTCGCCACCTCTAGCGGACACACTTCTTCGATACCATATCTATTACATTTGTGATGCGATTTGGGTGCACCCCTTGATTTGGGAGTGTTGTTTCGCGGTGTTGGGGTAGCTGCTGGCTATGCCCAACATCAGTCCGGATCACGCAACTACTAGTATCCTAGTTGGTATTGCCTCATGTACCTTGTCATACTGATTATCCTATTCGCGACCACTACGTTTTGATTTGTACCTTGAGTATATGGATTGCCCTCTGGTGACTTCCGGTTTTGGGGAAACTACGGTCTTGTATATGCTTTTGGGAATATAAAAATGTGTTAAGGGGGATTATGGTAACGCCTTAACGCTATTTTGATACTTTATATTACTGATAGACATTATCTACTTAGCGTACATTACTATATAGTAGATAGTTTAACGGATCCTTAGGAGATGGAAAATCCCGTAACATCTCTTGAGTTATTGCACGCACGTCGACACTGGATATGAGATGTCAAACCCCGTAAACATCTCTGACGCCGTTACACTCATATTTATTTCCGATTGATTTAACTTTTATAAGGATATTTAGTCCTGACTCGAGTGTTTTGTCTTTTCATTACGCTCGGGTCAGACCTGAGTTTTCAGATTTTGAAGATCTATTCCGGAGGACGAAGACGAAGATTTGGTATACTATTACTATTATTATCTTTGCATCATGATGCCTGCTGCATTATTTAATTGTTCTGTTGTATATGTATAACTCTGATAAATGTTGTATAATAATAATCAAATGTATTCATTTCAAATGTATTCATTTAATTAACAGCTTCATGAACTGTTATTTTATTATTATACTTTAGCCTTCCGCTGTGAGATTCTGTGTTGTTTCATTTCCTTTATTTCCCTTCCTTTTCTTTTCTTAATTACCCCAATAACTATCTGCCCTTTTAATGGTTTGGATTCGACATGGGTATTTGATCGTCGGTTTAAACTGTCCAAAAAGGCGGGTCCTTACAGTTGGTATCAGAGCTTTGGTTTAGCGATAAACCTTGGCTCTAGTGGGGAATAACTCATTGAAATAGAGGTAAACTATATGAATGAGTTGAGTGTATATGAGAGAGCGTATTTGTTAGTGATATAAAATGTTTTATATTGTGTCGGTTGTTTTGTTGAGTGGCTTATGGATTCTGGTCAATACGAGTAATTAACGTCATTGATAGGGATCTCTAAACACTTAAATAGAACAATTCGACATAGTATTGTTTTGAAATTGAGTAAATGAAATAATTTTGCTCTAATTATATTTTGTATATAAAGAAAGATTTTAAGAAATTATTGTGACTTATCTAGCTTACCTGGCTGTTAGGAATTAAAATATGGTTATTATCATTAATTGGATATGGTAATTTAATAAATAAGCTGAATTACAAAATGAACAATCATAAAACAATTGTGAAATGTTTAAGAAATAAAATCCTATAAGAATATTTTATAAAGGTGACTTATAAATTAAAATAGATTTAAACTGGAAAATATTGAATTTAAGACCCGGAGATTTTGAATTCAAGACCCGGAGATTTTGGAAAATGGTTCTCAAAGTTTTGAAGAAACATATAGTAATATTAGTTGGAAAATATTTATAGGAAATATTTTGAAATGATTTTAAGAAGGAATGAATTAAGTACTCCTCTCTTATGTCGCTGGAAAATAATTTCGGTGATGACTGCGCAGCATCATCGATGTTCATTTTCGAGTCTCAAAGTGGGGGAGACCTCTAAGAAGCTTTGTTTTCTTCGAAATTATTTTGGGCAAAATGGGTTTTGGTTTAAACTCCAAAGGTTTGATTTGATATATTTAAAGGGATATAAGTATATATGTTTATTTCAAACGATTTGGGAAGAACCGGGCATTTAAAATTCTAAGTTCTGTTAATTAAAAAAAATTTCAAATTATTTGAATGAAATGTGAATAACTAGAATTTATAAAATAAGAGGATTGAGATATCTAAGCTATTGGATGGGAAAACTTTAAAATTTGAAGGTAAAAAGGATTTAAACAAATTAAATTTGTGAACATTCTAATTAAGTAAAACGAAATTCTATAAATTTGTATAATACCAAAAATTACATTCTGATAACACATAACAAGACTTACCAAATGTTAAAAGTTAAAATGATGTTTGGATATGTAATGAGATATTGTATAGATAAACAGAACCTGAAAGTAATTGAAATATACAAGTAAGGAAAACTTAAAAAGGAATTAGAATGTATATA
Organism: Allium cepa; assembly: GCA_030765085.1. Taxonomy (NCBI): domain Eukaryota; kingdom Viridiplantae; phylum Streptophyta; class Magnoliopsida; order Asparagales; family Amaryllidaceae; genus Allium; species Allium cepa. The sequence goes on along the minus strand of CM060938.1, from coordinate 559,238,190 downwards.
AATGAAAATTTTGGTTGTGATAAAAATGTTATATACTTAAATATAACCTGAAATGATGAATTGATAAATGGAACAAGTAAGTGAACTTAAGAAAGAAGATAAATGAATCGTATTATATTTTGAAAATTGGTTATAGAAAATAAATATAAATTGCATAGTAAAAAAAAAATTTGAATTTGTAACTTTTGTGATAACTATGAACTAAGAAAAGTCACATATAAGAAGTTAGACTTTTATGGAATGACTATAAACTAAAGTGATGATTAATAAAATGTTCCACAAATGAATTCGTTATTAACTGAAATTATGAAAATGCAATAAATGAAAATAAAGGAATTTCTTATAGCTAAGAATCAATTGGAAAATGAAATTGGATTTAATTAAATTATATAGAATGTTTAAAATGAACTCGAGTAAGAAAATTCTATGATATCTGAGAAATGATAATGTTAAAGAGCATGCTATGTAAAGAAATGAATATACTAACTGAATAATAGATTGTGAATAATTAATCGAAAAAAAGGGGGAAGTCAATAAAATAAATTTAGTATAGATAAATTGGATAGAAATCCATTGGAAGGTAATAAGTGAGATTGTACGTATATTATTTTATTCGCATAACGATTTGATCCAAATTCGAGCACAAAATTTTGAGATGATTTATATCGATCCAAGTTAGGATTTTTCACTCGATTTTCGACGGCGAACCCTAGATATGGATTTTTAATTTGATTCTGAAATTCTCTATCATAGTATATGGCTATGCAAGGAGAGTAACAGTTTCCAATCAAGGAACCAAATCTGAGTCCGCACTAGAGAGTCGTGTGAACGATACTAGTTGGAAGTGAAATTGTGTGATCGAATAAGCGATTGGATTGATATTGCTCACGGATGATATATGTACGACTTACAGAATTAATTAAGCTAATATTGAAAATGGAAGATGACAAATATAAAATGATCCTTTTAAATTGTATAATTGGAATTGAAGGAGATAAACCGAAATGAATGTAAAATTAATAATTTGGTTATGTTGGGTATGATTTGGTTGTTATATGATTGTTAGTTGATTGTATATAATTCATTAAGTGTAAATTGAAAGCTATAAATCATTGAAATCAAATTGGAAGTTAAATGAATTTAAAAAGAATTTAATTTGATTCAAATTGGAAGTAAATTAATGCAAATATGAATTAGTGAATGTTAACTAATTGAATTGAGGATGAATGTTAGAAAAATCCAACGTTAATGAATCAACTATGATTAAAATTGAAACCAAGTCAATAAATATTAATGAGAAGTGAATTTATATTGATTGGTTATGGATTTGTTGGATGATAGTTGATTGATGGTTGCATTTGTTGTTTTGTTGCATTTGCTATGTTGGCACATGTAGTTGTTATGTTGCTATATTGTGTATATTGATATTATTTTCATATATGCATGTTTCTCATGGTTTGTTGAGTGTTTAGTAGGTGCGGATTGCGCTTGCTTCGCATTTGGAGCTCGCTTTCACGCTATATTATTCGTATATGCTCGCTAATAAAAATATAAGGTACATGTTTATTTTATCATTGGATTTGGTGATTTTTGATGAGCCACTTGGCTTTTGGATTTTCTTTTGTTTGTTTGGGGCCCGTAGAGGCGTTTTGTAGTTGTACCGATCGAGCCGCGCAAAGGAGACTCTGCCGAAATTTTTCGTAAATCCGGGTGTTAGAAAATTTTTCAAGTTTTAAAATTTTTTATAACTTGTTTGGATAACTAACTTTAAATTTAGAAAGCCGTTTGGAATAACTTAGTGGAAGCGTAGTTACAACTTTATAAATGGAATTTCATTGTTTTATAAGTTAGTAACTTTGAATGAAATATATCTAATGTGAATTCTATACTTAGTTCTTTTCCCTTCTTTTTCCTTTTCGGGGACGAAAAGTTTTGAGTGGGGGAGAATGTAACGACCCGAAAATTTTCGATAATTAAAATAGCTAATTTAATAAGTTTTCGTGATTTAGTGTTAGAAAAAAATTGTAATTCGTTTGGAATAATAATAACTAGAATGAATTGCAACAATAATTATCCAAGTAATGAAAATAAAAGCTACTTAGTGAATGCCTTTGAAATCAATAGTTGAATAGGATAATAAATGTTGAAATTCATTAGGTATAATAGAGAAGTTGATTGATAAGTAAAATCTTTTGAAAATCAAATATTGAATATTGAACAGGTAAATGGTTTAAATTGAATATTTAAAACTTATTGAATAATTGAATAAATGTAAAATGAAAATAGTGTTCTAAAATTGTGAATTGGTTTTAAAGGTTGAATCCTATAAGTTCAATTTCAATATTTCAAAAGATAGGGATTTAATAATCAAATTTTGTTTAAATTTAATAATTACAAATGTTTGAATAATTAAATTCCGAATTGGATATGATTAATTGGATATTGAAATTTAATATATGAAAATAGAGTGAATATTTGAAATTTGATTTAATATGATTCAAATTGGTTTCCAAAATGAATGTAAGTTATATTTGGATTATAATACGAGTTAATAATATTTTAAAATTGAAATTTATTGGATAAAATTTAATAACGGGTTTAATATGATTAAAAATGATTTGTAAAATTTTATTTTATCATATTGGAGTTATAGTGATGTTATAGAACTTTTAAAACTGAATTTTAAATCTATTTGTGAAATTTGAATATTTTAATATTTAATTATCGACTGAATAATAGCCAATTTTCGAGCAGTCTCAGAATTGGACGAAACTAGTTCCATTGGATCCGTAATAGTTAGTTATTATCGGATTTTAATTTTCGTAGCAATCGGAGTTGTCGTTTGACCGTGGCAGCTCAAAACGCGTTGAAATTGTTTTAATATTAATTTGGCGAGTTAAAAATAGTCATTTTTCAAACGGTCTCGGATTTCGACGAAACTAGTTTCATCGGATCCGTAATATGATATTATTATAAGATTTCAAATTTCATGTCAATCGGATTTACCGTTTGTCCGAGGCGAGCCAAAACGCATAGAAATTCGTTTAAAGCGATTTAATTCAAATTGATCGTTTATCGCTATAACTCTCACATAATATCGAATTAGCTTCCGAAACCTGTTCCATTGTGTCCGAAACGTGGGATAAACCTTAGAAACGCCAGCCGGCACGCGTTGTTTGGAGATCGTTTGAGAAAATGCTTTATAAGTGGTTTTAATATTAAAATAATAATCAAAGTTGTTATAAATGCACGTTCTTCACCGAAACCCTACTTGCTACAGCCGCCGCCCCTTATTATAACCAATGGCCGAAATTCAAACTTCTTTCCCCCTCGATTTCTTCAAATCCGCTAACCGATTCGTGAAACCTTCAACTAGTAAAGTGTAGAGCGCATCACGAACTACCTATCCAACGGCTGAGATCGTCATTGGAGCATCGCTGGAGGAGAAACACGGCCGTGACTTCCTGCCGTTCGCACGCGTTTCTAGGCCACTGGGGGAGGCCGAGCTGCAGATGGTGGTAGGCGTGGGTAGCACTCGACGTTGGCTTCGAGATGATGGTCTCCGATCAAGTTATAGTGCGACGTGGAGAGAGCGGCCTAAAGCCCTAGAGCGTGATGCTTGGGTTTGTTCTCACGAGAAATTGAACGGGAAGAAGAAGATACAAGGAGCGGTCTGATTTCCTTGGTGAGATGGACGGCCCAGATGTGAGAAAATTTGAAAATAAAAGGATTGTGTAAATTATTTTATATTTTAAATTGTTTAAACTTCTAAATGCGATAACTCTTTCATACGAGGTCCGTTCTGGACGAAACGAATTGCGTTGCAATCGTTTTGTCGAGCACTACGCAATGGAGCTGGATTGGAACCGTTGAAGCTATTGAAAATTTCGGGTAAAATTAAACGTCCGTTTAATTTTATTCGAAATAAAACGCTGGAACTGCATTAAAATCAAGGTGAGTGTTTTATAACGCTCACAACGCACTAAATACCTTTATGCTAGTTAAATTGACATTATGAAGTGGTATGAATTTTATTTGTCGTTGTTTGATATAAATTTAATTGTCATATAGCTTTTTATTTGAATTAACCGTTGAAAAATTAAATTGACAGTTAAATTGAAATTGAAATTGAATTGCGATTAAATTACCTGACACTGATAACTATGAAACTGCCATGAATTGTATTGTTTATTGGATGATGTATTTTGATGGATGTTATTAGTTGATATTTGAATGTTTGGATGTTTATTTGCTTATATATATATCCTGTTATGCATACATATGATACTGTGATTTAATTTAAGTGGTATATTCATCCCTGACATCTAATTGAGGTAAATAACTACTTGGCCATAGGATAGAAAATTATATACGGACACCGAATTGGCTAAATTAATAAAAATTTTAAATCGTCGATTTGAAATTTATTTAAGGGTTGATTTTAAAATTATAAATAGAAATAAATTTATAGAAATCGAATTCATCGGGAAATTGAGTTTGGAATGTTGAAATAAATTTTGGAAAAAGGGAAATTGTAAATAATAAAAGTTGAGACTGTGAAATTTAAAAATTGGGATTTGATTGAATTTCGAAAATTGATTTGTTTAAAGATTTAGCCTAAATTCGAGTTTTGAATATTTCTAAGTAAAGGCGATATAAAAGATATTTTGAAATTGCGCTTGAAATTGAATCATATTTGTAATTGGGTTTCAAACTTGAATATTGTTGGAAATTTTGTTAAGTGTTATAAATTGATATTTTGAGAAATCAAGCTCCAAATCGATATAAATTGAAATGGAATAAATTAAGGGTGAATGAAAAATTGAATTAATTCGAAGTAAAAATTGACATTGATTGAATTGAAATTGGAAATTAATTTGAAATTGGAAATTGAAAGTGAACGGAATTTGTTTATTGAAATCGAGATTTATATGGAATCAAAATTTATTCGAGTTGAAATCGGAATTGAATCAGTTAAATCGAAATGGAAATTGAAATTGATTTGGGTAGAAATTGGGAAGTTGACCGGTTTGACTTTGGAATTATTATTTTAATGAATATTATAGTATAAATGATTTAAAATCTATATTCTTTAAATATTGAAATTGTTTTGATTCTTCAAACTATTTTACTACATAAACCATTTTATATTCAAATTTCTTTTATTAAACTATTTAAATATTTTCTATTAAACTATTTTAAACTTTTTATTATTTAAACTACTTTTAAACTACTTAAAACTATTTCTAAAATTTTCAAGCTGGTAAATAAGGTGAATTTGTTTATATTCAAATCTTGAATTTAAATATGAATTGGGTTAAATGAAGTTGCAATCTAAATTGAAATTCGAAATGATTTTGAAATCGAAATGAGATATTGAGGCGAAAATGAATTTGAAGCGAAATCTTACATTTGAATAGATATGATGATATTGGAAATAGATTTGATTTTTGAAGCGAATATGATATTTTGATATCAATTATGTATCGATTTGAATATAAAAGAGCCAACGGTGTAATAATACGTAGTTATTAAAGAGACCGGGATCGGATATGGACATACTCTCTGTCGATACCGAAAACCACTTTAATAACTATTATACGCGGAGTGTTGATCCAGAATGAAGTGGATGGTTTGGTGAACGCGTTGACTGAAGAAAGAGAACGATATTGGATGACCCCTGACATGACTAAAACAGGAGCCGCGCCGGGCCATTGAGGTTCGCCACCTCTAGCGGACACACTTCTTCGATACCATATCTATTACATTTGTGATGCGATTTGGGTGCACCCCTTGATTTGGGAGTGTTGTTTCGCGGTGTTGGGGTAGCTGCTGGCTATGCCCAACATCAGTCCGGATCACGCAACTACTAGTATCCTAGTTGGTATTGCCTCATGTACCTTGTCATACTGATTATCCTATTCGCGACCACTACGTTTTGATTTGTACCTTGAGTATATGGATTGCCCTCTGGTGACTTCCGGTTTTGGGGAAACTACGGTCTTGTATATGCTTTTGGGAATATAAAAATGTGTTAAGGGGGATTATGGTAACGCCTTAACGCTATTTTGATACTTTATATTACTGATAGACATTATCTACTTAGCGTACATTACTATATAGTAGATAGTTTAACGGATCCTTAGGAGATGGAAAATCCCGTAACATCTCTTGAGTTATTGCACGCACGTCGACACTGGATATGAGATGTCAAACCCCGTAAACATCTCTGACGCCGTTACACTCATATTTATTTCCGATTGATTTAACTTTTATAAGGATATTTAGTCCTGACTCGAGTGTTTTGTCTTTTCATTACGCTCGGGTCAGACCTGAGTTTTCAGATTTTGAAGATCTATTCCGGAGGACGAAGACGAAGATTTGGTATACTATTACTATTATTATCTTTGCATCATGATGCCTGCTGCATTATTTAATTGTTCTGTTGTATATGTATAACTCTGATAAATGTTGTATAATAATAATCAAATGTATTCATTTCAAATGTATTCATTTAATTAACAGCTTCATGAACTGTTATTTTATTATTATACTTTAGCCTTCCGCTGTGAGATTCTGTGTTGTTTCATTTCCTTTATTTCCCTTCCTTTTCTTTTCTTAATTACCCCAATAACTATCTGCCCTTTTAATGGTTTGGATTCGACATGGGTATTTGATCGTCGGTTTAAACTGTCCAAAAAGGCGGGTCCTTACATTAATCGTATTTGATCTTAAAATCAAACTTTGGTTTATACTTCAAATCAATTTTTATACAAAGCCTAAAACCGGAAAATTTCTATATATATATATATATATATATATATATATAGCTTTTATTAATGATCAAATCAAAACCCATAAACCATATATATATATGTATAGCTTTACGAAACCGTAGTAAAACATTTCCAAAAATAATTATATATATATATACCGTGGTGCCTGTATAAAAAATTTCTACCCTATGGTCAAGTGATACGGATGTTTATCATTTCAATCCACAATTTAAAAATAAAAATGCAGTTGTATATCATTTCAAACCGCAATCCCGAATTAATGAAATGCATAGCACTTGCAATTAATAAAATTAATCATCCATTCATCCATCAAATCATACATCCATTTATCACAGTCATCATCTAATTTCAAACAATCATCAATACATAACAGGTGATAAATAATGGTGTCAATTATCAGTTTATACTCAAAATAAATTTAATAACTATTAATTGGCAGTTTATATGCAAAAATAAACGTAAACTTAACTGGCAGTTAATATGAAATAAAATTTAACATAACTATGCCTGGCAGTTAATATGAAATAAATAAATTTTACCGTCAAATTTATATGCAATAAATAAATAAATTTAGAGTTATATTAAATAAATGCGTTTAAACAGAAATAGTGAATAAAACATGCCAAACAGCCATAAAAAATTTCTACCCATACCTAAAATTAATTTAACAAACACAAGAAATTTTAGAAATTGTGAGTGGGTTAAAACACTCACCTTTTGAACTTAAATTGGATTTAAATTCAATTTAAACCCAAAATTTCGCAGTCTCCAAATTCATCCAAACCAGCGTCAACAGATCTGAAATTTCAATACGATCCTAACAAAAATAATCTCGCGTGAATCGGACACGGTATGTGAAAATTACACAAGTTAAACGTTAAAGAAATTGAATTGAAAATCAAATAAACTAAAATAAAGAATACCTCTCTTCGAGAACTATGACATATAAATTTTTCTGGAATTTTTAGAGGAGTTTGAAATTTATATTTATATTTTGGACTGTAATTGGATCTAGAATTTTGCAGCCATTGGAAAAGAAGAAGTTGAAGAAAAGAATACACAGAGAAATGAAGATAGATGGAGGCTAGGGTTTACACAGCCTATTTATAGACAAAGTGAAAACGAATAGGTAGGCACGAATTATAAACGCGCAAAACGGTTGTTGGCCCACCAGAATATTTCATATTAATTGGATACGTTACGGATTAGTAAATAAATAAATTTCTTCCTCAAACATTTACATTGAATTTTAAACGTATTTACAAATATAAATTTAGACGCTTTATTTAAGTTTCAATATAATTTCATTAAATTTCAAATTCATAAATAATTTCCATTTTTAACTAAATTTCAAATTACCGTAATAATTATCTTAGATTCTTATTCATTCCCAATAGATTTAACTATTCTAAATCTACTAAGTTTACATACTATAAAATCCACATTCCTATGTATATATAGTTTTGAATTCCATACTATAAATATTTTATTAACATTTCGCAAATACATAAATTGGTATTGCACTGTTACTTAAATAAATGGCCTATACCAATCACTAATTAAATGGGTTACCAAATTTTGGATTGGTTAATAATTATTAATTATTGCTTCATTTCTTAATTATACACTTGCATGGGTTATGCTTGTCTAATTATATTCCCATATTAATTAATGTTTCCAACAAACAATAACCTTTCCTTAGTCCCACCCTTTTTACCAAATATTTCCCTGCAAATAATTCATTTTCCCATACATACTTCCACTTACACCTAAACTTATTATACCTCTTTATTTTCTCAAACAAATTACAATGATTAAACAAATTTAAATGAAAATTTGAGTTGATAGATTCATAGATTCAAATGTTTACTTTATTTCAATATCTACTAAACTTTGAAATTATAACATAGACTCCAAAATAAAATCCTCCACTCTAGTCATACAAGTCTTATTTAAATAAAATGTATCTACCCTATTTTTAGGTCTTGGTTCCTAATATCCACCCGTTTTGACTTAATTTAAAATAGCGTACAAATTTCATTACCTTTAATTGCAATAAATCCTATCATTGCTATTTATATTCCAAATGAATAAATTATTAATAGGTTAATTGAATCAGATTTACAACTCAACTTTAAATATTTGCAAATTTTGTCAGTTGGATTACTTGGTAAATTTAGAATCCCTTAAACAACTTCCTACATAAATTTATTATAGAATAATTCAAAATTAACGTACAATTCCAATTTATGCAGCGATTACAACTTAAATTTTAAGGAATTTATTTATTTAGGTTTAAATCCTATTATTCACTAAAATTGTCATCCCATGTATACAATCCATATTGGTTTGTATTTATTCCATTTACCTCCTTAGTCATAGCGTAAATTTATCATTAATACACATTAAAGTCCACTAAATTTCAACTGCCTCTTAATTTCCATTTATAAGTCATAACACCCTAAATTTGACCACTTCTAACATGGTATTACTTCTCATATCAAATGTAACTTTTGTTTAGTGTATTAACATTTATTTCTATTTAAATTTCATCAACCAAATTAAACATGTAACTTATAACTATTTCTTACAATCCAAATTATTACACCCATTGTCATATTCTGAATGGAGCCAGCATTTAATTACACAATTTATCTAAATTATATTAGGACAATATTTAATTCTCTTTGATAATATTAAATCCCCAATATATCTTTCTTTATATACTGTACGTCTAAATATCTTAATTATCAAATTTCAACTTATCCCTCAACCCCCAAATAACGTTATCAACAATCTTCATATTATAATTAATACTAACCTTTATTTCATCTTATAGAATCAACTTTCTTTATTGACAAATTAACCTACCTTACTGCACAACTTAAGAAAATTAATTGCAAATATGATCTCACATTAGACTTCATAAATTATCAGTTGAAATCTACATAAAACCATTTATTTAATTAAAACCTTGCTATTATACATATTGACTCTTTACATGGAATTAGATTACATTCCTTAATTTCATTAAAACTTTATTTCTCACCTAAATCGCAAAATAGTAAATTTCAATTAATATAGAAATTTTATTTAAGATGAATTTGAATCCCAATCAATTGTTATTGCACTCCTTATTACATTAAATTACATTCAGTTTACACATTTTAGAATTAAATTCAAATTACCTACAAATCTTATTTCATTCATAAATGCCATCATTTACCACATTATTGCATGGTTTCATTTAATTATATTCATGCTATTCATGTTTCTATTAAACTTGCATACATACTTCAGTTATTCTTTAATCAATTATTAAACATTATGACCAAATCATCTAACAAAATTGTATAATTTTCCATTGATTAACATTCAGTTACTATTCAACATGTTTAATTCATTAGATAAATCAAATAATTACGCTTGCTTTTCTCATTTGATTTTATAACCTAATATACCATTCATATTAAACCTATTTCATTCAATTCATACAAATTCAGCTAGATTAACTTTACTGTCAAGATTTTCATGCAGTTACTTTTAATAAATCGAATATTGCATTGGATAATTTTACTGCTTACCTTTCATATATAAAAAAAAAATTCAAAGTGTATGCTCTCACTACTACCTTTATTAGGATTTATTCCCTATACTAATATTTAGTTTTATTTACCCTTTATATTTCATCTCTTTTTAAATTAAATTATAAAATCTTAATTAAATTAACCAACTTAAATTGTTGAAATTTACGGGTCGTTACATTCTCCCCCGCTCAAAACTTTTCGTCCCCGAAAAGGAAAAAGAAGGGAAAAGAAGGATTTAGAATCTACATATCTTATTCAAAACATTACCTTATAAACAATTAAATTTACAGTATCTGTTACTTTTCTTAAAATATACAAATTTACAACATTATCTTTTTATACTTAAATTTATTAGAGTTTGAAGAACATTTCAAAATATTTCTAAGTCCAAAATTTAAATATCTAAGTAGTTCCAATCACTAATCATCCAAATTAATACAACAACCATCAATATCCTCGAACAACATACATACAATTACAAAACAACCATACAATCACACAAATCAAATAGTTGTTTGGGCTCAAAGTTGAAATTGTACGGAATGAAAAATAACTATCAAGTGCATCATTTACTCAACAGTCTTAGATGGAATAAATTATTTATTCATCCAACAACTTCAAATTTCCTTACCCAACCAACATAAATCAAACAATAATCATTCAACCCAACAATCAATTTAACTTATTATAAATCTTTATTTCATACTTTAGTTGTTTGATTTCCTTTCTTTCATTAATGAGTGATTACCTCATTTATTTTCATTTATTACTTACAATATTCATCTTCCATTTTAAATGTCATGTAAGTTTCTTTTTATTGCATTCCATTTATGTATTTCTAAATTTTATTTATTTATTTCTCACAGTTTCATTTATTATAGTATTTCATTCTATTTACTTAAGTTTTAAAATCATCCAATTATAATACTTACCTTTAATTATGGTAAAATTTAAATTTACAACTTAAGTTTATAACAATAAATTCCCATTTATAACAGCAAATTCATTGAATACTTTCATTGTCTCAAGCTTTACTTGTAAGATTCCCCCCTTACATTTTCTTACTAACACTGTAACTTTTATTATATGGCAAGTTATATATATGCTTTAAGAATGTAAGTGAAAATTTATACAAGTTTCTTCTCAATTCCTTTTAGTTTTTTTAGTGGTTCATTAATTATATATTCGTTTTATAAGTTACAATTTCAACTTACTTTTACTTTCATTCATTTATTTAATGCTAATATTTAATAATAGTAACATTTTAATTACACCTAATTTTGTAACCTTATAACATCAATTCTAATAAATAAAGAATTTCCTTTATCCATTTACTAAGGTTTAATATTTTTTTTTTAAGGTTCAAATTGGCTACACTTAATTGTACTATTAATAAATCTGGAACTTAAGAACCGAATACCGGGTTAAATTTTTAATCATTTAAAATAATAGATAGATATTTACACTTAACATATATATCCAATTATAATTAAAACGATAAAATTTTCTTAACAATTCTGCAGTAAATTACTACAGTGGCCTTCCCACTTCGAAACTCGAAAATGAATGTCGATGATGCGTGCACTCATCACCGAAATTATTTTCCAGCGACAGAGAGGAAAGTACAAAACTTATTTTCTCCAAAAATCTTCTTTAAAACAATTTCTCTTAAATTATATTAAATATTCATATCAGAAAATACTTATAACAATTATATTCCAAAAATTTTACGAAACATTCCAAAACCCCGGATCTTAAGTCCTAAATTTCCAAGTTTCATTTATCTTATTTTTAAATCTTATTTTTATCATTATTCAAAACCTTCATTACCTAACAACCAATCTATTACAACCAAATATATATATATATATATTGAAAAATTATTTTATAAAAAATATAATAGGTAAAATTATTTCATTCACCTATGTTAAAACAAATATTATGTCGGACTGTCCTATTAAGTGTTTAGAAACCCCTATTGGTGTCACAGCATCTCATGCACCAACCAGAGTTTATATATACAAAACGGAATCGATTAACACAATATTAAAACCTTTTTACAACACTAACAAATACGCTCTCTCTTATATACACTCAGTGACTTCCATAGGGTATTACTACCCTATTAGTAAAGAGTCAAACCCCACAAAGCTAAGGTTTATCGCTAAACCAAAGCTCTGATACCAACTGTAACATCCCACCTTTACGCACGATTTACACATGCCGATTCAATCCATACGGAAGGGCGGATTGTTATGGGGTAAATAAGCAAAATAAGAAAGAAAGAAAAGAAAACAGGATCTCGCAGCGGAAGGATAAAATATAATAATAAAATATACAGTTTATAAATGTTTACAAAACATTCATATAATACATATCAGAGTTACACATACCAACAACAATGCAGCGGAACAGTGTGTAGTGCACTAGTATAAATAATAATAATATACATCTTCGTCTTCGTCCTCTAGAGCTAAATCTTCAAATCCTGAAACGCTCGGACTGACCCGAGCGAATTGAAAAGACAAAACACTCGAGTCAGAACTAAAAGATCTTATGTAAGTTAAATTAACAGAAATAAATATGAGTGCAGTAACTCAAGAGATGCTCGGGATTTACATCTCCTAAGGATCCGTTAAACTATTTACTATATAGTATATTGCGCTATTATAACAGTGTCTATTTGTAAAATAAACTTGCTTTTTAATAGCGTTAAGGGGTTACCCATATAGCCCTTAACACAAATAATGCCAATAGTCTATACAATACCGTAATACCTCCTGATCGGGAAGCTACCAGAGGATACTCCATAGGTACGACACAAATAGAAACTCGTAGAAGGCGCGCTAGGGTAGGTGACACGGCACAACTAGGCAATGCCAGGGTAGATATACCAATTACGTTTCCGGGCTGATGGAAACGCGCAGCGCGCAGCTGCCGCCCACCTCGAACAACACCCCTAAAATCAAAAGTAAAGTGGCCACTGAATTAATCCAAAAGTCATAGTATAATATCGAAGGAGTGCGTTCGATCAGATGAATGACCTCATTGGCCCGTCAATCGCTCCTGTTTTAGCCACCTTATGCCAACTCACGGGAGTCGGGTCCACGTATTTACCTTACAGGAAACGCCGCCACCAACCTACTTCATTCTGGAATCTCCACCGCGTACACGGTTAGTCAAAGTGGTTTTCGGTATCGACAGAGAGTATGTCCATATCCGATCCCGGTCTCTTTGCCCACCAATTGTTATTATAACACCGTGGTTATTTAAAAAAATTATACTTTTAAAACCATAATAAAATATCCATTTAAAACCCATATAAACCCGATATCATTTATTCTTAAAACCCCAAATCAATACGATATCATTTATTTTCCAATATATATTCTTTCCAAAATCATAGGTTTTCCAAAGTAAAATATTTAGAAATCAAAACTCTTGAATATAATATTTCCAAATTATACTACCTAAAAAAAAACATAGCTTTGAAACAAATTTCCATCTGTCAAATGGTTAAATATTTAACTACTTTTATAAAACAAAATAGCTTCTTAGATTTCACAAATCAATTCTAAAAACTTCCAAATACCATTTCAATTCTTATGGTTAAAAGCTTTAAATATTTCACCATTTCAAAAACAAACTTATTTGACAAACCCATATGTATCAAATCCAATTACTTATTATTTAGACTTGAAATGTTTACTTATTGAATTCAATATAATTTAAGTAAACTTTTAACTTCACATAACTGGAATTTTTTTTAATTTATTTAACTTGATATATTCATTTAAAACAACCTGATACTCATTTAAATCACTTTACACAAAATCAAGTTATAAATCATATCCTTTAAAAATTTAACTTTTATTTAAATTCCGATTTAACTTGATATTCAACTTCCAATTTTATTCTCATTTAAGTCAATAGAACTACCATAAATTAAATTTTAATTAAATGCTTAATCGTATTTGATCTTAAAATCAAACTTTGGTTTATACTTCAAATCAATTTTTATACAAAGCCTAAAACCGGAAAATTTCTATATATATATATATATATATATATAGCTTTTATTAATGATCAAATCAAAACCCATAAATCATATATATATGTACAGCTTTACAAAACCGTAGTAAAACATTTCCAAAAATAATTATATATATATACCGCGGTGCCTGTATAAAAAATTTCTACCCTATGGTCAAGTGATACGGATGTTTATCATTTCAATCCGCAATTTAAAAATAAAAATGCAGTTGTATATCATTTCAAACCGCAATCCCGAATTAATGAAATGCATAGCACTTGCAATTAATAAAATTAATCATCCATTCATCCATCAAATCATACATCCGTTTATCACAGTCACCATCTAATTTCAAACAATCATCAATACATAACAGGTGATAAATAATGGTGTCAATTATCAGTTTATACTCACAATAAATTTAATAACTGTTAATTGGCAATTTATATGCAAAAATAAACGTAAAATTAACTGGCAGTTAATATGAAATAAAATTTAACATAACTATGCCTGGCAGTTAATATGAAATAAATAAATTTTACCATCAAATTTATATGCAATAAATAAATAAATTTAGAGTTATATTAAATAAATGCGTTTAAACAGAAATAGTGAATAAAACATGCCAAACAGGCATAAAAAAATTTCTACCCATATCTAAAATTAATTTAACAAACACAAGAAATTTTAGAAATTGTGAGTGGGTTAAAACACTCACCTTTTGAATTTAAATTGGATTTAAACCCAAAATTTTGCAGTCTCCAAATTCATCCAAACCAGCGTCAACAGAGCTGAAATTTCAATACGATCCTAACAAAAATAATCTCGCGTGAATCGGACACGGTATGTGAAAATTACACAAGTTAAACGTTAAAGAAATTGAATTGAAAATCAAATAAACTAAAATAAAGAATACCTCTCTTCGAGAACTATGACATATAAATTTTTCTGGAATTTTTAGAGGAGTTTGAAATTTATATTTATATTTTGGACTGTAATTGGATCTAGAATTTTGCAGCCATTGGAAAAGAAGAAGTTGAAGAAAAGAATACACAGAGAAATGAAGATAGATGGAGGCTAGGGTTTACACAGCCTATTTATAGACAAAGTGAAAACGAATAGGTAGGCACGAATTATAAACGCGCAAAACGGTTGTTGGCCCACCAGAATATTTCATATTAATTGGATACGTTACGGATTAGTAAATAAATAAATTTCTTCCTCAAACATTTACATTGAATTTTAAACGTATTTACAAATATAAATTTAGACGCTTTATTTAAGTTTCAATATAATTTCATTAAATTTCAAATTCATAAATAATTTCCATTTTTAACTAAATTTCAAATTACCGTAATAATTATCTTAGATTCTTATTCATTCCCAATAGATTTAACTATTCTAAATCGACTAAGTTTACATACTATAAAATCCACATTCCTATGTATATATAGTTTTGAATTCCATACTATAAATATTTTATTAACATTTCGCAAATACATAAATTGGTATTGCACTGTTACTTAAATAAATGGCCTATACCAATCACTAATTAAATGGGTTACCAAATTTTGGATTGGTTAATAATTATTAATTATTGCTTCATTTCTTAATTATACACTTGCATGGGTTATGCTTGTCTAATTATATTCCCATATTAATTAATGTTTCCAACAAACAATAACCTTTCCTTAGTCCCACCCTTTTTACCAAATATTTCCCTGCAAATAATTCATTTTCCCATACATACTTCCACTTACACCTAAACTTATTAAACCTCTTTATTTTCTCAAACAAATTACAATGATTAAACAAATTTAAATGAAAATTTGAGTTGATAGATTCATAGATTCAAATGTTTACTTTATTTCAATATCTACTAAACTTTGAAATTATAACATAGACTCCAAAATAAAATCCTCCACTCTAGTCATACAAGTCTTATTGAAATAAAATGTATCTACCCTATTTTTAGGTCTTGGTTCCTAATATCCACCCGTTTTGACTTAATTTAAAATAGCGTACAAATTTCATTACCTTTAATTGCAATAAATCCTATCATTGCTATTTATATTCCAAATGAATAAATTATTAATAGGTTAATTGAATCAGATTTACAACTCAACTTTAAATATTTGCAAATTTTGTCAGTTTGGATTACTTGGTAAATTTAGAATCCCTTAAACAACTTCCTACATAAATTTATTATAGAATAATTCAAAATTAACGTACAATTCCAATTTATGCAGCGATTACAACTTAAATTTTAAGGAATTTATTTATTTAGGTTTAAATCCTATTATTCACTAAAATTGTCATCCCATGTATACAATCCACATTGGTTTGTATTTATTCCATTTACCTCCTTAGTCATAGCGTAAATTTCTCATTAATACACATTAAAGTCCACTAAATTTCAACTGCCTCTTAATTTCTATTTATAAGTCTTAACACCCTAAATTTGACCACTTCTAACATGGTATTACTTCTCATATTAAATGTAACTTTTATTTAGTGTATTAACATTTATTTCTATTTAAATTTCATCAACCAAATTAAACATGTAACTTATAACTATTTCTTACAATCCAAATTATTACGCCCATTGTCATATTCTGAATGGAGCCAGCATTTAATTACACAATTTATCTAAATTATATTAGGACAATATTTAATTCTCTTTGATAATATTAAATCCCCAATTTATTAAATGGAATCAATATATCTTTCTTTATATACTGTACGTCTAAATATCTTAATTATCAAATTTCAACTTATCCCTCAACCCCCAAATAACGTTATCAACAATCTTCATGTAACGACCCCACTTCCTACTCCCAGGAAGTAACATCGTTAAAAAGAAAGAAAAGGGTGAGAAAATAGAAAAGATAGAGAAGAAAGAACAACAACATCAGAATCTCACAGCGGAACGAATAAAATATATTAATTACATAAGTATCTACATAATATATACATCAATCAGAGCTATACAGATAATACATCACATACTAGACAGTTATAAACACCTGTCTAGTTATACAACTCAATACACAATACAACTCAAACAATACAGAAATACCAACACAGCGGAACTATATATATATCTATAACGCTGAAGCCTCCTGCTCCATTGCTCCTTCAGAATTCGTCAAAGCTAAACCTGAATCCCTTGGCTACCCGTAAAAATTTGGGTACCCGAGAGTTTATGAAAAACAAAAATAAACTTCGGGTCAGACATGGGTCTGGTATGAGTAACAGGTTAAAGTTGCTTAATTTTGAAAAATCCTTTGAAAACAAAAGGTATCACGTAAGACTTCCCACTCATAAACATGGAAAAGTTTTACCTTACGCTAACCAAAACATTTGATAGGAAATCCAGTGATATTATAATAGGTCTAGGGTTTTCAAGTAAATAGAAAATAGCCGAAATTGTTACATCTATTAAATTCCAGCTACTAGCCACAAAAGTGGGTAATACAATCAAAACCGTAGGCACTTATTGGATTTTGGATTCCATTCAATGGCAGGGCTACTGGGGTACCGCCCGTCACAGTACGGAGCCTAGATCACCGTACCGAGGATTACTCCCTTCATCCCCTGCAACACAAGGCCGGAACCATTCCTTACTGAACAGTCCCGAACAAGATACACCCCGTAGTTGGCTGCAGACCAACCGCCCACTAAGCCGAATAAAAAAGGACATCTAGACAGGGGAATATCCTTGTCCTACTTGGGCATGACCCACCTAACCTTGCTGCACCTCCCCTGTTTTAGCCATTCCCGGTTGATGAGGCTTGAGGTTACGATTACCTTTATAGAACATATTTCTTAGAATGCTCATCGTCCGTCTGACGATGTGTTGAAAGCATTCAATCCATACAAGTTCGTTCCGGGTTCGAACGAAACCGAAGGCATTATCTCGTTACACTCATTTTGGAATCACCCTCAGAGTTAACGACGATAACCCTTGCATTCTGAACCTTCATCTTCACTTCAGATTCACGACCTAACGTTAATTTGGAAACGATGTGGTTTTCGGATGTTCCTAATGCGGAAAACCCGATCCCGGTCTCATCGAAATCCAAAACGTGTCTTTTAGGGCCAAGTTGTCTATTTAGTCTTAACAGTGAATTCAATATCATCAATATGCACAGATAGACAATTCACATCTCATAATAGATAATACATCATCATCATAAACAGATAATTAATATTATCATCCAAACAGATAATTAAACATTATCATACTTAAAACATACATCCATATCACATAGACATTACCCATCTCATTCCTGAGATTACAATCAATCAGTGAAATATCCATATCATCCATAAGCAATGATTTATGAATCACAAGCTATAGTTAATTTAAAATGAATTAAATTAACTCCTTCCATCTTAATTAATTTAAAATAAATTAAATTAATTACTCATTCCATAAATCCCGCTCTCATAATCAATAATTGATTATAAATCAAATTACTAAATCATTCTCTAATTACAAGAATAATTTAGTCTTTGATAAATTCCTTAAATGAATTATTCTAAATCATTTATAGCAGATTAACATTTAATTACCTACCCATTAATTATTCCTTAATTTACAATTCTTAATTACATCATTCATTATATTAATTAATGATCTTTAATTTATATTCAATTACTTATCTAAAATAATTGAGTGATTAATCTTTACTTAAACACCATTATTAATCACCCCTTGATTAATAACAAACCAGTAATTAACTATCCTTAATTAC